>CM061918.1:39015510-39140722 GCA_031002005.1 Vandiemenella viatica | reverse complement strand
GCAACCTGAATTCCTTATCGATAGCAGGACACCTGAACAAATGCATACGAAATTCGCTGCAAGCCTGAGACTCTGTACAAAATTCTGCAATCATACGAACGCTGTGTTGGACGCCCTAGAAACGGGATACTATGCACCTCGGCAGTCGATTTTTTTTAACGTCTCTCTAACAACGTGGTCTTTAGAGACGGGAAAGGAATGGGAATGAATTCGGTGTAGCATCCCGGCATTTACCTGGAGTGATTTGGGGAAACCATGGATGCCTGGATGGGGATTCCCTTTATACCTCGTCCGCCATCTTCTTTTAGCTATGAAATACATCAAACACGTGCACTTCCAATAGGAAGAGGGTCCGGCACATAATGGAGACCATCATACTCGATTTCCCCGATTAATAGATTATATTATCGTCCATTTTCTACCTACACCAATGGGTCCGTTCAAAACGCGTGAAGATAGAACTTTAACAATATTTAAGGTGCTCGGTAAAGGTGCATATGGTAGAGAAATTTCCTCGTCAGCCGACGCGAAGAGTACATATTTCGCAACGCTTAATGGATAAGCAAACATAGATAACTTTCTGTATGTGTGTTGAAACATTTCACAACGGCTAATGGAGAGCAGGCCAGAGCAGTGACAAATATTTGTCGGAGACCAAAATGATACATGCCACGCCACCTACCAGTCACCCAAAGAACTAACGGGAGCTGCCATCTACCAGCGGATCGGTAAACTAACGGTCCAGCGCAAGCCCGACTGCTGCTGCCATCTGGGCGGCCGGTCAAAGAACTAAATTGAGGTTTGAACGCCCGCCAAGGGAGGTCCCCCCACCACCTGAACGCTGATTGGCTGATTCAAAAGCCCGCCGGAGGGGAGGGGAGGGAGGTCCCCCCCACCACTTCCTGACGGCACGGGTTTTCCCGGTTTCTTCCTTGGTCCATCCTTACCCCCCTACTCGCCTAGTGGAGAGCGTCCTTCATAAGCCAGCTAGTTAGGTGAAGGGCTCTGTTTAATGTCCTATTTTGAATCAACTGTAATCTTCTTCATTATTCATTATTATTAGCCACATATGCTCACACTGGGCAGGCAGCAAAGATATAAATTTTGGTCCCGGAGTATGGAACCTTGTTCAGAATCGCGTAGAGGTCACATATCCATATACTTGCCCGACAACGTACGTCTTCAACACGGGCGTGTCATGTTAGTTTCCTGTCGACCATTACCCCCAGCTAACGTACTGTCGCCGTCCAGAATGTCTTCGCCATGTAAATATGATAGTGAATCCCGTTTTAGCTGTCACCGGGGCCCGTATATTTATGTCAGCATTATTTTTGCTGGGTTTACCCCCATTATCCATCTCCTCGCCAGTCTTCTGGATTCTGTAGGACCTCTTTGAGGGGAAGAGTGGCGATTTCTCTCCTATGGCTGAATGTTAGGTTGGCTGTGTTGTCGACGTAGGCTGCTACAAGGACTCCGGTATTTGTTTGGACGTCGAGGTTGTGAGGTTCCACTTCATCAGACATGAAATAACAATAATTATTATTATTATACGACTTCGTGTTTATGCATTGTATGAATATATTTTTTTTTAATACAAGGCCGTGCAGTGTAGTAGTATGTTTAAAAAGGGGTAAATTTAAGTTTTCATAATGTGTTTTGTTGTGTTGAAGTTGGTAGACTGTAATGGTATTGTTAGTTTAGCCAAAGAGATAGTATTAATATAAGAAGGATGGCGGTGAGATTAATGAATGTTTCAAAGCGCCGTTGTTTGTATTTGACTTCCTGAATACGAGAAGTGTAATTATTTGACTTGATTCTAAGTGTTAATAAATAGTAGTTGTTATAAAACAACAGATACTTTGATTTCATAGAGAAGTGTATAACTAAGTTTAATCTGCGAGGTGATAGTCAAAAAACGTATTTGATGATATTCTGGGGCCACACATTTATCGTCCAGAGCGTGCTATCAATTAGAGAAGAGATTGTAAAGAACCTGGAAGGAGTGGTAAGACCGACCAGAATTTCTTTAATTATTGACGCTAAAAATATAGAGAAAATAGCATTAAAAAATAGGGTACCTTGCAAGGTATACAAGGAATATATCATGTGTTCGAGTACTGAACCTTGAAGAAGTTCAGCATGGATTCGTCTCATTGACGTATATTCATTGATAACTCGATGGCTTAAGGTGCGGCCAATGAGAAATGATCGCAACAGCTTCTCGTATGGGTCCGGAGAATCCTGCTCGTAAATCTTAAACAGGAGGCCCGAGGACCATAAGGAAATAAATGCGTGTAAGATACCCAGCAATGCCCTTGCGCAGTACTCCTTGAAATTGTAGGCTCGGGCTGCTTCAACTACCCTCATCAACTGCTGTGTGGTAGAATGGCCGCGTCATAATCCCAGCTGGTGACTGAGGATGACAGTACCGTCTTTATTTTATATTTTAAACCGTTTGAGAAACAGCCGCTCAAACACCCTACTGACGATTGGTATTACTGCGGGAAGAGTGGGATCTTTCTGCACATCTGCATTCTTCCAGAAGTGGGGATACTGCTGCAAGAGTTTGTTGAAAATTTGTTGAGGTAAACTATTGCCTCCGGCGACAGATTCCGAATAAGTAGATTGCAGACCTTGTCGCGCCACGAGTTATACGGGGATATATCTTCAACAACCAGCTCGTGATCTCCTCAGGGGTGTGCAATCTCATTCTCGTCCTCGGTTTCGAATTTTACATCATGCACAACGTTGGCCGAATTCCGTTAGCTGTGGGGGTGTGGGAGATATGGTGGTTGAAAGTGTTCGACCCAGGGCATTTTCCTCTTTCTACCAAAGACGTATGTTGGGGTGTGGGAAATATAAAGGTTGAAAGGAGTCGACCGAGGGAATTTTTATATTTCGACCAAAGACATGTGTCCCTATATTTAACTTTGTAGCCATAAATACCATGCGCAGATCACTTCCGTTTGTATATGCTATTAGCCTCGAGTCTCCCATCGTGCAGTAAGGTGGCTGCATGTCGATAACTATCAATCAAAATTCTTTACAAATACGAACGAAGTCGTGGGTGCCAGCTAGTGGTAAATAAATCCATCAGATACTTCTTGCTGCCCGAGAAATATTAATTCCCAGAAAATCAATTCTTGTAAAAATAGGCCAAGTCCCGTGTTTGTGTAGTGACAAAAAGTTATGAGATATTCTTCTGAGCCAAGTAAATTTGTGAAACAGAATGGTTTCTCGCAGTGTTATAGATTTTATTTAGAATAAAAAATAAAAAAAAGTTGACTTCGGCATAATGCATGTCATGTTTTAGTAAACCCATAGAAAAACCTTAAATGCATTGCTTTATCAAACTTATAAATACATAAAAGCCAAAATTTTACTCGCACTTTTTCGAGTTTGACAATGCCTACAGTACAAAATTCAAAATAAAATAAAGAACCCATTCCGTTTCACAGGGCGAGCTAAATACACATTGCAAAGTGTAGACTTGGCTGAGAAGAAGATCTAGTAACTTTTTGTTACTACACGAACACGAGACTTGACCTATTTTTACAAGAATTGTTTCTCTGGGATCTCATTTCTTTTTGTAAGTTGATTGCTTATTCTGAATCGTCGCTGAAATATAATGATTCCATTCGAAGAACTTTTCAGAATTGAAGACATCAATATACGTTACCAACAATGCCCCACTCTGAAAACAACGGGTTAGCGGCGTAGCCGAACAATGCAGATTGCCTCTGGTTTAACTACCATCATAAGTAAATAACGAGTAACTTCCAAGTTAACCATAGGAACAAAGTAAAATTTAATATGTTAGTTAAACTTGCTGATCTCTATGCATTAAAGAACTGTAAGGCATACAGCTTTATCCGGAGCAAAAAATTAACCCACAAATATCTGCGAGAAATTTTCATGTTTGGATTGTAATTAATTAAATAAATACGGGGAAAAACACCAATTTTAGAATTTTCTTATGATTTAAGGATGAAACCATACATGGGTACCAAATTACTTGCCTGTACTGGAAGTACAGTGGAATTTTTATGTCAGGGTGTCGTGATCGAAATAAAATTTTAAATTTCACTACCTTCCAAAGTAAAGAAAGGAAAGAAGTAAAATTTAACACATTAGTTAAACTCAGTAAGCTCACTCTACGATGAAATTTGAGGTACATAAAGTTATTAGGGTAGAATTTTTATTTTATCCATGATAAATGGACTTTTGAAAGTCTGTAACTGTTTTGAAATATAAGGTGAGCAAATAATTATCCTGCAACACAGTTGCTTTTAGTAAAAAGTAACTGTGTTGCAGGATAATTATTTGCTCACCTTATATTAGCGATTTCACGTTTAGATTAGGTAAGGGGTAGATATATCGAAATTTACAAGTTTCAAACTTTTCTTATAATATGTGGATAAAATTTTATCTGTGTACCAATTTTCAGCTTTCTACGACTACGCGATGTACCTTAGAGTTTTGATGATCATCAATGAGTGACAAAATAGCTTAAATTTGGATATTAGAAATAATAACATCCGAACTAAGAACAGTAACGAAACAAAATTGAGTACGTTTGCTAAGATTCCTTATATCTATATACAACAAAAATTTTAGACATGTGGCGTCAATAAGACCTAAAAAAATGAGGTACAAACATGGTCCGAATCGTTCCGAGAAAAAGGTAGGCAGTGCCACCGTTGACAAGGCGGGTGCACGGCATCTTTTGACCGTTCGTTCAAACAATTAGTCTAGTCACTCCAAACTGATAAGTCGACCTCACTTATCCTCTCTCTCGATAAGCATTGCTTCCAGGGCAACAAGATTTCGAAAATCGTAACTTATTTATTACATCTCAAGAAACAAAAATGACATGCGTAATCCCGTTACCTTACAGTGCCTAAAAATAGTTATTTGAGGGCAATTAATCTCACGTTTCGATTAATCGTACGATCGAATCCCGGACTGGCTAGCACGATTTCGGTTTTCCGAAATCAGTCCAGTGGAATGCCGGGGTAGTTTCTTCAAAAGGCCATGGCTGAATTCCTTCCCGTTCCTTGTCCCTCGTTCCGACTCCCCGCGTCCTTTTCCGCCTCCGATGTCGGTGAAGAAAAACCTAGGATATGTGAAAGCAGATTGAAATCTCGGCCTAAAACAAATATTTTTTTTAATCTGGTGAAATGAAATAGCCCCTCGAAGAAAAAAAATATATTTCGACGATATATACTGGGCCGGCGTTACGGGGGTTAAGCGGGGCAAAAGTACCCCCGACCGGGGCCACTTAAGGGGGGCCCGCTGGCCTAGGTGCCTAATTAAATAGAAATCTGCACCAATAATTTTGAACATTTTTGCATTAAAACTTTCATAGTTTATCCAAAAAAATCAAAGTGTAAAGTAAAAATATTTCGGGAGAAGAGGAGAGGTGGATCTAAGATCGCTTACCCGGGGCCCGAGAATTTTAGCACCCGCTCTGACTGAAAAACATTTATTGTAAGAAAAAATAAAAAAATCATAATTTTTCTAAACACCTATCTTGAAGTGACCTTGCCGTCATCTATATAGCTTTTTGCATCGTACATCTTGCCGTTTTGAAGTGAAAGTTCTGTACCATTCATCTTGTCTTGGTGGTACGCCGAGGAGGCGGGGTGGGGGTGTGGGGGGTATGGTGGGCTAAGTAGAGTGGTCTGGATGTCCAGTGCCGTATTTCGAAATGCTGGTCGTTGTACTTTGGGGGCGTCCATTAATTACGTGAGGTATTTTTCCTGAATTCCGCCCCCCCATTTTTTCTGGTGAGATTTCGTGAGATCTGGTCGCCCCCCTCCCCCTCTAAAATCGTCGTTTCTAGACCATATACATCCTAAAGTTAACATTCGCGTCATTTGTAGACTCTTTTTCTTTAGCTCTACCATCCTTCAAGGATTTCAAAACCTCCCCCTTGGCGAGGTTTCGTAAGATTTCTACGGAACCTCCCCCCCCCCCTTCCCCACCCGTATTTCAGCTAACGTAATTAATGGACGCCCCCTTTCCTCCATCCATTGTGGTGGAGGTTCAACACGTTCTGCTGAAATAGCTGGTAAGTAATTCCGTCATAGATGATTTGGTCTCCAGTTTCTATTCAGATGCCGGAACACGTAATGCCCATTGATGTCGGATGCGTCAAGAAGCTGCGTGGTGGCCTTATCTGACGCGGGTGTTGTAATACCACAAGACGTGCCGTATGTGTTAGACAGTCTGAGCAGGACAGCCTGAGCGATCACATGAGGATCTCTACAGGTACAAACCAACGCAACAAAGTATTGAACTTAACTGTACTTTACATTACCGTTAGAATCTATTTACTGCCCATAACCCACGGTGTAATAGGCCACAGAGATATGTTCATAAGGAATTTTTCGCTGTTAAATGGAACAGTATCGTTACAGTTTAAAGAGGTTAATAGTAGTGTTTTCTTTAACCTACAATTGGCTGTAATGAAGAATTCCAATGTTATCTTTAGTATTTGCTGGTTATAGAAAGTGGATGGAGGGAGGGGGGGGGGGGTAGTAAAACGAGGCACTGGCACCGGGCAGCAAAATCATGTTTGAAGGGAAGGCAAATGGCAAATGGAAAATGGCAGATTCGTTTATAGCAACCTTTTTATTAAGTTTTGCTCCGTAAAATTCGTATAGCCGTTGCTGTCTCTTGTGACGAAGAAAGGGGCCGAAACGGTATCGTATTCTTTAGTAATATAAATATTTATAAACGTTTCTCGGGAAACAAATCGAGAAATATCATTATTGATGCACAATATTTCGGCGACTTTATGCTCCGTCGCCATCTTCAGGTGCAGTTGTAAGTCTTGAAGTCAGCCTTGAGCATGTTGTTTCAAGGATGACTTCAAGACTTACAACTGCACCTGAAGATGGCGACGGAGCATAAAATCGCCCAAATATTGTGCATCAATAATGATATTACTCGGTTTGTTTCACGAGAAACGTTTATAAATAAACAACGCCGAGAAAAATTGCATTCATTTATAATAAAAATATTGCTTTCAGAAATATTTTCCAAATATCCATGATGTATCACTGCTGATACATTAGATATTTATTGTTTTACAGCTCGTCGACATCGAAGTGGTTAGAGCGGTAAAGAATTGGGGACAAAGAACGGGAAGTAATTTGGTCATGGCCTTTCAAAGCAACCATCCAGCATTCGCCTGGAGAAAAAACCATGTTCTCCCGAATGTCAGGCCTGAGCCTTATAGCTCACTCGTAGAAAAAACAATAGTTCAGCTTTTAATTTTTGCGTTTTTCCACTTTTATCTGCGTCTAGCCGTTATACCTACTGCCTGAATGGACTTTTGGGGTGTTCTTTGAATCCAATAATTTTCGCCGAGATTTTTATTCGCGTCAGTAATAGTGGCAATGATGATATACTGCTGGTTAACAGCATTGACTTAAAATTATTTGATGCCGACGTATCTGTGTTTCACGATACATTTGAGAATACACTGTTTAAAAATGGTGGATCACCGTTTGATGTTCGTGCGTGACATTTGGCAGAACGCACATTCAGTCCCCGGCCCAGCTATGCAGGCAGGATTTAGTTTTCGTTGTTTTCCGTGTCCTTCATAAATCATGTGGCCGAATTCTTCTCCGTTTCTTGCCCATATCGGCTGTAATGAAGGCGCTAACTTTTATCAAAAATATCTATTTTTGATGGTCACGCGATACCACAAATAAGCTGTTTTTTTTTATAAATAAAACACAGTCTACAAACAACTGTTGTGATGAAGGTTATTTTTTAATCTAAAAACACGTTTCGCCCTTAGGGTGAGAGGCATCATCAGTGGCTGTAAATGTATGTTTTTACATGCCTATCATAAGTAGTTTTCAAGTAGGTCAGATGGCTTTAGGCGAGGATATTCATGCGAATCTCAGTTGGTGGGATATACTCGTATGCAAGATATTTCGGATGAAATGAACAAGGGAGGCCAAATTGATGTAGTATCATTAGATCTTTCTTTTGACAGCGTGAGCAATTAAATGGTAGTAAATTGGAGTGGATGAGAAAGTGATTTGTTGGGTAGAAGAATTTTTAAAAGGTAGAAAACAGAAAGTTAGGATAAGGAATGCAGTATGAAAAGAAGTGGAAGTAAAAATAGGAGTTCCACGGGGTAGCATATTGGGACCATTGCTACTCATTATTCTAATGAATAATTGTGTTTATTGTTTATTACCAGAAATTAGATTGTTTGCAGTTGACATAATGCTATATAAAAGGATAAAAACGGTAGAGGACTGTAAACAGCTGCAGCGTGATCTGGACAGGATATCTAGTTGGGTTGGTAAAGGTGGGATGAAGATAAATGCAAAGAAGAGTCAACTAATTAGATACACAGATAAAAAACCAGTGGTTGATTATGATTATAAGGTGGAAAAAGAACTGCTTGTTGAAGACTTGAAATGTAAATATCTTGGCATTACATTTGATAACAAGCTTAACTGCGCAGCACACATTGGTCAGGCAATAGGAAAAGGTTTCAAAATTCTGCATTTGGAGATAGTGATGAGGGGATGTACGAGAGAAGTAAGGGAATTGGATTATAAAACTTTGGTCAGACCATTGCATGAATATGGCAGTGCAGTACAGGACCTACAATTTGAGTATCAAAAACAGGTTATGGAGAGGGTGCATAAAGGGGCTGTTAGATTTGTTTCTGTACATTACCGCAGAACGCAATCAGTAACAGATATAATAAAAGAACTGGAATGGAATTCACTGGAAGACAGGAAGAGGGTAAAGAAGTTCATGGGCGTGTATAAGGTGTATATTAGTGATGAGGTATGGAAAGATATTGGTGTAAGAATGCAAAGTAATGCATGGAAGAGAAAAGATGACCATGACCACAAGCTGGCGCTTTATTTCAGGCACAAGGGAGATTCTCTTTTTTAGGTAAGGGTGTCAGGGATTGGAATAATTTGCCAAAAACGTTTGAAAGAATTTAAAGTTAAAATTTGTAGAGGGCAATTTTAATTAATTAAATAAATAAAATTACAATTATTATATACAATACAAATTATCGTATCTCCAAGTTTGTTCTATATTCACAGAATCTTCCTCTACGAACATTTCTATATGTGCTACTTACTTCTTCATGCTTCTAGTTTTTTCTAAATATTTATTCTTCTTTATTTTTGAACTTTGATCCACTTTTTTACTACTTTTCCTAGAAGAGAGACGTTTACGCTATAGTTTTCTTTCTCAAAGCCGTTTATAAACGCGTATATTTTGACTAGGCTTTACTGAGTGAAGGTAATGTTGACATCATGGTCTGTCTGATAAGATACGGGACTATATCTACATGAAAGATGTGTTGCACTCGGGCTATACATGTTTTTTGTTCGAATCTCTAATTCAGCTGTCATTCAACTTGCTTCCTTGTTACTGTAAGAAGCTTCCATTAGTCGGATTCCATGCAAAACCGTAAGTCACTTTTGCAGATTAACATTAGTCAGTTATGTTGCCAGGAAAGTGTTAGCAGGAAACAATTCTTTCACTATGTCGTTAACAACTTGCAGTAACTATTTTTCTGCCAATTTTAATTATATTCAAATAACTTAATTAATTACAAACATATTTTAAGTGATTTTCAACTCCTGCAAATTGTTTATTACACCAAAATCACTTTTAAAAGTTTTCGAATAATTGCTATCAGTGTTTTAAACCAATTCACTGGTTCTAGGGTTCCAATTATGAGTAAAACACGGAACCCTGTCACACTCTCACAACTTCTCACATGTTTAACTTAGAAATTTATAAATTTACTTTAGTTCTTATTAATCTTAACTCAGTTATAAAGTAAAATTTCTAAAATTAATGAGAAGTGAAAATAATTAAAGGGTTTTATTGGAGGGTCTGAAGATTTACTTCAGATAATCTTATCGGGCATAAAATGAAAGCTGTCAACTCACCGACTCCAGAAATGTTTGGGTTTTCCTTTTTATCACATGATTTGTGCAAGAATTGACAATCCATGGTTCTAACTACCGAGTGGAAACACTGGACAAATTCTTAATTGCAAGCAGTGGTGGGTATAGAAATTTTTCAAGCCAGGGCAAAAATTGTTTGTCGCCATTTTATGTGTCAACGTAAATTTGCCCCCCTTCAAACACGATTTTGCCGTCCCCCTGAAGTTGCCGCCCGGAGAAAGCTCCCTGGTTTCCCCCGCCCCATAGATCTGGCACTGATTACAAGCCATGTTTACAATCGAGACTTTGCGTGATCCGATTAGTGTCCTTCACAAATAATTATATCGTGGAAATAGTTTTTTATGTTAGCAGTAATATTTGCTACAGAAAGTCTTGCATTAGGGATTGGTGTGCACGAGAGTGAATGCAGGGTTCCCTGATTTTCTACCACCACTCTCTGCTTAAAACTATTCATGCAAAAATGAGGAACATTTAATTAAAACTTACTAGAATGGATGAAAAAATATTTGTTATGTTTCTATATAAAGGTTATTAAACTAACAAAAAACTTCCTACGATTTACCCTAAGTAATATTCTTTCACACCTGACAAGTCCATTTGTCTTTCAGTTACCCGGTAGCAGCTGCATCGATTTCAATAAAGGAACAGCAGTTCCTTAGGACCGGGGAAAACGTTTAGCTTATAAATAATTGGCTAGTTGATTAAATTTGAAAAATAGGTTAATACTTTACCTTATTATCTATTTTACTAAAAAACGTATTTTTTTTAAAAAAATCGAACATTTACATTATGTATTCTGCATTTTTAAAAACGAATTTAAATTTACCTCGAAAACGCTCAAGACTGTCATGGCGTCTTGAATGACATCACGCCACCAGAAAAAAAAGTCGTGTATGTATATTACAGGTGTCAGTTTTCTTTAATTATAAATGAATTCCTCGTTTTATAGGTACTGTGTAATGCCCCAGTGTAAAAGGGCGACAATAAAAACGCCAAACAAGTATTTATGTATGTTCCAAACAACAAATACAGAAAAAGTGATTAAATCTTGCAAGGAGGTAGGATGCTCATAGTTTCTCTTCAGATTCAAGAATCTATTTTTGTGAAGATCATTTTGATGTAAGTGTTTGTGCACTATATATTTCTAAATCTAAAACAAAACTGATGATTTTTTCATAACCACTACTATTAAGGTATTGATAACATAATAAGGTATGAGTTGAGGATATTTTAGTTTTGTGGTTTAAAATCTGTCTTTACTGTTATATTTAATATACGAGGGTGAGTCAAATGAAAACCTTAAATTTGTAATAAAAAATCGAAATTTCGTGCCGTTATCCTGTAAGTTGGTAAGCGTGCTACAAGCAGCGTGCAGAATGCCCTGTAGGTGGCAGCATAGTGCAGATGGACAAATACCGTCGCAGTATCAGTATAAAGATGGCTGCCCCACTTGAGACTTGCACCAGAGAATAACAGCGTTCTGTTATTCGGTTTTTGAGTAGTGAAGGTGTGAAACCTATTGAATATCATCGAAGAATGAAGGTTCAGTACGGTGATGAATGTTTGTCACAGCAGCAAGTCCACGAATGGAGTAGGAAGTTCGCAAATGGTGTGACTTCAGTGGAAGATGCTCCTCGCCCAGGTCAGGCACAACGAGTTGTGACTCCACAGAACATTGCAGCAGTTGAAGCCATAGTGATGGAAAACCACCGAGTGACACTGAATGACATTGTAGCATGTTTAAAGATTAGTCATGGTTCAGCACACCACATTGTGCATGATGTGCTCCAGTTTCACAAAGTGTCTGCAAGATGGGTACCACGGCAGCTGGCTCCTGAAATGAGAGAACGACGTGTTGATGCTTGTGAAGAACTTCTTCGGCGCTTTGAACGAGAAGGTGATGGCTTCCTTGCAAGAATCGTTACTGGGGACGAAACCTGGGTTCACTTCCACCAACCGGAAACGAAGAGAGCGAGCAAGGAATGGCGCCATTCCTCATCACCAAAACCAAAGGAGTTTCGAGCAGAACCATCAGCAGGGAAGGTTATGCTGACTCGCTTTTGGGACGAAGAAGGCATCATTTTGGAGCATTACATGCGTAGAGGGACCACTGTCACCAGTGCATCATACACAGATCTCCTAAAAAATCATCTTCGGCCTGCAATCAAATCAAAGCGACGTGGATTGCTGTCATCAGGTGTCCTTTTGCAACATGACAATACAAGGCCCCACACTGCCCGTACAACAGTTGCGACAATTACAGACCTGCATTTTGAGTGTTTTCCTCATCCACCATACTCACCAGACCTTGCCCCAAGTGATTTCCATATGTTTGGACCACTCAAAGAAGCAATGGGAGGAAAGAAGTTCCGTTCTGATGAAGAGGTACGCCACGCGGTGCATGAGTGGTTGCGCGGACTATCAAAAGAATTTTTATCTAAAGGAATTTATGCACTTTGTAAGTGCTGGAGGACTTGCATTGAGCGTGGGGGAGATTATGTTGAAAAGTGATACAGCTTTGTACCACTTCTGCACAATAAATAATATTTAAAAAAATATTTAAGTTTTTCATTTGACTCACCCTCGTAATAAACACACTCTGTCAGCACTATCATTACCGTGGTACCACAATCTGATGACATGAGGATCTGAAATTAAATTTAGCTATTTAACACTTGCTTATACTTCGCAAATGTAACCTCAAAACCAGTATCAATTAATTTACAAAACGCATGTCTAGGCAATAGGTTATTGTTTACGAAAATAAAATAATGCAATTGAAGCTTATAATGTATATTTGACACTTGTGTATAATTGCATCGAAGTTTTAACATTGCGGAATTCCGATGAGCAAAAGTCGATGTTTGATACGAAAAATTTTCCAATTTTGGGAAAATTGTTATTGTTTGCTTTGCTAAATCCTAGTTCCATAGCGAATTACACTTGTCTTTCAGCATATAACTGAGAAAAACTGTATTAACGTGACAAAAGTTGTTACAAACGAATAATTTACCAAGTAATCTGTTTTGTTCCACGGAAATGTCACCAACAACTTTGGCGTTTCGCGTGGCGTGACGCAATGCTTTCTCATTGGCGTTCGCGGTCACGTGGCTGAATGCCTGATTTTGTCGAATTTATTTTCTAAAAATAATAATAATGATTATCTTTTATAGTAAACAATTTTGTTTTTTGTTATCTCCTTAGCATGATTAATCATTAAAAACTGCTATGCGTCCGATTTATTCTTAATGCATACAAGCCTATTTCTTATCCAAGGATGAAGCTGTGGAATGGAAAGCCAGTAAAGAGAAAAATACTTCACAAAGTAAAACGTAGTTGGTTTTGAATATTTTCACACCTTTACTTTGCATGAACGGGTTGAAAGGATAAAAAACTCAAAATGAGTACTCAGGGTTTCGTGTAAGTAGTGGATAACTTTATCGGAAGGCTTTATCGTGACCCACCAAAAGTAAAATTTTAATTTTAGGAAGAGTGTCAGTGTCTGTCACTGGAGGTTCGTGAACGATTTAAGGCAACGCGGCAAGCATTGACCCTCTAATAGCCAGCCTGTTTAGCAGTTAACCTCTAACCAGTGCCTGTGGTAAGTAGAGCTGTAATAAATCGCACGTATCCGTTACTGACTAACGAGTTCATAGCCTGACTCGAAATACCGAAACGTTACACACAAATTCATTTCATTACTTGTATTTGTCTTATGAATGTCAGTTTGATTCGATAAACGAACAAATATGACGCATTGTGTGGGGAATTGGAACGTTTCGCCCAGCAATTAAGTGAATCTGAATGAGAGAATAGGCATTTGAACATCTTGAGATGCGTATTCCCGGGAATTTTTATTTGAATTAGTTTTGTTACAAAGAAAAATGTGTAAGTACAAACATAGTTCTCTTACATTATTTTAATATAATTAATATTATTGACTGTTAAGTGTTGAAATTTTTAACGATGTAAGTAATTTTGACAACATACAGAGTTATTTTGTAGTTTTGTTTTGTTTAACATTAAAAATTACGAAGAATAATTTGTAAATAGAAAATTTGGATAGATAATTTGAATTGTTAATTGCTTTTTTATTGATCATACGTAGTGTTGCAAACTGAAAAAAAAACTGTTTTTATTCAGCTTTGTGAAAAAAAAACATGAAAAAAACCTAGCACCCGTGTTTTTTTCTAAATTTTTTTTTTTTCAGAAAACAATATATTTGATAAATTATAGTTTTATTTAAGGAACTTCCATTTTACAAGTGTGTTTTAAGTCTTACTGAATCATATAATGTCTCACATAATGATTCATAAGTGTATCTATATAGGTAACATAATTTTATTCATCCTCTGTCATTACCACATTCACTAGTATCAACACTACCAACACTAGTTCGATCGGTGTCGGAATTTTCTTTCTCTTCTTCTGTCTCCTCTAGATCCATAACTTCAGAAATAGTTAAATTTTCTTTTACTGGTTATTCTTGTATTGTACGCAAAAGATTTTGAGATTGCAATTTTAAATTGTGAGCAAAGTACACACTGTGCATAAAGACTGCGCCGATAGTTCTGTATTACGGTCTTTTAAGTTTGAATTATAATCTATTATCATACAAAATAGGAGCTTTACTTCTTTTCAATCGTTTGTATACACCAACGGTTGGAAGGAAACGATTCATGAATTTAAAATTGCAATCTCAAAATCTTTTGCGTACAATACAAGAACAACCAGTAAAAGAAAATTTAACTATTTCTGAAGTTATGGATCTAGAGGAGACAGAAGAAGAGAAAGAAAATTCCGACACCGATCGAACTAGTGTTGGTAGTGTTGATACTAGTGAATGTGGTAAAGACAGAGGATGAATAAAATTATGTTACCTATATAGATACACTTATGAATCATGATGTGAGACATTATATGATTCAGTAAGACTTAAAACACACTTGTAAAATGAAAGTTCCTTAAATAAAACTATAATTTATCAAATATATGGTTTTCTGAAAAAAAAAATCAGAAAAAAAACACGGGTGCTAGGTTTTGTTTCATGTTTTTTTTCACAAAGCTGAATAAAAACATTTTTTTTTTTTTCAGTTTGCAACACTAGGTGTAACCGGCTTTGCAAGGGTGAGACCTCACGGACCAGATCTCACCAGAGAGGGGGGGGGGGGGACCAGATCTCACAAAGTCTCACCAGAGAGGGAGGGAATCCGAAAATCTTGAAAAACACCTCACGTAATTTATGGATGCCCCCTCAACAGGTATGGTCGCCCAGTGGGAATTTCGGGGGGGAAAAATGGTCCGATTATTTCATTGGTAGACCAGGCTGCCCAAACGGTAACTTTAAGACTATGCAGGGTTTGTCGGAGTTTCAGTCGGGGGTTTTGTCCTTTCGGTGCCCAGTGGTGGCAGTTTTGCGTGTTGACACATCCATTTAAATGGAAGTGTGCTGGAGATTTTACAGTCCGAAATCGGCCCAACATGTTTACACAGAAATCCTTGCGCATTCCGTAATCACTCGGTTTAACACACTGCACCAATTGAATCTTAAAAGGGTGGAGTTTGACATCCGTGCTTAATATTCGGTGTATCGTCGTTTTTGGCAGCCCCAAAGACGATGCTCTCTTGCTTACGGCCTGGCGTGGATTTTCTCGTACGCTTTTTTCAACACGTTCAGTCCTTGATGTTAGGCTCGCACCTGGATATGGGTTGATTAATGGTTGAACCTGTTGTATGGAACTTCTGTACCAATTTTTAATTAAATTTTCACTTATTCAACGATTATTGAAATTTGAGCAAATTCGGCGGGAAATCGTACACCAAACATTGGCTTTAAAGTACGCCTCAACTGTGAATGCGCGTTGTTCACCGGTCCACTACGACATTGCGACTAGGGATTGCAATCCAGCAAAACGGGATCCCGCAATCCCGCGGGATCCCGCATCATTAGACAGTCTGGCGGATCCCGCACAAAATTAAGCGGATCCGCAATCCGCAAAATCCGGCGGAAACGCGTGTTAGTCTGCCTGAATCGCTGCCCCACTCGGTCTCTGTCGGATATTTTGCACTGTTTGCCTGTACCAGAGCACTTGGCACTTGACTCATGTGAACAAGCATTTGATTTTGTCAACCTTCGTCATTCCTAAGTAAATACACTTTTATGTATTCATCAAAACTTGCGTTTGTTTCGAGTAGGATCTACACATTTCTGTAATTTGAGTTATGGTGCGTATTTAGTACGATTTTCTAACTATATAATTATTTTTTTAAGTGTCGCACACGTTATCTGAACTACACGGTTACAGCTTTTTATTCACGGTTTCATTATTCCCATTTTCTGTATTTGCATATAAAGTAATTGTGACAATTTCCTAATTTGTGGCTGGAATTTTGATTATTCGTTTATATGAAACTAATGTTATCGTAATTTTAAAGATCGCGTACCAATTTATTTAACAGCTATCAAAAGGAAATTGTATATCCTTTGACTTATTGTTGTTTTGGCCGCTGCCTCAATGCGTTTCTTTGACGAAAGCCACCTGCTTACATGTGCCGCTCAGGCTTTCGATTAATCCCTCTTCTCCTTGTTATTATTTCGACTAAAGGTAAAAAAAGTTATAATGAAATTTTCACGGGTATATCGACGAATTGTGTTGTAGGAACACCATACTTCGACGGCTGCCTCCGCCGTCTTCCTCACGTGTGTAATTTCGTGTGTTTGTAATGAAATCCGGAGATACAACCTATGAGGACTTCACTGCAATCATTCGCCGAGAAAGTCTCCTTTCTTACTAAAAACATAATAATTTACACTCTAAAAACGTCGTTACGCCACATAAGTAAATCTGAAATACTTGACAGTTTACGCGTTGGTGAACAGTTTCTTTTAAAAAGATTGAATCAACTGTAATATCAATCAAGGAATCAGGAGATATAATAATGAATCACGCAAAAAAGGCCAAGTCTCGTGCTTGTGCAATGACAAAAAGTTGTGGGATCTTGTTCTGAGCCAAGTCTACACTTTACAGAGTATATTCAATCCACTTTGTGAAATGGAATGCTTTTCTAGGTGTTATGGAACATTTGTTTAGATTTAAAAAAAAAAAAAAAAACACTCTGGTAACTTGGCCACTAAGCAAACCATATTTTTAAACTTATGTGATGTATTGTAAGGCACATTATATGACCTAAAACTCAATATTTTAAATTTTTATTATTTATTTAAAAATTGGTTTAGATTAAAAAACAAAAATATAAAACCTCGAAATACACTTAAGACACGCTAAAAAGTTTGATGTCATTTTGCCAATCAAAATATTGTTAACTGTTAATTTTTACCATTTAACATTATAAATTATTTATTAATGTAATTATTATTTAATTTTATTAACGTTTCAAGTAACTATGTTTTAAATATATGCGTTAAAAAATTATTTGTACCAATCCCGCACGGATCCCGCGAAGGGCCAGCAAAGGGCCCGCTATCTTCGTTGAAGTTGTTTTTCTTCAAAATTTCTGCTGCCTCCTCCACTTGTTCAGGCCGCCACTGATTTCCTCTCAACAACAAATAAAATTTGAGAATACGAGACAGAAAGAATTTTGAAGAAAAGCTTCAACGCCCTCCCGCATCTTGTCCCACATAACATTATCAACAGCTCTTTCTAAATCACCAAATGCCATAAAAGTATCTTTGTTTTTCTTGATCTGTGCTTCAAGTATTGATCTTAAGGCCAGAATCGCTTCCCTTGTGCCGCGGTTTTTCGTAAACCCACACTGATCTTCACCTGCTATCCCTTCTACTACTCTTTCCATTCCTCTGTATATTATCCTGGTCAGTTATTTTTAAATATTATTTCAAGCAATCAAAATATGAAAATATGGTTGAAATAAAATAAAAATTTATGCTCAATGGTTTCTGAAGATAAAAGAAATAATAATAATAAATGATATTGCGGGGATTAGAACCCGAGTCAGAAAAGTATGAAGAGGACATCTTACCCCGTACAGCACGCTGCTATTTCAAATATACAGCAATAATTTTGCTAATTAAAATACATATAAATTTCTTTGTATGTGAATATCTCAAAAAGTAGGGGGCATTTGAAGAAACTACGGCAAACATACTAATTTTTCCCACGCATATTAGGGAATGGAATAGAAAGGATTTACCGGGCGAGTAAACTTAAAATCCGACAGGAGTAGCTTTCGATAAAGCACTCCAGCCATCCTGATCTGGGTTTTCCATGGTTTTCCCAGATCACTCCACGCGAATGCGGGGATGGTTCCTCACAATAGCCCATGGGCGCCTCCTGCCATATCCCTTATATCCCTTCCAAACCATAACCCTTTTCGATAGGTGCAATGCACCATCCGCCACACACTTTTAGTGAATCGCGGAGTAATAATAATAATAATAATAGGGTATGTATACTTCACATATATTTAGGAGTCTGAAAACCGTTTTTAACATGTCAGTTGGTATCCTTTGTGAGTGCTGATTTCTGCCATAACCCTCACTGGCTATTAACACATTGTCTATTATCTTATATTACCAGTCAAACTTCTGTTAAAGTTCGTGTCAGATGACTGGATTCTGCTCGAATCTAAACGCAGTTTTTGTAATTGACCAAGACAAGGATATTCATGTGAATTTCAGTTAGTAGGCTATATGCAAGATATTTCTGATGAAATGGACAGGGCAGGTCAAGTTGATAGTGTAGCACTAGATCTTTCAAAGGCCTTTGACAGAGTGAGCCATAAAATGGTGCTAAATAAGTTAAAAAGTATTGGAGTTGATAAAAAGGTGATTTGCTGAGTAGAAGAATTCCTAAATGGTAGAAAGCAAACAGTTACGGTACGAAATGCAGTATCCAAAGAAGTATGCAAGATATTTCAGATGAAATGGACAAGGGAGGCCAAATTGATAGTGTAGCACTAGATCTGTCTAAGGCGTTTGACAGAGTAGGCCATAAAATGGTAGTAAATAAGGTAAAAACCATTGGAGTGGATAAAAAAGTCATTTGCTGGGTAGAAGAATTTTTAAAAGGTAGAAAACAGAAAGTTAGGGTAGGAAATGTGGTATCAAAAGAAGTGGAAGTAAAAATGGGTGTGCCACAGGGTAGCGTATTGGGACCATTGCTATTCATTATTCTAATGAATAATTGTGTTGATTGTTTACTATCTGAAATTAGATTGTTTGCAGATGACATAATGCTGTATAAAAGAATCAAAACGATAGAGGATTGTAAACAGTTGCAGGGTGATCTGGACAGGATATCTATTTGGGTTGGTAAACATGGAATGAAGATAAATGCAAAGAAGAGTCAGCTTTTTAGATACACAAATAAAAAACAAAAGGTTAATTATGAATATAAGGTGGGGAAAGAATTGCTTGCTGAAGACTTGAAATGCAAATATCTTGGAATTACTTTTGATAACAAACTTAACTGGGCAGGACACATTGGACAGGTGGTAGGAAAAGGTTTCAAAGTTCTGCACTTGTTGGAGAAAGTGATGAGGGGATGTACGAGAGAAGTCAAGGAATTGGGTTACAAAACTGTGGTCAGACCATTGCTCGAATTTGGTAGTGTAGTATGGGACCCTCATTTTACGTATCAAATACAGAGTTGGAGAGGGTGCAAAGAAGGGCTTCTAGATTTGTTTCTGGAAATTATCGCAGAATGCAATCAGTGACGGATATGATAATGGAGCTGGAATGGGATTCATTGCAAGACAGGAGGAGGATGAGGAGGGTCATGGGAGTGTACAGTGCATATACTGGTGATGAGGCATGGAAAGATATTGAAATAGGTATGAAAAGTAGTGCATGGAAGGGAAAAGATGACCATGACCACAAGCTGCGCCTCGATTTCAGGCACAAGGGTGTGGGAAGATTCTCTTTTTTAGGTAAGGGTGTCAGGGATTGGAATGAGTTACCAAGAGAAATGATGAATAATTTACTGAAAACTTTGAAGGAATTTAAAGATAAAATTTGTAGAGGGCAAATGTAGGTAGGTGCAGGATAGGGGGAAGATGGGTGTGTAGGGAAATTGCCACCGGAGCCTGTGCTCCATTGCAATTAAATTAAATTATAAATAAATTAAAAGGAGTGAATATGAGAGTCCCCCAGTTAGTGTTTTGGGACCATTGTTATTCGTTATTCTAATGAATGATTGTGCTAATGGTTTACTGTCAAAAGTTAGATTGTTTGCAGATGACATAATCTTATATAAAAAGATTAAAACAATAGCGGCATGGTGATTTAGATAGGATAACCAGCTGGGTGAGTAAACATGGGATGAAAATAAAAGCAAAGAAGAGCCAGCTTACTAGGTACACAGATAAGACCTAAATGCTGATTATGATTATAAAGTGGGGAAGGAGCTATTTATTGAAGACTCCAAATGTAAATACCTTGGCATAACGTTTGATATCAAACTTAACTGGGCAGGACACATTGGACAGGTAGTTGGGAAAGGGTTTCAAAACCCTTCACCTGTTGGAAAGAGTGGTGAAGGGATGCACTAGAGAAGTATGGGAATGGGGGTACGAAACTTTGGTCAGACCACTGCTGGAATATGGTGATGAAGTTTGGGATCCGCATTTTGGGTATCAAATACAGGTGTTGGAGGGAGTCCATATTTGTCTTTGGAAATTAACGCAGAACACAATCGGTAACTAATATGATAAAGGAGCTGTAGTAGGATTCATTGGAGAATAGAAGGAGGGTGAAGAGAATCATGGGAGTGTATTCGTGCAAAGCCTATACTGGTGATGAAGCGTAGATAGATATTGGTGGGAAAATTAAGAGAGGTACGTGAAAGGGTAAGGTTGACCATGACCACAAGCTGACACTTGATTTCAGGCATAAGGGTGTGGGATAATTTTCTTTCATAGGAAAGGGTGTGAGGGACTGGAATAAATTGCCAAGAAAAGTAATGAATAATTTATCGGAAACCCTGAAGGAATTTAATGTAAAAATTAGTAGAGAGCAAAAATAGGTTGTAAGAGGAAAGTAAAAAGGGAGTGTGTAGGGAGATTGCCACCGGAGTGGGTGCCCCATCGCAATTTTATCAATTATTATTATTATAAGATGGACGGTGGCTGAGAACTGGTACATTACGCGGCCGATTTACTCCTACGCGATAGGGGAGCATCCACAAATTACGTGAGGTGAAATAGCGGTGGGGGGTTCGGCGAAATCTCACCAAGGGGGGGCGGGAGGGTCTACGTAAATCTCACGTGAGGTTTTGTCAAAAAAAAAAATTGGACTGTAAAAAAAAATCTCCAAAAGTTTCGAGGGCGATTTCTAGGGGGGGGGGGGGTTTCTCACGGATCAGATCTCACCAGAGGGGGGGGGGGGGGTCCGGCCAGATCCACGAAATCTCACCAGGGGGGGCCGGAAATCCGGAAAAACATCTCACGTAATTTATGGATGCTTCCAGAGAAAATGTTGCAAACCGAAATTTTCAAAAATTGGTTATTAAGTTATTGTTCTGAATTATCTCTTTCCACTTGAGTTCTACTCCAGGAAAAAAGGACCCATTCTCTCTAAATGGGAATGATCTGTCACTCTACCTGCAACCTCCACGAAAAAGAACAACACAGCAGAATATTCCCCACATGAAATTATTAATCAGTAAATAATACCCGTCCTACCTTACATCGAAATAACTGGGTAAAACCAACAGTGCTTCTAGAAAATGCTTATTAAATTATTTTAACAATTAGCTAGAAATATGGATATTCCTTTCGCCGATTCAATTTTTAGTATTTTCATCACAGTGACCTATTTCTGGATGTTTATAAAGATACATTTCAGTATTCGCTCATTGGTATAGTGACTGATACGTAGAGTGTAGGAAACCAGCATCGTGGCGTCAGGGAGTTTTTTGCTTTCTGTTACAGTGTCGTCCTCCATTCCTCGCAGCCTGCCACCATTTCTGCTCGGGGTCATCACAGGTCTGTGCATGGCTCTGCTCTACTTGCTGGTGCCTCTCCAGTCCGATAACGTCACCAGCTCTGGAGATCTGGACGCGTGGACACTTGCGGCGGAGACGATGATCGGCGATAGCCTGCGAACAGACGGTGCGAGGCCTTCCCGCAGACTACCATAAGTAGTAGGCAGTTGTGCATTACTTAACATGTTCCGTCTGAAGATAGAGAGATACTTATGTCGCGTTCAAAATTCGCCACTTCTCGATGACCCGTGCTAAAATTTCGCGAATAAAATACTTTAAATACTGAGGTTGGTCGTTTGTAAAAAAAAAAAAAAATACTTTCACAGACTTCACCGGAATAGAACTAAGATTAACAAAACAAAACACACTCAGAATACAACTAAGATGAACAAAACACAAACAGCATATCGATATCTCTGTGATATAACGCGGACAATCCTTACCGACGCCACCGAAACATAACGGCTTGAAGCTGAACCTTCTCATACGTGTGACGTTGATAGTTATTAATTTTGGTCTTTAAGTTCCGAATTCCGAAAAATTCCTTTCATAATTTGCGATATTACTAAAGCAGAGATCTTAAACTTTAAAATGGTACCTCATTTATCGGTTTGTGGTAAGTATGAAGGGAGATAAGTGGCTCATCACCAAAAAATACCTTCTAGAAATAATGATACTTTTGCCCTTTACGAGTTGGATTCAGAAAAATTCCTTTCTTAATTTAAGATGTTACCAAAGCGGAGATTTTAATCCTTAAAATGATGCCTCAGTTGTCCGTTTCTGTTATGTATGAACGAAGATACGAGTAAGTAGCAAAAAACACATCGTTTTTAGATCCCTACCAGTACACGCCATCCTGGTGGGCTTTGAACGGAAGGAAAAATTGATAATTTCTGTATGTCTTTTCCCCTAACTAGATCTTCCCTTTGTGATACCATGATAAATTTTAATGACTCTGGTTTCAGTTGGCTAAACTCCATCTTCTGAAGAACGACACTGCAGCCCATTTTGCTGATGGATGGTCATGCAAATCATCAAATAGTGTCCTTAAGCCTAATCTTAGTCTGATGTCATCACTTCGTATCCAATATGATCTTCTGATTTTTATTCCCCCGTATGATTAATTTGTTTGTGCTGTTTTCTCAGGATCCAGCATTCTGCTCGATAATTCTCTAAAATGTGATAATGGACTTAACATCTGCGTTAATTTAGAATTTTTTTTTTTACTATGCACTATTAGGACTGATATCATTAATATTATTTAGTGTCAAACTGTAATGAAAGTGTAAGATTGGGATTCAAGATCCAAAGTCACTGATTCATCTGTGTAGAAATCTCAAGAATGTCACTTCCTTCCGGAATCACTATTAGAAAAACATTCTCATCCATGCTTAGCCTTTAACAGAATCAGTCATAACTGCGTCAAGCTTCTAACAGTCTATATCGAATCGAAGACTCTAAGAGAGAATCTGATATCTGTCTACAGAATCCACAAGCCCTATTAATTCAAGAATTTCCGATATATTCGGACTCAGTATCCATTAGATCCAGTCACGAATAAATTCAAAATTTTAGACCAGCTAACTTCAATATCCAACGGCTATAAACGAATTCTAGTCCTACCTAAAAAAGATGCGATCACATCCATGTACAGCACTTGCGAATCCAGTCAAGCATTTAACAGATCATTTAACATTGACTTCACCATCAGATATAAAAGCTGGTTTCGTCTCCAACAGTTAGCAGAAACGATTACATCAGTTTCGACCATGAAAGAAAATTAGCCACTTTAATGTCTGTTATCCAAATGACTAAGAAAACGGGCAGTTCACACCTAAGAAGTCTTAGTCAAATTCTTGCTCAACATCCAAGATCAACAATCAAATCCGCTTCCAACAACCAAATCATAAAGTCACCTATGACTTAAGCTTCCAAGAGATGCTGTAATTACTTTATCAAGAATCTGGGATAATCAATTACTTACGTGCCCCAGTATCCAAGAGATCCAGATATTAGCTTGCGACTAGACAAAAAACCAACTTTGTCATACGTACAACATTTACGAGATTCAGTCACAATAGTGTATATAGCATCGACAAGAGCCTATCATTTCCGTGTGCAACAGCTGAGAAGCAGTTCAAATCCGTGTGCAGCATTCACGACATTTTCGTCAGCTACCTTAGAGAAGCAGGCTAATCCGTGTTTATCATCCAAGAAATCCATCCAAACATTTCAAAGCGTCAGTAACTTAAAACACCAAAGATACAGTATCTGCTATATCCATGTCGAGCTTGTAAGAGAAGCAACATCTATTTCTAGCATACAAGAGAACTACTCACATCCAAGTCCAGCAGTGAAAATATTTGGTAACAAGCATCAAAGACACAAACCACATATTAGTCCAGAGTAATTGATTAGCACCCAAGAGACACTGCCCTTTGCATATAAAGCATCATTATTACCAGGCGCATACTCGTTTAGCATCCTTCCATCCCATTCACTACTATGCACATTATTAAAGAGACTGGATCAATTTGTATATGTAGTTACTAAACCCATCCACATTAGCCTCCAAAACAACCAGCAGCCGAAACTAAGCAGCCAACAAAATCTAACGTCTCCATCATTCCATTGATCAGTCACATCAATGAAAATCATCGGTTGCATAACTACCGATAGAACCACTCATGACTTCGTACAGCCTCGAAGAGACGGAGTTACATCTCTGTATATAATGCCAGAGACAGTTACATACGCGTCTCAAAAGAAACAGTCAGTTATCCAAGATATTCATTGACATTAGAGTTCAAACTCCAACACTCCTAGCAACAACAGTGACCATTATCAAAGAGAACTAGACACTTCCAACTCCATCATATAGGTGATTTATTCACATTTCTGTAGAGTTACCAATAGATTCAGTGAAACAATTGTCCTGAATCAAAAAGACACAGGGACATCTGCTTCCAGTTTCGTATGGCACCCAACAAAGCTCTTTGGAATAGCATGAAGATCAAGTCGTGGCTACATCGCTATCCAACATCAAAGAAAAGCATTTACGTTTATATTCAGCATCCCAGAGAAACAGTCATTTCTGTGTTCATTATGAAACTCACCAATCCACGTTTTTCACCAAGTTCAGTTCATATTCGCATCCAGCGTCAAAGTCGCCAGGTATTCCTGTTAAACGATCTAAATAACTTCGTTGTTTCCATTTGCTGTACCTACTAGATGCAGCCAACTAACGTTAGTAATAATGTTAATATTTTTACGTGTTATTGCTCTCGTAAAACGTGCTGCCACTGAGCATTCCGTTTCCATCAGGTATGGCTGCTGGATGTAACCAAACTGTTGCTGAAGAGTTGCGGGACCAGATCCGCGTGCTGTGCTGGGTGATGACTGGGCCGAACAACCACTACAAGGCGGCGGCAGTCAAAGACACATGGGGGAAACACTGTGACAAGCTACTCTTCATGGTCGGCGACACCTCCAAGGCAGGTGAGTTACTGTCCTCATCGAGCATCGAAGTCTCTGAATGCTGCTGTTTGTATCGATTCCTGTAACCGCGGAGCATAACAATCTTTGAGAACTTAACTCTGTCGAAGAAGCTTTACACAATCGTTGCTAATTTCCAATGTTCTGTTTGTTGCGTCATTACGATTTGATTTCAGCTGCGATTCATGATGATACTTCTCCCACTGACTCAGCGATACTGTGACTTTTGAAGCCAAATCTGACGTTTCGTGCGCTTTTCTAATCTGATGAGATCGGAAAAGATGGTAGGTTGAATCGCATTTTTGTCCAGGATTGCAATATCCGATATCCTTAGATTTAAACTACTTGATTTACTGCAATGAATTACTAAGATTTTTTTTGTGATTCAAAATCTCGTTCGTCAAAGTAAGGGTTGCTTGAGAAAGAGGTTGAAATATCAATTTCCTTTTCCGGTTCTGCATTAACCATGAAGATTAAATTGTCTCTGAGACAATTATGATCATGTCAACAGCAACTGAAAGTGGCAACAATGATAGGGTAAGTTTGTTGGCAACCAAGTACATTGAGGTGGACAGATCGTAATGTATCTATCACTATAAAAAAATATATATATATTTGTTGAAACGCTCACTGTACTTTCATAACTCGTAGTTAAGTATTAATATTAGTTCAAACTTTAAATGTGTTCTTCAGAATTTGTTCGAAACTCAATAATTCTGGTCTTCACAATTCTTCCCCCATTAACTAGATATCTAATTATTACAATTTCTGTGTTAATATCTTTCTGTTGATCTATTTCTTAACATGAACAGTCTTTTATTGGTTGACATAACCGAGTTTTACTTCAGTAATCACATTGTTACGAGAAACTCGCAGCTGCGGCCCGTCATAGTTCGAAGGACACCGGTGACTGACTGAAACTCACAAATACGGAACTAGGACTGGCTTCATGAGATATTTGCTTCGTCCACAATCAGAACGCATACAACGTATGACAAAAATTAACTAACTTCTAACATGTACAATGAAGCTATATAACAGACTTTTGAAACAAATCCATTTCTGATAGACGTTTTCTCGTTAACTAGTTAGGGGGCGTCCATTAATTACGTGAGCACAAATAGGAGGGGGGAGGGGTCCAACGAAATCTCACCAAAAAGGGAAGGGGGTCCAAAGAATGCTCATGTCATCATTTCAATATTCAAGAACAGTACAGATAAATAAAATGAATAAAACAAAAAAAAATGCTTCCAGAATTACGAGGTCGTTCTCGAGGTGGAAGGGGGGGATCCCCCAAAAGATCTCTCGCCAAGCGGGAGGGGGAGGGGGAAATCCCACCAAATCTCACCAATCCCACGAAGGAGAAGGAGGGATCCAGATTTATGAAAAAACTGCTCACGTCATTAATGGGCGCCAGTTAAGCTAGTACGTGGCTTGACGGTTTGAGCAAAAGGTAAATTATACGCACTTTATAAATCCCTTCTTTCGACCTTAAGTGTTTTTCAAATAATTCGCTGAAATGAGATAGTTTATATACATCAAAGAAACTAGTTAATTACTACGGATGTAAACCGAAAAAAAAATTGACATGAGAGATTGGGTGTATTGGTCAGAGTAGTGAAGAGAGGCGGTCACGCAATGTTTTTCAGACCCCAGGCTGCCGCTGGTGGAACTCAAAGTGCCTGAAGGCCGGACGCACCTGTGGGACAAGACGAAGGCGGCCTTCAGCTACCTGCAAGAGGAGCAACTGCTGGACGCTGCCGACTGGGTGCTCAAAGCCGACGACGACACGTGAGTGGCTGCGCTGCAGTTGTCATTATATACAGGGTGTCCAGGTATGAAACCTCAGGTAGCTCACCTCATGTCCTACTATATAACAAAACTTTATTTGAGTAAAATTCCATTTCGAGATATTGATTTTTTTAATTACGGCGGGTGAACACATTAACCGCAAAGATTATGCTCCCCGAATAAAAAGATCATGTATCAAAAGATTTAGGGTGTGTATAGGAGGAAACGGCAGCCATTTTGAATAAATTTTGTAATTAACGAAATAAAAAATATTACTTGCCTTTATTCTGTTTATTATTTGTGTGCACGCCATAGCAAAAACATTTAAAAAAATCATTATCATATTTTTTTTACTACAAGTTTAAAATGTACAGTGGTCTCTTTAGCAGATTGAACTACCATAAACCAATAATTTTAAAAGAAGTATAAAATAATTATACCATTTAAGATTTTTAATAAGGTTTTTTTTTAAGTTTTAAGGAAAAAAGAACATTGTTTTAGACGATTCAAATGTCTTTGAGAAAATTTAAAAAAAAAACAGGGTTCAAAAAGTCCTAATTTATGGAAATGGCTTTGAATAAACTGAACAAAGTCACAGGTTTCGAAAAAATATTAAAAAATCAATATCTCGAAAAAGGTGAGACTTTTTACTAAAATAAAATTTTATGATATGGTAGGAAATGATGTGTCCTATCTGCGGTTGCAGGATTCTATCTACTATCTAGTATCATTCCCGGACACCCCTTATGAGACTTGACCCATAACTTCCTTGGCTGACCGCCGAAACGAAATGGTACGTACAACCTTACGACATCTATATACTTCTTTACTCATTTATAGAGTCTGGAACGAAACATTTGTTTGCTACAGTTGCTGAAAGCGAATGAGGTCTAACAAATTATTTTATTAGTCACTATTTAATCTAAATCGGAGAAGAAAGGAATGAGAACTGTGATTATAAAACGGTGGGCATCAAAGTTTAAACGGCACGGAACGAATCCTGAACGAGTTAGGAGGGCCAGCGGAGAGTTGGAGACGACAGTCAGAAAATTAACAGGTAGATTAAGGAGATAGCAGGCAATCCAATAACAGCAGATTGCAGTCTGACAGACGCCTTATACTTGACAAAGGTTTCCGCTCCTTTGGTGCATAAACTTTGGGCAGCATATCGAAAACCAATTATTTATTGGAATAATGACCCGCAATGTCCTCGACACTATACCCTATATAACTCCCGTTCTCAATTCCACCTCTTCTAATTTTCCAAACTGAAGTCTTTCATTCATATATCTTCAGAGTCCCTTAAATCAGCAACAAATTATTTAATTCACAGCAAAGGTTTTATTGGAAATAACAAGGCAAAATTACAATGTTAATTTTAATTAACACAGCTTGGTGTGAAAGGAGTTACGTTGCTTAAAACAGACATAAAAACTTCTCTTGAAATATCGTAGGGAACAATGTCGTAGGGAACAATTTTTATTAGAGTTGCTGATAGCGCATTCGCCTCTGCGTTCCTCACTAGATGCCTACCGGGTGTACTAATAGCTACACAAAGTCGGCTTCAGGGTGACAGTAATTACCTCCAGCTCCTTCTTCTTTACTTGTCAGTCTAAAGGTTGCTTTGCAGCAGCTCTCCATTCCTCTTCTTTCTCTGCTTTTTCTTTTCAGTTCACTGTGGCAGGGGCATACCGCATCTCAGATTATTCACAGGCGTGTCATTTGATAGCTCCTTTCACTGACGCTGTCAGAAATTTGTTATGACTAACCAAACGGGATCTTATCGTTTGAATTACGCCACAGATTCACCAACTCCGAAAAGCCTGTTCATTTGTCACTCTGACCTTCCTGCTAACATAAAGCATTCTACGATAGCATAAGGTGTCCAGAGCTTCTAGCCTTTTGTTTGGCAAATTATATATTCTAGATATAAACGGGAGAACACACAACGAGACTTATGAAATGTTACCTCGCGCAGTTGCGCCTTACGGCGTCGCTTAAGGCAAAAATCAGTGCTTTGCGTATTTTTAGGTTAGGCAGCGTCCAATCCTCTCGAATATCGACATCAACGGCTCTGCTTTTAATATCATTCAATTCAAATCAGGTTTATCATGAATTAAGAACAACTTCAGTGAAATCTGATAACATTTACAGGATGTATTTTGTGGCAATAGTGACCTTTGGTTCCGAGGTGTGTGTTATGAAACAATTCAGGCGACTGAGATGATGTTTCAGAGGAATAGGACTGGACAAGTTGCATTAACTAGCGTTCAAGGAAAGCAGTTAAAGAGGAACCTGAACAAGATAAAACTGAGAGATCAAGTCTCCAGTGGTATAGCACATGAAGAGTAGTATAAGTGGTGAAGGATACAAAGCAAAATGTATAATTTCAGATTGGAAGGAAAGAGGATTCGAAGATAGATGAATTAAGGGAACAAAAAATAAAGTGCAGGAATGAGATGGAGAGTAGTGAAAGAGGAGAAATGATGGAATGGCAGGAGACGCTAAAGAGGATATTATTCTTGGGTGATCCGTCAGACCTGGAAGCTGTCCAGGATGATGATAAGCCAAAACAACTAAAAAACAAAAACTCTGCTATTTTGCTTACAGCATGAAAACTATGTTAGTTGTAAGCATTTTTAGTGCTAATTTAAATATGCGATATGATCAATTGTTGAGGCAACTTTAAAGTTTCTAGGTTAAGGTGTCTTTGAGACAGACTTGGTAACAGAAATGATATTAAAATGACAACTCATGTCTTTATTTTCAAGCGATTTTTTTTTAATCTACACATGTATTTTCTGAAACGATCAGTCCAGGCCTTACTCGCCGACTGCTAGAAGGTTACGCCCTTTGATGAGAACATCACGCAGGTAAATAAATTGTTTATGTCATTGTTTGCCAGGAGGTCTCGAAGGTTAGTCTGATCATCGAGGGAGAGTTTCAGTCTGTCTCGCATTCCACCTCCGCCGTGGGTTTCAATCAATACACCGTGATTGGTTGGTGGTTTTTGAACTTACTGATAAACCAACGTTTACTGCTTGAAATGGCAGAAACGGGAAGGTGGTGATACGAAACAACACTTGATCCTCAGTGTTGAGGCATACTTGACGCTAGGAGACAGGGGAAGACTTAGTCTCTATACTCGGGACCGATAGCAATCATCTCGTCTTCCAAGGGAAAAGAAACGCCGCATCACTCTGGACGCGTGATGATTGTCAGTGGCGTTGATCAGGATGACGACAGCGGAGCAACAAGTCCTGTGGCTGTAGACATCAACTGACAGATAAAAACAGTGGACACTATCCCAAACGGACTGAGTGTCTGTCCTGCGATGCAACACCATCCAACTAATGGTCTGAGATAATCTTCTGTTCCTAAATTATCTAGGAAGATGAACAATACAGTAAATCCAGTTTCTGAAATCATTGTAGATTTTAAAGTTTCACCACTAATAAATCAATTATTTCCTTTCGTGACAGTCAATATTGGATGTATGTCGACAATAAAGTATGTAAATGACCTTCAATTTATCTTAGCTGCCATGATTTATAATCACTACTTATTCCATCTGGATATTGTAGGCCATTTCCTCAATTGCGATAGGATCAAGTTTTATGAGTAATTGTCATGCCAATGCAATTGAATTTGTTGTTTTATTTCCCGAACGCGTTTTACTTCATTCTCTGAAGCATCTTCAGCGGTTCTGTCTGTTGGGTGCTTATACATTTGATCTACGTTACAATTTAAACATGAAAATTATGGTATATACAGATATAAGTTAACTTAAGTTTTTCATCGGTCACATATGCTTATAATTGTACAGTGTTTCATCATCGGTTATATTTGTAGCAGCAGTTTGCATTACAGGTGTTGGCTGCATCTTTGTGAATAATGTCGTAACACTTTCACTGCACTGTAATACCGGGTGGTTATAATTAAACTTTCCCTATTTAACACGTTATAACACGGAAACTAATTGCCATCGCAGTACCAAACATGGTAGTAATAATGTCCAGAGTAGTGGGTGCATGATTTCCATGCGTCACAGCGCTACCGTCCAGTTCCAACTATGGCCACCAGGTGCTGTGATCATCAACTGCTTCTCCGAAACACATTTGGAAACGATCGAATTATCAGCCGATGGTTTCCAAATGATTTGCTGGCGCGATCACTTGACCTCACTCTCTGTGATTTCTGGTTGTGGGGCTACCTGAAGGACAGGGTTTACCAGGGGAACATTCACACATGTGCTGATCTGAAGCGCAGCATATCAAGAGAGGTATCAAGCATACCTACGGACATGCTTCGCTCTGCTGTGCAGAATGCAATTCTGTGCTTTCAGACTCTTCTGGACACTGATGGGTGCCATATTGAGCCCCTTTTGTAGCAGTAATGGTTCCGGTATGTAATGGTATGAGGTATCGTAGCAGCACATTAAAAGTGTTTCAATTGAATTGATTCTGCATTATTTCTCTCCCACATGTCCTTGACATTAATGCCATCAAGTTTTGTACTCGTGCGGTAATTAGTTTCCATGTTATAACGTGTCGAATAGGGAAGTTTAATTATTACTGCCCGGTATATTGATTTCTGATGGCTTACATTTTTTTGCTGTGTGGTGTACATCGCTGATCGGCAGGTTTGTTTTTCTTATGTTTTATTCGGTGGGTGGCGCGCTAACATATATTTAAAAGCGCGCCACCGAATAAAACGGAAGACAAACGATAAACAAACCTGCCAATCAGCGATGTACACCACACAGCAAACAAATGTAAGCCATCGGAAATCAATATATTACAGTGCAGTGAATGTACTACGACATTATTCATCGAGACGCAACCAACACCTGTAATGCAACTGCTGCTACAAATATAACTGATGTTGAAACACTGTACAATTATAAGCGATGAAAGATGCAAGTAAACCTATATCTGTATATTCCATAATTTTCATGTTTAAATTGTAACGTAGATCAAATGTAATTACTTGTATAAACACCCAACAGACAGAACCGCTGAAGATGCTTCAGAGAATGAAGTGAAACTCGTTCAGGAAATAAAACAACAAATTCAGTTGCAATGGCGTGACAATTATTCATAAAAATTGACCACTTATTGCAATGAGCTTCTTATATCTTAATAAAGCTACATGGTCGCAATAAACTTGGTTTCACTGCAGGTTTGTGGTGATGGAGAACTTGCGCAGACTGGTGTCAGAATTGGACCCGTCTCGGCCATACTTCCTAGGTCTGCGCTTCAGGCCGTCTTCTCCCAGAGGCTTCATGAGTGGAGGAGCGGGCTATGTACTGAGCCGTGAGGCAGCGCGGCATTTTGTTCTGAGAGGCCTGACTGGTGGTTGTAAACCTGATGATGGACATCAAGGAGAAGATGTCTCTCTTGGTAAGTTAATTTATCGTCAGTCATACATTTTGACAGGGGAAAAACTTCGGGAAATTTCAGTAAAGTCTAAGATAAAAAATTTTAAGATCATTATGTTTCTTGGTATACTTTTCAGAACACTAAGTCAGGAGAAATTTCTTTTTTATGCATCTAAAACAACTAAATTATTCTAAATGGAAAGATTCTGTTTCTCATCTAATGTTAAATACAACGTATACCAAAAGATAAAATTGAAAGGAAAGGATCTGTCCGACATGTGTCATACCGTAATACAGCAAAACACATACTAGTATAATCACGGCGAAAGGTAAATAAGCAGATGGTTGGACTCTTGAATGACGTGAGAAACGTTTACTGACTTCGTAATGGCTTCTTGATAGCAATTAACTGAGTTGGATGAGGACTATAGGTTGGAGTCTGGGTTATAGCATCTCAGAAGGGGTGACAAAATTAAGTGTTACACCGTTCAAAACATCAAGGATTTACCAGAAGCGCTTTATTTATGGTATTACCTCTTAATGGACAGCGCTGTATCCGGCAATGTCTGCCAAATGATCGAGACTTGTGACAAATAAGCAGATGCGTCCGTGCTAGCAGACGAGCAACAACTCTTCGTGACCTGACTGACAGTGTCAACGGGAGACGTGTCTGTGCGAACCGTTCAGTGAAATTTCGCATTGATGGGATATGCCAGAAGAACACCGACTCGGGTGGTTTTACTAACACAACATCTGAATCAATGGCTCATTTGGACTCGCGAACATAAGCTTTAAACTGTTGATGACAGGAAGAAGGTAGCGTCATAAGCTGCCTCAAGCTTCGAAGTTTCAATAGTCGGAAACAGGTGTGGTAGAAACAACATTATGTCTTGGACTCACATTATTCACGAGATATTCTGCAACCTGGTGGTAGTAACATAATGATGTGTGGGTACATTTACTTAGCACAGGGGTACACCGTTCGAATTAAATCGTTGCATGTGTAACGCCTCGATGCTAATGTTTACTTGTTTTCCACTCCTATAACCTTTTTTTTAACTCTTCTTTTTTTTTTGTTATCGATATTAACTTACCTCTCAATACTTCTTGCTCTTTCTGATCATTTATTCTTTTCCAACTTTAGCTTTCTTTTCGTCTTTCCTGCTATTTATTCTGCTGTATCCGCACGCCGGCCGCAGAGGCCAACACGGGCGTACCGGAGGTCGACCAAAGACGAGACAGGCCAGCCGTGGATAGAGATGATCACGGGTAGCCGAGCGAAGTACCGCGACGTGCACAATCACAGTCAACGAGTGGACGCACTGTGTCCAAAGAGCAAACCGATCGCAGAACCGAGACGCGCACGATCAGAGTCCACGAGAAGACGCACTGTGCAAAAGAACAAACCGACTGGAGCACCGGGACGCGCACGATCAGAGTCCATGAGAAGAAGCACTGAGCCCAAAGAGCAAACCGAGTGGAGAGCGAAGACACGCACAATCGAAGTCAACGATTAGAGGTACGGTGAGACGACAACTAACTTAGCTGCTGCGAACATGTACTGGTTTAGGCAGCAGCAGCCAGAGCATTTTCTGCTTGTACTTTTTTCAAGCAGTTGTTGTGGAGGTTGTTGTCTATTGACATTTCCTCCTATTTGTTAGTGTTTTGTGTCTTTGCTTCTCGTTTGCCTTTATGTTTGCTCCTTATTTATTTTATGTTGCTTCTAGGATTGCTAATGGTCTTTTGCGTTTGTCATAAGCTGTATTATATTTACCAAGACTAGCGATGAGGGGGTTTGTTGACTTCGCTGCTGTTCTGTAGAACTTTTCGGTGATGTTCTTTATTCTTTCAGTGAGTAGTGGGATGCCTGCAGCTGTGTGCAGGTCTATTGTAGGGAACAGGGTTGGTACATGGAGAGCCCTCCGCAACGCCCTGTTTTGCATAGTTTGTAGTCTGGCCAGGGAGGTTTTGGAGGCGTACCCCCACACCGGGCACGCATATTCAATAACTGGTCTGACCAGACTGCAGAAGATGTTTACGCCAATGTTGGGAGCCAACGTGCTATCCCTGTTGAGAACAGGGTATAGTTGCTGGAGACGAGCTGCTACTCGACGTCGGAGATCTTCGATATGCCGAGACCATGTCAGTCGCTTGTCCAACGTCACCCCTAGGTATTTTACCGTGGGTGACCATTCAATTTCTTCCCCACTTAGTTTGAGTGTTGGGGAAGGATCTCGTCGAGGAGTGCGTTTCCCCGTGCGCCTCGTCAACATGATTGCTTGGGTTTTTGATGCATTTAATGTAATTCTCCATCTTCTCGCCCATGCTAGGGTTTGCTGGAGAACTTCCTGAAGCCTGCGAATTGCGGCTGCTTTAGACCTGTGGGCGATAAAGAAGGCAGTATCGTCTGCATAAAGTGCTGTTCGTACTGATGCTGGTGCTGGAATATCTGCTGTGTACAAACTGTACAGCACCGGTCCCAGCACAGAACCTTGCGGGACGCCTGCATTTATGGGTCGTCGAGTTGAGAGGGCGTCTCCCACTTTGACCCGGAAGGTCCTTCCGCATAGGTAGCTGCGCAGCAGTTTGACGAGCGGTACAGGGATTCCTTGTTGGTAAAGTTTATAGAGTAGTCCTTTATGCCAGACGGCATCAAAGGCTCTCGCAACGTCTAGCAAGACGAGTGGGCAGTACGCACGATAGTTGAAGGCTGTAGTTGCTCTCTCAACAATCCACATGATTTGCTGGGTCGTCGAATGCCCTTTTTGGAATCCAAATTGAAATTCTGGTATTAGACCTTCTTCCTGAATATGCAGATTTAGTCTTTTCAGTAAGAGTCTTTCGAAGACTTTACTTAGCGCCGGCAGAAGGCTTATTGGACGGTAGTTCTGCGGGAAACTGCCATTCTTGCCGGGCTTCTGTATAGCGATGACGACTGCCTCCTTCCAGCAACGAGGAAATTTTTGCGTGCGTAACACAGAGTTGAATAGATCCGCTATCAGTGAGATGGCTTCTGACGGGAGGTTTTTTAGAATTTGGTTTCCTATTTTATCCTTGCCGGGAGCTTTTCTCAAGTGCAGTCTTTTAATAGTGTGTTGAATCTCCTCTTCGGAAATTTCCTCAATTTGGTGTTGGTCTTCCGCCTCCAAGAATCTTGCCAGTCGTTGGTGGACCTCAGCAGTGTGTTGTTCGTCTTCTTCCTCCGCAGGCCTAAACTGTCGCTCGAAATGATCGGCCAGAGCGTTAGCTTTATCTGTGTCCTTGTATACGAGTCCTCTCTCGCTATGTAGTGGTGGTATGCGAGCGCGGCGTTTGGTGAATCTTCTTGTTTCACTCCATAGAGTGCCATCGTGTACTTCTAGGGAGGCTAATCTGGCCGACCACTCCCTGTTTCGATGATCGTTTAGTGCGGCTTTGAGCTCACGTTGTAAGCGGTTTAGCAGGCGCCTGATGTGTGGTTGCCGAGTCAGTTTCCACTCCTTTGCTACTTTATTCTTGTTTCTGATCTGTGCAACCAGCTCGGGAGGTAGTTGTCGAGAATGATCTTTTGGTCCAGATGGGGGTGTTGAATTCTTAGCTGCCTGGAGGACTGTTGTAGTAAATTGTTTCAGTGTGGTCTCGGTATTGAGTAGGTTGATTTCGCGGTGTGGTTGGATGGTACATCTTATAATCTCTCTGAAGCTGTCCCAGTCTGTCTTGTTATAATTGACTGGGCTCGGATGATGTTGCAGTCGCATTCCGACGTCAATTTGGACCATTACTGGTGAATGATCTGAGGACAGTCTATTTATGGTGTTTGAGTTTATAAATCCGATGATGCCTCTGGACATGGTAATGTCTAGGACGTCCGCGCGACCTCCATTCCAGGGAAAGTGGGTTGGCTCTTCGGGACCCCAGACCTGGAAGTTGTGTCTCTGTGAGAGCCGGTAAAGCTGATTTCCCGCTTGGTTTGTTGCTCGAGACTTCCATTCGGGATGTTTGGCATTCAAATCCCCTCCGATGATGAGCTTGCCCCTGCTATTTAGTAGGTTCAGGATATCTCCTTCAACCATTTGGCGACGTGGTGGTCTGTAGGCGGCAATTATAGTGATGGGTCCCATGGTTGTACTTATTTGTATGGCACAAGCTTCTAGTTGCTGCGTCGGTGGTGGAGGTGACTCGTGGTGCGGGATGCCACGTTTGATAAATATGGCCACTCCACCGCCGGCTGTTGGTCTATCTTTGCGGTAGCAGTTATAGTTTGCAACACTGGCTCTGAGGCCCGGCTTTAAGTGCGTTTCTGTAACAAGACAGATATCAACGTTTTCGTCTCTTATGAATTGGCGAAATTCACCGAGCTGCTGGAGTATGCCGCATGCATTCCAAACGCATATAGACAATTTGTCGATATAGGTTCTATCAATGATGGTACTGGTTTTCATCTGGCTTGTCAGCTCTATGGGCTGTCGTAACTGCAGCCTTAATGTCTGCTGCAAGTTGGTCGAATTTCGTTAGTAGCGATGTGAGCATTGTGAGCAGTGAGCCAACAGTGTTTAGTAGTAGCTCCATATTTCCTCCTTCGTTAATTGGTTCAGAGGTTGGGCGCTACTGGTGATGTTGACCGCTGTAGGAGCTTGAACTGTGGATCTCTGCCGCTGGAGGCAAGTTTGCTTCTTGTGGTTGTTGTGTCCCTTTGATTGCTTCCGGATAGGAGTTCGGCGGGCAGGAACCTGCAGCCTGTTGAATAGCGCTTTTCTTGCGGGGGTTAGGTGAATTTTTTTCCGGTTGCTGACGTTTGGTAGATTTCTGTGTCGATTTATTAGAGATCTGTGCTGTACTGCTCTGTTGTGGCTGGCTAGTTTTATGCTGCTGGTCTTTGTGTTTTTCTAGTGGCTCTTGAGGTACGCCAGAATTTTGCTTCTTCTGAGCGTTGCGATTTTCTTGTGCGGCTGCTGCCTGCTCAGCAGCTATGCCGCGTTGTCTTTCACGGGCTCTCTTAAAGGCTATGCAGCCTTTGTAGCTCGCCACGTGTTGTTCTCCACAGTTTGCGCATTTTGGAGGGCCTTCGCCTTTTTTGAGAAGGCAGTCGTTTGATAAGTGCGCTCCTGCGCACTTAATGCAGATTGGCGGCATGTTACAGTGTCTCGCCACGTGTCCCAGGGCTTGACAATTGAAACACTGTAGTGGCCCATTTGATGATCGTAGTTTCTCCACAGCTATGCGCAGAGACATGAAGAACTCGAGCGAGAATATTTTCCTATTTTGAGGTCTGTCCGGGAGGACTACTAGGAAGAGCGGCATGAGCTCAGATCTTCCTGGTCTCTTGAGTCTTGTAACTGTTCGTATGTCAAAACCAATGTCTTCCAGCTCCTCCTTAATGTCCGCTGTCGGCATGTTAGCTGGAAGTCCTCGTAATACTATTTTGAGTAGCTTTTCTGCTGCAGAGGGAAAAGTGTAATATGGGACACTTCCCCTCTGCAGCGCCGCTGTTACTGCCCGGTAATCTTCCGTGGAGAGGAAGGTCAGCTTAACCTTGTCTCCTCCGGCCGATTTTGCTTGAAATGGTTTCCCTTGAAGTACAGTTTTTACCATCTGGTATAGCTCTTTGTAGGTATTCGGATACTGCACCACAATAGGTGGAAGCTGCTGCTGCTGCCTTTGCTGTTGATGTTCTGTTTGATGCTGTTGATGCTGCTGCTGCTGTTGTTGTTGGTGCTGCTGACGCTGCTGCTGTTGTTGTTGTTGCTGCTGCTCCTGTTGATGCTGTTGTGGTTGCTGTTGATGCTGCTGCTGCGGTTGATGTTGTTGTTGCTGGGGAGCACTTCACCATTTAGTATTTCGTACAGGTTGCTGATCTCCATCCTGGCTGGGTCCAGTAATGGTGGGGGTTTACAGGTTCGCCTAGCTAGAACGAATCCGTCTGTCTGGCTGTGTTCCTCTGTTCTTGGTTGACGATGTTTTCTTTGGTGCAGTTTGTGCTTCAAGGCTGGGGAGTCCCGACGCCTTCTTCTTTGTGGTTTTCTTGTTCTTGCTGGTTGTCGATAGTTGGGAAACCGGGACGCTGATTTTTGATTTGGCTCCTCTTGCTTCGTTTCTTGGCTGCTTAGATTTTCCTGCGAGTAGCGGGGACGTACATCTCTTAGTAGCCCGGTTGTCTGATGATCCTTGGGTAGCCTGGGTCATCGACAGCTGAGCTTGAATGTTTCCATCAGTGTCCATGTTGTGGTCCGTGGAAGTTAGCGGAGTCGTCATCTGCTGTGGCTGTGGTTTTCCAATTGTGTCCGTAGCATGATCCATTTCCGTTTCGAAAGTAGTCAGCAAGTCCGTGATTTCGGCCGGTAATTCCGACAACGCGAGTGCGTTGGGGCCGCCCGACGCGGAAGCACGGTGGATGTTTTCCTGCTCGGAGTCCGGTGTCCGTTGCCTGGTCGTCAATATAGCCGCTGCTGTCGCCGGCAAAGCCGAGTGCACTGGGGCACTCAGCCCGCCTGGCGCGACAGTGCGGCGAGCACTTTCCTCATCGCACATCTGAACGTTGCTGATGCCAACTCGGAACTGGCGACTGACTCGCTGGTTTAGGCAGTGCAGCGAGGCCGTATTTATATCAGCCCCGTCGCTTGTGATTGGCCGGCTGTGGAGCGTCTGAAGTGTAGTGGCGCTACTTCCGCTTGTTGCCAGCGCCGCCCATCGACTGTTCACATTCATCTCCTCTGGAGGGCATGTGAACGCGTTGGGCCGGGATACCAGATAATTCTTGCCTTTAATTTAATTTAATCGCGATAAAGGGCACACTCCGGTGGAAATTTTCCAACACACCTATTTTACCTCTTTCCTGTATCCGCCTATTTTTACAGTCTACAAATTTCATCTTTAACTTCCGTCAGCATTTTTCTTAAATTTTTAATTATCTCTGTTTGTCATTTATTCTAATCCCTGGCCCCCTTACGTACAAATGGAAATGATCCTATTATGTAGCATTCGTCATCTGCAAAAAAACTAACTTCTGATAGTAAACCATCAACATAATCGTTCATCCTAACAGTTAGCTTCCTACCTTCTAATGATTTTTTCTACACAGAAAATCAATTTTATCCAATCTAATAGTTTTTCTCTTTTATAGCACTATTTTATAGCTCACTTTTTCAAAATCATTTGAAGTATCACTATCAGTTTGGCCTCCCTTGTCAATTTAATTCGAAATATCTTTCATATAACCTATTAAATGATATTCGCATGAATATCCTGGCCTAAAGTCATGTTGTCGACTTGAAAATCATTTACGTTCCGTACAGACTCCTCTGATGTGGTTGCATATCAATCTCTCCATTAATCTACCTACTAATGATGTCAAACTAATTTACCTGTAATTTTCGACCCTATTTGTCACCCCTCTTTTATGGACCGGTACTAATATCGCACTTTTATAGTCTTCTGGTAAGCAGCAATTACCCAAACAGCAAACTCAGTTTAAATAACTGTCGTAATATTAGTTGCATCAGTCCCTTTATGCATTTTTAACTTTCTTGGTTCATTCATGATATTCTCAAGATGAATTAAAAAAAAATTAGACTGCTCAGTGTTAATTGCGTGGGCAAGCTCATTCCCCGATTTACACTTTCCCATTCCTGAATCATAATCTCTAACAGTCTCACTAAAGCAGTTACTTAAAATCTCTGCCTTTTTCAAACCCTCAATTTATTCTCCATCCTTATCTGTAATTGTCTCAACATCCTCCCTTCCCTTCAGTTTTCTAACATAGTTACAAAAAATTTCTAGCTGTAACCATCAGTGCTTCCCCTGCACCAATAGTATTTTTTAGAACCTATCTTTGTTATTATTAATTCCTTTAGTTGTTTCAAGTATTCACTACTGCTTTGCTGTCACTTAACTCTGTTATGTTCTCTTCTCACCAACATCTTTAACCACCCCAGCTCTCTACTATATCAACCAATTTTCGTCTTTAATTTTGTAGTATTGCTGCATGATTGCTTTTCTGGGATATAGGAATAGCGTAAAGTCTTTATTTCCTTTCATTTGTAATAGTCAAGACAAGCCCAGAGATGTTTTCCAACCTGTAACATAAGAGACCGGATGAAATCACGTGACAATAGTATCCCAGTGTCGGAATGATGTCTGGCAGCAAAGATGAGAGAACAAATGTCAGGTCTTCATTCAACCACCAACATGAGGCAGTGGAAGTTCTAGTGTTGAACGAAATTCCTGCTTTGCTTATGAGCAAAGTCAGACTTACATCTTCGTGTTTATAAACGGTTCCAGTGTGATGACTGACTCCGCACTGCCGCATAGGATTTCTATAGAAATAATAGATTCACAGTAAGGAATTCAAGATCCATTAGATAATCACGTGACCTGTGATGAGTTGGAAGAAATTTTCTCAGAAACGGAAGGTAAGTTTCCTGCAATGTGTGTTATTAATTTTGATGACAAATACATTGGTGAAAGTCATACACGGTGGATTATTTCATTTGTTTTGTTAACGATCTAACTGTAAGTCATTTTTGGTTTCAGAAGTAAAATTGTAATCACTCTACAGATTTTATTCAAATCTAACTTCCTTGTCAAATTTAGATCCAGGTGACACCCCCAAAATGATAACATTGTGACATTTATGTTCCAGATTTTATTACAGCTTCTTTTGCGTTATGTTATGGTTACCTTTTTTTTTGGTCTGATCTGAAGATTCCTTTGATATTTGTGTTCAGGCCGCTGCCTGTCGCAACTGAACGTGACATTCGTGGACAGTCGAGACGCTGAGGACCTCGAGAGGTTCCACGCCTACACACCCAGCCGCCAGATGGCTCCAGATGAGAAGATGGACTGGCTTCAACAGTATTCATACGGCACGCTACAGCCGGTAAAATCTTAGTAGAAACCAGTTTGCTGTATAATCTCTTTTAGGAACGAGTGGATTCGGAAATAAAAACAGTCTTAGTGTCGACTGTAAGTTAGCCCTTGTTCAATGGTAACACTATCGACAAGTTACTAGACCTCGAACTAATCGATGGTTTGTTTCTAGCAAACCATCAAAATTATACACTGATAAGCCAAAATATTATGACCACCGCGTATTGCATTCCCCAGATGGAACGAATTGCGTTTTTGGTAAGTTTCCGCTGGTATCTGACACCAGATGTCGACGCACAAGTCACGCAGTTTCCTTAATTTATGGGCGGTGGTTTGTGGGCTCCCAATAATGTTCTTTGTAAGTTCTATCGGATTGAGAACCGGTCAATTTGGTGACCAATACATCAAAGTTGAGTTCACTACCATGCTCCTCAAACCACTGTAGCACGATTTTAGCGTTGTGACACGGACATTATGCTGCTGGTAGATGCTATTTCCGTTTTGGAAGACATCAATTACGAAGGGATGTAGCAGGTCCGCAATAACTTTAATGTAGTCCATATCTGTCATGGTTCCTTCTATCACTATCATTAGTCGCATGGAAGCCTAGGCGAGTGTCTTTCATAGCGTAACACTGCATCCTGTCGTGGTGCATGATTCGAGGAGCTGTTCATCTCGAAGACGGCATATCTGGACATTACCACCGACCAGGTATAATAAGAAACATGATTCATCCGACCAAGCGATTACGTAGATGGCGTCTGCTGCAGATCTCCATGTTGAATAATGTGCTCCGAAACACTTGCGCTTGCACCAGCATTGTACTCTGCCGTCAGATCTGCCATAGATCCCTTCCTATCCTATTTTACATAGCGCGCTAGTTTCCGAATTCCATGTTTTGCGATGAGGTGTGGACGTTGTAATGTTCTGACCTCATTACCTGATTTGAAAAATAATTAATGTTATTATCTTATTGAATTTTATCATGAAAGGTAGAACTTGCGTGAATACTTTATATGAGAAATCACAAATGGTTTTATTTCAATTGCTGGCATGACATTTTACAACAAAAGTATTTAAATTAATCATCTGTTCTTCTGCGGGCGCCAGGGTATTTTATATAAAATACACAAAATTAAACAGTAAACAAATTCAACATTTAGACTGTTCACTTCTGAAAGAAATGTTTGCTCCGGTCTATGAGAGTTCTTATCTTCAGGGCCTTAGCTGGGCTTTGCTATGAACTTGAAACTGTAGTTAGCACAGTGTCCTTCATTGGCGATGTATAATTACAGAATTAACATGTCTGCCGCCACACATTGGATGACGTTGTCTGCTCTGTTATGGACCAGTGCGGTAGGCTTCCTCAGGAGATGTCCTTTGCCTGAGCTCATTTGCTCAAACAAAACAGCTGGTGTCTAGATCCTGGCAGCAGCAGCTTTACTAACGAACAGTGCAGCAGCCACATCGACCGTACGTGACAGCCGGCCGCCACAGAATGTTCCTCCGTGCCACATGAAAAACAGAAATTCCAGTCCGTCACTCTGTTTGTCTAACTGCCCACACAACTCTCCCCTCCATCAAGAACACACTCCCCTCGCCCAGCGTCGCATCACCCCAGCAAAACCTCTCAACTCGCCCGCCAGTTCTAGGAACTGGGCCAGCTGGCATTTCTGACCAGCTGTTTTCACCCTGTCTACAGCGCCTACATGCCCACTACAATATTCCACATTTTATGAACAAATCTAACGTTTATGAATGTAACGAGTAGTCACAAGACGCGTTCATTACAACGTCCATCATCTTGTCGCCTCCTCCTGGTTTCAACGTCCTGCAACTACTTTCCATGGATGCTCACTATAGTAGTAGACAAATAGCCGATAAGACTCATCGTTTTTCAGTTGCTCGTTCCCAGGTACCGGATCGTAACCATCTGCCCTTGGTCAAAGTCAGTTATGTCACTGTATTTCCCCATTTTCCACACCTGTGGTGGTTAGGATGACTTCCCATGCTTCTCTACTCCGTTCATATAAATTCCTTACTGCATGGAGTATTCGCAGCGTCATCAAATGACATTCAGTCTGGCGATGCTCAGCAGTCATAATATTTTGGCTCATCAGTGTAGGCTGAAAGGTAACAGCGGCTAAATCTTGAGAACCTATACAGCGACCAATGAACACTGACAAGCCGACAGGTCAAAATACAGCTATATAAAATAATTCCAACAATATCTATAAATTGTGATGGTGCTTATTCAACTTACTTTCACGTCTGCATATAGTTCATGCGCATTTTTCATTTAAATCCTTTCAGAGACCCATATAACGTACCCCATTCCTTGACTACCGAACCTGTAAAATTAAAATTTATAGATTCACTTATGACTGAAATGAAGTATTAGATTATTGTAACGGACATCTCACACTGCTCTAACTTCTGATACCATTACTCATACAGGCCTCGTCGCCATAGTACTACTTTACTACACAGTCACTCTCTTCATCTGTCTCGTGTCTTCTGGAGGCTCATTCATACGTGATGTTTTCTGCAGTGAATGGCAGTTTCCATAGATAATTCTGGTTTCTCTCTTCGTCCCAAGCTATTTCTTGTATTTGAGTGCGTTCACAGCATCCCCTCATTCTCAAGAGAAATCTTTGGCAGGTCTGTTGTAACAAATACTTGTAATCATGGAATGTGTGTCTGATTTCCGATACAACTATTCAGATCACGTTTTATCCACAATTTTCCTACGAAAGGTCACGAGAAAGTTCTTTATTTATTTATTTATTATTTTATTTATTTATTTTTTACATTTAAGTGCGATGGAGCACAAGCCCCAGTCGAATTTTCCTTACTCATCTTTCGTATTTCAAAAAAAAATTACCTAAGCTTTTTACTGTTAAAGCCACATTATTAAGCAATTCTCTCATTAGTTTATTTCAATTCCTGACTGCCTTACATACAAAAGAAAATTTTTCCCACTACATTGCTGCTAATCAGTGGCGTAGATAGGTTAACGAGGTCCCCGGTGCAAAAGAAATTAATTGAGCCCTCAGGCCAGATGGGAGACCTTTTTTTTTTAGCTCTACCAAGTGTCATGAGGTTTGCTGGCAGCTTTGGGCCCCCTGTGCTGGACTTTGGGGGTCCCTTTAGCTTGGGGGGCCCCGGTGCATGGCACCGCTTAGCCCTCCGATAGCTACGCCACTGCTGCTGATACCAAGTGCTAGTTTCCGTTCATATCTTCCCTTCCAGGTACCACTCCTAATTCTTTTGCCAATATCCACCCAGTCCTCGTCGCCATTATATGCCTTGCTCATTCCCAGGATTCTGATCACCATCTTCCTGTCCTCCAGCTCATTTATCATTCCAATTACCAATAAGGGTCTCTGATATCAGTTTCTGATTTTTCCCTATTTCTTGCCCCCAATCCTGTTCGATATCGACGAGACATAAAGCCCTAAACAAAAAATTACATGGAACGAATGTTATTTTAATCAGCGATGTTAAATTGTGATTTATTGGTGTTTATATTATCTTTACCAAAAAATAATTTAAACATTATTTGTCTATTTTATTAAAAATTATTTCCTTATTTTAATAGCTGGGCATTTTTACTTTCCAGGCATCCCGTTGCTGCTCTTCGGAAGCTATTTCTTTTCACTACGTTCAACCAGCCGAAATGAGGGCATTGTACTACCTGATCTACAAACTACGACCTTATGGACTACACGAGTGTAGCTGATTCGTGTAGAGTAACCTCTACTTTCATGGTCTTTGTGTTAGTGAGACACATCAACGGTGGACCATCTTCCTTTGAAGTTCTTTGCCTGCTGAAGCTTTAACAATAAGTAGTGTCGCTGCATGGAGGAAGGAAATATATGGAGGAGAAGTGACATTAAATCTGTGACGCCGGCTTTAAACTCTCGCGTATGCGCGGTGGCGGCAGCGGTGATATTACGAACCCAAACAAATGCCAAGTTCACATTGTGTTTGATGCTGTGATTATTTCATTTTGTAATGTGTATAAGTGTTTTATAATGCCATCTTGTGTTGCATACGATTGCACAAATAGGCAAGAGAGGAAAGAACATGGAATATCATTTCATAAGTAAGTTGAATTCTAATTATTGCTGTTGAAGTGGGCAGTAGGAATTGCAAACTTCGGTGCCTGTCTATAAATATTTAGTCATAGCTCTCAATGGGATGACTTTGTTCTCAAATTTTTGTTGGTGAAGTGTAGAAAATCAGCATACCTTGCTATTTTGCACATTATAGACTAGCATTACTTTTTAACGAGTGTTGAAAATGAGATTTAAAGGGGTGATTTTTACATCGCGATTCAGTGAATTTAGTATTACCATTTCTTTCGCCACGTTGCAGTTTATACTGACAGTGTATGATGAAATTAAATGTGTTAAATTATGCTATGGAATCTAGGAATCTTGATGAAGCAAACTGTGTTGTTACCCCAAATGCAGTTTGCGATTCAAATATGCGTGTGTGGGTGTGTCTATACAGTTTGATTCTGTAGCGGCAATTTAATGGAGATTGTGGTTAGGTTTAAATGCAATCTGTACCAGAATGGTTTTGTTGTTTCAGAAGGGGCAATGAATTTATATATTATTGTTAGTAATTTCATGAGAACCATGTTAGTAACAAAACGTGTATCGCGATAGAAACTACTTCCAGCTATTCCCAATTAAGCTTACGATGTACGGTAACAAGATAACTATTTTTATTCTGGTCTAGGCCGCATTTCAACCTAACCACAAGTGGTGGTACAAAAACTGAAATATCCATTCTGCATGTCCACCATGTAATTCATTGTGGCTTTGGCAGAATTAATTTTTGGTCCGTGCCTCATATCAACACAATCCCAGTATATCCCGAAAACTAAGAAAGATATCGAAAAATTGTATTCTTTATTTTCGATTTGTCTCGTCGTATTATATAAGAATCGATCATTAAATTTGACTTTTGCGAAATTTTCCTTCTGCATTTCAACCCAAAGACACCTCACTTTTGATACAGTATATCTTGAGAACTAAGCGAGATATCGAAAATTTTCATTCTTTATTTTTTATTTTTCTCATCTTTTTAAATAAGAATCCATCATCAAATTTGACTTTTACCAATTTTTTTCTTCTGAATTTCAACCAAAAACATTTCACATTTGAGACAGAATATCTCGAAAACTAAGCAGGATATAAAAAAATTTATTCTTCATTTTTTATTTGTCTCATCGAGTTACATAAATCAATCACCAGATTGCGGCGTTACGTTTATACTAGAGTCCCCTTGAGGTTTTTGTACATATACCCCTTGTCTATATGGGTACGGCCTAGCCCCCCACTCCTCCTCCGCCCGGCATCACTTCAATGCGTGGTGAAGGTCTCTTGCGTCTCCATATATTTCTTTCCTCCATTTGTCGCTGCGCGCATTACGACGCTGTCATATTAGAAAGGGGAACAACAACGGGGCGAGTTTAAGAGTCCTGCTCCCCCCATACCGACCGTCATGACTACGGTTTTTAGTCTGTTTTCCGCACTCATTTAGGCGAATGGTTGGCGGTCCTAAATTTCCGCCTCAGAAACATCACATTTCACCAACAAAATTACACCTATCACACAGAACCCCAAGTTACACGTTTCGCAGACAGATGGCATTACAAACTTTCCTTTCTTAGGGGATTGGAATGAGTTACCAAGGGGAATGATGAATAACTTACCGAAAACGTTTACAAGAATTTAAAGTTAAAATTTGTAGAGGGCAAGTGTAGGTGGGTGCAGGATAGGGGGAAGCCGGGTGTGTAGGGAAATTGCCACCGGAGCCGTGCTCCATTGCAATTAAATAAATTAAAAAAAAAGAAGCAATAAAGGAAGTGAAAGAAAGATTTAAATACCCCCAACCTAACAAGTCTGGTTTTAGCCATGATTTTGGCTTGCAGTCTTCCCGTTCTCATAATTCACACTAAACTGTCTGAGTAATCAAGCAGCTGGTGCTCGCCTGGTTTTTAATGGCTCTGACGAAGGAAAAAAATACTCTTGTATAGCACCCACCGTGTTCGAAGTATTGGCAATTTTGAAGAATGTTTCATTGAATACAGGCAGTGAACACGGTCACTTTATGGGACAGCTGATTTGTTGGCTACCATACATTTTGATATTGGCCGAGTGTTTATCTGTTAGTTTCTGTATAAGTAGACAATATCCGCATCATCAACATTGTCAAATTTTGGGCACAGGCAGCTAAATTATTAGATAACTATGTACGTTTTCGCGGCGGCAATGCTTTATAAAAACTTCTAGGGGTTTCAAGCCGCGTCAGAATTAAACGGGGGCTTGACAATGGAAGCAGTGCAAGCTTCCGAAACGTCGCCAGATGGCTCAATTCTGACGCGGCTTGAAACCCGAGAAGTTCTTATAAAGCTTAATTATTATTGGAAATAGCAAACATAAATGTATGTAATTGTCACTGTGACTTCTGTTTGTCGTTTCATTACGTGTTATTGAAATTAATACAGTCAGACTCGTCTATAAGACTGGCAATATCAGCTTTGTGAATGATGGAAGAATACAAACTTGTGTTTTTAGATATTGTTAATACAGACTTGCATCCGTATCTGCCTACCGGTGGAATGATACAGTTGAATAATGTCAGAGGTATAATATCTAGACGTTGTGGATAATTTTCCTCAATTGCTGTCAATATTAATAAATAAATCTTGTTTTTGTGGTATAGTTTGTTATTATGTGTTGTTGTTTCCTTTGCTTATTTATTTACTTATTAATAATGTCAGAGGTGTTTCATTATGAGCGTAAACGGCTGGAGGATTGCAATATTGTACAGGGTAACAACAGCAAATTCTCAGCACTACAGTCAAAAGGTAAGCCTCATAGAAAAATCTATACTAATATTATAAATGCGAAAGTAACTTTGTTTGTCTATCTGTCTCTCTGTTTGTTACGTTTTCAGGGCTAAATGGCTAATCCGATCATGATGAAATTTGATAAGTAGATGCTGTTTGCCTTTAGGAAGGACGTAGGATACTATTTTCTGTATAGATAATACATATTGTCATGGAATTATGAAAAACTAAATGAACTGCGAAAGACAAACGCACAGCATGTATAAGTCTCTGTAATGCTAACCAGGAGAGTGGGCGCGTAGTGGGTAAGGTGCGTGCTTTCTAAAGCTTCTGTTGTGATCTCTGGTTCGAATTCCGCCAGGAGCGATTTTTTTTTTTTATTGTATAAGCCAAGCCTGGAAGTTCCGTCGTAAGGATTCCATGTTAAAATGTATGTCCCATAATTTCTGGGGTGGAATGCGTGGCAAATGGTTGGCCGCCGAACAGTGCCTTAAGCGTTTCCTTTATTTACGCTATACTGGTCCCTCAGGCTTTGCTTCTCTCGCAGTCAGTTTGTGTGTGATCTACACTAATAATGTTCTAAATGCGAAAGTAAGTATCTGTCTTTTTGTTACGTTTTGACGACTAAATGGTTATACCGATATTGATGAAATTTCACAAGGAAATACTTTGTATCTTTAGGAAGGACACAGGACACATTTTTCCGGTATGAATAACAGTTTTAGTCATGAGGTTTTGATCACTTATGGATGGTGAAAGGCATACGGATTAGGGATGGCGATTCTCTCCGAAAAAGATCGATTCTTGAATCGATCCGAATCGAAGTTAGATAAATCGATTCACAAAATAATCGAGTTCTAAAAGATCGATTTACTAAAAATCGATCTTTTCGATTTTTTTCCGTGTTCATACTTTTAATACAATTCCAATCATGGAAAACAAAAAGGACACTATAATAATCGATCTTTTATCATTTTTAAACTAATTAAAAATTTGTTTTGCAACTAAATGAAAGTATCAGGTATACAAAGAGACATTTTTGTCACAAATTTGTTGGTTACATAAAACAGTTTTGAAATGATATAGTTTACAGTTCCCAGTGCTTAATGTCCTAGCTTTTCAGGAACAACAGTCTGTCCAGTCTAATAGGATCAATGCAGTTCCGCTCATCACTTGCGATGCTGCCGGGAAAAAAAAGGTGCTCGCAAGGAGCTGATGATCCCACTGTACAGATATACGTCTTGGCTGTTGAGTAAAAGTGAAGATAATTTTTTTTCTTTTTTTTTGTTCTTGCCAGTAAAGCATATGATCATACTTCAGGTACACAACTGCTTGCAATAAATAGTGTTTAAATTGTTTGTTTAAACGCTGACTTTCATGTGCAAGTGCATTACAAGTACAAAGTGGTTTTTTCACATTCGATTTTCACGGGTGAAATATCGATTCACTGGATCGATTCAGTACTATAAATCGATTTAAAAAATCGATTTTTTGGGTCCAAAAGATCGATTCTTCGATTAATTGATCTCAGATCGTCATCCCTAATACGGATGCGTGTTTAACTGTGTAATTTTTAATCGTTCACCCTGGCTGTGCTTCTTTCGCAATCAGTTAGTGTATGATTTGTTGATACATTTCATTTACAGACAAGACTTATTATTTAATATAGATGTCGAATTGCCTCTGGATGTCGATTTGCGCTGCACTGTACTATTACTTTCTGTCTGCCTAAATGTTTCTGGCACCAGTTTATTTTGTATTCTTTTTTTGAAATGTCTTGCAGGCGTAAGCCGGATCTAAGGTGTAGCTCGAGCAGAACACGAACAGCTGAAGTTATTAGAACCCAAGAATCTGATGCTTATGCTGAAGAAAGAAGAGAATACAAAGCTGAAATTGAAGCTGCCCTCAGTTAACCCCCTCCCCCCTCCCCCCAACTCCCCGCACCTTCGGTTTTTTTTCTGTTATCAAACATGTTGAAGATTAATTCTCTTCATGAGATAGTTTCGACGGTAGAATGTTATAGTGATGACTTTCCCGTAATATTATGCCCACACGATGTCGTTTGGGACAAATTTTACGTAACTTACAGCTTCTAGCAATGAAATTTCAAGTCCACGCGTACGAAGTCGCGGGTAACAGCTAGTGGTCTCCATAAAAAAAAGAAGAAGATAGCTAAACAAGCGTCTTCGCGTCTCTGAGGCTAATAGATTTCAAGCGGTAGTTTTCTTCTCAAGGGAGCGTCCATAAATTACGTGAGGTGAAATAGGGGGGGGGGTGTCAGGAGAAATCTCACCAAGGGGGAGGGGGGGTCAATGGAAATCTCACGTGAAGTTTTGAAAATTTTTGTTGGACTGTAGAGCTAAAACAAAAAGTCTACAAATGACGCGTTGGCCTGTTTTAAGGGGGTATTTCGTCGAAAAGTGGGGATGTAACCGGCTTTGGAAAGGTAAGACCTAAAACAAAAAGGTCTCAAAAAGTTGCGAAGGCGATTTCAAGGGGGGGAGGGGTCTCACGGACCAAATCTTACCAGAGGGGGGGGGGAGGTTCGGACCAGATCTCACGAAACCCCACCAGAGAGGGGGGGGGGGCGGAAATCCAGAAAAACACCTCACGTAATTTATGGATGCCCCCCAAGGGTTCAGTGATTTGGCAACTCGCCTCTCGATACGGAAGAAAGTTCTGCAATGCTATTCTAGAATTCACTTTTCTCGTCCTTTCTGAGAGTCAAGACGAAGTTAGGAAATGTTTCGGACCCTGTCTCATACCTAACTGTGGCGAAGCATCCTCGCCATCCACGTAGGAAACGTTGGACTGTAGAGCTATAATGAGCAAAAATTATCGAGATTTTGGTTTGAATTCTTTCGCAAATACTCAAAGGTGCACTTAATCGACTATTACAATACGTAAAATGTAAAGGTTACTCCGAAGAGCGTTCCATTCCTAAGATCCTGAAACCCTTTTCCTATAATTCATCTTACCGGATGTTAATAACATGATTGACTGATTATATCCCGCTAGCATTAACATTAGTACCAGAATTCCAGGCAAATTCAAAGGAGATGCTCATGGTTTGGTACTATGGAAGTGTCGGTCAGAATGAACATCAATTCCTGTTGTTGGCTCCCAAAAAGAAAACCGCCTAAATATTTTGCTACCGGGTATACATTATATATCCATGCTTTGAAACACAGAAATTTTAATTACTGTTTCTTTCAAGTTCATTGGAATGGTCTTGGATATACAATGTTTTTGGTGATTCCATCGGGCATATAAACCAAAAAAAGATCCCTCTGTTTTCCTACAAGGGAGAGCACAACTATAATAATTGGCCATGAGGTAATTTTTCCGTATCCAATAATTTTACTGCAAATTTTTCTGAAGAAAGATCGTTTTGCCGTCAATGAAAATTTACTGACATATCTCCGCTAATGTGATGCTTTTAGTTCATTAGCTCATGTCAATGTGAAATAACAGGTAATGTCTGTCAAACGTCGCAGCTGCACCACTGAATGGCCGTTCATTTCCACGTAAATCTTACAATGTTCGATACAATGCTTCCAACTTTTTTTTTCGTCATTGTGCATTCATCCACTATTATAACATTGCATCGCTCATTCACGATGTTTTTGAAATGTCGCAGGTTGGCATTTGACTGTTTTGTAATTCAATGGCAATCAGAGTGCTGAATTTGCAGTTCGGCAACGATTCAATACAGTCGGCTCAATTCCAGATGATTCAATTACCAATGCGACATTATACTGTGCATATATGATTGGCACTGAAATAAGAAAAGTTATTCCTGTGCAACCAAGTCTACGTATACAACCAGTTCTTCTTCTTAGTGAGTGAAGGTTTCTTTCTTCGGGGCAAATCGACGAGTTCAATAACTTCTCATAACATCGCGGCCAATTTTGCAAGAAACCACCCGAAAATCGGTCCAGTAGATTTTTAGTCTATAACGGATACACATGCAAACATCGTGGCATTGAAATGAGATACGCTTAGAGGACAAACATTCTATAATTTTCTTTTATATAGATTAACAGTAACGTTGAAACAAAATACTCTTTGCTGTGCCACCTGGCGTACGCATTGAACCAATTATTCTAGTGGTGGTTTCTTCCTGCTGGTCAGATCGAGGCTTTCAATAGCTTTAATCCTACTCCTGACAACACAGACCAGTTTGCAAAAAACCGCCCGCAAATCGGTCCCGTAGTTTTTAATCTACATAGGACATACATAAGATCTGGCACGGATATTGTAAGCGGGGTGAGCAACAAAATACCCATGACAACACGACTGGAGAAACCTTCATCCACGGAGATTTTACCTCCCAAAACTATCAAGAAACATCGTGGTGCAATATCAGCAGAGAACCAAGAACAGCAGGTAAAATGAGCCATTCCAGCGTTTTACGAAATCTGCGACATAAGTCCATATTATTTGTTTATGCAAAGTAAGGATAAGAACATCGGCAGATGGGTAATAGTAGTCTCGTCAACTCGCTCCATCATGAAGTAAGTACTAACATTAAACACATTACTTCAGCAGCCCGCAACAGGGTAAAAATCGAATTGTAAACTGTAGTAGCAGCTAAATCAATTATTCGAAGTCCAGCCTGCAATACTAGCTTATATTTCATACTCAAACATCAAATAACAAGGTATTATTAGTAGCAGAATACTGAGGGGCCAGTCAAAAGACGAAACCAAGGCAATAGCGCTATGTGAATATCACGTGTTTAACCTAAAAATACTTGAGAAATCAGAAGAAAACAGTCTCCTCATTGAAATTCCGCTCGCCGTTTCTCTGATCATTTTCATAACGCAGAGGCACCAATATTATGTATATATTTACGCTGTTTTCTGTTTTGTTGATCTTTATATTAAACCAATACTAAAATGTTTTATTCTGTCTTCACTACGTTCATCCCAGTATCTAATGCAAAAGAAAAATCGTTGCGCATTTTGTGCAGACCTCCATTATTGGAAAGAGTGTAGGAGTCAATAAAATTTAATATATTTTCACTATAACAACAGTCACCCGGCTAATGATAAACGGTGCCCATAATACCACAAACAGAAGAGAATAAAACAAGAGACTCAAAAAATTAATGGCTGAAATGTCAATGAGCTATAATAAGCTTTAGAAACAAAATCAGTTTCCTCACATTCGCGGTAGCGGTGGATGGTTTAACTTCGACTGATCGAAGCACGACAGCAAACTTAGCGAATTATATCACAGGAATTCGATATAGAGACTACCCAACAGGGTGGTTGCTTGTCACACAAATCACCACACCAAGAGCAGCATCTCCAGCCTCATGGAGCCACATACTCATGGTGTGATGTACCAAACTGTACCAAACTGGTTGTCATTAGCCAAGAAAACACTCAGTTCTGAAAAGCAGAGAAAATGGAATTGAACGTTGAGAAACACTAACGGTACAACTTACAAAAAGTTTTGGATCTCTTCCAAAAGGAACTCACAATAAATTACAATTCGAACCCATCGCAGCTTCACAATGGTCACAGAACCCAGTCCCAACAGAAATGTTAGTGAACAAAATATCTGATATTACAATAAGTGTTTAAACAAGTTTGTAGGCACCCAATTGCTTGATCCTTCACAAAATGCTCAAAGGTCACGGTGTTCCAGGGATGATGGGACCGGTGAACGGGCCCACCCGACGTCTCAGTCATTTTGCCCTCGCAGTACAGTTAGCAACTACCCAACATCCGCCACCACCGCAGGAACAAAGCTCTTCCGAACTACCAGCCGATACAGCGGGGATGGTGCCCACGGGGAGCGACGGGGACGCGGCGCCTGCCACGAAAGGGGAAACCTGGCCGTATAGCTAGAACCTGTTCTTAAGTCCCGCGCGCCCGGCCCCATCCCGCTCCCGCAGGAGACTGGTGGTAGCCGCAGGAACCGAGCACGGCGCGGGCACACCCAACATTGCGCATCCACCAGAACCCGACTGGCACGCCGAGTATGGGCGCCAAACGGACTCTGATCTCCACACAGTTCAGGGACGCTCCAAGTGTACGTTCCACCCGCACCCGACCGGCACTCCGATGTGGGCACCACTGACAGGCACGGCTTCCCGCATACTGATCCAAGCTTCGCAGAGCACCATCGTAGTGCGCATCACACCTCAGCATAAGCCAATGCCTAGGGGTGTCGCTGCCCCACCCGGGTCAATAATCATACACTACCAGTCCACACATATTAGAGGGCCTACATATTATGGCAGCAAATTGGCGTCATGCTACCGAAATTCCGCGTATGATATGCGCGTTGGACGCTTTTCGGATGGGCAAAATTTTTACACACAGTTTCTATCCGATTTTGATTGAGCTTTGCATACGTATACTTCAAAACAAATAAAAAACACTGTTTACATTTGATTTGAGCTATAATACCCTATTCTCCCTTTCTCCCCCCCCCCCTCTTTTCACCTAAATTTCTGTCACCGTTGTTCATACAAACCCACAGTTTTAACCGATTTTGATAGTAATTAGAACACGTATACTTCAAAACAAGGCGGTCTGATAGCTCAATGGCTAAGGCGCTTACTTTGGAAAGTTCTCTCTCTGGTGGCGGGTGCCGAAGAGAGGCCACTGTAATATCTGATATACAAACTACGGCCTTACGGACTTCACAAGTGTAGCTGATATGTGTGGAGTGACTTCTGCCTTCATCTTCATTGTGCTCGTGTGTGACATCAGTTGTACACCTCTCCCGTTTTAGTCGTTGTGTGCTGAAGTCTTATCATAATAATGGTGGTATTGCATAGTACCCCTGTGTTGTAATTTCTGGTAATTTTGAAGAATATCGTGTCAAAATAATGATGGTTAGGAATTATTTTATGATAATGTTCAAAGAAAACAGTCATTTTAGGAAACTGTTGTTTCGTTCTCGGCCCCATTTTCTAGTTCTTGCCTTGTCCGCTTCTGTTAAGAGCTCCCACATAACTGGATAATATTCGCTCGATGAATACTGTCAAATCTTGGGCACATACTGTTCAATTTTTTGTAAATAGTAATCCTAAACGTATGCAATTTGTTACATAGTCATATGATAGGGGCTGCTTCCAAAACTGGTGGTTCGAGAGATCGAGAACCGGCTGTGCTATTTGTAATACCGCCGCGTGGATGTTTAATTTCCCGCCGGTCCGTGGGAGTACCGAGGAAGACCCCGGAGCGCATACCGGCTACCGGAAGTCGGTTAAGAACGCCCGCGAACCTGACATGTGGCACCGGCGAGTCTTCCAGGCGCGGCCGAACTCATCGGACACGTCACCCATGTGCGAGTTTCTCGAACCGCCCTTTTTAATGTTGAACTGTTTTCGGTTATAGTTGTGTAAATGCGAGTGTGATTTGTAATTAATTGTTAATGTGAACCGTTTTAACTAAGAATTCGGCAACTTTCGGGTATATATATATAATATATATATGTATAAGTCTGATAAACTATATGATCACGACTGTGTGGGTGAAGATTTTGAACTTTATTAAATTTGCAGAATACGAAAGTTAATTTTGGTATTCTTCTTTGTGTGATTCTTCTTGTCACGGTAAAGTGTGTTGATATGCTGAGCCATTGGCGACCGCGTCAGCAGAATTTATTGCTTCAAACATTTTGAATAAAATCCCACCATCCGAGAGCATTAGTGTGAGCTACCAAGAGAGAGAAATGCGACAAATTGTCACTGTTAATTCTGTTAGTAGTTTTTTTTTTTTTACTGTGTGATACTGCATAAGTTCCGAGTTGACCATCGTAACGTGAAGATGTGCGACAAGGAATACGCTTGCCGCTCTTCCGCGCCAGGCGGGCTGAGTGCCCCAGCGCACTCGAGGAGCTGCGGCAATGGTGACGACCCGGCTATCCCTACCGGACTTGGAAACGGACGGAACAACACTGACGACGACCAGGCAGTTCCCACAGGACTTGAGGGTGGACCCCGACGGAATTGTAAGGATAACGCTCACGACGAACCAGCCTGCCCACGGATCAGTAGACCCCCGCGCATCGAAGAGAAGAACCTCACCGATCACAGCGGGGAAAGTAAAGCAACCGAGGAACGAACAACGCGCAAGTGGTTCGAAAGCCAGCGTTCCCGTACAACATCTTTCCAGTGCTTCTGCCAGCAAAGAGAAGAGAGCAAACAAGAAGAAGAAGGGGACGACCGAGTACTCGGCCACAACATTCCCATTCCAGACGACTTATACACCACCGCAGACAAACTTCAAAAAAGCAAATACCCCCAAGCAGACGACTGCTGCCGCAAGCGGAGGAAACCGACGCAAAGCGCAGCAACCAGACGTGGAAGGATTTATAACACCCCGTCGCACAGCAAAGCCGCCACCCGCACTGGACCCGGAACTGGTAATGGAAACCAACAATCCATTCCAGCCCCTGCAGACTGAGGAAACACCAACCCCGCCAGCTAAGAGATCGGCCCATATTCCACCTATAGTGGTCCAATACGAAGAAAATTTCAAGACGCTGCACGACCAAGTGGAAGCCGTCCTCAAGGACCCCTTCACAGCTAAGTCCGCAGGAGGGTACAAAATCAAGTTTACTTTTACTACAGTGGCCGACTACTCAGCGGTCACCGAGATGCTGCAGCAAAAGGGCACCCCATACTACACATTTCCAACTGGGGCCTTACCCCTGCTGAAAGTGGTATTCAAAGGAATACCCAGAACACTTCGAGCCAGCGATCTGAAGGAGGAGCTAAAGGGGATAGGATTCAACGTCCAGACAGTAGCTCAACTAAGGAGGCCGGGCAGCAAAGTAGCAATGCCCCATTTCCTCGCTGACTTGCCGTACACTCCAAAAAATAGAGAGATCTTCAAGTTAGAGACAATATGCCACCTCAAAGTAACTACAGAAAAACTCCGCTCATCACCTGGACAACCTCAATGCTACAATTGCCAGCTCTACGGGCACATGGCAATGAATTGCAAAATGCTACCAGTTTGTGTCAAGTGCGCTGGTAAACATGACTCCAGCCAATGTACAGCGCAGAGAGGACGTGACACGGCGAAATCTTCCAACTGCGGTGGAAACCACGTCGCAAGCTACAAAGGATGCCAGGCGTACAAGAAAGCCCGCGATTGACAAAGAGGACTGCCCGCGGAACAAGACAAAATTCTCTAACGCTGAAAGAAACCACAAGGGAGAAATTAACAGGAGATCCCGCCAACGGCTGGCCAGCAAGAAGAAGAACCAAATGACATTAACAAGAAAGAAGACCCACGTCAGATTCAGAAAAAGCAGAACCCCAAACGTGAGAAGAATAATAAGATACATCCAACTAGTGGTGTGAATGGGAGCACATACGCGGACACCTGTGCAAACCAGGTCACCAACCACGCTGAAACACCAAAGGCAGATAGGAAAAGTAACCTGACTGCGGATCGAGCTGAAACGGTCGGCACCCAACCTGCCCCTTCCAACCAGCCAAGTCAACAAGGAGCAGCTGATAGCCTGGTGCATGGTATCATGGATAAATTGTCTGGAATGATGGACACCATGATGCATAACATTATAGAGATGCTAAATCGCTTGCCAATGAACATACAGGCAGCAGTTACTTCGGCTCTAGCTGCAACCACCAGCACTACCCAAGAACATAATGGATAGAGCTCCTCATATACATGGAATCGCGTTTTGTGTGTGGAACGCAAATAGTATCTACAACCAGTCAACTGAGTTCAGACAGTTTATACATGAACAAGGAGTGGACATCTGCTCTGTGTCTGAGACCCATCTGAAACCAGGCATCCGAGTAGCAATACCAAATTACCACTGCTACCGCTATGACCGACCAACAGCAGGCGGTGGCGTAGGTATATATATTAAACGGGGACTCCCACACAACCAAGTGCTTCTCCCGCCAATGAACCAACTTGCAGTGGTAAGAGTCGAAGTAGCCACCCACCGCGAATGGAAAAATCACTGTAGTATCAGCCTATCGTCCACCACGAGCGCAGTTACAAGATGAAGACAGCAACAACCTGGCCAGCATAAGGGGCAGGCTTATCATAGGCGGCGACCTGAACTGTAAACACACTGATTGGCACAGTCGAGCGTATAACAGTTCAGGAAGACAGCTAAGGAGACTGGCAGAAAGGCTAAACATGAATGTAACTGTCCCCGAAGAGTCTACTCACTACCCGCGAATGGAAGACGTCCCGACGTCTTGGACATTTGCATCAGTAGAGGCATCACGGGATACCTATCGGCCAGCACCATCAACCGGCTGTCGTCCGATCATTATCCTATACACTTCGAGATAGCAGTAGGACCATGGCAGCTTGAACAGCAAACTGTTCCGGATTACAAACAGGCCAACTGGGACATATACCGCCAGATCATCGCCCACACCTTCGAAACAAGACATCACGGAAATGTGGAGGAGAGCTTTAAGTTCTTTGAAGCAACCGTGAAGGAAGCATCGGGAGCCGCCATCACTTCGAAACAAACCAACAACCATGCAATGCCACAGCTTCCACCTCAGCTTTTGGCTATGATCCGGAACAAGAACCGGGTCATGAAAGAGTGGAAGCCAACGAGGAATCGAAACACCAAAAGCCTGCTTAATTGACTTCAAAAGGAATTAAAAGCAGCCCTCACAGAACTTAGAAGTAAGGAATGGGAGGCCAGAGTTTCAATGATATGGCCCAATGAGGACTCCCTATGGATACAGACAAGGAGACTTACGAAGCGGAAGCAAAGACTTCCTCCGCTCCATGGAGAAAGGGGGTTAGTCTACCTCCCGCAGGAGAAGGTGGATGCTCTCGCAGACAACTTTGAGAAGCATTTCTCCCCTTTAGATATGGACATAGACGAAGAGTAGGTGACTGAAATTAGGCGGAGACTGAGAACCTACAAGGAGACAGCCGCCACCGACAATGCACAGCACATCCCAGAAGTTGACGTCTCAGAAATCAAAAACTGCATCAAGAAACTACATCCCAAAAAAGCACCAGGAATAGATGGAATAAATAACACCCTCTTATAGCACCTATCGTTGGAAGCTCTTTCATACTTGGCTCAAATTTTCAACACCATTCTCAGAACGAGGACTTTCCCAAAATGCTGGAAGCAGGCAATAGTCGTTGGGATACACAAAACCGGCAAGGACCCTGTATTTCCCCAGCACTACCGTCCTATTAGCCTGCTTCCATCGGTTAGTAAAATATTCGAAAGAATACTGCTTACAAGGATGGAGAAGATACCCACCAACTCCTACGAGTGGTCGAGGAGGCGACTAAGGTTTTCAATCACCGGAACTTCTGTGGACTAGTGCTTCTTGACATAGCTAAGGCCTTCGACTCCGTATGGCACTCCGGGCTGCTATGCAAGCTGTTTGAGCTGAGATTCCCCGGGCCATACGTACAGCTGCTAGAATCGTACCTGCGGGGAAGATCGTTCAGGGTGAGGGTAGGGACAGCTCTCTCCTCGAGAAGAAAAACAAACGCCGGAGTGCCTCAAGGATCGGTTCTGGGACCGGAGTTATACTCACTGTATACATCGGATATCCCGGAAACGGCAGGTGTCAAAACAGCTCAGTATGCCGACGACACGGCAGTTTTCTCCAGCAGCTGAAAAAGGGAACTCGCCACACATCGCCTGCAACAAGCGCTGGATAAGATTGAGGCCTGGACAAGACGACGGCGTATAGCCATCAAACCAGAAAAGACGCAGGCCATCATGCTAGCACACCGACGAGGCAAGAGACACGCAGTTCATCCGCAAGTGACGTTCCAGGGACAGCCCATTCCATGGAAAAATACCGCACGCTATCTCGGTGTAACGTTAAATGCCAAACTAACTTGGCGCACGCACATAGAAGAAATAAAGAGAAAAACCAGCGCGAGACTGCAACAGCTGTATCCACTATTAAACCGAGACGGTACTTTGGCGCCAGCGACTGGAGTAAAAATTTACTGCAGCTTAATAAGACCAATCATTGAATATGCATGCCCAGTGTGGGGATATGCTTCAAGGAAAAATATCCATAAACTGCAGGTCATACAAAACAGAGCCCTCAAAAGGGCCCTACATCTGCCATCACGATTCCCAACACATGACCTCCATGAAGCAACAGGTCTCCAAACAATTCAGCAAAGTTTTCAAGAAAGTTCAGCCGCCTTCTACAGATCCGCACACAAAAACAACAACACACTCATCAGTAATCTAGGTACATATACAACAGAAATTGATTTCCATAAACGTTCACAGTCACTGATCCAATAAAATAGCCAACTAGACGACGCACCAATAGAAAAGAAATGAACTATCATATACGATGAGAAGGAAATGTCGAGAGACAACAACCTTTAATATCACAGCCCAAACGAACGGGCAAATAATGGCGAAGAGGCAGAGGCAAAGAAAGATTGTGCTATATGATTCTGACAATGTCAGCTTTGTGGATTATGGAAGAATACAAACTTGTGTCTTCAGATAGAGGGTACACATTAAATTTTAATTTAATTTATGTTTAACATGATGTATTTAATGAGGATTTTGAATGGAAGTTGTTCAGGATAAGAGTATTTACATAAATTTTTTAACATTTTAACGTTATCCTTTATTAAACAAACATAATTTTTTTGTACATAATATAATCATTTGATTAAGCAACGACCTTTATTTACATTGAAATGATTGCAGTTGTATCATTTCATTTGACGGTATATTCACGTGAACGAACAGCATTTTGATTGTATCTGCGAGGACGCTAGAGCTAAAGGAATGTATGATCAGCAGGCACGGACAAAAGGGCGGTCGTAACGTTCTGCGAGCCAAATGTTTGGGCGCAACAGAGGGTAAGAGATCTGGCGAGGGTCAGTTCCTGAGAGAGCTTTGTACAAGTGTTTTTTGCTATCGGCAGGGGCGGATCCAGGGGGGGGGGAGCTAGAGGGCTCAAGCCCCCCCCCAAAAGGTTCTAGGTCCACCCCCGACATTGTCATTGTAACTTTGTAGACTTTTTTTTCTTTTTTTTTTTTAGCTATACGGATTCGAAGGCCCTAGGAGACTATAAAGACTACCCCTTGCCTGACTCAATAACCCCCCCCACCCAAAAAAAACCTAAATCCATTGAGGGCAAGCCCTCCTGAAACAAAATCCACTCAAGCCAAGCCCCCCCCCCCCCCAAACATGAAGTCCGCTCAAGCCCCTCCCAAACCCAAATCCTGGATTCGCCCCTGGCTATCGGTATAGGATATTCATTCTACAAACACAGTAGATGAAAGAATAGGTAAGCTGCCAAGGTAAGAAGAGTAAATTATTATGGCACTAGAGGAAACTAAGTTTCACAGTTAATCCTCTTGTTAGTTGGAGAAGTGTATTGCGTTACTCACTGAACAACTCAGTTGCTGCTTGTGGCTTTCGCCGATGATGTTAATCGTTCAAAAAGAATACGCTCGATTTTAAAGAGTCACCAGTTGTTGGCAGTACGAGTTATTATTTTTTTTCACTTTAAAACACAGATCAGCTGAGCTGATCCCTAAGGTATACATACATCGTTATGAAAAACGAAATGATTGTAGTTACAATTTAATTTCTTGTTAGTGTTAGCAAATGGAAGGGTAAAATCCAGCGAGGGCACAAGTAAAATGGTCAAATCATCTTTTTTTACATAAATGGTTAAAATAATGACTAAAATAGATGTAATCGCGTCCAAACAATTATAATTTTAACTCCTCTGAATCCTGATGAGAACAGTAAGCTGAACTTTGTATTTCTTCCTCCGGACATAGAATCTGTCCAGACGATCCCTCCTATCGGCACAGTATCTGGTTTTTTTTTTTTTTTTTTTACGCCTCGTCGACGGCTAAGGTCATTAGAGGGGGTATGGGACTTGAGACAAGGAACGGGAAGGAATTCGGCCATGGCATTTCGAAGGAAGTGATTTGGGTAAACCATGGAAAACTCAAATCTAGATGCCCGGACGGGGATTCGAACCCGTGTCCTCCCGAATGGGAGGCCAGAACGTTAACCGTTCACCCACCACGCTCTGTGGTACAGTATCAACTGTGTTCCATGTGTGAAATGAAAAAAATATATATATGTATGACAGCTCACGTCTTTGGACCTTGTGCGACTGAATCGTTGTTCTTGGGTACAAAAGTTGGCAACGCCGGAGGTGATCCTTTAGACAGTAAATGAGAGAATCTTCGGCTTTTTCCCATCTTAGACCTTGGAAAAATTGTGATCTTGCTTAACACAGTGGCTAACATGATTTTCCCAAAGATCATGAATTAACGTGTTTTCCTACAATTACAGTACCTTCAACAAACTAGTATCGTCACACTGACTCTTTCAAGTTTGTTCATAAGTCAAAAAAACATGTCTGATAGTAAATGTGTTTAAAAAAAATCCTTGCTAAATCAGATCGGTGGCAGTGATTGCATATTTTGGAGATCAGGGAACCAACGTTTGCAACGTCCCAGTTTTAGAATAAACCGCTACCAGACGGAGTAATAATATTTAGCTCCAGCTTTCTGGAACGTGAGAGAATTTCGAACTAGCCTAGTACAAAGTCCCATTCGATCTTAATAAGCAGCATATTTTAACATTCCCCTAAAGATTGCAAGGAGATTCCGGTATTTCCCAATGTAAACATATTATCTGACTTATGGTTTTGACAAAACCTTGAAAATACATCAGGTGGCAAAAGTCTTAGTCATATCTAACGACGAACCCGATCGTCTAGACTGTATCTCTTCACTGCACAAGTTGACACTACAGGATTAACTTTCGCGGAGTGATTTTCATGCCAGTCACGGGATGCATGGTTACAGACACCTTAAGGTTCTCAAGCTCTTCCCTGGAGGAACCTGGGAGTATTTCGAGTCTCCTGAGCACAGTGGCCAGCACCGTCTTCATCTGCATCATGGCGTAACGACCTCCCACGCAGTTTCTGGGTCCAGCGCCGAACGGGATGTAGCTGTAGGTGTGACGTTCTGAAGAGTTCTCAGGCAGGAAGCGGTCCGGGTCGAACTTGTCGGGGTCAGGCCAGAACTCTGGCAGCCGATGAGTGAAGTAGGCGGTCACGTGGACGCAGGAACCACGAGGAGCCGTGATGCGACCATCAGCCAACGGCAGATCCTCCGGGACCAAGCGAGGTTGCAGCGACACCGGCGGGAACAGCCGCAGAGACTCCTGAAAGGTGAACACCGGACTTGTTCAGATGTAGTCATGGAAGAAGATCAAACAGATGTCCTACTACTAGTGGGACACAATCCATAAGCAATTTGGAATAATTTAAGCATTCTTAAGATAAATCAGACGGTTGGAGTACCCTTCTCACGCCTTCAGACCATAGGACTCTTTTTCAAAGCCAGCGTACTTAGAGATTAACCTGTTCCCACCAGGTGGTGAGAAACTGAGTCCCCACTTCGCCTCTGTCTGAAGCACTTAGTATACTGTATTTGGCCAATTGCAATGAAAGCACACTACAATTCACGTAAACTACAGCCAACCGGCTTACCGTTCTCCCTTCACAAGTTCTGTGGCAGATCGCACTTTTGCGTTGAACTCGAGGTCTTTCTTTTCCGGCCTTTTCTTGATGTAACATCGATTTTCTGAAGAATCATTAGATACAGGATAGTTTTATTCCTGCACATTTTCTGTAGTCTTAGGAAAGGAACTCCAGTAATTTAGATTTCATTAGTAACATTTTGAACTGGATTATAGATATTTTTCAATAAAGTGCTTTTACAGAAAATATATGTGTCGTGTAGATTTTATAAAATTTTACTTGATTTCATTTTGTAATCGAAGGGTGTTATATATATGTAAAGGGGTTATTATGGCTGTGCAGTCATCTAGTAGGCGCCTGGATTGATTTGTTCTTAGAAGCATCTTAGGATTTTAGATTATATTCCAGGCTATAACAGATTATCTACTTGTGGGCACCAAGATGTTATTTGTCAGGATAAGTATATATATGACACCAGAGCGATCTTTGATATAGCAGGTATCTTGAACTTACTATAGATCTTACCTTGCCGATATATCACAAACTCTTCGGTTCTAACCTAACGACTGTAAATGACTGAGGCGACACAACTGATAATTTAAACATACTTTAATTATAAAAGTCGAACCATATATTTATCAGCAAATCTGTCTAATGTTATGCTGATAGGAAATAACACGCAAGCATGGCTACAGGCATACCAACTTACTAAACGAATTACTAGCTTCTTCATATGAATATAACTGGAACAAGGCATTACTGAATTATTACACGAACGACTGAATAATTAACGATCCCGAGTATAACACTTCATTAACCAAATAAGACTACCACGAGGCATTACAACATTATTACAAACAACGGCAAACAACTCGTTTAAGTTACACAGACTAACTACTTTACCTAATCAAATGATAACTAACGTGAGACATGCAAGACAAAGCTTGGTTCTGCCATGTGCTGAAAGCACAGACAAGACATACGTCTTACCTTTCACATGGCTTCTGGCAGAATAGTCAATCAGCGAATAGCATGATCCGATGCCACGCCGGGGTTCTTATGTGTGCGATCACGAGCTAAACGCATGATGTGTGCTTCGCTCGCTGCAGTAACCTGAATCCTGTAACTCTGCACTTTAGTTCACGTAAGCAACTCACTCGCCGGTGCTCATGGTATGAGCGGCTTATAATATTCTTGAATAAACTACCAAAACTCCCAGTTTAAGCCCTAATTCTCAGACCACCCGTTACAATTTAAAGTTAATTCCTCTAGCTAATCCCTGTTCACATTGCTAGCTCTAAGTACAGTGGCAGTAAATCCTCGACCATAAAGGCACTTACCTTGTGTAACTAACTCGCGAGTGAGTCAGGTCGAAAGAAATTATAATTTGTGTGCGCAACGTAAGACTCAGGTTGCTACACCATAGCTAGTTCTTGATACTTGCTATGTTTTTATCCATGAATGGATTTACTGAAAAGGCCGCCACACACGGACGAGCCAACAGGCCAAATGTCCTCGCGCCGATCCAAAACTCGTGTGTGGGGCATCTCGGACGGACTGGCGTGGCTCGGCAGGCCCTGCTGGATTTTCGGCCGCTCCAAAATCCACCGTGCCATCGCAGGTAGCCGAGGGTCTGGTAGACTATCCCCACCACGACTGGAGTGGGATAACCCGTGCAACGAAAAGTGGGTACTAATTTGTAGACACTTTTGTCTTAAATATCTCAGCTTTCCGACTTCACATCAAAATGAAACTTGCCTTATTTTACTCGCGGGACCACGGACTGTACATTAAGCGAAACCCGGTCAAAATCTGACAAATATTTTTCTTCTTTAATCCTGTTCATAATTTTCAGACAGACACAAATTAAAAAAATACAGCTCATTTCTTTCCTGTAGCGCGTTAATAGTACCCGAACTCATTTTTTAAAGAATATTTCATATGTGCAAACTTTCCCGTTTATGGTTTTATTATATCTATACATTAAACCCAATAGTTAGTTTAGAACGGCTAATAAATTCATAGAATTTCATCTGTTCGTCGTTTTCACCCAAGTCCTTTCATTCTTGTACACAGAGATTTTTTTAAAAAAAAATCAGTATTAATAGTGAATTAGTGCAACGCCAAAAACAATTCTGAAACATCGTAAATATGAGCTTTGACCACGGCTTCAGATAAAGATTACGAAGTTTTTATCTCACGGAGATAGGGTTTAAGTCACAATGGTGTGGGTCAGTCACATTTTCAATAAAAAAAAGACACCAAATACATAATACAGTATGTAGATAAATCAATCTCTCAATCTGTTGGTAAAAAATACGAAGAAAGTCATATTTTCATTTAGCTTCCAACAGGAGGAACTGGAAATTCGACTGATGAACGAAATACGTGCTTTGCTTATCAGCAAACTGGTATAAGTCAGACTTATTTTTGTTTTTAACTGCTTTACATCTCTTTTTAACATCGAGGTCTTTAGAGACTGGAAAGGATGGGGGCAAGGATGGGGGCAAGGAATGGGAAGGAATTCGGCCATGGCCTTTTTGAAGAAAGCATCCCGTTATTTGCCTGGAGTGATTTGGGGAAACCATGGAAAACCCAAATCTGGATGCCCGGACGGGGATTCGAACCGCCGTCCTCCCGAATGCGAGGCGAGAACGCTAACCGTTACACCGCCCCGCTCGGTGTCAGACTTAAATCATTGTGTTTGTAAACGCATCCTGTGTGCTTATAGCGCACTTCCGAATAGGCTTTCTAAAGACATAATTGATTCTAAAGAAACAATTCAAGATACATTACGCAATCTCACTATATATCAGTTTTGGTTATAAATACACCTGTAAGTCATACACAGTAGTGTGTTCGTTCGGTTTTTTTAATAAACACTAGTTTCAGTCATTTTTGTCAGCAGTAAAATGTAACCATTTTATAGACTTTATGCAATTATAACCTCGGTGTTAAATTTGATTCCAGGTGACATCACTAAAATGAATATATTACAACATCTATGTTCCTGAATTTATTACAGTATCTTTTATGTTAATTTCTATAAAGCAAGGAAAATTGACTTACACCAGCGTATTTTGAATTTTATACGTTCTTACTAATTTTCATCGTTTAAGACAATTGTTTTTAAGAATTAATTTAAGAAGCATTTAATTTTTTCCCTGTAAAATAAAATTAAAAGCGAAAAAAACCGTTTTAAATGACTGCTGATATTTTTGAAAAACTTTCCATAACCTAGCGAAAAAATGGCCTTCGGTCTGTGCGACCATTTAGCCAGCTCCAGTTTATATTGTACTAAATATTGTATCAGGCTTCTTTCATGTAATTTTGGGACACATTTTTGAAGAAAAAACAACTCTAAAATAAAACCAACCAAACCCCAGGGCGGATTCGAACGGGTGACCCTTAAAATGCCGGGCCAGCCTGCTAGCCCCTACACTGCCAGAGCCGGACTGGCGAAATTTGTAGTCACGCTTGGCTTGGTGCGGCTCTGTCGTGTGTGACCCCCTGATTTGGACCGAATCTAAATGGAATGGTGCGAAATGGCCTGGCACCAGATGGACTGCTCGTGTGTGACGCCGGTTGTTTTTTCTTCAAAAATGTGTCCCAAAATTACATGAAAGAAGCCTGATACAATATTTAGTACAATATAAACTGGAGCTGGCTAAATGGTCGCACAGACCGAAGGCCTTTTTTTCGCTAGGTTATGGAAAGTTTTTTTTAAAAAATCAGCAGTCATTTAAAACTTTTTTTTTCGCTTTTAATTTTATTTTACAGGGAAAAAATTAAATGCTTCTTAAATTAATTCTTAAAAACAATTGTCTTAAACGATGAAAATTAGTAAGAACGTATAAAATTCAAAATACGCTGGTGTAAGTCAATTTTCCTTGCTTTATAGAAATTAACATAACGCAAAAGATACTGTAATAAATTCAGGAACATAGATGTTGTAATATATTCATTTTAGTGATGTCACCTGGAATCAAATTTAACACCGAGGTTATAATTGCATAAAGTCTATAAAATGGTTACATTTTACTGCTGACAATAAATGACAAACTAGTGTTTATTAAAAAAACCGAACGAACACACTAAGGTTATTTATAACCAAAACTGATATATAGTGAGATTGCGTAATGTATCTTGAATTGTTTCTTTAGAATCAATTATGTCTTTAGAAAGCCTATTCGGAAGTGCGCTATAAGTCAGCATGTAGGATACGTTTACACAGTGAGCACACAGGATGCGTTTACAAACACAGTGATTTAAGTCTGACTTCTACCAGTGCTGATAAGCAAAGCACGTATTTCGTTCATCAGTCGAATTTCCAGTTCCTCCTGTTGGAAGCTGAATGAAAATTTGACTTTCTTCGTATTTTTTACCAACAGATTGAGAGATTGATTTATCTACATATGTATTTGGTGTCTTTTTTATTGAAAATGTGACTGACCTACATCATTGTGACTTAATCCCTTCCAAATCGAACCTATCTCCGTGAGATAAAAACTTCGTAATCTTTATTTGAAGCCGTGGTCAAAGCTCATATTGATCTTTCAGAATTGTTTTTGGCGTTGCACTAATTCGCTATTAATACTGATTTATTTAAAAAAAATCTCTGTGTACAAGAATGAGAGGACTAGGGTGAAAACGACGAACAGATGAAATTCTATGAATTTATTAGCCGTTCTAAACTAACTATTGGATTTAATCTATAGATATAATAAAACTATAAACTGGAAAGTCTGCACATATGAGATATTCTTTAAAAAATGAGTTCGGGTAGTATTAACGCGCTACAGGAAAGAAATGAGCTGTATTTTTTTAATTTGTGTCTGTCTGAAAATTATGAACATGATTAAAGAAAAAAAATATTGTCAGATTTTGACCGGGTTTCGCTTAATGTACAGTAAGTGGTCCCGCGAGTAAATTAAGGCAAGTTTCATTTTGATGTGAAGTCGGAAAGCTGAGATATTTAAGACAAAAGGTCTACAAATTAGTACCCACTTTTCGTTGCACGGGTTATCCCACTCTAGTCGTGGTGGGGATAGTCTGCCAGACCCTCGGCTACCTGCGATGGCTCGGTGGATTTTGGAGCGGCCGAAAATCCAGCAGGGCCTGCCGAGCCACGCCAGTCCGTCCGAGATGCCCCACACACGGACGAGTTTTGGATCGGCGCGAGGACATTTGGCCTGTTGGCTCGTCCGTGTGTGGCGGCCTTTAAAGGGAGGGTCTAGTCGGGTAGGAATCTGCTTGAGAACTAGATGCCACATATGGTTTAGAACTGTGTAAAGAAATTTCACAGTCAAAGCGGAAGTGCCAGTTTCTCACCTTGATTATCCTTTCGAGGACAGTTAGACCGGGGAGATCCTTGGCGGTGACTGGACGGTGAAAGTCCTCACCAGGTCCTCCGAACACCTCCTGCAGTTCCTGTCTAGCCAGCTGCTGCCACTCAGGGTGAAGACCCAACAGTGCCAGAGTGAACGCCGTTGACGAGGCGGTGGTCTCGCTACCCGCAAACACAAACGTGTTGCCCTAAAGGTGAAACAAACACCTGTCAGAGGTGAAGATATACTTATACTGTTATGTTCTCTTATCATTAGATATTTACGTTCTAAAATAAATTTTAAATCACTTTTGAGACTCCATGAATTCCGAATGAAAACCGGAACCCTTATGGTTTTACTCGTTTGTGCGTCTGTCACACGCTCATAACTTCTGAACTCCTTAATTTATAAATTTGTTACTGTGCACTACTTTAATTCTAACTAAACGTAACACTAAACACTACCATAACATAAAATTTCGGAAAAATCATAGGTACTGAAAATATTTTTAGGGAGTTCAGTGAGATGCTGAAGGAAATGTTCCCTTTACACAATTTTCGTGGGTATCAAATCTGGTAATTCCGCTTTTCTGAAAAAGTTTGAATTTTCAATTATATGCCACGATTTGTGTAAGCTTTTGCCGAAAAACCAATCCACTTCCGACACCACTTTGACAGGGGCTGTTTGGCAAGGCTAGTGGTCGTGTGTGGACAGGGGTGCTGTCGAACTAACCCTTGGGAATTCCAGTTCTGTTCGAAGCGTCTCTTCTGTTCTTCTGGCATCTCCACTAGAACCTTACCTTGGGCTGTTTGGACTAATACTTGACTCCACTATGGATCGACGGCCACAGACCGAAGTTTGGAAACTGATTTAAGTTCTTACTACATGAAGGAAGGCGAGACTTGCAATGTAACTAGTTTATTGGCCTCGAAGGTTGACTCATACAGATTATAACGTGCAGCAAAGTGGATTCCAACTGTCCCCAATTTATCTAAGCCCTCATACGGTAGCTAGTGAATCTCTTAGTGCCAACTTTGATACTTAATTGTTAGGAAGATGGTCGCCCTTGGGTGGCATTCTCCTAACAGGTGGCTATGCTCGACTACTCTAGCCGACTGCCCGACATTAAAGACCACTCCTTGATCGCTTGAACTGTCCATGCCGCCTCGGCTGACCCATAATTAGGACGGGGACTGCACTCTGTGATGCTGACTTTAAGCATGCAGATTCCTGGCTAGTTACTGCTCTAGCGCGCTTTGCATGGCAATGATCGCCGATTGCCAATAGCTCGACGACTGAATATTCCTGAAATACAGGGTGATTCAAAATGATTGTGGGGGTTTCAAAACATTCCTACACTTAGCACAATTGAGATACGAATTTGAATCTTATTTTGATGTGTAAAGAAACTCATCAAGTTTTTTTACATCCATTACAAATGTTCGATATGTGCGCCCTGTGTCACTCTGCACACATCTATGCGATAGTCCATTTCATCCCACACGCGACGCAGCATGTCATCAGAAATGTTTAGAAAGGCGGCCCTGATCCGTTCTCTCAGTTGCGGGATAGTCGCAGGTAGAGGAGGAAGATAAACTTGATCCTTGACGTAACTCCACAGAAAAAAATCACATGGGGTTAAATCTGGTGAACGAGGTGGCCAAGCCATGAGCATTTGGTCACTGTCGGCTCCGCGTCCTATCCATCGCTGCGGCAATTGTTCGTTGAGAAATGTTCTGACCTCCCGATGGAAATGAGGTGGAGCACCATCTTGTTGGAATATGAAATCATCCACCTCTTTCAGCTGAGGCAGCAACCACTCAGAGACCATATCGAGGTAAGTTAGTCCTGTTACTGTCTGTTCATTGAAGAAGAACGGGCCGTACACTTTCGCCTTGGAAACAGCAGCGAACAAACACACTTTTGGAAAATCACGCTGGTGTTCAATAAAAGCACTGGGATTTTCTGTCCCCCAAATCCGCACATTATGCTTGTTAACTTTCCCGCATGAGTGAAAGCTCACTTCATCACTAAAATTTTTTTTTACAAAACCCATCTTCTTCCATTTTTTCTTGCATATTGTTGCAAAACGTGAGACGTTTGCGACGGTCGTCAGGTGTTAAAGCCTGAAGCAGCCCTAGGTGATAGGCTTTCATTTTTAGGCGTTTTCGTAGCACGCGCCAAACTGTGGTTTGCGGAATGTTCAGTTCTCTGCTGCCTCTTTTTGTTGATTTCCGTGGGCTACGTTGATAAGCTTCTCTGACGCGGTTCACATCGACTTCCGACACAGAAGGACGCCCACTTTTTTTTTCCCCTTTGCACAAGCAGCCCTTCTCCACGAACTGCGCATACCACCTCCAAATGGCATTGTCTGAAGGTGCATCCTTCATATTTTTTTTTCGAAAGTGCCGTTGGACAACGGTAACTGACTGACACATGAGAAAATCTAGAGTGCAAAAAGCCTTCTCTTTAGCGTTAGCTGCCATATTGCAAACACTGACATCTGGCGGGACAAAACGTAACTACAAGATTAGCGGCTGCTACAAAACAAAACTTTGAGTTTGTCTATTCATCCATGTAAAGTTAATTCTTGTATGTTTAGTACAGAGCCGGTAAAAAGTTCATGAAACCCCGACAATCATTTTGAAACACCCTGTAGTAATGGTCTTCAAAATGACCTTTATATAAGTCAAAGTTTGCAGTAATATTCAGTCATCTAAAGATTACAGAAAAACTACAGTAATTTTTCATAATGTGAATGATCAGCCATTTGAAACACTGGAACCTGGTGACTAAAGTCACAAAGCATCTGTGTGTGTGTCTCACCTCAGCGTACACTTCTTCCCACGGTAACAGCAGGCCCTGAGGTCCGATCAGGCAGTCGATGAAGCAGGAGTGCCTCTGTGAAGTGAGTGCACCCTTCCGCTGGCACAGCTTGCTGAAGATGACAGTCTCCATGTAGGAGTGGAACTGCTTCACTACCTCCCTCATGTAGCGCCCATTCTGAGTGAGTAATCTAAGCCAGCTCACCTGCATCCAAGGCTCTGTGATGATTCCCTGGAAAAAAAAAAAAAAAAAAAAAAAAAAAAAAAAAAAAAAAAAAACTTGCCAAATCACTGGAGAATTGGAAGGATTCTACAAAAAAAGTGGCTTAAAAACTACCTGCTAAGATTATAAACAGATTGCACTCACCCAAGGACAGTGTATTGCTACTATCACCCGGGGTATAACGCGTTCCAATAATATGACGAATGTGAGAGTTCAGTTTTTCCCCGCGTATAAATGAAATAAAATCTTGACGGGTTTTCTGCCGGATGATATCTTTATTGAACATAATTTCTTTCATGTACAACGTTTCGGCAGCAACTTTCGCTGCCTTCGTCAGTTAAGCTATCATAACGAAGCTAATACGTCACAGTCTTGATCTGTCACAGTCAAAGTCTTAGCTTCGTTTTGACAGCTTACCTGACGAAGGCAGCGGAAGTTGCTGCCGAAACTTTGTACATTAAAGAAATTATGTTCAATAAAGATATCAGCCAGCAGAAAACCCGTCAATATTTCATTTCAATATGACGTATAAGTGAAAGGTGTTCGGACTGTTCGCTTAAAAATCACTACAATGTAGAAATTGGTAATATCTTCGACTTCAAAGCGAAGAAAATATTTACACGTACAGAAGGTTACTGTGGAACCGTTGTACCTCGGAGTATTTAGTCAACCGAAATGCTGCATTTCAATTAAGTGAAGCGTGAAAACCATTAATTGAGATGACGGATCTGTAGCAGAATTTGTAGGCGAAGGAAGAGTCGGGAAACGTCTGGAATGTGCGCTCCTGCCAACGGTTCTCGACAGTAATCAACGGCCATACAGGGGCGAGATGACATAGCGTGTCTCACAACCACCGGCAGCAAAAATGACCATTGAGCCTTTGCTCGCCGAAACGTCTTGTTTTGTCAACGGGCAAGTTAGTTTCCCGAAAAAGTTTTATTCAAACACAACGCCAAGAATGACTTTATTCTTAAACTAGCTAAAGCACTTTGCCAGAGCAATCAGATCTTGGCCGGAAGTTGAAGTCAGAGTAACGTCGCATAAAATTGTCGCGCTCCTCCGATGAGAGGAGCGAGAGCGTTTCATACCGGAAAGACTGCGTTCTTTCAACATCAATCCGTAAATTTTCTCAAACAGCATGTCAGTGTGGCTTTTTTTGGAAGTTATGTCACTGTTATTTGGAAAAATTCCTGAATTTCAGCTACGATTCTTACTAGCTACAAACAACTGGTAAACGACCTTATTTCTTTGATATGGTGTATGCCTGAGTATAACTCGTCCGCTTGGCTACTGTAGAGCTACTGTCCCATCCCGGAATTCCTCAGAAAGCTGTGAAGAGCCTCCGAGACTGGGGGACATGGTTCGTACCGCTGTTAGGTATTTTTGATTGAGTTATACTTGGTTTCGACAGGCGAGCGGCTACCCGCCGAGAACCAGGGGAAGATAGTGGATAGAAAACTGATGGTAACATTGAACGTAAAGACAAGCCTTGCACAATAGATGGTTTTAATTCATAACCTTTAGATGCATACAAATACTAGGGTAGCAGGTTCTGCTTGCCCTCCCTTATTTTATCATGTATGAATAATGAGATAGCTGAAGGAAATCACATCCCTCCTATTTAAGTAACCTTAAACTAAACAGAAATGCTGTAGCTAAGGGAAGTAAGCTTGTCACTCCCTTATACCTTTAGAGAATGCTGTCTTAGATCACTTAGTCATATAACAAGAATGCAGGTATGGTTGCTAAAAGAAACAAAGTCCTATTCCCTCGTATAACACTTAGGAATAAAGACCATGGCCGAATTCCTTCCCATTCCTTGCCCCCATCCTTGCGCCCCATCCTTTCCCGTCTCTAAAGACCTCGCTGTCGAGAGAAGTAAAGCAGTTAATAAAAAAAAAGTAATGGTAGATATCTTCTATTGCTTCACATCTGTTACATTTAGGAGAGTCAGCGATTTTCATGATGTGCTTTTTATCATTTAGTAGGACATGTCCTGTGCATAATCTGTTTATTAGGGTGATCTTTTTCCTGCTTAAATATTTTGTTGCATACCATGGCTTTGTTCTTTTCCCATTTCTCTTCCCATTCATGTCTTACGCGGTTGGAAACACAGTATCTGAGATCCGTGTATGGAGTGGCCGTGTCCAATTTTTCATTGGCTGCTAGTTGTTCCTTAGCTGCCCTGTCAGCCCTTTCATTCCCCTGTAATCCCAAGTGGCTAGGCACCAATTGTAGCCTTATATCTCTGTCCTGTGTTGTCAGTTTATCTATTTCTCTAACTACTTCGTATGCGAGGTAATTTTTACTCTTGCCTTTTGGGATTCCCAGGATTGACTATAAGGCATCTATTGAGTTCAGAGGCTGAATATCCGATACTTATACAAAGAAGTGACAGATGGCGTTTGGATAGGATTATAATTCTTTACTTCTTTTTCTTTCCTTGATCATCCCCAGTCAAGGTAACGTAGTGATATGCATCTCAAATTTGATGTTACATCCTAAGCTTTCATGGTGTAAACAACCCGTCAAAATCTGTGCATCGGTTGCTAACTTATACCAGATTACAGGTTAAATAAAGGTCAAAAGAAGTATTAATCTCCTGTATCTGTTTCCGTTGATGTAACATGATTGTAGATACTTCTGACTCAGCGAAAACTCAGTCGAAATCGACTCAGTAGTTTCCAAATTATTCGACATTATAGGTAAAAAGTTTGGTGTTAAGAAGATATTTTGATTTCCTGCTCCTGTGGCATCAGATGAGTAGATATAAGACATGCCTCAGTTTTAAAGCCGTACACTGAGCTTTCAACTGGGAAAACTCCACAAAAATTTGTAAGGTAATTTCTGCGTGATGCCAAAACAGGTACAACTCCGTTACAACTTTATATAGTGACTAGTTGTTACCCGCGACTTCGTATTCGTAGACTTTGAATTTTATTGTTATAATTGGATATAGGACGCTGTAAGCTACGTAAAAAGTGTCCCATAAACAACATTGTAGGGATAATATGACGGAGAAGCCATCACAATACCATTTTACCACTGAATTTGTCTCATGATGAGAACATTTGCAACGTTTTTAGAAATAGCAATAATACTAAAGGGTGGGAGGGAGAAGACCATCTACCATAGTTCCTCCTGCAGATTTGAAAGAATTTCACTTTCTGGAGACATCTAATGTCACTACCGTTTTTACATATTTTTTGTTTTTGTTTTTTCTGTCCTTTGCCTTTAGGGGTTTGAAATATGAGACTTAGCTGCATATAACTGCCCATGGGAAAACATGTCGCTTTTAAATGTAGCCCTGCTACGTTCAGTGTCTGTCCCTGGGTTTTATTGATAGTGATCGTATGCATCACAAATCCAGATCTGCATTGTTTAATAGGTTGTGTCTATACATGAAACTTATTAACAAATTTTACACAAACTGACTGAGAGAGAAATAAAGCCTGAGTGACCGATATAACATTACACACGCTATCCGTCTGTCTGTCATCGTTCTGTTGGTTTTCAACATTTCATCACAAAATACGTTATTTATCCCGAAAAGTATCCTATGTACTTTCTAATAACACTTAGTATTTCAGTGTCAAATTTCACCAAGATCAGTTTAGCCGTTTAGTCGTGAAAACGTAATAGACAGACAGAGTTATTTTTGCATTCAACTTGTATTTAGAAGAAGCAATGAAGAAAGTCAAAGAAAAATTTCCATGTGGCATAAGTGTTCAGGGGGAAAAAATCAATATGCTACGATTTGCTGATGACATTGTCTTGTTAGCATAGAGGGCTGAGTATATTGAAAAGTTACTGACTGGCATGAACAAAATACTGAAGGAATATTTTGGACTGAATTTAAATCAAAGCAAGACAAAAGTGATTAAATGTATCAGAAATGATACCAATACTAGCAGATTAAATATAAAAATAGGATCGGATGCAATAGGAGAAGTAAGTGAATTCTGTCACTTGGGAAGTAAAATTACAATCGATGGCCGAAGACGGAATGATGTTAAAAGCAGAATAGCACTAGCAAAAAGAGCCTTCATAAAAAAGAGAAACCTTTTAGTTTCAAATATTGATCTAGGAATTAGAAAGAACTTTTTAAAACTCTTTGTGTGGAGCACACCACTTTATGGTAGCGAAACATAGTCTTTAGGAATACCTGAAAGAAAGAAAATTGAAGTATTTGAAATGTGGTTCTACAGAATGCTGAAAATTAAGAGGACAGACAAAGTAAGAAATGAACGAGTTTTGGAAATGATGGGTGAGAAAAGAAGTTTGCGGAAGAAGCTTACAGAAAGAAGAGACAGGCTGGTAGGTCATATTTTGAGACATGCTGTATTGGTTAATTTGTTAGTGGAGGGAACAGTCGAAGGTAAGAACTGTAGAGGAGGACAGAGATTAGAACATATGAAACAGATAATTGAGGATGTGGGTTGTAAGGGGTATGTAGAAATGAAGAGGTTAGCACATGATAGGAAAGGATGGAGGATTACATCAAACCAGCCGAAAGACTGATGACAGCAATATATATATACAGGGTGTTACAAAAAAAAGTACGTCCAAACTTTCAGGAAACATTACTCACACACAAACAAAGAAAATATGTTATGTGGACATGTGTCCGGAAACGCTTACTTTCCATGTTAGAGCTCATTTTATTACTTCTCTTCTAATCACATTAAACATGGAATGGAAACACACAGCAACAGAACGTACCAGCGTGACTTCAAACACTTTGTTACAGGAAATGTTCAAAATGTCCTCCGTTAGCGAGGATACATGCATCCACCCTCCGTCGCATGGAATCCCTGATGCGCTGATGCAGCCCTGGAGAATAGTGTATTGTATCAAAGCCGTCCACAATACGAGCACGAAGAGTCACTACATTTGGTATCGGGGTTGCGTAGACACGGGCTTTCAAATGCCCCCATAAATGGAAGTCAAGAGGCGGTGAATCGAGGAAGTACAGTACATACTAATGAAACTAAAATGAGCTCTAACATGGAAAGTAAGCGTTTTCGGACACATGGCCACATAACATATTTTCTTTGTTTGTGTGTGAGGAATGTTTCCTGAAAGTTTGGTCGTACCTTTTGTAACACGCTGTATATATTTAGTGTAGATAGTAAACATAGGGTTCAAACTTTTAAGGAAAATTCTTAAGACTAGTGTTGGGTGAATGTTTACCTGCATGATCTCCATGGCTGAAATCATCACGAGGCCGAATTTCTCCCGCTTCTCGGCAGACGGTTCCACATCGCTGAGGCTGGTTCCTAACGCAGTGCGATAGAACATCTCTCCAGAGGACGGCAGAACCGCGGGGTACACGTCAGTCTCCTGTCCGCACTTCGACTCCAGGAGAGAGCACAGTGCCCGAGCACCATCATTAAACGCCTCTATGAAGTTCTCCAGGACCTTAAACAGGTATACAGAACAAATACTACAAAGAACAGTGAATCAAGTATAGATTCCTGATAATGAACAGAGTGATCTGGAACCTTGTATGTAAAATCTATTTCTATAGTTAAAAATTCGTCTGGCACACGATTTCATGCAGAAGGAGAGGGGAAATTTTCCTTTTCGTGGGCAAGGTTGTCAGGAATTGGAATAAATTACAGAGGAAAGTGATTTTTTTTTGCTGTTATTAGTCTGTCGCCTCGTTTGTTTGTTTGTACCTATGCAGTGGTAACCTCTTCATTTCAACATACCCCTTACAACCTACATCTTCAATTATGTGCTTCATATATCCTATTCTTTGCCTACATCGGAATACGCGGAAGAAATAGAACCATTTCTATCAGATATATTTCGTAAATCTTTAGAAGAAATAAAAGTACCTTCTGACTGGAAAATAGCGCAGGTGATTCCCGTTTTCAAGAAAGGTGATCGGAGAGATCCTAGGAATTATCAACCCATATCTCTAACATCTGTCTGCAGTAGAATTCTGGAGCATGTCATATGCTCTAACGTTATGAAGTTTCTGGATGAAAACGAGTTACTTACAGCAAACCAACACGGATTTCGTAAGAACCGTTCGTGTGAAACGCAACTGGCTCTATTTTCGCATGACGTAATGAAGGTTATCGATGCAGGATCACAAGTTGATGCTATTTTCTTGGATTTCCAGAAGGCTTTTGACTCTGTACCACATAACCACCTTTTGGCGAAGATTGGAGCGTACGGTATATCTGATCAGATCTGCGAATGGATACGCGATTTTCTAACTGGTCGGTCGCTGTATATCGTTGTTGACGGGGAAGCCTCTTCAAAGCTAGATGTTACTTCGGGCGTTCCTCAAGGAAGTGTAATAGGACCACTTGTTTTCTTAATTTTTATAAACGATCTCGGTGACAACGTTAATTGCAGGATGCGATTTTTTTGCTGATGATGCACTTATTTATAGGGAAGTGGGGTGCTCTGACGATTGCTTAGAAATACAGCGCGATCTGGATGTTATTTCGGAATGGTGCCGTAAATGGCAGCTTACACTTAACTGTAAAAAGTGCAAGGCAATGCAAATAAGTAATAAAAAGACCCCGTTTGCTCACGAGTACAAAGTTAACAATTCAGTTGTTGACACGGTCGATTCCCTGAAGTATCTAGGCGTAACAGTACAAAGCATCATGAAATGGGACTTGCACATAACTTCAGTCGTAGGCAAAGCTAATTCAAAACTACGTTTTATAGGTCGTATTTTGAGAAGCTACAATGCTCATACAAAGGAAATAGCGTACAAGTGCATCCGCATTTGGAATACTGTTGTGCAATTTGGGATCCGTATCGCAAGGGATTGATTGACACGTTAGAGAAAGTACAGAGGAGAGCCGCTCGATTCGTGACCGCTAGTTACAGTCCTTATCTAAGTGTCACAGAGCTGATACGTGGGTTAGGCTGGGATTGTTTGGCGGACAGACGACGTCGTTCTCGTTTAAATTTGTTGGAGAATATGCGAAAATCTCTAATTTACGAGTGCAACGAAATACTTCTTCCGCCAACCTATTTAGGTCGCAATGACAGGAGGGATAAGATTCAAGAGATAAGATGCCTTACCGGCGGGAAACCCGACAAGAGTTTATTTATTTACAACGCTGTGAAAAACTAAGATTTTACAAGATAAAGATGATTCTAAAAATCGATATTTATAGTTTTCAGCCATTGAGTTGCCCCTGCAGTTGCTTCATGAAGCTGCTGGATCGTTCCATTGGATCTGCTATGATGGCATTCCATGGTGATGCGTGTGGATTGTTTGTTGTTGGTTTCCTGGGAAGGGTGAATCCATGAGGTTGACTTATAGGGTCTTTGACTACAGCTTGTTTACCAGGATTGGAAGTGTTTCACTCGGCACGCCATGCTTCGTTTATGTTGGACTAAATTTGAATAACTTGATGTGTGCAGACGTGATATCGGAAGTTGTATGTTTCTTAAACATTTCTGCCATTCACAATTCCAGATTTTCAAGTCATATGGCAAAAAATACAAATGTTAGTTGAAGCGAATAGGATCACTTTGTACAGCAAGAGAATACAACAGACACATTAAACAGATTTTCTGCCTGCAGCAGGAATCAAAAGGAAAAAACGCGTTCACATGTAATCCTTACTATCATGTTGGAAACACACTTGGACTCTTTTGTTCAGGGATGGAGGCGACGGAAAACCAAAGCAACAGGTGATCGTAGGAACCTTGACAGACGACACTCGTTGATTACTTGGGTACTCTATTTGATAATCATAATTATCATTGTGTATTGTTAGCATTATTCACAAATAATCAATATTCTTGACACATTTCAATATTCACTATATTATTGTGCACTGAAGGGAACTTCGTAATTAAAAGTTCCACGTCAATGGAACCTACGTCCTCGATCCAGATATTTCAGTTTAGCTTCATGCCGATAGTTATTTAACCAATCCAGTATGATTTTAAACCATATCCTGCTCAGTTATTTCAATTACCGCTTGCAGTATTGAAATTTGCTGTCAGAGTTTGGTCAATTGGCTGGGTTCCTGAGGGAACATATCCACTAAATAATAATTTCGTTGAAATTATATTGCGTGTCATTTGGTAGTTAACTTCTAGTGACGTCATTTTATTTTAAGATAAGATTTTACACTGGAACAACGTTTAAATCGACCCAGTTTTGTTCTGTGTTACCACTGTGATTTGACTTATATATTAGTATCTTAATAAAAATACATGCACTAAATCTAGCGTCATTCGTGGTGGAACATCTTCTGCCTATCTGACTTGGTGATCTGTAATGTAGGATCCCTCATCCACCATCTTCAAATCTGACAACCGGTTTGTGGACCTCTCCTAACAGCTTCTTGGCTGCCTAGTGCAGACATTTTAATCCTAGGTCTTCAGTGGTGGGTTCCTGACAGACCTGATGTTACCACCTTCATTTATTTCGGCTATACAAGGTTATGAAGCCAATAACGTGAACTGACGTGTCCTTGACTGGTACTTTCACTGTTTTGTACCTTGAAGATGACCTTTGAATCGGACTAGGCCAGTCGCCGCTGGATATTGTCAGACAACCATTGTGGATGAGTGGAAAGGGGGGGAGAAATGGCATCCTCATAACAGAGGGTAGCTATGACGCTAGTTTCTCGAGAGCTGGGTGGACATACCATACACTCTCGGAGAAGCAAATCAATGTTTAACATCTTGCAGTCCAGATTACGCGTTATAACACTCACTGTTTCATATCACCTTTGGGTACGAATGGGTGTGAGCCGGTGTATATGATATCAAAATGCGTAAGTTTGTATTCTTAACTCACCAGAACGGTGTCCATGGCTAAATCACACATTTCTGTGAGACAAAAGCTGTGAATAGGACACCTAAAGCAGGTGAAGAAAAGGCCAGGACTTAACTCAGGATGCTGTTGCAATGAATATGTAAGTCCTATGCAATGATCCACAAGAGAAAGCAAGGAACCCAGTCCTCGGTTCATCCAGGCCTCTACTGTTGCTGGTCTAGTAAAAAATATAATATTCTGCTGAAAGTATCGGCTTGAATGGAAGATGTTAACTATCTAAATGAGACAGGAAGAACAACTTGAACATTAAATACTTGTACAGATATGAAACCATCTGTGATGCTGAAATAGGACAGTTCTTTTAATGAGTGCTAAACGCAATATACAGTGCTTAACTCCAATAACTGACATCATAACTGCTTCCATATCTGTTCCTGCAAACTCTGATTCCTAACATCTTTCTGATCCACTCAATACAGGGTCTGCCCAAAGACATGCATCTCATTCCACTTGGCAGAGTGCTGCGAATTTTCCTGGTCCCCATCCAGCTCGTAACTTATTATAACCATTGGCTGACATTATCCTGCCAGAATTGACTGCCTCGATTGATTCACAGATCCGGCCAAACATTTCTCTAGGAGCTTCGTCTCTGTGTGGACAAGCAGGTCATCAGCCGTAGGAGTCTACACAAACACCCATAGTGATCCATTGTCACGGCAGATAGGCATACTGGCGCTCCCTTTCCAATATAGCAGGAGGGATCCCTTCCAACGATTAGACTGTCACCGTTTCGTCGTTTAGGATAAGACTAAATGAGATCGCTTGTACCTTTCCAGTGAAGGCGGGCGTGATGAGCCCCTGTGAGCCTTCCACTTGTCGCCGGCCAGGTTGATGAGGCCGTCTCCCGTGAAGGGCCGCAGCGCCCTGGTCACCACCGGGTCTCGCTGCGTCAGAACTGGTGACGTCAGAACCCTTCTGACGTCGTCGGGGTGTGACACCAGTATCATCAACCTCGGCCCCAAGTAAACCCTGAAAACAAAATCACAAAAACAGTGAAACGACTTCGAAGAAAAGCTAACGGGCTTTCTACTAACTTAATTTTACCAGTAAACTGAGTAGTCTTGTGGCTGAGTTGTTGAAGGTGCTCGGTTCGAATTAATGTCTCGTCACGTATTCTTACAAGCCCTTAAACTGACCATCACCTCTGGCAAAGTTCTACTGATTGCATGTGGACTGATGCAGGGCCAGCGCTAGGATTCTCGGGCACCGGGTAAGTGTTTCTAGCAATGACGTAACATGTTGGGGCCCTTGGTAAAGTCATCGGATGGGGCTCTTCCTCAGGCCAGATGGGTGACTTTTTATCAGGGGAGATTTTTGGGCCGGGGACCCCTCCGGCCGGTCATCTGGGCCTCCTCACCGGCGGCCCGGATAGATTTGACCCGCATACCCCCTCCTCTCCCTAACGCCGGTCCTGACGTGGAGTACGCTAGGACTAAATCTGCTGAGTACGCTGGAACTAAATCTGTAGGTCCCCTTTATCCAGAAGCATTATCTGGTTAGGTTAGAGTAGAGAGGACGTGTTGCGACTGCGTAGCAAATTGTAACTATGTAATCAGGGGGCCAAACAGTCCTTCGAGGTATTCAGGGCAATAGTATCATAAACATGTACTTTTATCAATAAACTGTTTTGGTGAATAAAATTTTATCGGGCAACTAGCAGAGTTAGTTCATCTATCAAACCCGAGAAAATTTAATTCCTTTTCAACGCCGAGAAAACCTCCAGTCTTAAACTATTTTTGTATTGTCAGTAACAACCTTTGGAAAGTGTGCTGCAAACGGTAAAGAAAATCACGTGACCGTCGGTAAAGTCATTTTAAAGTCATCGCTGCGCCATAATGCTCGTTATTACACCACATTTCCTCACTTTTCGTTAAATAACAGATTCCCCCCTCCCCCCCCCCCCAGTGGATCTGGTGCAGTTACTGAATTTTTCATCGTCACCTTCCATTTAAACCAGGGGTGGCCAACCCAAATGATCTTGCGGGCCACTTTGAAAATGCGTCATAACTCCGCGGGCCGCATATAAAATTATATATTCCGAGATGCCCGCGCATTATGAGTTCGCAGAATATAACATAATTATTCCGCGAACTAATAACTGTAAACTCATAAATAAAACATGCAGTATCTGTCATATATTCGCAAAAGTGTTATTTTAAAATGAAAGTAAATTTTTTTCTTATAATTTCGACAGTTAATTTTGAAATATATGGATGCACAAATAATATATTTTTTAAATACATTGGTTTTCACTACATTTACAATTATAAACTAAGTATAATTTGAAAAAGTGTGATGAATCACGCTGGGCGAAAAATTCTTCCAAGGCGGCCGCGGGTTGGCCAACCATGCTCTAAATCGAGTAAGATGTTTATTTTTATTAATTTTAATGATTCAAAAAAGCTGCTCACGTTTATACGTGCTTCCGAATGTGCAAATTATTTTTCGTGAGAAAACTCTCAGCTGTGGATATTTTTCTTCTGTATCTGTAATTTCTGAATCTCTCGCGGGCCGGATTGAAGCTGGTGGAGGGCCGGGGGTTGCCCATATACGATTTAACCTGTTACACCGATAGTAAGATGCCAGTTATCTGACTGATGCGAGGAAAGGAAAGTACACGCCACAGCTAATCTATCAGGACGAAAACGTCGCCAAACAGAGCAAAAATTTGTGTCTGGTTGAAACCAACGTTCTTTTTTGGCCGAGCTCTCTAAATCGTTTGAGTCACCTAAAGAATAAATGTCTATATAGGAAGATAGCACAGACGGTGGTGCACGATACCTGACCAGCAAATTGTTTACGTAACCCTTCGGTTAATATGAAACTTCATCATTGTGCGTGTGGAATAAGGGCGAATGATACAGTCAGTTGGCTGGTGACCTTAAATCTGGGGTCTGCAGGAAGAACAGCTCAATGCGGGCCACCATCACATTTCTTCTTACGCCTTTTGTACGAGACTGCAGTAATATACATTACAGAAACGAATCGCTTGCTTTCAAAAGTTCTTCAAGCAGCAAAGAAATCACGATACAGAAATAATGCTAACTGGCTGCAAAAACTAATGAATGAAAAATAGAAATTGATTCAGATATAGACTGAAAACATCATCGAAATTTCTTAATAATAAATCAAAATACCAAGTGTTGTGTAGGAGAATTCAAAGATCAGATTATTTTTATTGCAAAGATGTCATAGAAAATTAAGAATTACTGAAGAAGCAAAATTTGTCTGACGATGAGAAAATTTTAAAAGTAGCAAAATATTAGACGTTCAAAATCGCGGTCGCCATCTTCTTCACCAGAAAATAAAGACAGTGAATTTAATCGCCGAAATATTGCGCGTAAACATCTCGTTTCTCGACTAGTCACCCAAGAACGTTATATTAATTCTTAACGACGAGTAAAACTTCTTTCTTATAATTACTGTTGCTTTTAAAACTATTATTCAATCTCTGTTAGAATTAGAATGTCTGATTAAATATTCTTGGTCATCTGGTGGAAAGAAAAAAATGAAGATATGTATAAATAAATAATCAACATCAGAACGGCGTTGGCAGAAATATATAGACATGTTATATGTAAATTATATCAAAGACCTTATTGACCAAATTACATGTTCAACACGATGGGTAAAATGATGGAACGAACAATTAAGCAGAAAAGTTTTTGAAAATCTTGATAGTAACTTTTATGGTATCATTTAAATAAGTCCGTAGCTTACAAGATTTTTGAACAGTCTCCGTTGATCAGAATGAGTTGTGGACAGCCATCGGTTGCATTAAGTTCTATCATTACTAATATTCCCAGCTCTATGTGATTTTCTGCTGTGAGCAAATTATAAACAATAATGATACCTTGGGAGTGGGTAACAACAAAAAAAAAAAAAAAACAGAGGTGAGAACATAGTGTGTCGCTGACGTTTACTGCTTTACAATATAACTGATTTGGTACTGACTGATATATATATATATATATATATATATTTCCTTTTTCTCTTTCTGTTCTTTTAATTTGTCATCGCCATTGTTGTTTGTGTTTCAAACTGTTGTGACCGCGGCGCTTTTCATACGGAATAAACAATAACAAAAACAAAAAGTGGTAAGGAAAGCAGCTAGGAGTCATGGAGCGAAAATCCTTTTTCACTCGCGCGTAGAGGTGGGATTACCGACATAGGGAAAGCATATCGCTATGCCATCTGAGGTTGTTGATAATAGTGAGCGGATGTGCATATGAAATAAATAACTCCAGGGATGGTAGTGATGAAAGATACCCAATCTTTACAAAACCGCAAGTGTTGGAAATATTCTCGTTGAACATATGAAAGCTTATACTAAGAAAAGACGAGAGCGCAACGCGCTAAATCGTAGCTCAGTTCTTGAAAAGATGGACAACGCGCCGGCTTTCCGGAATGTGTGTCTATGCGTGATAATCGAGAGACTGACTTTACCCAGTCACTAAGTTATTTTCTTTTGCTAATAAACTAATGTTTAACGTCAATCCTTTTCCCCGGGCAATCCCAAGCGCAAGCAGTTTTCGAATATCCATTATTTGCTGATACAGGGTCGCGATACTGAGGGAGCTGATTGCAGAAATGGACGAGCGAAGGATATGCTTTCTGATTAGGATGCTGATATTGCGGTTTATTTATTTATTTTTCGTGCCTGTGGAGACCGGTATCTGTTCTTTGCATTTGGTGTGTTGACAAAAGGCGAACGAGAACTCATGGTACGTCTTAGTCCTTCAGGCTCACACACCCATCGTCCATCACAAATATGCCAGCTGATGAGAACCAAAGGTCGTCCACGGTTCTTCCTGATCGAATCAGAAGGCGGCTAACCGCAGTGGATGGTGTTCCATTGCAGACCAACGCCCCCTCCAAGGTCTCCACAACTATGCGGTAGCCGCGCTTCGACTATCACTCTTCACCGCAAATGACGTAAAACCCAGTGACTTCCCTGCTAACTCTAGTTAAAAGATTAGTTTCTTGCTCTGTAAATCCGGGATTATAATGATGTGTTGGGGTGTAAGAGTCTGGGAGAGACTGCATTAGCCTCTTTCAACCCAATGTCAGCCTCTCCTTCATGTGGTGCACTCTGTTTGCGTGGACGAGGCTGTGGCGACTGAATGATTTAGTAATAACCCACTGTTGGTCAATGCCTCTTGAAAGGAGAGCGGAAGAGAGGGCAGTAGTCCAGGGCACTCTCAATTCTTGAGTTTGGATACGAACCCTGGGGATGGATGAATCAGAAACGATCAACGGCATTGGGGTGCAGAAGCAAACTGGAAGCCCAAGGGGTTTCATGAAGAAATGTAATCCTCTCAAACTGCGTATATAATAATGACTTCTTCCGGGGTAAAGTATTGCGGAAGTAAAATAATTCCCCAATGGGATCTCCGTGCTCAGGGAGGGTTCATCAAAATAGATAGGAACACTCTACGAGTCGGTCTGTGGAATGTTAGAAATCTAAATAGGACAGATAGATTGGAAAAACTTAACAATGGAGATGGAATGGCATAAATTATATGTCGTTTGTATTAGTGAGATTATATAGAAGGACACAGAGGATTTCTGTTCTGGGGAACACAGAATAATTAGCACACAATATGTGTGTGTGTGTGGGGGGGGGGGGGTACTGGTGTGATATTTGTAATGAACAAGAGAGTAGGGAAACGGGTGAGTTATTACGAACAGTTTAGCTGTAGGATTATTTTTATGAGGATAGAAATTTTTCCTGCTCCAATCACGCTGGTACGAGTGTATATACCAACGTCACAGGAAAATTATGAGCAAATAAAGAAAATATGTAATGCAATTGAAGTATTAATATATGTGAAGATGGAGGAAAATCTAATAGTCATGGGTGACTTGAAAGCGGTATTGCGAAAAGGAAAAGATGTGAATACTGTAGCAAGTTTTGGTCTAGGAGAATAAGATGATCGAGGAATCAGGTTGTTAGAATTTTGTGAAAAATATAACCTCAAATTGGCGAACAAACTATTTAAGAATCATGCACGATATACACCTGGAAACGTCCAGGGGATACAGGTAGATATCAGTTAGGTTATATCACGGTCAAACAGAGATTCGGGAATCAGGTTCTAGTCTGTAAAGAAAATTCAGGAGCTGACATAGAGTTTGACCACAATAGTTATGACGTGCAGGCTGAAATTCAAGATAGTAAAGGATGCAACGCAAAGAGGAATTGAAGTAAACAAATTGAAATGATTCAACATCAGAGAAAAATGTGCATAAATGGTAGTCGTGGGTCTAAGAAATAATCCTGAAGGAATTCAACTGAGAACGAATGGAACGCATTGAAGAGAGAAGTAAAAAAGGAAATGGTCGTAGCTTGTGGCTTGTAGGGAGGTTAAACAAAATTTTGGAGAAGTAAAGTTGGAAAAACATAAAAGCTGCTGATGGTAACCCTGTTTTAAACTCAGAAGACAGAGATAACTGATGAAAGGAACTCATAGAGAAATTGTATAATGGGTATGATTTGAATGATAGTGTACCGGTTATTGATGACTTGGGAAATCTTGTTTTAAGGACAAAATTTGATAGAGCTTTGAAATCAAAATAGGTAATTGTTTTTATGAGATTTCTGCAGAACTTTTGAAATCCCTAGGAGAAGAAGGAATATAAAGATTATTCAAACTGATATCAAGCAGTTACAAAACGGGAGAGATCACAATTGATTTTAATATAAGCATCATCTTCACACTTCCGAAGAAATCGCAAGCAGTCAAATGTGATAATTATCACACTATAACTCTAACACCACATGCTTAAAAATTACTGAGCAGGATAATATTAGAACTTTATAAATTATAACAAAAGTGATAGTATGTGAAGATGAGTTTGAGTTTAAGAAAAGCAGCGGTACAAGAGAAACCGTTCTGGAAAGATTAATACTTGAAGGGCGAAAACAAAGATATCTTTTGATTTAGAAAAAGCTTCTGATAATGTTAAGTGAGACAACACGTACTTTATAATCTATATAAGAATCAAGTGGCTATAACAAGAACAGAGAATCATGAGAGGCATGCTTGTTACAAAGGGTGTAAGACGAAATTGTAGTTTATCCCCATTAATATTCATCTCATATGTAGAGAAAGCAATGAAGGAAGTAAAAGAAAAATAGATTTTGGCACAAGTGTTTAAGGAGAAAAAAAAATTAATATGTTACAATTTGCTGATGATAATGTACTGTTAGCAGAACAGACTGATGATCTTTAGAAACTGGTGAATTACACGAACAAAATACTGAATCTAAACCAAAGCAAGACAAAAGTGGTGAAATGTAGAAATAATAATAGTCTATTATATATAAAAGTAGGGTTGGATGTAATAGGAGAAGTAAATGAATTCTGTTACTTCAGAAGAATATTGTATCTGATGGCCGGAGCAGGAATTATGTTAAAAGTGGAATAGCATTAGCGAAAAAAAAAAACATCTTGAAAAATAAAAGTATTTTAGTTTCCAATATTGATCGAGGGCTAAGAAAGAACTTTTTAAGACGCCAAGTGTCAAACGAAGCATAGTGTTTAGGAATACCAGAAAGAAGGAAAATTCAAACATTTGATATAGAAGAACGTAAAAAATTAAGCGAACAGATAAAGAACGAAACTGACGTAATTTGGAAATTATGGGCAAGGAATGAAGTTTGTGGAAGAGTCTTACGGAAATACAGGATGATGGTTCATATTTTAAGTCTTGCAATTTTGTTGATTTGTTACTGGAAGGAATAGTCGAAGGAAAGAACAGCAGAGGAAGATATAGATTAGGATATACGAAGTAAATAACTTGGGATGTAGGTTGTAAGTGGTGTACTGATATGAAGAGGTTAGCGCAAAATAGAAAGAAATGGAGGATTGCATCAAACCAGTCGCGAGTGTCCACTGGTGTCCGGTGTGCCATTTTGAGAGTTGGAGGGCATCTGTCCCACCGGATTTGTCCGATTTGGGGCATTTACAGCTTTGTTGCCATATGTCTAGGAAATGTCTAACTATTTCCTGTATGTGATATATATATATATATATATATGGTGAAATGTGTAGTTTCTGAGGCGGAGATTGGGGACCGGTCTGGCATTCGCCTTGATAATTGGATTAAACCGCATAAAACCGGTAATCAGGACGGCAGGTTCGGGGTGACCAGGATTCGATCCTGGTCCTTTCGTCCCCCCCCCCCCCGGACGTAGGGGACCTACAGTTTAACGAGGAATTCAAACCACGGAAGCTTTCTGGCGTACTTCACAGTACACACCCAGAGGTGAAGTGCGGAATAAGGGCGTTCGAAAATCCTCATCTCGACCGGGATTTGAACCGAGGACTTATTGACGCCTTATCCACTGAGCCACCAGATCGCTCGCTAAGAGACTACGTCTTATAATTTACATCGGTTCGCGTCGGTTCACATCGGGCGTCATCGGCCCAGTGATGTGGACCTTCAGCCAATTGTTGTCTCGTTGAGTGAGCGAAGACTTTTCCGACGTAGTGATGCAATGTAATCTTCCAGAGAACATTAAATTGTAACAGCTATCTTGTTGACCAAACTGAACGACGAAGTGGGGCAACGAAATTATGTAGTAGATTTCCAACTGGAGCATTACGATACATTTATACTTTCCTCTCTAACCATAACATGATATAAATACCTACGTCACTTACTTAAAATGTGTTATTACTTTAAAAATTTGACGTAAAACAAGCGATTTAGTAACTTTTGTTTTCTAGTATACTCTCCTTTACTTTTTATCACTGAACCCACTCCATCTGGATGAATATTGCGATGATTTTCACCTCAACTCAAAACAATTCCTTCCGTAATTAGAACAACACATCACTTTGTTCGTAAACAGATCGTCATTAACCATATCACGCGAACTGCGCTCACCTGACGATGTTTCCATATTGCTGATACAGCTGTCGGATGAGCCTCGTGGTGATTCCATCCCTGAAGAAGAGTAGATAGTTACCCAGCAGAGGAAGCGTGGGAGGTCCCGGGATCGAGGTCCGGGGCCTGGTCATCCACAACCAGGTCGCTGCCACCAGCAGCGCCACAGTACACGCGACACCCGCTAGGAGCAGCACCAGTTCCAGCATCTCCGCGGGTTCTGCTACCACAGGTGTCAGGAGGGCCTTATATAAAAACTAGCGTCGCCGAGGTCGCGTGTGGTAATCTAGCCCCAGGACTAGACCGCACAAGAGCGGTGGCACTAACAAGGTCACTGCTAGTTTCGCGGAATAGAACTGAATGTCCAACTATCTTGTCTCCACTCGCACGACGTAGGGAAGGTTCAAATATCGATCTGTGCGCGTCAGCCATCTTGGCTACAGCTGCCATGACATTAATTTACCCTTCAAAAAATCGAGCTACAGCCGTTGTTATTATCTATCTTCTATCTTATATTTATGAAACGAAAACCGGATAAATATGTGATTCAAAAACTCAGTAACTACTGAGCATATTTCGATGGAATTTTCACCGTCTTAAAGCTTAGAATCTCAATTCATTTCTTTGGCATGACATGTTTCAACGTCAGATAACGCAGGAGCATTAAATGAAATTCTAAATGTATGGTGACAAATCCCAAAGATGGAACGATTAGGTGTTGCATACTTCGCACTAAGCCTTTAATGAAAGCAATAAGACAACTGTACAATAATAACTATTTTGCACACTAAACAAAAATTGAAGTATTTTTCCCTTAATTCCTGATATTCAGTTTTTAAACGCCATAGATGACCGTATTGCATGGGAGAAACTAATAATAAAAAAACAACAGAGATTTTCTTTGATCACAATTTCTGTCAGCACAACTACAATGTCTCTGACAATCGTCTTTAGCGTTCTGTTCACAATAAAACGGCGCCGCAGTCTGTAAATCCCTGAAACAAATCGAAAGTAAATATATTTTTACAGGTACGGAGTATATTTTAATTTTTAGATTTAGTGCCAGATGAAGTACCATAATGATAAAATTTTTAGCTCCAGTGGCAGATGAGTAAGCGTCATGAGACATATCTAATGTTTGATACTATGAAAACTCGGCCAAAATCGATTCCACAGTTTTCAGGTAATCCTAGATTATTTACAAAATAAATGTGTCATAAAGTCCTTAGACATACGTTAAATTTTAACTTTGACTCAAAGATTTCAGATTCTGAAAATCCATTCAAAATCTGTATTTTCTGCGCGATGCCCGAATAAAGAAATACATTCCAGATGCATTTCTAATTTTTATGTATGTGTTATGTATTAATGCGCGTGTTTGGATTTTCGAGCAGCAACATTAGCTGTAATTAGGTTGAAATGTGTAACCTGGATTAAAATTAAAACTGGCATCAAAGCATTCAAACCGCCCCATTCTTAGAACTGTGCTGCTAAATCACCGTTTAGTTTAGTACCGGAAATGATCGGTACGAAATCAGTGAAGCTTGGTGCGCATGAATCTTTTCGGAAGAATAAAAATAGTGTACGGGTAAATCAACTTCAACCCACTCCTTTCAAGGTAACGTGCGTGTGAATCTAGGTTTGCTTTAATTCCGGAAATGGATGGCGCGAATTGTATGAAACTTGGTACACTTTTCTCATTGCATGAATAAAATTAGTGTAAACGTAAATCAGTGCCAACTCTACCGGGCAACGCCGGGAACTCTGCTAGTTGTGAATATGATTCATTAGCTGCTCATACACAGACACATTTGCGCGCGAGTATGCTCGCTGAAGATTTGCGCGCGGATATTCTCGCGACGAACCTGTACTTGTCGAAGCCCATACACAGCAACATCAGTTTCACACATTTGTCGTTCAGCTGGCTCGCCGCGCTCAAATTGTTGTGTTTATGGTAGTGGTCTACTGGGCTCACTGGGAATTCCAAAACATCGCGAGCCAAGTGTAGTGAGGTTATGTTACAAGCGATGTGACAATATTGAAATGAAACAGGTTTTTAAGTTCTGCACACAAAAAAAGTATTTATTCGTGCAGCAGCTTATATTAGAACTGTAAAGAAGAAGAAGAAACTGACAGTATGACAAAAACCATACACACAGATATCTCACTTAGCAATTTACTCGCGGCAGATAAGATTTGGTTAGTGTCTAACAAGTTAAGTAAGATGAGCAGAGAATTGGTAGCTCATTTAATTGTGACAAATCAGCAACATACTCCATTGCGAAAGGTGAAACCGAAAGAGTATGCGAACAGAAGATTAAAAAAAAATTAGGATATAGTGCATGGATAGAGGTTTGTGAGAAATATAATGTAAAAGTTGATAGTGCATTAATAAAAAAAAAAAAGAAATGCGGAGCACTTTTCGCAAGAAATATATAAAAAAAAATTAAAATTCGACAAGAAGTCGAATAGGCGAAGACAAAATCTAAAAAACTAATTTACGTTATTACTACTACTTACTACTGTTTATGAGAGATCAACACGAACCAATGGACAGTATCAGCAATATAGGAAGCCCAAATTATGAAGGGGAAGATGTATCTGTGCATTTATGTAATACTGAAGAAATCGAAGAAAATGCTTTTCAAATAGTACAAGTAGCAGTATATGATCGTGTTTATAATCTTCCTGCAACCACTTCTTTTTGTTATACTATCCGTTTCTTGTTCTTTTTTACAGCTTTAATATAAGCTGCTGCACGAATAAATACATTTTTTTTGTGTAGAACTTAAGAACATGATTCATTTCAATATTGTCACGTCGCTTGTAACATAACCTCACTACACTTGGCTCGCGATGTTTTGGAATTCCCAGTGAGCCGCGAGCCAGGAAATCATGACGGATAAATCCGTAGAGGACTACCATAAACACAACCATTTGAGCGCGGCGAGCCAGCTGAACGACAAATGTGTGAAACTGATGTTCCTGTGTATGGGCTCTGACAAGTACAGGCTCGTCGCGAGAATATCTGCGCGTAAATGTTTGGCGAGTTTACTTGCGCGCAAATGTGTGTGTGTATGGGCAGCTTATGGGCAGCTAATGGATCGCCACGGAATTGCTGGCGCACAAATGTGTGTGTGTATGCCTAACTATTGATCCTCACTGCTTCAGGCGGCCGGCAACACTCGGTGTGGCAACAATGGGGGCGGCAAATAATGTTTGAGGGGGCGGCAATCTCACATTATTTTGACCCGGTTGGGAAAATTCCTAGATCCACCACGCTGTAGTTAGATAGGGGGCGGCATAATCGGTATTGCACGCGGGCGCTCAACAGCTAGCGGCGGGTCTGTATACAAGTTACATAAATCAGTCAGTGTTGCTGGAACTCCTGTCGCCTACTAGGTCGCAGCGGGGCGCATTGGGACATACAGGCATTTTTTTTTTTTTAATACTACTTCATTCCTCCCAGCTGAAGGCTGGGAGGCGGGCTGCTGGGAGGATCACGGAGATCCTTTTCAGCCTACTACACTACTGGGAGGGAGGGGGATGGAAGGTCGGCCGTGGCCTTGTAGAGAAACATCCCAGCATTCGCCTAGAGAGACTGAGGAAAACCACGGAAAACCTCAGACAGTATGGCCGAACCGGGTTTAAACCCGATCCTCCCGAATGGCAAGTAGCAGTGCGAAATCGCACTGCGCAAGCCTCCCAGAAAAATACGCCTGGCGAAGCGATCCAACAATGCGGCACGGCGATGCGGCCTGTAGTGTGCGCCGCACGCGTACGGGAAATCCCCAGGATTTGTTGTTGTTGTTGTTGTTTAAGTTTTAGGGCGCGTCGACGACGGGGTCATTAGCGCCCTCCCAGGATTTGTACGGAATTGCCCCGGCCTGGAGCGATTCCTGCACGTGTGTGGGAATTTCCTTGAGGCCGTGGACCCACCCCGCATGGGTGCCAACTTGGGGGTTTTCCCCCTAAATTTAGGAGAAATACACGCGTGATGGGATTTTTTTAAGGGGCTTTATAATTTTAGGGGTATTTTTTAGGGGTATTTTTTTAAGATACTTTATGATTTATTGTATTTATTTGTTGAATATTTAAATAGCGACATCAAATCCTCGTATAGATCCTCATTGCTAACAATTCGGACTTCTCTATGACTGAATATATTTTTCTGATCACAGAATAAAATATTTGTTTCTGAAACATATTTGTTTTGAAAAAAAAAAAAAGCATACGCTCAGTATTTAATGTTTACCAGAGACATATAATTATTTCGGTTCTCTATGGAAATACAGTAATTTGGTTGTTGCCACAATGTAGCCGTTGTTGTTTAGTTATTTCTGGCCAAATTAACTGAACTGTTGTGTATATGCTGTTGTAGTGTGTCAACAAACAATTTGTTAATCATCATTGAGACCATGAAAAACCTCAAAAAATTCAAGGACTCAGCGGAACCTTATGGCTCGCCCTCTTTCAAACAATTAACACAATATTAGAGCAATGGGACGAACTAAAGTTGCTCTTTTCAATTGGTAAGACTGAAGACAAATGTTACATGGCAGAACAGCTTCACGATATCATGAGGAGACTACCATTCAAAGCTTTTTTGATTTTTCTGAAAAACTAATTGAAAAGTGTGATACAATTAAACATACTTTTTCAAAGTGACAATGTTGAACCCACTAAATTATTTGAAGATTTATTTTTATTGTACAAAAACTTGCTAAAGGTCTTGTCGGATTGTGAACTCGTGAAATTCAATTTTCAGGAACATATAATGCATACAACATCAATGTATTTCGGCTATGATTTTCAAAACATATCATAAGAAATAGAAGCAAATGACTTATTAAATGCCAGAGGAAGATGTAAGAACTTTTTATGTTTTCTAGTAGAACAGAACCAAAAACGGCTTCCAGACAATTTAACAATATTGAAAATGGTGATTTGCACCCAAAGATTGCTAAATCTCAAGTCCAAACTGACATAAGACAATGATAAATTACATTCTGCGGACTCATATTTATGGCAACAAATTGAGTACGAGTAGTACCAATTGAGTTATAAAAAATGGTTTAATACTTCCACTTCAGCTGATTTTTATTCAGAAGCCTACGATTATTGTGATGTACCGTAGCTGGCTGGAAACGTTTTGAAAATGTCTCAAAATTTGGCCTAGCGTTAATTACAGTTCCAAATTCGAACGCGAGTGTTGAACGAGCCGTTTCAATCTATAATATTGTTAATAATTAATTGCGTAAAAGGTTATCTATTGAAATGCTATAAAGTTTGATGATGGTCCGATTCACATTGCAACGAAACGGTGTATCTTGCATAACATTTAATCCTTCTACTAAAATGTTAAGTTGTTTAACGTCAAAACGTATATTTCAAAAACTCTGTTCAATCAGAATAAAACGACGTGGTGTTCGAAATACTGAATAATTTGTAAATAAAAAAGATCTTATATGCCACTGCAGGCTTTCCCGGCGAATAAATGACAACAAATCTTCTATGGTTTGCAGCCGGATTTTATTATAAAGCGACAAGCTTTCGGCTTCTAGCTCAGTAGCCATCTTCAGGTCGACCTTAAGATGGCTACTGAGCTAGTAGCCGAAAGCTTGTCGCTTTATAATAAAATCCGGCTGCAAACCCTAGAAGATTTGTTGTCAAAAAAGATCTTGCATAACATTTAATCCTTCTACTAAAATGTTAAGTTTAAATGTATTATCTCAAAAACTAACTATTGAATAATTTGTAAATAAAAAATATTACTGATCAAAATATAGTAGTTGTTTTTAGGTGTTTTTTCACTTAATTTTGGTGATTTTAGGGGTTTTGACTTAAGTTTTAGGGGTAAACAAAATTTTGAGTTGGCAACCCTGCCACCCCGGTGACCTGCTCATGCGACCAAATCCTCACCGAAAAACAATTCCTCCAAGGCCGGGACGGAAGGGTGAGAACTTCCGTATATATCCTGCGTTCATTCGGCCTTCGAGGATTTCGGTGTGTGCGTGTGAAGGTTGCGTATTTGTTTGTCTGTTTTGTTTGTACTGTATGGTTTCGTGATGTTCCGTGTACAGAAAGAGTTTATTAAAATGTTTGAAAGTGAGCCCTATCTAGGGGAAGTGAAGTGCAAGGAATACCATGACAGAAATAAAAGAGAAGCTGCCTACACTAAGCTGGCAGAAATATTGAAGAAAATGAGTAAATGCCCCCGTCCCAAATACATAAAGCAGCCCTCAACCACTGCTCATGGGGCCCCCAAGCACACCTCAGGGGGCCCAAAGCACACCTCAGGGGGCCCAAGCACAACTCAGGACTCCCCAGCCTCAGCTCAGGGGGCCCCTACCAGCAACACAAAGCAAGAAAAAAAGGTCGCCCATCTGGCCTGAGGGCCCAAAATAAATTTTTTGCACCGGGGCCCTTGTTGACCTAGCTACGCCACTGGTGGTCACAGAAAGTAAATGAAAAAAATTAAGGACTCCAGGAACCTCATTGAATAATCCCAGCCCACAACAATTACTGTCTAAATTTTCTCACTATTCTCGGTAACACCCGCAAATCATTTCAAACCACTAGTATGTTTTAATAAATTACCTCAAAATAACGATACAGCAGTAATTTTTCTATCAAATTTTAATGCAAATGATGTTACATGATTTGAATTTAGGTTTACGTCACAATATGTTAACATACAATAATAACAAAATGATTATAAACTAATAAGATTTTCATTTAGTCGTTTATGTATTTACGAATGGATATAAATAAATTATATTAAATAATATCAGTGTATCAAAAGTGAAATAATTTCTTACCTTCATATAATCTTTGCGATCACGTTTCTGGTATGATGTAGCCAAGGGCTATTGTTGAAAATTTGAGGTCTTTATAGCTTCTTCCCGTAGCCAAAAGCCGCATTTTAGTGGTAAGTGTTTCACAGGGGGAAATTGTTTCCCACATAGAAGTATTTTTTTCGCAATATATGGAGTGACCAACGATAACAAATGTTTTTTTTTTTTTTTTGTACATTGTCAAATCATTATGAAAGCCTCTTGAAAAACACTTCAATTCCGAAAGAAGATTTGTATGAGAATATTTTCTTCTTTTGAATAGCCACTCCTTCCACCATACAGTTCTTTCGATGCACTTTTTTGCGCAAGTTTTAAAGCTACCTGCCGCGATTAACAAATTAATAGCAGACAATGCATGATCGTAACCGGATGTTGCCATCGTGAAGCCAACTCTGGGACTGAGAAATCCTTGAGGATTTCATGCTTCGATTGTGTGCAGGGCGACATCGATGAAAACCTTGAGGTCTGGCCTGCAAAGGTAAGCGCACACTAGGGCGGGCCGACCCGCGCCGCGCCGCATCGCATTGAGAGAAAACGATGCAACGCACATCTGGACGCATCGGAACGCAGCGAATCGCATTTCTTTAGATCTTTAAAAAAGAAAAAGATAAATGTGTTCGTTGAGAAGGAAGAAAATTAAGTGGAAAAGGCAATTTATTTAATTTAAAATGGAATTTCCAGTATTATGTAGGCTCATTAGAATGCAACCATGTTACAACAGAAGTTCAATCGAATAGAGGTTCTCTTTATTTTCACTAGAAATTATTTTTTGTTTTTGTTTTTTGTTTTTTACTAGTCCTTGTAGTTGCTAAAACAGTTTTCTTATTGTGGTCATCGGGGATTAAGAAAAAATTAAGATGGTAATACATTTAGCAACAGAAACTTTTTTGAGGCACTATTTATGGCAGAACTGAATTTTTCTGATGCAACTTCGTCCAGTGAACTGTCTTAAAATTGCCGTGTCTGGTAGTAGAGGATGAAGGGTTTTACCTTACGAAGCATTTGATGGCTCATTTTCTTGGAAATTTGATAAACTATAATCACCAGAAAAATATTCAATCTAAGAAAGGAGAATAATAAGATAAATAAAGCAATTCCAGTCACGCGCTGCTTTCATAACCTTTTTACTAAAGATATCTGCGCTGGAGTGCAGAAGATACTGACAGTAGAGAAATTTCATTTGATTTGCACAGGCTACAATGCTACCCAAGAAGCCATTAAGATCTGAAATAATTTCACAAAATATTTTTCTGTCAAAAATTGTCTCGATTAAGTGGCAACATGAGAGCTTTACAAGTGGGTGAAAATTACATTGAACTTGTAAAATGATAAAATAAAAGTAAAATATTTTGTTTTAACAGGTTTTCTGTATTCTTCTACATATTTTTTCCTTTTTGTTTTTATGTTACAAATTGCACTCATCCATTATGTTTTCATGAAATTAAAAAGTGAGAGCGAGTGAGAAATTTTATACTTTTTTCATATTTTTCCAGTATGTAAATTTTTTTTATAATTTCTGAAAAAAGAAGTTTCCATTAACTTGCGTTGCAAATTTGCAACAAATTTCATTGAAGTAGTATAATTAATTTATAAAAATTGTAACAAACTATTTACAAAAGTCAGTCAGTGCTGCTAGAACTCCTATCGTACATTTGGTGGCGGCGGAGCGCATCGAGGCCCACAGGCGAAGCGACCGACAATGCTGCGCGACCCGACCCGACTCATCTGTGGTTGCTCCATTAGAATCTGTGTAAGCGATTGCTGAGGCATTCCTGCGATGCGACGCGGCGCGGGCTGCCCTAGGGTGCGCTTACCTTTATATATCAGATCGTATCTCATACTCTCAATTCACAATGTTTAATATTCATAAGCCCGTAGCAAATGTGAAAAAGAGGCCCTATTTTTGCCGTCCGTGTGAAAATTGTAGAGCTAAAAAACAAAGGTCGCCCAACCGGCCTAGGTGCGGGGCCCCTTCAAAGAGGCGCGAGGCCCCCTACAAGGCGCGAGGCCCGTAGCATTTGCTACCTCCTGCTACGTGGTTAATCCGATACTGGTCACCGGAATTGTGAGAGGTGGGGGAAGGTTTAGTTTTATTAAGATAATGTACGCATTTGTCATTTATACAACAGTTCCCGAGTATTAACAATTTTTTGGAAACACTACTTTGTTACACAACTTTTATTTTCAGCCTATCCCACTCACGTTCGTTGAGTTCACGTCCAAATGACTATTACATAAAAACCAGGTAGAATGAAGAAAATCACAAAAGACGGAATTAAAACTCCAACCAGGAAAAAAAACAACATGAAACCGAAAGGAGAAAACGTCTACAAGTGTTATGCAGGAACTTAAAGCCTTACTGATCATACTGATTAAACATTTCTAAGAGTCTGTAAGATTCGACAAACTTAAATAGTATTATTATTTACATTTAAGATTATTTATAATATTAAAAATTCTTCCAGTTGTAATTATATGAAAAAATATACTGTACTCCATACACAATGGATAATATTTCATGTTGATCATATTATTTATTAAAGATTGTTTGTAATTGATAATTTTTTGCAACTACACTAAGACAGCAAAATCGTGACAGAATAAGCATCGAAGATTCGAAGGAAAACAACACAAAACTATTAGCTTCAACGCAATGTGTCCAATATTCTGCAGTATCCCATTTTATGCATAACTATTATGTCTGTGATACCAAGGTTATATTGAGACGTGTCGTAACTAACACAGATTCCCATGATACCTGCAAACTACGGAACACGAAGTTTCAGGGTAATGTAGTTGTATTCACTCTTTATATGGTACACAAGCGGCAAGTTGATTGGTTGCTCATGTAGTACGGCTACTAAATGACTGTTCGTTGGAGTAGTGGTACCTAACATGTAAGTGTTGTTGAATATGTATAGTTTTCAGTACATGCGGAAGAAAGAAGAGTTTTTTTTTTATCTGCTTAACGTCTCTCTAACAGCGAGGTCTTTAGAGACGGGAAAGGATGGGGGACAAGTAATGGGAAGGAATTCGGCCATGGCCTTTTGAAGGAAGCATCCCGGCATTTGCCTGGAGTGATTTGGGAAACCATGGAAAACCCAAATCTGGATGCCCTTACGGGGATTCGAACCGTCGTCCTCCCGAATGCGAGGCTAGAACGCTAGCCGATACACCACCACGCTCGGTGAAAGACGAGAGATAGAGACTGCCGGTCGCATTTAGGTCTTCCTTTTCTAAAAAAACGTAGTCAAGCTGACCTAAATTACCTATGAAAGAACCACCATCTACATTGTCGTATGTCGCCATACGATATGCACTGCGGAGTGGATTAGAATTAACTAAGTAGTTTGGTGATTAGGAATCGTGCACCACAACTCTACTGGTGAAGTCTAGATGGTAAAAGTTTCTTCTAGCACCGAGTCTCAAATCAGAGTATCCCGTTTCCAGCGCCTGACACCACGTCGGTGAGGGAACATCCTGGGGCTACGAGTGAGTCATCTGCTCTCTACAAACAGATCCAAATATAATCCAGAGTAGTGGGTGAACGGTAACGGCCTGGTCTGTCATTCGGGAGGATTACATCCAGATATCGGTTTCACATAGTATTTCATAATCACTCCAGGTGAATGTCTGAATGGTTCCATCAAAAGACCATGGCGAAATTCCTTCCCCTTTCTTGTCTCCAGTCCTTTCCAGTCTATAAAGGGGCATGCATTAATTATGTGAGGTGTTTTTTTTGAAATCTCCTCTTGGTGAGATCTGGAAGGACACTACAAGACAAAAGTGATGAAATGTAGCAGAAATGATACCAATCACAGTAGATTGAATATAAAAATATAATCGGATGCAATAGGAGGAGTAAGTGAATTCTGCTAGTTGGGAAACAAAATTAGAATTGATGGTAGAAGCAGGAATGATTTTAAAGCGGAATAGCACTAGCAAAATGAGCCTTCATGAAAATGCGAAATCTTTTAGTTTCAAATATTGATCTAGGACTTCGAAAGAACTTTCAGGAATACCAGAAAGAAAGAAAATGGAAGCATTTGAAATGTGATGCTACAGAAGAATGCTGACAATTAAGTAGATAGACAAAGTACGAAATAAACGAGTTTTGGAAATGATAGGCGAGGAAAGAAGTTTGTGGAAGAGGCTTGCAGAAAGATCTTATATGGCTGCTAGGTCATATTTTGAAACAAGCTGGATTGGTTAATTTGTTAGTGGAGGGAACAGTCGAAGGTAAGAACCGTAGAGGAAGAAAGAGATTAGAACATATGAAGCAGATAATTGAGGACGTGTTTTGTAAGTGGTATGTAGAGATGAAGGTACAGTAGAGACAAGGTGGAAAGAGTTCAAGGAGATAAAAAGAAAGGTGGAAGAAAAATTTATTCCAAAGCAGAAAATAAAGATAAGTAGAGAACCTATGTATTATAATAGGGAAGTGAGGAGGTTAAAGAGGTTGGTAAGAAAACAACATAACAGAGTTAAGAGACAGCAGGGTAGTAGGTAATATTTAAAACAACTAAACAAGGACTTAATAACAACAAAGAAAATGACTAAAGATGGGTTTATGAAGAGTATTGTCAGTGCAGGAGGACCATTGACTGATGCATCTAGAAATTTCTTTGGCTATATCAGGAAACTGAGGGGAAGGGAGGGTGTAGAGACACTTGTAGATAAGGATGGAGAAGAAGTTACTGACGATTTGAAAAAGGCAGAGATTTTAAGTAATTGGTTCAGTGAAAGCATTAGGGACAATGAATCAGAAACAGGAGGGTCTAATTCGGAAAACGAGCTTAACAACACAATTAGAAATTACGATAGTAAAAAATTTGGTATCCATCCTGAGGAAATCATGAAGGAAATAAGAAAGCTGAAAAAAAATAAAGGGGCTGGTGAAGATAATATTACTATAGATATCGTAAAGATAGCCGGATGTGACATTGTACCTTTTCTTGAAATATTATTTAAATTGAGTCTAGAAACTTGCTGCTTATCACAGGACTGGAAAAGTGCGATAGTAGTACCGGTACATAAGGGAAGGGTGAGAATTAGAGTTGAGAATTATAGGCCAATCAGTCTGACATCAGTGGTAGGTAAATTAATGGAAAGATTGATATGCAACCACATCAGAAATATATGTGAGGAATGTAAGTGGTTTTCAAGCAGGCAACATGGTTTCAGGCAAGGATATTCATGCGAATATCAGTTGGTGGGATATATGCATGATATTTCAAATGAAATGGACAACGGAGGCCAAATTGATAGTGTAGCACTAGATCTGTCTAAGATCTGTCTTTGACAGAGTAAGGCATAAAATGGTAGTAAATAAGGTAAAAACCATTGGAGTGGATAAGAAAGTCATTTGCTGGGTAGAAGAATTTTTAAAAGGTAGAAAACAGAAAGTTAGGGTAGGAAATATAGTATCAAAAGAAGTTGAAGTAAAAATGGGTGTGCCACAGGGTAGCGTATTGGGACCATTGCTATTCATTATTCTAATGAATAATTGTGTTGATTGTTTACTATCGGAAATTAGATTGTTTGCAGATGACATAATGCTGTATAAAAGAATCAAAACGATAGAGGATTGTAAACAGTTGCAGGGTGATCTGGACAGGATATCTAATTGGGTTGGTAAACATGAAATGAAGATAAATGCAAAGAAGAGTCAGCTTATTAGATACACAAATAAAAAACAAAATGTTAATTATGAATATAAGGTGGGGAAAGAATTGCTTGCTGAAGACTTGAAATGTAAATATCTTTGAATTACTTTTGATAACAAACTTAACTGGGCAGGACACATAGGACAGGTGGTAGGAAAAGGTTTCAAAGTTCTGCACTTGTTGGAGAGAGTGATGAGGGGATGTACGAGAGAAGTCAAGGAATTGGGTTACAAAACTTTGGTCAGACCATTGCTCGAATATGGTAGTGTAGTATGGGACCCTCATTTTACGATTCAAATACAGGAGTTGGAGAGGGTGCAAAAAAGAGCTGCTAGATTTGTTTCTGGAAATTATCGCAGAATGCAGTCAGTGACGGATATGATAAAGGAGCTGGAATGAGATTCATTGCAAGACAGGAGGAGGATGAGGAGGGTCATGGGAGTGTACAGGGCATATACTGGCGATGAGGCATGGAAAGATATTGCAAGAGGTATGAAAAGTAGTGCATGGAAGGGAAAAGATGACCATGACCACAAGCTGGCAATCGATTTCAGGCACAAGGGTGTGGGAAGATTCTCTTTTTTAGGTAAGGGTGTCAGGGATTGGAATGAGTTACCAAGAGAAATGATGAATAATTTACCGAAAACTTTGAAAGAATTTAAAGATAAAATTTGTAGAGGGCAAATGTAGGTAGGTGCAGGATAGGGGAAGATGGGTGTGTAGGGAAATTGCCACCGGAGCCTGTGCTCCATTGCAATTAAATTAAATTAAATTAAAGAGGTTAGCAGAAGATAGAAAGAGATGGAGGATTGCATCAAACCAGTCGATAGACTGATTGATAACATAAAAAAGTCTTTGAGTGTAAATTCCACTACCTATATACTTTGCCTTTTACGAGTTTTAAATTTTTTCAATGGTTTCGGTAAATTATTCATCACTTCCCTGACTCACTAATCTACAAAATAAAATTTTCCAAATCGAAAAAAATCGAGTGCCATTTTGTGACGATGGTTATCGTTTCCCTCCACGTACAACCTTTAGTTTTTCCACCAATCTCTTTCCACACCTGATTTCACCAATATATGCCTTGTACACTCCCACCACTTTTTTTTTTAACCATTCTCCTATCTTCCAGTGAATTCCATTCCAACTTCTTTATCCTACCTAGCGTGGTGGGTGAAAGGTTAGCGTTCTGACCTCGCGTTCGTGAGGACGCGTGTTCGAATCCCCGTCCGGGCATCCTGATTTGGATTTTCCATGGTTTCCCCAAATCACTCCATGCGAATACCGGGATGCTTCCTTCAAGAAGGCCATGGCTGAATTCCTTCCCGTTCCTTGTCCCCAGTCCCATCCCGCCTCTAATCACCATAGCCCTTCGACGAGGCGTAAATCAATAATTAAAATAAAAATCTTTATCCTATCCGCGTTCTGCAGTAACCTCCAGAGACAAATTTAGCTGCCATCCTTTGGATGCACTCCAACTCTTGGATTTTATACCCAAAACGTGGGTCCCAAGTTATTATTTTTCATCAGTCTCTTGACAGGTATGTTGCTACCCAAGCCGATCTGTTATTGTCAAAATACCCGCTAATTCATTCAACTGCTTCATATACTCAGGGGCGGCCCTGGGGCGGTGCGACCGCACCGGGCGCTGTTATATTGGGAGCGCCGAAAATGCAACGAGAGATCGTCTGCGCAAAAAATAAATTCTATAATAACCCTGCTTGCTGTTCACATATGATTTTAACACACTAATTGTCCAGAAGAGTTTATACAAGTAAGAACTACAGCTTAGTGCCTAGTCGTATATCCACATAGAATCGAGTCAACTCGAGCTGCGACTCGAGTCAGCTCGACTTACTCGAATCAAAAAAATCACATCTCGTCTCATACCTGTTTCCTGCCTCTTCGGCTGTCGTCTTGGAGTTCATTCACATTCGCATGCGGGTGCATGTGCATGTGCATGGGGCTAGATTCAACCTACTTATCTATTTCTACCGTGTTAGACGTTCGGTGATTGCAACTACTGTTGATATTGTAAATATTTACCTTTTACAGACAAGACATGTGTTACCTGAAGAAAAGGTGAATCTGAGAAGGCTTCAAAATTGCTTGCATAATTTTTTAGAGTTGCGAAGTGATTTGAATTGTCGTCACAAGAACTAGATCCACCCGGAACAGAAGAAAACTTATTTAACACAAGTCCTGAAGACGAGGCTCATGATGATAAAGAGCAGCATGTACGAGAAGATTTAGCTGTAGCAGGAATGTCGTCCGCAGTTCAAAATATTACAGAATGAGGTACACCAGACATAGCACCATCGCCGCCTTATCAAAATACAAAATTATGGCGATACTTCAGAATGGTCACTCATTGATTCTGCAGCCGCAGATGAAATAATTATTCGAGCAAATGAAAAAATTCAAGAAAAAAAAACCATGGACGTCATTTTTCAAATATGTATTTTCAAAGAGTAATGCCAAATCGAGAAACTTTTAAAATATGACTGGTTCACTCTAAATCTGCGGATGAAGTATATTGTTGTTTATTCAACAGCAAAAACTCTTATTTGGGAAAAGACGGATTTGATTACTGGAACTACTTATCAGAGTGTCCCAAAAGTCAGGAAATTCTGCTCAAATCACCAGTACACCATGCTCAATTTGACAGAAGCGTTGATTCTTTTAAAGAACGTCGGTGTAATTGACAAGCATTTGTAAATACAGATTGAAGACGAAAAATCATGGTGAGTTGCTATCCTCGAATGAATGCTGTCCATAGTATTATTTTTAAAATGGAATAATTTCTTGTTTAGAGGAAGCTTTGGATCTTAAACACAAAATACTTCTAATAATAGTGACTTCCTGGGTTTATTGCAAATAATAGTAAAATATGACCCTGTAATGATGGAGCATATCCGCCGTATTGGCAATAAGGAGACTAATATCTGTTATTTTGGCAAATGTATTCAAAACATATGAAGTTCGTAATAAAATTTTGACGCTGGATAAGTTATCTAAATACTTTTCCATCATACCGAATATCATGATGTCATTCACGTCGAACAATTATCTTTATCGTTGCTTTTGTTGACACTAATGAAGTCCAAGTGCGTGAGTGTTCCGTTGCCTACAACCTGGTAAGTGACTCTTAGGGACCTGGGAGCTGGTCTCACTGGCCTGTTTATCGATAATACTTTGCAATAGTTCGATTTGGATATGGAAGAATGTCGAGGCCAAAGATATGACAATAGATCCAATACATCAGGAGGAAACAAAGGTGTCAAAAACAAAATTCTGAACGAATATCTTACAGCATTTTTTCCTCCATGTAGCTGTCACTAAATCTGGTGATAGCAGGTGCCGCCAAAACATCAATTAAATCAGATTCCTTGTCCGAATTTGTTTAAAGAATATTTGTTCTATTATCTAAACCACCAAAGTGATCGAAAGTGGTATCCAAGCACTTACACTATCGCCAAAAAATTTGCGAATGTCGTTTGAAGAATAGAGTTTCTAGTCTCGCTGGAGTTCGCTATCACTAATCATCAGTTCGTGACGCCATTCTGGAAACGAATAATTCGGTTGTTTCAAGTAAATATTGTAAGCAAGTCTACGTAGTCTGAAAGGGGATTTGTGAAACGCTTCACAATTGCTGGGAAACAGCTCGGAAGTTGAGAAAAAGTACCCTGGTTATTCGTCTGCTCTGATAACTGCTAGAAAAATTTCTTTTCAGATTGGACCATATTCTATTATTAAGCCAGTCAGATCCCAAAGAAAGCAGAGATTTTTTTTTTAGTACGAGGCCATAGATGAGATAGCAATAGATCCAGAAGAATTGTTTACAATCAACGTGTTTTAGCATATCATCGATACAATTGAGAATGAGTTGGTCACTCAGTTTACACAACTATCCAAATTTAATGATGCGTACTATCAAAAAAATTCTGAAAAGACCGAACTGGAATCATCCTGAGCAGATTTGGAAATAAGTTTAACTGATGGAGAAAAATGTGACATATCTGGCTGTGAATTGGTTAGGAACTTTCTAACTGAAACTGTTGTTCATGGGGCTTGAATCAGCAGAAACAATGAAAGTTCAACTAATGAAACAAAGTGGTTGGCAGGATATATTTCCGTATGTGTGGATAGCACTTCGAATTTTGCTAACCATACTTGTAACTGTCGCTAAAGGAAAACAAAGTTTCCGTAAATTAAAAGTTATCAAAACTTATTTACGGTAAACGCAGACTCTAGATATACTGTCAAACATTGCAATTTTATCTATAAAAAATAGTATTTGCCAAAGGACAAAAACGATGAAGATGGTAATCTAGGTCATTTAGTTATGATTTTATTTCCTCATTTGTTTGTTGAAAAAAATATTAAAATTATGTGAATTTGATACATACGAGATATGAGCATTGTGTACGCCATAGTAAATAAACCTTTTCATACATAGTGTGTTCCATATTTGCTATTGTTTCTCATTCAAACCGCTGCTATTCAATATTAATCTTTCTGAGGTTTGAATTATTATTAATCTACTAGCCACAAAGCCCGTCAAAAATGACGGGTTTAACGGATTATCTGATTTCTTCTTAGTAGTGTACCTAAATATAATTGTAATAAAATAAAGCACAATGTTCTGTAATTTCTCATCCCTTGTGACGTAACAAAAAGTTTCATTGTCTGTTTGGTCCAGGTTGCGTTTCAGTCTAACAACAATCTTCGCCAATATTGCCGGTAGAAAATCGAAACTTAATTCACACGCGAATTAATATTTTCCCTGTATCGCATGTCAATGTGATCATGCATGGATACCAATCATGCATCATGCGATACAAACTTGATCCAAAATCTTCACAGTTTCATACAACTTTCTTATTTTCGATGATGAAGGTTCATGTTTTAACGCCTGAAATAATGACCCCTGTGAAAACGAAGGATGCTAAAAATAAATCTTGAAAACCTAAGCTATGTCACGTAATTTTAGTTTTAATTGTGGTTTAAGTAGCAAACATCGCGAACAATTTGGAACTTCTTTCATTCAGACCAAGTAATGAGTTCATTAAAAAAAGCAAATGTTAATTAATATGCCATTCTAGCATTAAATTTCTTAGCAATTACTTAAATAAATATAATTGTCATAAAACATAGTTCAGTGCAATTCATAGTACTTTGCCCTGTAAGAAAAGGTTTTCGTTGCTATTCTGGTACAGGTTGTATTTCAACCTAACCACGTACTGAACTTGCGATAAATGAAACAATACTTTAATCACACGCATGGTGATACATTACTTTATCGCATTTTAGTGGTAATAATGCATCACGATATTAACTAAAACAAAAATCTTTACGGGTTCTCCATCTTACTATTTTATATTCGTGTTTCAGATAGATACTAACACCTTTGAATGGCTGACACAGTTACATGCGGCTGAAATATGGCATCAGTACAAGCAAAGGAAATTAAAAATAAATCTTAACAACTTACATTATTTCACGTCATATTAGTATGAATGTAGTCTATGTTGTGTAGATCTGAAAAGTGTGCAACTACTTTCGTTAAAACAAAGCAATGATGAAAGTAACAGAACACTTAAGAAAACAAAATTAAAATTATTTAAAAAAAATTAAGTTACTTATGCCCTCTGCTGTCAAGTGCCAGTTCTAATAACAATCTATCCAAATTGCCGCTAACAATGACACAATATCTCTTACATATCTGTGGCCAATGATTTTAACGAATACTTTGACCTAAAACGAATCTATTATTAAATAAATCAAATCTACTAATACTTATTATGTCGATTTAAACTCAATACATACTTTTATTTCAATGTTCTGACAATTCACGGCTTAGTGTAATTCCTCGTGTCTTGCGTTGTAGCAAAAGGTTTCAGTGTCCATTAGGGTCCAGGTTGCATTTCAACCTAACCACGTACACTTCTCGCCAGAAAAACAATACTTCAAGCTCACGCATATTAATACATGAACTGTTTCCCGTTTTAGTGGCAATAATGCATCGCGATATAATTTTGATCAAAAATCTTCAAGGGTTTTTGCACATTTCTTTTTTGTGATTCATACTGGTAGTAAAACGTTTGAATGGTTGACACAATTGCTGAACTCATAGGCTCAGTAATATTACGCAGTGAAAGCAAAGGAAATTAAAATAAACCTTATGAACTTACATTATTGTTCCAAGTGTAGTGTAGGATTGCACAGTTCTCGGATCAATGTGCAAATATTTATATTCAAACGAATTAATAATTTCAATAATAGGACACAGTTTAAAATGTTTTGAAATAAACTAAATTATCCATGCTCTATGCTGTAACATCAAATGCCACTTGTAATTCTGATCCATGCGAAGTAATACTCTAACCAAAATTTTCTCTACATTGATGCACGAAATACAAAGCTTTTATCTTACATTTCTATGGACAAAGAATTTAAGGAATACTTCTACATATCAAAAGAATGTTACGTAAATATAAGCATCTAATGATTGATATGTCGATTTTAACTCAATGCATACTTTTATTTCAGTGTTCTGTGAGTTAATTAATTAATTGATGCTTGGAAATGTTATTAAATAACGCGCATTCCCACAAATAATATCGTAAAGCGTGACGTCATAGTGCAACGTCATAGATTGACGTAATGGCGTGACATGACGTCAGCGTGACATGACCTCAGCGTGACACTTGTCTATTATACTAATAGATAAAGACTATCTTTTGCCCGTGGCTTTTCTCGTGTGGAATTCTTAACCCATTCATACATGTATTAGTATTTGAATCCCTCGGGAACTACTTTTTCGATCGGGATAAATGTAGATAGCCAATAACATTATTCCAAATTTTATCTTAATTTTATCTTAAGCCGTTTCGACGTGAAACACTAAAAACATCCAAGCAAACAAACTTTTATATTTATAATATCAGTAGGATGTAAAAAAACGTATGTTGTCATCAATCTGTCTATAGGAACACCTTAATCATGAATAAGCGATTACACATTTGGGGCGCCACAATGAGATCTTGCACCACCTGAAAAATTTGCTAGGGCCGCCACTGCATATACTCTAATCTTTGTATCCCTCTATACTTCTTTTCTTTATATTATGTATCCACTAACAATTCAACCTATACTGCATGTGGCCAAAAACATCGTCTTGTATTGTTGTATCTTTCCTCTCCCATTACTTGTGCAACAAGTGTAGGTGCGACATTAAATATCAACTTTCGTTTTAGTTTAACACATTCTTCCAGACAGCAAACATTAAAGCACAAGCCGAACACCAATCATTGACATTTTAAAGAAAGCTGTTTTTGCTATTGTTAATTTTCTTTCCCTAGAATCTTAGAACAAACTGAAATGTAAATTGTCATAAAACGCAAAGAACTTGGCTGTGTGGCTGATAAGGCCGAAAGCCATTTAAATAAATAAATATTTAAAAAAAGTTGGTACCGCGTATCTTGCTAGCGAAATCGTAACATTAGTAAGCACCTAAATTCTAGGTTCCTGTAAGTTTGCTATGCTTTCTTCTGATCGAGAATATGCAAATATGATCGCCATGAAATAAATAAGCGTATGATTCTCTATGAATTTTCCATAATAAATTTAGAGAAGAAGAAATTTTGTAGTATCGGTAACCCCTCTGTCGAATACAGGTGTATTCCTTAAATCGACAGGGATGTCGAACTTTTGTTCCTGATCAAACTGAGCGAACATTCAAGCCGTTTACAACATTTTTATTTATATGCTACATAGCAGCGCTAGAAATGTAAAATTAACACGCGAAGACGGTCTTCAGCACATACAATGTCATATTTAGAAGTCTGTAACTACGTGTATGAACTTAATGTAGAGTAGAGTTGCTTCTCTGACTATACAGTCTCTCCCAGGGTCTCACGACTTGTGGGACCCTGATTCTGGGTTTGCACCGATGGAACCCCATCTGGGTCTGGAATTCCTTCTACTTGGATCAAGCCACTTCTGTTAACTTTCCTCTCGACAACCCTTGCGAAGTCATTTAAATACAACCTATGTTAACGTTTCAACAACAAATGATTGGGTAGTTTTCGATTTTAAAAAAAATTTATAGCGAAATATTATGGTCGCCCTATAGTTACACTGGCAAAAATTAGAATCTCACCATGCATACAGGAATAGTAGAATTTTAGGAAACTTTGAAGATATATCCAGGGCCATACCCAGAAGAAATGATAGCAAATGGAAATGGATCAGGATAAGTTATTACCTTTAGATACAGTTTTCAGTAAGAAATGCGTCCAACTTGAGCACCAATGCATTCGTGGATTCTTGCCGACATTGAATCAACAAGTGTTTCGAATGTCTTCTTGGGGTATTTCTCTTTACGCCTGCATGTCTTTTGCAGTCAGTTATTGCGCAGTTTGTGCTGGGTCACCATGTGATCAAATGTGTCTACTCCTGGTATCCCAGACATTATTGGGAACAAATCTGGGGACTGTGCTGTTCAAATTGTGATCGAAACTCCTTGCAAGGCTTGTGTAACGATGGCCGCAATATGAGGACGGGCATTATCTTGTTGTAGGATGCGATTTGAATGGTGAACATGAAGGGTATCACAATAAGACGACAGTACCCTGTCCACATAGTGGTGGGCTGTCATTGTGCCATCAACAACAGCCGACTCAGTCATGCTGTCGAAACTGATTGCCGCCAAAAAATGACACCAGGGACTGCATTTGTGTGATGTTCTGAAATCACAGCAGGTAAGCCGTTTTCCAATACGCCTGCGAACATGTCGTGAATTATCACTTTGCCACAGACAGAATCGAGACTCGTCTCTAAACACAAATGTACGCCATTCACCTGTCCTTTTGTGTTTTGCATTACGCCAGGTTAGATGATGCTGGCAATGAAATCAGATTAATGGGACACATAGCATAGGGGTCAGAGAGTTTACTCCAGCTTCAAGCAATTGGTTTTCAATCGTCCGAGGAGGGGGGTGACTCTCTCTGTAACCACTGCTTGGATCTGGCCTGCAGTCAACCATTTACCAGCAACAGCCACCCACACAATTTGGCGGTCTTCACGTGCTGTTATCCATCTGTATAGACCTGGAGTATTAGAGCTTTCTTTTATCACTGCGTAACAAGTCTGTATACTGTCAATGCACTACGGCCAATCCTTTGGGAGATTTCACGATATATTGCACTTTTTAAAAAACGTCAATTCTCCGACCTCTCTCACAGTTAGACATTTGGGTGTAGAGAGTTATCACTCTTCGCCTTAGCCAACAAGAACTCGTGGAAAACAAAATGTCGTGTTACACCACATTGTACGCCACTAGTACGTTAAAAGAATATAAAAAATAGCAATTTAGATAATAGATAGCACCGTAATTCTCATATTATTACATATAAAACTTTCCATTTTAAATCATTTAATACTCTTCATGTGGGCATACTTGGGGCCAAATTTCATTCATTTATCACAACATCGTATGGGTGTTGGGATTTTAATTTGCGCCGGTGTGTGTATCAGTTGCTACGTGTAAAGGTCTAGCTCTATTTTGCCAATACTGGTCTGTACGGTCACCGCAACAACAGTCGGCCGAGTGGCAGCTCGCCCCCTCGCGTCCACAATTTTCCATAGCTCGCCCATGTTCCTACCCGGTCTTTAGTCTCCTTTAACGGTTACAAGTGATTGTTACAGGGAATCAGTGTTGGGGATGACAGGTAGGTTTGATACCTTTACTTTATTTTTCACAGTTTTGGTACGAAAATACATTAAAATACTTTTTTATCTGACTCATGTAATCACCTATCTGGTTGATCTTTTATGTACAAAAATATTATCCCAGCGCAGCAGTACCGGATTAATCACGTAGCTGATGCTACGGGCCTCGCGCCTTCTGGGGGCCTCGCGCCTTCTGGGGGCCTCGCGCCTCCTTGGGGGGCCCCGCACCTAGGCTAGATGGGCGACCTTTTTTGGTTTTAGCTCCACAATTTTCCCCAGAACGGCAAAAATCAAGGGCCTCTTCTCCACATTTGCTACGGGCCGCGCGCTGTCTTAATCCGGCCCTGCAGCGCAGTATTAACAAATCATTACCACACTGTACCGGAATGAAAGATTCTAGCATATTTCAACGCAATCGCAATGAAATGTCAATCACTTCGCACTTGACGTGTTTGTTTTGCTTCAGGTTCTTTTCGATTCATTCAGTATTATTTTTTTTTTTTTTAAGCAACGAATGACGTTATAACATATTTTAATTTAAATTTAGGTCGTAAAGATTTTGTACAAAAAATATTATAATTTCATGTTATCTCAAAGTTGTAGTCAGAGTTTCTTATTAGGAAACTCGGAGTGCGCCTATATCGTAGTCACCTAACTTCGAAAGGAGACCTTCACATTAACGTGAAATTCGAACACGGAGCGTCCTAGAATCCTCGTATTAACAGATAAAAGCATTGCCAGAGATAAATGTCAATTTTTAGGCCCACAAAACACCACCGCAGACAAACTTCAAAAAAGCAAATACCCCCAAGCAGACGACTGCTGCCGCAAGCGGAGAAAACCGACGCAAAGCGCAGCAACCAGACGCGGATGAATTTACAACACCCCGCCGCACAGCAAAGCCGCCACCCCACCCGCACTGCACCCGGAGCTGGTAATGGAAACCAACAATCCATTCCAGCCCCTGCAGACTGAGGAAACACAACCCCGCCAGCTAAGAGATCGGCCAATACTCCACCAATAGTGGTCCAATATGAAGAAAATTTCAAGACGCTGTAGGACCAAGTGGAAGCCGTCGTCAAGGACCCATTCGCAGCCAAGTCTACAGGAGGGGACAAAATAAAGTGGCCGACTACTCAGCGGTCACCGAGATGCTGCAGCAAAAGGGCACCCCATACTACACATTTCCAACTGGGGCTTTACCCCTGCTGAAAGTGGTATTCAGAGGAATACCCATAACACTTCGAGCCAGCGATCTGAAGGAGGAGCTAAAGGGGATAGGATTCAACGTCCAGACAGTAGCTCAACTAAGGAGGCCGGGCAGCAACTTAGCAATGCCCCTTTTTCTCACCGTCTTGCCAGACACTCCAGAAAATAGACAGATCATCAAGTTAGAGACAATATGCCACCTCAAAGTAACTACAGAAAAACTCCGCTCGTCACCTGGACCATCTCAATGCTACAATTGCCAGCTCTACTGGCACATGGCAATGAATTGCAAAATGCTACCAGTTTGTGTCAAGTGCACTGGTAAACATGATTCCAACCAATGTACAGCGCAGAGAGGACGTGACACGGCGAAATGCTCCAACTGCGGTGGAAACCACGTCGCAAGCTACAAAGGATGCCAGGCGTACAAGAAAGCCCGCAATCGACAAAGAGGACTGCCCGCGGAACAAGACAAAATTCTCTAACGCTGAAAGAAACATCAAGGGAGAAATTAACAGGAAATCCCGCCAACGGCTGGCCAGCAAGAAGAAGAACCAAATGACATTAACAAGAAAGAAGACCCACGTCAGACTCAGAAAAAGCAGAACCCTAAACGTGAGAAGAATAATAAGATACATCCAACTAGTGGCGTGAATGGGAGCACATACGCGTAGGTACATTTCTTAAACGGGGACTCCCACACAACCAAGTGCCTCTCCCGCCAATGAACCAACTTGCATTGGTAAGAGTCGAAGTAGCCACCGCGAATGGAAACATCACAGTAGTATCAACCAATCGTCCACCACGAGCGCAGTTACAAGATGAAGACATCAACAACCTGGCCAGCATAAGGGGCAGGCTCATCATAGGCGGCGACCTGAACTGTAAACACACTGATTGGAACAGTCGAGCGTGTAACAGTTCAGGAAGAAAACTAAGGAGACTGGCAGAAAGGCTAAACATGAATGAAACTGTCCCCAAAGAGCCTACTCACTACCCGGCGAATGGAAGACGTCCCGACGTCTTGGACATTTGCATCAGTAGAGGCATCACGGGATACCTATCGGCCAGCACCATCAACCGGCTGTCGTCCAATCATTGTCCTGTATTCTTCGAGATAGCAGTAGGACCATGGCAGCTTGAACATCAAACTGTTCCGGATTACAAACACGCCAACTGGGACAGCTACCGAAAGATCATCGCCCAAGCCTTTGAAACAAGACTTCACGGAAATGTGGAGGACAGCCTTAAGTTCTTTGAAGCAACCCCAGATACTTCACGGAATCAACCGTGTCAATTGGTGAATTGTTTATTTTGTACTCGTGAACAAACTGATTCTTCTAGTTACTTATCCGCATTGCCTTGCACTTTTTGCAATTTAGTGTAAGCTGCCATTTACGGCAGCAATCGAAAATAGCATCCAAATCACGCTGAATTTCTAAGCAATCGTCGGAGCACCTTATTTCCCTATAGATAACCGCATCGTCGGCAAACAATCGCAACCAGCATTTGACGTTGTCACCCAGATCGTTTATAAATATTAAGAAAAGAAGTTTACCTATTACAATTCCTTGAGGAACGCCCGAAGTAACATTTATCTTAGAAGAAGCTTCCCCGTCAACAACGAAATACTGTGATCGACCAGTTAGAAAATCACGTATACACTCGCAAATCTGAGCCGAAATACCGTAAGCTCGAATCTTCGCTAAAAGTCGGTTGTGTGGCACAGAATCAAAAGCTTTCTGAAAATCCAAAAAAACTGCATCAACTTGCGAACCTGCATCTATAACTTTCATTATGTCACGGGAAAATAGGGCCAATTGTGTTTCACACGATCTCTTCTTCCGAAATCCGTGTTGACATGGTGTAAGTAACTCGTTCTCATCTAGAAACTTCATTATGTTCGAGCATATGACATGTTCCAGAATTCTACTGCAGACCGATGTTAGAGAAATGGGTCGATAATTCTTAGGATCCCTCCGATCTCCTTTCTTAAAAACGGGAATTACCTGGGCTATCTTCCAGCTAGAAGGTACTTTTCTCTCTTCTAGTGATTTACGGAATATATCTGACAGAAATGGTCCAATATCCTCCGCGTATTCAGAAAATACTCTTACCGGTATACCATCGGGACCCGGCGCTTTACCCCACTTCAGGAGATTTAATTGCTTTGCAATTCCTTCGCTATCAATTTCTATCGGATCCACCTGTAATTCCACACTATGTGGTAAAGTAGGGATGTTTTACATGTTTTCTAGCGTGAATGAATTTTTGAATTGGGTGTTAAATACGGTAGCATTGTCACGGCTGTCTTCAACTTCCCGTCCGTCTTTTATTAGAACTGGCTTATTGTTCCCACTACAACTAACTTTTTTTTATATACGACCAAAATTTCTTAGGGTTTTCAGTGAGGCTCTTAGAGAGAGAATTTTCACGAAAGTTATTAAAGGCCTCACGCATTGCATTCTTAACACGTCCCCTTATCTCCTCCAGCTTTTCTAAATCAGTCCGATGTATCGTCCTTTTTGATCGTGCATGTATCTTCCTTTGCTTCTTGAGTAACCTTTAAACCTCCCGTGTGTACCATGGGGGATCGTTCTCTTCCATGATTGTCCGTCTCGGTATATGCATGTTCATACCTTCCCCGAGTATATGTAGGAATCGATGCCACCTCTCTTCAACGGTGCCTCCTGCTACCAAGAAGGTGTGGTAATTATGCCTCAAATACGCTCTAAAACACTCTTTTGAAGCCTTTTCGAATCTGTAAACGATCCTCTCTTTTCTCTTTCTGCGAGTGGTTGTTAGTTTTACTGCAGCAATTACAGCTTTGTGATCACTTATTCCTGCGGTGGTGGAAATATTCGTGAATTGTTCAAGCCTATTTTTAACAACTATATCTAAAATATTTTCGTTACCGTTGAGGCATTGCGTTGGTTCAGTTACGAGCTGTTCAAGATTGTGATTTGAGAAGAGGTCAGGAATGATTTCGCAAGCTGCTTTATCCCTGCCCCCAGTAACGTGAACGTAATTAGCCCAGTCGATATCTGGCAAGTTAAAGTCACCTCCTAGCATTATTGTATGGTCCGGAAATTGCCGTGCTATATTATTTACATTATTTCTTAAGGTCTCGGCAATATTTACGCTTGCATCGGGTGGACGATAGAAGGAGCCTATCACAAGTTTTGTCCTAGCTACGTTGAGCTTGATCCATATGATTTCGCAGACAGTATGGACATCTATTTCGCTACATGGGAGGTACTTACTAACAGCTATAAATACACCACCTCCTTGAGAATGCAACCTATCCTTACGGAAAATGTTCATATTGCTATTAAAAATTTCGGCTGAACTTATCTCCGGTTTTAAACAACTTTCTGTGCCTATTACGATATCAGCATCTGTACTACGAATAACGTTTTCGAGTTCAGGCTGTTTATTACAAACACTTCTGCAGTTAACTACTAGAACTTTTAATGTTCGGGATTCTTTTAAGCTACCCCTAACACGCGGTGCTGAATTTATCTTGGCTGTCCGCAACTGAATTTCCTCCTCAGGGTCATCCTCCCTCAGCCTAAAAAACCCCCCAATGCATTCCACACGGCCCTGCCACCCGTGTAGCCGATTCCCGTGTGTAGTGCACCCCTGATCTATCCAAGGGATTCCTACAAGACTCAACCCTAGGGGGAAGATCAAGGAATCTGCAGCCATGACTATCACAGAAGCGCCGTAATCTCTGGTTCAGCCCCTCAACACGGCTCTGAACCAGAGGTCCACAGTCAGTCCTATCGACAATGCTGCAGATGGATGGCTCAGCAGAAATCATGCGGCCAATGGCCACAGAGTTCTCCCTTTCTGCAAGTCGCCCAAAGGACGAGAGGATAACCTCCGACCCTAGGCTGGCAAGCATCATTGGTGCCGACATGAGCTACAATCCGCAGCTGGCTGCACCCTGTCCGTTCAATGGCTTCCGGGATGGTCTGTTCCATATCTAGGATCAGACCTCCCGGAATACACAATGAATGGATACCGGAATTCTTCCCCGACCTCTTCGCCATTTCCCTAAGGGGTTCGATAAATCGCCTAATGTTGGAGCTACCGACCACTAAAACCCCCTTCTGCAGTTGTCCAGACTTAGCGGGCTGCAGGGGCTGCCAACTCACTGGCCGACGATTGCAGGACTGAATCAGTTCCAGACAATGCGTCAAATCGGTTGGACAGAGGTACAAGCTCGCCTTCTTGGGAATCAGGCTTGCACGACTGCACCCGCATGCGCCGACGACGTCCAGACACCACACGCCAGCCACCACTAGGCGACGGCCGCATAGATTCCGACGTCTCGGCCTGGACTGCAGGTACGATGACTGGTATGGGAGAACCTGCGAGCCGCTTTGTTTCTACAGGGTCACCTATACCGCATCTACTGCACTCACTTGCGGCAGCTTCCAGCTGTGTAACTCTTGTTACCAAAGCTGCAAGCTGGGTGCGCAGGTCAGTCACCTCAGCCTGCGTCTGCACACAACAACCACAGTCCCCACACATACTATCTTACAGAAAGAAAAACTAAGGAGTACACGAGAAAAATGGACTCACTATGCGTTCTCAGTAGGAGGCCCTTTGTCAAAACCCAAATATACAAGGACGAAGCTTACGCTAACTAGGCACTTTAAATTAAATTTTCACTGGAGGTACTACTTCACGTAACGATTCCAACCAACGACTGCAGCTGCTGCTACTGACAAACTAATATGCAAAGATGAAGCTACAACTAACTACACACTTTTAATTAAATTATCACTAGAGGTACTACGTCACGTAACGGTTCCTTCGATGGCTGCTGCTACTGACGAAAAATAAACAGAGACGAAGCTAACCACACACTTTGAATTAAAACTATCACAGAAGGCACTACTTCCCGTAACGGCTCCCGAAGAACGTCTGACTACTGGGGATGCTAAACAAATACGCAAAGATGAAACAAAAGAAAACTAAACACGTATATTAACACAGAAGGCACTGCTTCAAGTAACCGCTGCCGAATAACGACTGACTACTGGGGCTATCAAACAAATATTCAAAGATGAAACAAAAGAAAACTAAACACTTTACATTATATCAACACAGAAGGCACTGCTTCACGTAACGGCTGCCAATGAATGACTGACAACTGGGGCTGCTAAACAAATATTCAAAGATGAAACAACAGAAAACTAAACACTTTAAATTATATTAACACAGAAGGCACTCCTCCGCTCCACGGAGAAAAGGGTGTTAGTCTACCTCCAGCAGGAGACGGCGAATGCTCTCGCAGACAACTTTGAGAAGCATTTCTTCCCCTTAGATATGGACATTTACGAAGAGCAGGTTACTGAAATTAGGCGGAGACTGGGAACCTACAAGGAGGCAGCCGCCACCGACGATGCACAGCAAATCCCAGAAGTTGACGTCTCAGAAATCAAAAACTGCATCAAGAAACCCCATCCCAAAAAAGCACCAGGAATAAATAACACCCTCATAAAGCACCTACCGTTGGAAGCTCTTTCATACTTGGCTCAAGTTTTCAACACCATTCTCAGAACAAGGACCTTCCCAAAATGTTGGAAGCAGGCAATAGTCGTTGGGATACACAAGTCAGGCAAGGACCATGTATTTCCCCAGCACTACTGTCCTATTAGCCTGCTTCCATCGGTTAGTAAAATATTCAAAAGAATACTGCTTACAAGGAGGGAGAAGATCATCGATGAAGGGAATCTTATCCCAAACCATCAGTTGGGGTTTCGCCGGGAGCACTATACCACCCACCAACTCCTACGAGTGGTCGAGGAGGCGACTAAGGCTTTCAATCACCGGAACTTCTGTGGACTAGTGCTTCTTGACATAGCTAAGGCCTTCGACTCCGTATGGCACTCCGGGCTGCTATGCAAGCTATTTGAGCTGGGATTTCCCGGGCCATACGTACAGCTGCTAGAATCGTACCTGCGGGGAAGATCGTTCAGGGTTAGGGTAGGGACAGCTCTCTCCTCGAGAAGAAAAACAAACGCTGGAGTGCCTCAAGGATCTACATCTACATCTACATCCATACTCTGCAAATCACAAACATTGTGGGTGGCAGAGGGTGCTAAGCACCAATCCTAAACCCGCCCATTCCATTCCCGAATAGTGCGAGGAAAGAAGGAATACATATAAGTATCAGTACGGCATCTTATTTCTCTAATCTTATCCCTCCGGTCATTGCGACCTAAATAGGTTGGCGGAAGAAGTATTTCATTCCACTCGAAATTTAATTTTTTTCCCATATTCTCCAATAAATTCGAACGCAAGCTACGTCGTCTGTCTTCCAAACTATCCCAGCCCAATCTATGTATCAATTCCGTGACGCTTTCGTAAGGGCTGTAACAACAAGTCACGAATCTAGCGGCTCTCCTCTGCACCCTCTCAACTGAGTCAATCAGAACCTTGCGATACGGATCCCAAACCCCACAACAGTAATCCAGATGCGGACGCACTAGTGTTTTATACGCTATCTCCTTTGTTTGAGCATTACAATTCCTCAAAATACGACCTATGAATCGTAATTTAGAATTAGCCTTGCCTACGACGGAAGTTATGTGCATGTCCAATTTCATGTTGCTTTGTACTATCACCCCAGATACTTCACGGAATCAACCGTGTCAATAGGTGAATTGTTTATTTTGTACTCGTGAACAACCTGACTCTTCTTGTTACTTATCCGCATTGCCTTGCACTTTTTGCAATTAAGTGTAAGCTGCCATTTACGGCACCAATCGAAAATAGCATCCAAATCACGCTGACTTTCTAAGCAATCGTCGGAGCACCTTATTTCCCTATAGATAACCGCATCGTCGGCAAACAATCGCAACCAGCAATTGACATTGTCACCTAGATCGTTTATAAATATTAAGAAAAGAAGTGGACCTATTACACTTCCCTGAGGAACGCCCGAAGTAACATTTATCTTAGAAGAGGCTTCCCCGTCAACAAAGACATATTGTGATCGACCAGTTAGAAAATCACGTATCCACTCGCAAATACGAGCCGAAATACCGTAAGCTCGAATCTTCGCTAAAAGTCGGTTGTGTGACACAGGATCAAAAGCTTTCTGAAAATCCAAATATAACCGCATCAACTTGCGAACCTGCATCGATACATTTCATTATGTCGTGGGAAAATAGGGCCAATTGTGTTCCACACGATCGCTTCTTCCGAAATCCGTGGTGACATGGTATAAGTAACTCGTTCTCATCTAGAAATTTCATTATGTTCGAGCAAATGACATGTTCCAGAATTCTACTGCAGACCGATGATAGAGGATCCCTCCGATCTCCTTTCTTAAAAACGGGAATTACCTGGGCTATTTTCCAGCTAGAAGGTACCTTTCTCTCTTCTAGTGATTTACGGAATATATCTGACAGAAATGGTTCAATGACCTCCGCGTATTCAGAAAATAATATTACCGGTATACCATCGGGACCCGGCGCTTTACCCCACTTCAGGAGTTTTAATTGCTTTACAATTCCTACGCTATCAATTTCTATCGGATCCATCTCTAATTCTACACGATGTGGTAAAGTGGGGATGTTTTCCAAGTTTTCTTGCGTGAATGAATTTTTGAATTGGGTGTTAAATAAGGTAGCATTGTCGCGGCTGTCTTCAACTTCCCGTTCGTCTTTTATTAGAACAGGCTTATTGTTCCCACTACAACTAACTTTTTTTACATACTACCAAAATTTCTTAGGGTTTTCAGTGAGGCTCATGGAGAGAGAATTTTCACGAAAGTTATTAAATGCCTCACGCATTGCATTCTTAACACGTCCCCTTATATCCTCTAACTTATCTAAATCAGTCCGATGTATCGTCCTTTTTGATCGTGCATGTATCTTCCTTTGCTTCTTGAGTAACCTTTTAACCTCCCGTGTGTACCATGGGAGTTCGTTCTCTTCCCTGATTGTCCGTTTCGGTATATGCAAGTTCATACCTTCCCCGAGTATATGTAGGAATCGATGCCACCTCTCTTCAACGGTGCCTCCTGCTACCAAGAAGGTGTGGTAATTATGCCTCAAATACGCTCTAAATCACTCTTTTGAAGCCTTTTCGAATCTGTAAACGATCCTCTCTTTCTGCGCGTGGTTGTTAGTTTTACTGTAGCAATTACAGCTTTGTGATCACTTATTCCTGTGGTGGTAGAAATATCCGTGAATAGTTCGGGCCTATTTGTAACAACTACATCTAAAATATTTTCGTTACCGTTGAGGCATCGCGTTGGTTCAGTTACGAGCTGTTCAAGATGGTGATCTCAGAAGAGGTCTAGAATGATTTCGCAAGCTGCTTTATCCCCGCTCCCAGTAACGTGAACGTAATTAGTCCAGTCGATATCAGGCAAGTTAAAGTCACCTCCTAGCATTATTGTATGGTCCGGAAATTGCCAGTGCTATATTATTTACATTATTTCTTAAGGCCTCGGCAATATTTACGCTTGCATCGGGTGGACGATAGAAGGAGCCTATCACAAGTTTTGTCCTAGCTACGTTGAGCTTGATCCATATGATTTCGCAGACAGTATTGACATCTATTTCGCTACATGGGAGGTACTTACTAACAGCTATAAATACACCACCTCCTTGGGAATGCAACCTATCCTTACGGAAAATGTTCATGTTACTATTAAAAATTTCGGCTGAACTTATATCCGGTTTTAACCAACTTTCTGTGCCTATTACGATATCATCATCTGCACTACGAATAACGTTTTCGAGTTCAGGCTGTTTATTACAAACACTTCTGCAGTTAACTACTAGAACTTTTAATGTTCGGGATTCTTTTAAGCTACCCCTAACACGCGGTGCTGAATTTATCTTGGCTGTCCGCAACTGAATTTCCTCCTCAGGGTCATCCTCCCTCAGCCTAAAAAACCCCCCAATGCATTCCACACGGCCCCTGCCACCAGTGTAGCCGATTCCCGTGTGTAGTGCACCCCTGATCTATCCAAGGGATTCCTACAAGACTCAACCCTAGGGGGAAGATCAAGGAATCTGCAGCCATGACTATCACAGAAGCGCCGTAATCTCTGGTTCAGCACCTCAACACGGCTCTGAACCAGTGGTCCACAGTCAGTCCTATCGACAATGCTGCAGATGGATAGCTCAGCAGAAATCTTGCGGCCAATGGCCACAGAGTTCATCCCTTTCTGTAAGTCGCCCAAAGGACGAGAGGATAACCTCCGACCCTAGGCGGCAAGCATCATTGCTGCCGACATGAGCTACAATCCGCAGCTGGCTGCACCCTGTCCGTTCAATGGCATCCGGGATGGCCTGTTACACATCTCGGATCAGACCTCCCGGAATACACAATGAATGGATACAGGAATTCATCCCTGACCTCTTCGCCATTTCCCTATGGAGTTCACTAAATTGCCTAACGTTGGAGCTACCGACCACTAAAACCCCCTTCTGCAGTTGTCCAGACTTAGCGGGCTGTGGCGCTGCCAACTCACAGCCCGACGATTGCAGGACTGAATCAGTTCCAGACAATGCTGTCAAACCGATTGGACAGAGGTACAAGCTCATCCTTCTTGGGCATCAAGCTTGCACGACTGCCCCCGCATGCGCCGTCGACTTCCAGACACCACCCGCCAGCCACCACTAGGCGACGGCCGCATAGATTCCGACATCTCGGCCTGGACTGCAGGTACGATGACTGGTATGGGAGTACCTGCGAGCCGCTTTGCTTCTACAGGGTCACCTATACCGCATCTACTGCACTCACTTGCGGCAGCTTCCAGCTGTGTAACTCTTGTTACCAAAGCTGCAAGCTGGGTGCGCAGGTCAGTCACCTCAGCCTGCGTCTGCACACAACAACCACAGTCCCCACACATACTATCTTACAGAAAGAAAAACTAAGGAGTACACGAGAAAAACGGACTCACTATGCGTTCTCAGTAGGAGGCCCTTTGTCAAAACCCAAATATACAAGGACGAAGCTTACGCTAACTAGGCACTTTAAATTAAATTTTCACTGGAGGTACTACTTCACGTAACGATTCCGACCAACGACTGCAGCTGCTGCTACTGACAAACTAATATGCAAAGATGAAGCTACAACTAACTACACACTTTTAATTAAATTATCACTAGAGGTACTACGTCACGTAACGGTTCCTTCGATGGCTGCTGCTACTGACGAAAAATAAACAGAGACGAAGCTAACCACACACTTTGAATTAAAACTATCACAGAAGGCACTATTCCCCGTAACGGCTGCCGAAGAACGTCTGACTACTGGGGCTGCTAAACAAATACGCAGAGATGAAACAAAAGAAAACTAAACACGTTATATTAACACAGAAGGCACTGCTTCAAGTAACCGCTGCCGAATAACGACTGACTACTGGAGCTATCAAACAAATATTCAAAGATGAAACAAAAGAAAACTAAACACTTTAACATTATATCAACACAGAAGGCACTGCTTCACGTAACGGCTGCCAATGAATGACTGACAACTGGGGCTGCTAAACAAATATTCAAAGATGAAACAACAGAAAACTAAACACTTTAAATTATATTAACACAGAAGGCACTCCTCCGCTCCACGGAGAAAAAGGGTGTTAGTCTACCTCCAGCAGGAGACGGCGAATGCTCTCGCAGACAACTTTGAGAAGCATTCTTCCCCTTAGATATGGACATTACGAAGAGCAGGTTACTGAAATTAGGCGGAGACTGGGAACCTACAAGGAGGCAGCCCGCCACCGACGATGCACAGCAATCCAGAAGTTGACGTCTCAGAAATCAAAAACTGCATCAAGAAACCCCATCCCAAAAAAGCACCAGGAATAAATAACACCCTCATAAAGCACCTACCGTTGGAAGCTCTTTCATACTTGGCTCAAGTTTTCAACACCATTCTCAGAACAAGGACCTTCCCAAAATGTTGGAAGCAGGCAATAGTCGTTGGGATACACAAGTCAGGCAAGGACCATGTATTTCCCCAGCACTACTGTCCTATTAGCCTGCTTCCATCGGTTAGTAAAATATTCAAAAGAATACTGCTTACAAGGAGGGAGAAGATCATCGATGAAGGGAATCTTATCCCAAACCATCAGTTGGGGTTTCGCCGGGAGCACTATACCACCCACCAACTCCTACGAGTGGTCGAGGAGGCGACTAAGGCTTTCAATCACCGGAACTTCTGTGGACTAGTGCTTCTTGACATAGCTAAGGCCTTCGACTCCGTACGGCACTCCGGGCTGCTATGCAAGCTATTTGAGCTGGGATTTCCCCGGGCCATACGTACAGCTGCTAGAATCGTACCTGCGGGGAAGATCGTTCAGGGTTAGGGTAGGGACAGCTCTCTCCTCGAGAAGAAAAACAAACGCTGGAGTGCCTCAAGGATCTACATCTACATCTACATCCATACTCTGCAAATCACAAACATTGTGGGTGAGCAGAGGGTGCTAAGCACCAATCCTAAACCCGCCCATTCCATTCCCGAATAGGTGCGAGGAAAGAAGGAATACATATAAGTATCAGTACGGCATCTTATTTCTCTAATCTTATCCCTCCGGTCATTGCGACCTAAATAGGTTGGCGGAAGAAGTATTTCATTCCACTCGAAATTTAAATTTTTTTCCCATATTCTCCAATAAATTCGAACGCAAGCTACGTCGTCTGTCTTCCAAACTATCCCAGCCCAATCTATGTATCAATTCCGTGACGCTTCGTAAGGGCTGTAACAACAAGTCACGAATCTAGCGGCTCTCCTCTGCACCCTCTCAACTGAGTCAATCAGAACCTTGCGATACGGATCCC
>CM061918.1:38636396-39014510 GCA_031002005.1 Vandiemenella viatica | reverse complement strand
CTACTTCCTACTAATGGGTAAGTGTTGCCATCTGTCTTTAAAACATGTAACTTTGTTAATATTTAATTTAATTGCAATGGAGCACACGCTCCGGTGGCAATTTCCCTACACACCAATCTTCCCCCTTTACTGTACCCACCTACATTTGCCCGTTACAAATTTTAACTTTAAATTCTTTCAACATTTTTGGTAAATAATTCATCATTTCCTTTGGTAACTTATTCCAATCCCTGACACCCTTACCTAATAAAGAGAATCTTCCCACACACTTGTGCCTGAAATACAGTGCCAGCTTGTGGTAATGGTCATCTTTTCGATTCCATGCATTACTTTTCATTCTTATACCAATATCTATCCATGCCTCATCACCAATATACACCCTGTACACTCCAATGACCCTCTTCATCCTCCTCCTGTCTTGCAATGAATCCCATTCTTGCTCTTTTATCATATCTGTTACCGATTGCATCCTGTGATAATTTCCAGAAACAAATCTAGCAGCCCTTCTTTGCATCCTCTCCAACTCCTGGATTTGATACTCAAAATCTCTACCATATTCAAGCAAAGTTTTGTAACCCAATTCCTTTACTTCTTTCGTACATCCCCTCATCACTCTCTCCAACTGCAGAATTTTGAAATTTTTTCCTACCACCTGTTCAATGTGTCCTGCCCAGTTAAGCTTGTTATCAAATGTAATGTCAAGATATTTACATTTCAAGTCTTCAACAAGCAATTCTTTCCCCACCTTATAAACATAATCTACCTTTAGTTTTTTATTTGTGTATCTAATAAACTGACTCTTCCTTGCATTTATCTTCATCCCATGTTTACCAACACAACTAGATATCCTTTCCAGATCACTCTGCAACTGTTTACAGTCCTCTAACGTTTTAATCTTTTTATATAGCATTATGTCATCTGCAAACAATCTAATTTCTGATAGTAAACAATCAACACAATTATTCATTAGCATAATGAATAGCAATGGTTCCAATACGCTACCCTGCGGCACTCCCATTTTAACATCCACTTTTTTGATACTGAAGTAAGGCAGTTTGAAAAACTGCTTTTCCTACCCTAACGTTCTGTTTTCTACCTTTTAAAAACTTTACTACCAAGAAAATAACTTTCTCATCCACTGCAGTAGTTTTTATCTTATTTACTACCACTTTATGGCTCACTTTGTTAAACGCCTTTGAAAGATCTAGTGCTTCACTATCAATTTAGCCTCCCTTGTGCATTTCATCTGAAGTATCTTGCATATATCCCGCCAACTGAGATTCGCATGTATATCCTTTGCTAAAGCCATGTTGCCTGCTTGAAAACCAGTTACGTTCTTCACATATATTTCTGATGTGGTTGCGTATCCATCTTTCCATTAATTTACCTACCACTGATGTCAAACTGATTGGCTTATAATTTTCGACCCTATTTCTCACCCCTCCTTTATGTACCAGCACTACTATCACACTTTTCCAGTCCTGTGGTAAGCAGCAAGTATCTCGACTCAATTTAAATAATATTTCAAGATAAGGTACAATGTCACAGCCGACTATCTTTAAGATATCTGTAGTAATATTATCTACACCAGCCCCTTTATGTTTTTTAAGCTTTCTTATTTCCTTCATGATTTCCTCAGGATGTATTTCAAATTTTTCGTATGTTCATTTCTAATGTTTTGTTGTTAAGCTCGATCTCCTAATAAGACCCTCACGTTTCTGATTCATTGTCCCTAATGCTCTCACTGAACCGGTTACTTAATATCTGTGCCTTTTTCAAATCCTCAGTAACTTTTTCTCCATCCTTATCAATAAGCGTCTCAACACCGTCCCTTCCCCTCAGTTTTCTTACATAGCAATAGAAATTTCTAGATGCATCAGTCAATGGTGCTCCTGCATGTTTTTATTTTTCTCTTACCGTCTTTTTAATTTCTGCTCAACGTTTTTGTTTGTGTTTCAGACAATTGTGACAGCAGCACTTTTATACGAAATAAACAGTTAAAAAGTGGCAAGTAAAGCAGCTAGCAAGCAAGTTCACTCGCGCAAAGACGATACTCAAGAGATGTGCGTCACTGACCACAGAGAAAACACTTCGCTCTCTGATCTGAGATTGTTAGCAAAAGTGAACGGATGTGTATGTCAAATAAATAACTCCAAGGAGCATTGTGATGAAAAATATAAACTCGACGGATGGTTTTACAAAAGCCTCAAGTATTGGAAATATTCGTGGTGAACATACAGAAGCTTATAGTAATAAAACACGAAAGCTCAGCACGCTAAATCGTGGCTCAGTTCTTGAAATGATGGATGACGCGCTGGCCTTTCAGAATGTGTATCTGTGCATGAAACTCTACAGAGTGACTTTGTCCAATCACTAAGTTACATTCTTTTGCTAATAAACTAATGTTAAACGTTACTCCTGTTTCATAGGCAATTCCAAGCGCAAGAATTTTTCAAAGATCCACTGTTGCCTGATATAGGTTCCGATTGCGGAAAATGACGAGGGAACGATATGCTTTCTGATTCGGATGCTGCTGTTGAGGTTTATTAATTTATTTTCGTGCCTGTGGGACTTGCATCTGGTCTAAAGGCGAACTCATGGTACGTCTCGGTCCTTCAACCTAACACAGCCATCGTCCGTCACAAATATGCCAGCCGATGAGAACGAAAGGTTGTCCACGATTCTTCCTGATCGAATCAGAAGGCGGCTAACGGCAGTGGATGGTGTTCCATTGCAGATCAACACCCCCTCCAAGGTCTCCGCAACTATGCGGTATCAACGCTTCGACTATCACTCTTCACCGCAAATGATGCAAATCCAGCAACTTTCGTTACAAGATTAGTTTCTTGCTCCGTAAATTCGTGACTATAATGATCTGCAGGGGTGTCCGAGTGTGGGAGAGACTGCAATAGCCTCTTCAAACCCAATGTCAGTCTCTCCTTCAATGGTGCACACTATTTACATGGACGAGGCTGTGGCGGCTGAAAGATTCCTAGTATAAGGAGTCACTGCGGGTCAGATCCCTCCTGACAGGAAAAAGGAAGAGAGGGCAGTAGTCCAGGGCACTCTCTTATCCTTGAGGTTGGATAGGAACCCTAGAGACGGATGAATCAGAAACGATCAAAGGCATTGGCGTACAGAAGGCAACGGGTAGCCCAAAGGTTATCCCGAAGAAAACAGAATCGACTCAAATTGCGTATAGAACAATGGCTTCTTCTAGGGTAAACTATTGCGGAGGTAAAATAATTTTCCAACGGGATCTCCGTGTTATCAGGGAGGAGTCATCAGAATGGATAGAAACAGTCTACGAGTTGGAGTGTGGAATGTTAGAAATATGAATAGGGCAAATAGATTTGCAAACTAAAAAATGGGGATGGAACGACTTAAATTAGATGTCGTTGGTATTAGTGACATTATGTGGAAGGACGTACAGGATTTCTATTCTGGGGAACACAGAATAATTAGTACATGGTCTGGCAGTGGGATTAGTAATGAACAAGAGAGTAGAAAAACGGGTGAGTTATTACCAACAGTTTGGTGATAGGGTTATTTTTATAAGGATAGAAGCTACGCCTGCTCCAACCACGTTAGTACAAGTGAAGATACCAACGTCACAGGGAGATGATGAACAAATACAGAAAATATATAATTGAAGGATTAATCCAATATGTGAAGGGGGAGTCATGGGTGACCGGACTATGGGGAAGGAAATGATAGAAATACTGTAACAAGTTTTGGTCTTGGAGTAAGAAATGATCTAGAAAGCAGATTATTAGAATTTTTTGAAAAATCTAAACTCATACTGGCGAACATACTATTTAAGAATCATGCACGATTTATATCTGGAAACGGCCAGGAGATGGAAATAAATATCAGCTAGGTTATATCATGATCAAACGGAGATTCAGAATCAGATTCTAGTCTATAAAGAAAATCCAGGAGCTGACATAGACGCTGACCACATTCTGATAATGTAGTCTTCACGGGTGTGCAGCCGGATGGTGTTTTGGAAATTGCTTCAATACGCCGGGAAAGTCTCCACGCACACACATTCTGATAGTTATAAAGTGCAGGAAACAATTTAACATGAGAGAAAAATTTGCAGAAATAGTAGACGTGGATCTGAGAAATAATCTGGAAGGAATTCAACAGAAGACAAATGGAATGCATTGAAGAGAGAAATAATCATAGATGGCAAAGAAACATCATCTCTTAGGGGAAAAAAACCCGCAAAACCATGGATCACAGAAATTTTTTTGGAGTTGACGGATCAGAGGTGAAGGTACAAAAATGATCAGGATGAATCGGGAAGAAAGCAGTACAGATATTTTAGAAATCAAATAAATAGGATATGCAAGGAAGCAAAAGAAAAGTGCCAGCAAGAAAAATGTTATTAAGAAGTACAAAAGGAAATGCTTATAGGTAAAGTGGATGTAGCATATGGGAGGATAAAACAAAATTTTGGAAAGATGAAGAAAAGGTGTATAAACATAAAAGCTGCTGGTAAACCTCTTTTAAACTCAGAACACAGAGCTAACCGATGAAAGGTATACCCAGAGGAACTGTATGATGGGGATGATTTGAACGACACTATACCGGATATTGATTATTTAAGGAATCTTGTTTTAAGGACAAATTTTGATAGAGTTTTGAAAGACTTGAAATCAAATAAGGCAGTTATTTTGATTAAATTCCTGCAGAACTTCTGAAATCCCTAGAAGGACAAGGAATCCAAATATTATTCAAGCTGTCATTAAGCAGTTACAAAACTGGAGGATCCCAGCTGATTTTAGCAGAAGTATTATCTTCACACTTCCTAAGAAATAACGAGCTGTCGAATGTCAGAATTATCAAACTATAATTCTAACACCATATGCTTAAAAATTATTGAGGAGGATAATATATGAAGATTAGAAAGCATAACAGAAATGATAGTACGTGAAGATGAGTCTGGTTGTAGGAAAAACCATGGTACGAGAGAAGCGTTTAAGATTAACATTTGAAGGGCGAAACAAGAAAAACAAAGATATTTTAATGGGATTTGTTGATTAGGAAAAAGCTTTTGATAATGTTGAATGGCACAAGCTGTTCAATATTTTTAAAAAGTCAGGTCTTAAATATCGAGATAGAATCATAATCTATATAAGAATCAAGTTGCTATAATAAAGTAGAGAATCATGAGAGACATGCATCAGTTATAAAGGGTTTAAGACAAGATTTTAGTCTATACCCATTAATATTCAACTCGTATGTACAGGAAGCGACGAAGGAAGTAAAAGGAAAATTGAACGTGACACAAGTGTTTAAAGAGAAAAAATTAGTAAATTACGAGTTGATGATGACATTCTACTGTTAGGACCTTGAGACGTTACTGAATGACTCGAAGAAAATACTGAATATGAAACACAGCAAAACAAAAGTGATGGAATGAAGCAAAGATAATAGTAATAATAGAATATTAAATATAAAATAGGAGCGGATGCGATAGGAGAAGTAAGTGAATTATGTTAGTTCAGAAGAAAATTATATCTGACGGCCAAAGCAAGACTGGTGTTAAAGGCTGAATAGCACTAGAAAAAACTTTTTAAAACTCTGTGTGTGGAACACAGCACTTTATGGTAGCGAAGCTTGGGCTATAGGAATACCAATAAGAAGGGAAATTGAAACATTTGAAATGAGGTGCTATAGAAGGTTGTTAAAAGTTAAGTGAACAGATAAAGTACGAAATCAACGTGTTTTGGAAGTGGTAACTGAGAAAAGCAGTTTGAGGAAGAGTCTTACGAAATGTAGAGACAGGATGACGGCTCATATTTTAAGACATGTTAATTTGTTAGTGGAGGGAACAGTCGAAGGAAAGAACTGCAGAGGAAGACAGAGATTGGAATATACGAAGCAGATAATTGAGGATGTGGGTTGTAATGCGTATGCTGATATGAAGAGGTTAGCGCAACATAGAAAAAAATGGAGGCCTGCATCAAACCAGTCGCGAGGCTGATGATAGCAAAAATTACCATATGATTTTTGTAAAGACATTAAGGTTTAATTCATAGCAATAATAATTTTTTCTGGACTAAACCTATTCGTAACATTCTATGAATAATTATAGATTATGATTCATATACCGCTAATCATCAAACTTTGAAGTCTATAATTATTATTTACTGGTTGTAACGCAATGATCGTGTTTTGAGTATGGACAAGGGTCTAGAACAGTTCCGCACTAATTGCGATATATTACCGCCTGGACCACGATAAAACTATCATTACTAAAAGTTCTATTTAGTTAAGCAACTTCGAAGAAACGACTTGCTAAAACACAAATACAAAAACAAAAAAAAAAAATCATAATGAAAAAATGCAGCTACAGCGAACTGGCACAAATCTGGGTTTACAGTATTATAAATCGGTAAGCGAACTGCGTGAGTCTGAGGGCTGGAAATGTCATCACGCAAAAATTGCCGAACCTGTTTCGGTGGAGTTTCCAAATTTTGAGAGCTTGTGGTCCACCTTATAATCTGCGGTATATTTTATAACTCTACGTGGCCGAGAAATGGAGCAAGAAATTATAATCGAGATGGGACATGAAGACTCACGGATCACTCTGTATTTGAGATGGGAACTCCTTTAAGAGATACAAAAGGTCACACTATTACTTTTTAGATTCTGTTTAGTCTTTTCTGAAATGTTATACATTAAAACAGACATTATACATTAACACTTCAATGAACGTAAAAAATTGTGATAAATCGATTTTGTTGCAAACATCTTTGTGATTAATATCGACTTTAAAACCTAATAGCTTATTGCTGTTTTATTCCGTATCAACAATTAAAAAAGTGATTTTTTTTATTTAACCGTTACGGAAATGATATTTTTCGTTATGATTCCATTTTATATAATCCTAACTAAAGTTTATTCTTAGTGATAAAATCCTGTGCTTCTCCGTGGATTAGGATAATGTTAATAAACAGTAATTATCTCTACGCATTAATATGGATATTTTTTCATGCAACTCAAATTTCTTATATTTCACATGTTTTACTGTCTTAAAATATTAGTAGGGGAAAAAACTTTCGGATATCATTATGAGAACCGAAATTAAAGAACGAAATAAAGAAAGGAAAAGCTTTTATATGACAATAACATTTTTGCTTCCCCACGCTAACATTTGGTACCAGGATAAAAAAGGGTAAAGCACTTCTACACACACTAAGGTGCATACGCTCGAAACAACCGGCAAATGCTAGTGAATTATAATTTGATAAACAAATAAAAACCACAATAAAGAAATACAGATTACACTTGATTACGTGGTGACACAGAAGAAGTGAACAAGCACACAACGTAAAAAGCAAATAAAAAGTAACAAAACAATCGCCCACTTTTTACCTCCAATGTATATGTCTGAATACCTAAAGACGGCCGATTTGCGTGACATTCTACGTTTTTCATCGAAAAATTTTGCCATATTTTTAAATACATTGACATATTTGATTTAGAATTAAATGCAACGAAAAGCAAACTTTATGCTGAGAGACTAAGGGGTTAAAGGTTCGAGTGGTCGCAATGACCTGGTGACGGGGTTTTTACTGGCTCAAACTAAACCGGTAATTCTACTGGAGTTACGGAACCTACAGTTTAAAGTTGAATTCGAACCTCGGAAGCGTTCTGACGTTCTTCACAGTACAGTGCCAGAGGTAAAGTTCGGATTAAGGGCCTCCGAAAATCCTCATCGAGACCGGGATTCGAACCGAGGGGCCTGTGGATCTCCAGTCAGGCGCCTTGACCACGGAGCCACCAAATCGATGGGTAAGAGAGTACGTCTTATAATCTACACCAGCTCGCGTCGGTTCACTTCGGCCCAGTGATGTGGATCTTCAGCCCATTGCTGTCTAGTTGAGTGAGTGGAGACTTCCAGAGTGTAATCTTCCAGAGAACATTACATTGCAACAGCTATCTTGTTGACCAAGCTGAACGACGAAGTGGGGCACCGAAATTATGTAGTAGATTTCAAAATACTCCAACTGGAGCATTACGATACATTTATACTTTCCTCTCTAACCATAACATGATATAAATACCTACGTCACTTACTTAAAATGTGTAATTATTTTAAAAATTTGACGTAAAACAAGCGATTTAGTAACTTTTGTTTTCTAGTACACTCTCCTTTATTTTTTATCACTGAACCCACTTCATCTGGATGAATATTGCGATGATTTTCACCTCAACGCAAAACAATTCCTTCCGTAATCAGAAGAACACATAGTCATTAACCATCTCACGCGAACGGCGCTCACCTGATGATGTTTCCATATTGCTGATACAGCTCTCGGATGAGCCTCGTGGTGATTCCATCCCTGAAGAAGAGTAGAGAGTTACCCAGCAGAGGAAGCGTGGGAGGTCCCGGGATCGAGGTCCGGGGCCTGGTCATCCACAACCAGGTCGCTGCCACCAGTAGCGCCGCAGTACACGCGACACCCGCTAGGAGCAGCACCAGTTCCAGCATCTCCGCGGGTTCTGCTACCACAGGTGTCAGGAGGGCCTTATATAAAAACTAGCGTCACCGAGGTCGCGTGTGGTAATCTAGCCCCAGGACTAGACCGCACAAGAGCGCTGTCACTAACAAGGTCACTGCTAGTTTCGAGGAATAGAACGGAATAGCCAACTATCTTGTCACTCGCACGACGTAGGGAAGGTTCAAATATCGATCTGTGCGCGTCAGCCATTCTGGCTACAGCTGCTATGACATTAATTTACCATTCAAAAAATCGAGCTACAGTTGTTATTATCTATTTTCTATCTATAAAACCAAAACCGGATAAATTTGTGATATAAAAACTCAGAAACTACTGAGCAGATTTCGATGTGGTTTTCATCGTTTTGAATCTTAGAATCTCAATCCAGTTGTTTGGCATGACCTATGTTTCAACGTTAGATAACGCAGGAGCATTAAATGAAATTCTGAATGAATGGTGACAAATCCCATAGATGGAACAATTAGATGTTGCATACTTCGCACTAAGTCTTTAATGAAAGCAATAAGATAACTGTACAATACTAAACAAAAATTGAAGTATTTTTCCTTTAATTTGTGATACAGTTTTTAAACGCCATAGATGGCCGTATTGAATGCGAGAAACTAATAACGAAAAAAAAACAGAGATTGTCTTTGATCACAATCTCTGTCAGCACAACTACATTGTCTCTGGCAATCGTCTTTAGCGTTCTGTTTACAATAAAATGGCGCCGCAGTTTGTAAATCCCTGAAACAAATCGAAAGTAAAGAATATTTTTACAGGTACGGAATATATTTTAATTTTGAGTTCTAGTGCCAGATGAAGTACCATCTCGTAATGATAAAATTTTTAGCTCCAGCGGCAGATGAGTAAGCATAATGAGACATATCTAATGTATGATACTGTGAAAACTCGGTCAAAATCGATACCACAGTTTTCAGGTAATGCTAGATAATTTGCAAAATAAATGTGTCGTAAAGTCCTAAAACATACGTTAAATTTTAACTATGACTCAAAGATTTCTGATTCTGAAAATCCATTCAAATCTGTATTTTCTGCGTGAAGCCGGAATAAAGAGACACATTGCAGATGTATTTCTAATTTTTATGTATGTGGTATGTATTAATGCGCGTGTTTGGATTTTCGAGCAGCAACTTAGCTATAATGAGGTTGAAATGTGTAACCTGGATTAAAATGAAAACCACCTCATTCTTAGAACTGTGCTGCTAAATCACCGTTTAGTTTAGTACCGGAAATGGTCGGTACGAAATCAACGAAGCTTGGTATGTATGAATCTTTTTGGACGAATAAAAATAATGTACGGGTTAATCAACTGCAAACCCACTCCTTTCATGGTAAGGTGGGGGTGAATCTAGGTTTGCTTTAATTCCGGAAATGGATGAAACTTGGTACACTTTTCCCATTGCATGAATAAAACTAGTGTATGCGTAAATCAACGCCAACTATACCGGGCAACGCCGGGAACTCTGCTAGTTGGGAACATGATTCATTGATCCTCACTTGATTTTCAACATTGTTACTTAATTACCAGCTTTTTTTTATTATTTAACTGCTTAACGTCTCTTAACAGAGAGGTCTTTACAGACGGGAAAGGATGGGGGGCAAGGAATAGGAAGGAATTCGGCCATGGCCTTTTGACCTGGAGTGATTTGGGGAAACCATGGAAAACCTAAATCTGGATGCCCAGACGGGGATTCGAACCGCCGTCCTCCCGAATGCGAGGCCAGAACGCTAACCGTTACATCACCACGCTAGCTTCTAAGCGTTTCCAAAAGGACGGATAGAACGCAGATTCCTGCCAGTTCATTTTTTTTTTTTTTCCTTCCAGCTTATTACAACAATGACGGAGGAAATACAATTTGCTTCTAATCCAGTCAAAAATGGATTGAACCCAGGGTTCTGACAAATTACTTCCCCCCATTTGCTTAAATAATTACAGTTATTATTAAATAACTCCTATAACCCTGATATTATAGTGTTGTACATTTTTGATGTTTGTTTACATCGCAAAAGAGTTAGAACCCTAATTCTGAAATAATAACGTCAGTAATATTTCATCAGAGAAAGCAAAGCAAAATAAATCTTCCCAACTTACGTTATGCCGTGTAATATTAGTTTTAATCCTGGTCCAGGTTACATAGATCGCGATAGTGGCGTAACTTTTATATGCATCAGAAACAACTTAAATTACTCATACCCTCTGATGTAACGTCAAATATCAATTGCCATTCTGACCCAGGCTGAATTTCAATCCAATCAAAACTTTCTCTAGCAATGTTACTGAAAAAAATTAAAGCATTCACCTTTCATATCTACGAGCAAAGAACTTAACGAATATAAATAAATAAAAACAAATTAATAAATAATATTTCAATTTAAATGCGTTTCATATATTTCTTTAATTGTTTTGGCAATTGATTTCTTCACGGATGCTGAACTAAATAGAATTGTTATTAAATAACGTGCATAACCTGGAGTTGATAGTAACATCCCCGGCCGTTGTAGTCTGCTAACACAGGCCGGGAGCGTGACGCCTGACAGATACTATGACACAATGACCAAGCTTAGCCTTGTTTTAGTGTTGATGACGATTCAATTTTGCTGGACATAGATGCATGTAAATAAAATATATATTTTCTTTATTTATTTTAACATTCTTAAATGCTTACAAGCTTTACAGATGCTTATTTTCTTTGCAACGTTCTTCAATGTTGTTCGAGATACAGGTGACGTAGATGACTGATCGTCGGTAATGGTAAAATTTTTTGCTTCACTCGGAGATAGTTTCACCTGGTGAATTATTTCTGGCTAATATATGTTTTAAACTGTAAAGTCTAATCCACTGTGTACTTGCTAGCGGTTTTGATCTACTTTCGGACTCATTTACAACTTTTATCATCTCGGTATTTTCACGAATAAGTAAGCCAAATGTTACCGAGCGTAGTGGGTGAGCAACGCTCTGACCTCACATTGTGGAGGACGCCGATTCGAATCCCCGTCCGACCATCCAGAGTTGGGTTTACCATGGTTTCCCGAGATCAATCCAGGTGAATGCCGAGATGGTTACTTCAAAAGGCCATGGCCGAATTCCTTGTATCCAGTCCCTTTCCGCCTGTAATAACCTCGACGTTGATGAGGCATAAAGCCAGAAAAAAAAAAAGCTAAACGTTTACAAATTTGGTTCCATAGTACTGAATTAGGTAAGCGCACACTAGGGCGGGCTGCGCCGCGTCGCATCGCATTGAGCGAAAATGCTGCAACACACATCTGGACGCATCGGAATGCAACGAGTCGCATTTCTTTTATTGTCGCCGACATCGGTTCTCGACGATTAATTCAGCCACTCCTGTACTGCAAATGGACACCTAAGACAAAGAGCTCTTTTCTTAATATGTTCATTGAAGATGATGAAAATTAAGAGTAAAGGCAATGAATTTAATTTAAAATGGAATTTCCCACACTGTAAGTAGCCACGTTGGATGGCGAGCATGTTACAACAGAAGTTCCTCCCAGCTGAGGGCTGGGAGGCGGGCTGCTCGAGGATCACGGAAATCCTTTTCAGCCTACTACACTACGGGGAGGGAAGGGGGATGGAAGGTTGGCCGTGGCCTTGTAGGGAACCATCCCAGCATACGCCTAGAGTGACTAAGGAAAACCACGGAAAACCTCAGACAGGATGGCCGAACCGGGTTTAAACCCGATCCTCCCGAATGGCAAGTAGCAGTGCGAAATCGCACTGCTCAAGCCTCGCAGAAAAATACGCCTGGCAAAGCGATCCAACAATTCGGCGCGGCGATGCGGTCAGACCCGACACGCCTGTAGTGTGCGCCGCACACGTACGGGAAATCCCCAGGATTTGTACGGAATTGCCCCGGCCTTGAGCGATTCCGGCACGCGTGTGGGCATTTCCTTGAGGCCGTGGACCCACCCCCACCCCGGTGACCTGCTCATGCGACCAAATCCTAACCGAAAAACAATTCCTCCAAGGCCGGGACGGAAGGGTGAGAACTTCCGTGTATATCCTGCGTTCATTCGGCCTTCGAGGATTTCGGTGTGTGCGTGTGAAGGTTGCGTATTTGTTTGTCTGTTTTGTTTGTACTGTTTGGTTTCGTGATGTTCCGTGTACAGAAAGAGTTTATTAAAATGTATGATAGTGAGCCCTATCTATGGGAAGTGAAGTGCAAGGAATACCACGACAGAAATAAAAGAGAAGCTGCCTACACTAAGCTGGCAGAAATATTGAAGAAAATTAGTAAATGCCCCCGTCCCAAATAAATAAAGCAACATGAGAAGTGGTTACCAGGGGCGTAGCTACTATGGGGCTAGGCGGTGCAGCACACCGGGGCCGTAAGCGCCCACGGGCCTTCACGGCAAACTGGCGACCTCTCAGACACAGGAAGCCCCCTCACTAAGAGGCCCTCACTGCTAAGGAGAGCCCTCAACCACTGCTCATGGGGCCCCCAAGAACACCTCAGGGGGCCCCAAGCACACCTCAGGGGGCCCCAAGAACAACTCAGGGCTCCCCAGCCTCAGCTCAGGGGGCCCCTACCAGCAACACAAAGCAAGAAAAAAAGGTCGCCCATCTGGCCTGAGGGCCCAAAATAAATTTTTGCACCGAGGCCCTTGTTGACCTAGCTACGCCACTGGTGGTCACAGAAAGTAAATGAAAAAAATTAAGGAATCCAGGAACCTCATCGAATAATTCCAGCCCACAACAATTACTGTCTAAATTTTCTCACTATTCTCGGTAACACCCGCAAATCATTTCAAACCACTAGCATGTTTTAATAAATTACCTCAAAATAACGACACAGCAGTAATTTTTCTATCAAATTTTGTTGCAAATGATGTTATATGATTTTAATTTAGGTTTACGTCACAATATGATAAAATACAGTAATAACAAAATGATTATAAACTAATAAGATTTTCATTTAGTCGTTTCTGTATTTACGAATGGATATAAATAAATTATATTAAACAATATCAGTGTATCAAAAGTGAAATAATTTCTTACTTTCATATAATCTTTGCGATCACATTTCTGGTATGATGTAGCCAAGGGCTATTGTTGAAAATTTGAGGTCTTTATAGCTTCTTCCCTTACCCAAAAGCCGCATTTTAGTGGTAAGTGTTTCATAGGGGCAAAATTGTTTCCCACATAACTGTATTTGTTTCGCAATATATGGAGTGACCAAAGATAACAAATGTATTATTATTTTATTTTTTATTTTTTTTTGTACATTGTCAAATAATTATGAAAGCCTTTTGAAAAACACTTCAATTCCGAAAGAAGATTTGTATGAGAATATTTTCTTCTTTTGAATAGCCACTCCCTCCACCATACAGTTCTTTCGATGCACTTTGTTGCGCAAATTTTAAAGCTACCTGCCGCGATTAACAAACTAATAGCAGACAATGCATGATCGTAACCGGATGTTGCCATCGTGAAGCCAACTCTGGGACTGAGAAAGCCTTGAGGATTTCATGTTTTGTTTGTGTGTAGGGCGACATCGATGAAAACCTTGAGGTCTGGCCTGCAAAGGTAAGCGCACACTGGGGCGGGCCGCGCCGCGTCGCATCGCATTGAGAGAAAACGATGCAACGCAAATCTGGACGCATCGGAACGCAGCGAATCGCATTTCTTTAGATCAGACGCAGACATCTTTTTAAAAAAGAAAAAGATAAATGTGTTCGTTGAGAAGGAAGAAAATTAAGTGGAAAAGGTAATTTATTTAATTTAAAATGAAATTTCCAGTATTATGTAGGCTCATTAGAATGCAAGCATGTTGCAACAGAAGTTCAGTCGAATAGAGGTGCTCTTTATTTTCGCTAGAAATAATTTTTTGTTTTTGTTTTTTGTTTTTTACAAGTCCTTGTAGTTGCTAAAACAGTTTTCTTATTGTGGTCATCGGGGATTAAGAAAAATTTAAGATGGTAATACATTTAGCAACAGAAACTTTTTTGAGGCACTGTTTATGGCAGAACTGAATTTTTCTGATACAACTTCATCCAGTGAACTGTCTTAAAATTGCGCGTGTCTGGTAGAGAGGATGAAGGGTTTTCCCTTACGAAGCATTTGATGGCTCATTTTTTTTGGAAATTTGATAAACTAAAATCACCAGAAAAAATTTCAATTGCAGCGAATAAGTAAGACGAATCTAAGAAAGGAGAATTTCGATGTTATATAATAAGATAAATAAAGCAATTCAGTCACGCGCTGCTTTCATAACCTTTTTACTAAAGATATCTGCGCTGGAGTGCAGAAGATACTGACAGCAGAGAAATTTCATTTGAATTGCACAGGCTACAATGCTACCCAAGAAGCCATTAAGATCTGAAATAATTTCACAAAATATTTTTCTGTCAAAAATTGTCTCGATTAAGTGGCAACATGAGAGCTTTACAAGTGGGTGAAAATTACATTAAACTTGTAAAATGAAAAAATAAAATTAATATTTGAAATATTTTGTTTCAACAAGTTTTCTATATTCTTCCACATATTTTTTCCCTTTTGTTTTTATATTACAAATTGCGCTCATCCATTATGTTTTCATGAAAGTAAAAAGTGAGAGCGAGTGAGAAATTTTATACTTGTTTCATCTTTTTCTAGTATGTATTCCTTTTTATAATTTCTGAAAAAAGAAGTTTTCATTAACTTGCGTTGCAAATTTGCAACAAATTTCATTGAAGTAGTATAATTAATTTATAAAAATTGTAACAAACTATTTACAAAAGTCAGTCAGTGCTAGAACTCCTATCGTACATTTGGTCGCGGCGGAGCGCATCGAGGCGCACAGGCGAAGCGACCGACAATGCGGCGCGACCCGACTCGACTCATCTGTGGTTGCTCCATTAGAATCTGTGTAAGCGATTGCTGAGGCATTTCTGCGATGCGGCGCGGCGCGGACTGCCCTAGGGTCAGGGCCGGCGCTAGGAATTTCGGGCCCGGGGTAAAATTGGAACTTTTTTTTTTTAGTCTACAAAATGGCCAGGCGCCAATGGGCGTAATTTTGGCTTCATGGCCTGAGGGCCCCTATAGTCGGTGATCGGGGCCCCCCATCAGCCCGTGGGGCCCTGGTACTTTTGACCCGCTAACCCCCCCCCCCTAACGCCGGCCTTGCCTAGGGTGCGCTTACCTTTATATATCAGATCGTATCTAATACTCTCAATTCACAATGTTTAATATTCGTAAGCTACTAAACTAGCCGTTACTGAGATGTATGGGATGACGTCACCGGCAGGGCCGGATTAAGACAGCGCGGGGCCCGTAGCAAATGTGAAAAAGAGGCCCTATTTTTGCCGTCCGTGTGAAAATTGTAGAGCTAAAAAAAAAAAAGGTCGCCCAACCGGCCTAGTTGCGGGGCCCCCTCAAAGAGGCGCGAGGCTCCCTAGAAGGCGTTCGGCCCGTAGCATTTGCTACCTCCTGCTACGTGGTTAATCCGATACTGGTCACCAGAATTGTGAGATGTGGGGAAAGGTTTAGTTTTATTAAGATAATGTACGCATTTGTCATTTATACAACAGTACCGAACCTTTGCTTTCAGTTAAACAGTTCCCGAGTATTAACAATTTTTTAGAAACACTACTTTGTTACACAACTTTTCTTTTCAGCCTATCCCACTCACGTTCATTGAGTTCACGTCCAAATGACTATTACATAAAAACCAGGTAGAAGGAAGAAAATGACAAAGACGGAATTAAAACTCCAACCAGGAAAAAAAAAAAAAACATGAAACTGAAAGGAGAAAACGTCTACAAGTGTTGTGCAGGAACTTAAAGCCTTACTGATCATACTGATTAAACATTTCTAAGAGTCTTTAAGATTCGACAAACTTAAATAGTATTATTATTTACATTTAAGATTATTTATAATATTAAAAATTCTTCCAGTTGTAATTACATGAAAAAATGTACTGTACTCCATACACAATGGATAATATTTTATGTTGATCATATTATTTATTAAAGATTGTTTTTAATTGATAATTTTTTGCAACTAAACTAAGACAGCAAAATCGTGACAGAATAAGCATCGAAGATTCGAAAGATAACAATACAAAACTAGTTAGCTTCAACGCAGTGTGTCCAATATTCTGCAGTATCCTATTTTATGTATAACTTTTCTGTCTGTGATACCAAGGTTATATTGAAACGTCTCGTAACTAACACAGATTCCCATGATACCTGCAAACTACGGAACACGAAGTTTCAGGGTAATGTAGTTGTATTCACTCTCTATATGGTCCACAAGCGGTAAGTTGATTGGTTGCTCATGTAGTACGGCTACTAAATGACTGTTCGTTGGAGTAGTGGTATCTAACTTGTAAGTGTTGTTGAATATGTATAGTTTTGAGTTTGTGCTGCAGCACATGCGGAAGAAACAAGAGAGATGAAGACTTCCGGTCACATTCAGGTCTTCCTTTTCTAAAGAAACCGTAATCAAGCTGACCTAAATTATACCTATGAAAGAACCACCATCTACATTGTCGTATGTCGCCATACAATATGCACTGCGGAGTGGATTAGAATTAACTAAGTAGTTTCGTGATTAGGAATCGTGCACCACAACTCCACTGGTGAAGTCTAGATGGTAAAAGTTTCTTCAAGCACCAGGGCTCAAATCAGAGTATCCCGTTTCCAGCGCCTGACATCATGTCGGTGACGGAACATCCTGGGGCTAAGGGGCGAGTCATCTGCTCTCTACAAACAGATGCAAATATAAACCACCCTAATGGGTGAACGGTAACGCCCTGGTCTGTCATTCGGGGGGATTCCATCCAGATATAGATTTTACATTGTATTTCAAAATCACCCCAGGCGAATGTCGGAATGATTCCATCAAAAGACCATGGCCAAATTCCTTCCACTTTCTTGTCTCTAGTCCTTTCAGGTCTATAAAGGGGCATGCATTAATTATATGAGGTGTTTTTTCGGAAATCTCCTCTTGGTGAGATCTGAAGGGACACAGCAAGACAAAAGTGATGAACTGTAGGAGAAATCATACCAATCACAGTAGATTAGATATAAAAATAGGATCGGATGCAATAGGAGAAGTAAGTGAATTCTGCTAGTTAGGAAGCAAAATTAGAACTGATGGCCGAAGCAGGAATGGTGTTAAAAGCAGAATAGCACTAGCAAAAAGAGCCTTCATGAAAATGCAAAATCTTTTAGTTTCAAATATTAATCTAGAACTTAGGAAAAACCTTTAGGAATACCAGAAAGAAAGAAAATGGAAACATTTGAAATGTGGTGCTACAGAAGAATGCTGAAAATTAGGTGGACAGACAAAGTTAGAAATGAACGAGTTTTGGAAATGATGGGCGAGAAAAGAAGTTTATGGAAGAAGCTTACAGAAAGAAGAGACAGGTTGGTAGGTCATATTTTGAGACATACTGGATTGGTTAATTTGTTTGTGGAGGGAAAAGTGGAAGGTAAGAACTGTAGAAGAAGACAGAGATTAGAATATATGAAGCAGATAATTGAGGACGTGGGTTGTAAGCGGTATGTAGAAATGAAGAGATTAGCACAGTATAGGAAGGGATGGAGGATTGCATCAAACCAGTCGAAAGACTGAAGACAGCAAAAAAAAAAAAAAAAAAAAAAAAAAAAAAAAGCTCTCATGTGTTCTTTTTATCTGATTTGGAACTGTCTTCGTGTTTGTCCTATGTATATTACTTCACTTGTTTGAGAGGTGAGTTGGTAAATGCCTGAATTGTGCCGAGCCACGGAAGCGTTGTGACTTACTTTCCATTACACAGCAAGCTGTGCTAGAGGTGGAGGTCGGGTTAAGAGTATGAAAATCCTCGTGGAGACAAGGATTCGAAGCGTGGACCTTCCATTTCGCAGTCAGACACCTTAACCACTGAACCACCGGACCGCTACAGATATACTGTTAACATTACCATGTCAGTGACTCATAAAGTTTTATTCATCCAATAATTTCCAACGCGCCTAAAGAAGTGTTTGTTAACTTCAAAAACTAAAAATCTAACTTAGTCCACAATCCGAAGGTTGATCGAATCTTCCCGAAAGAGATGTAGCAAGCTATTGTGTCAAAGGCAGGAAGGCCATTTCCTTTCCTCGGGGAGCTACAGTTTAACGTGAAATCAGAAGCGCGGACCATCCTGGCGTAGCTCACATACTCAAATATAACTTATAAAACTCCTGTTCACCACGGGATTTGAACCCGCGACCGGTGAAAGAAACTTTCGGAAGTATGAGCCTCAACCACTGGGCTACCAGACCGCCTTGTTTAGAAATATACGTGTGCTAAGTACTATCTAAATCGGTTTAAAAACTGTGAATATGTGTGAACTACATTGACAGAAATTAAGGTGAGGGGGGGAAAGCAGGAGAGGGTTTAGGTTTTTGTAAATTATACGTAAACAGTGTTTTCTATTTGTTTTGAAGTATACGTATGCAAAGTTCAATGAAAATCGGATGAAAACTGTGTGTTTGTATGGAGAAAATTGGCAAAAGACCAAGCAAACATTAATTTTTATATATTAGATACAAGTATATTCTATACTTTCATTGCTGTCCAAGCGTAACACGTCATAGCTACAGATATATTGCTATTACGTGATGTTGGTGATGCGACCTCATAAGATTTTATCCAATCAAAAAGCGAGCAACGCGCATATCATACACGCATCACGTCATAGCATCTCGGTGACGGGAAGTGGCGAACTCATAGATTTCCCCCGACCAAACATTGCATATAGAAATATTCACTTCAAAACCAGACGGCAGCACTAACGTGAATATAGGCACCTGAAAGTGACGGATTTTTTCGAGTCAGAGCAACAACTTGAGATTTCTGCCTCTCCCTTTGAAGTTGCCACCTTTAAGACTTTTTTTTTTAATGGTCACCACTTCACGAATTTACTGCCCCCTGAAGTTGCCACACGAGGCAAGTGCCCCGATTTATTCCCTCCCTGCCCCCATATCCACGGCACTGACGTCATCTGACTGACGAGCCTGGGTCTTTGCTGATGAGATGGAGAGTGCAGTTGAGGTCGGGAAAGACCCACCGGATCCACTTGATATATCCAATATGGCGGCAAGGGCCAAAAACTGGACATATAATGGGGACCGATATTACATTTTTTTTGGTAAAAAAAAGTTTTTAATCATAGCAATAGCAATAGCAATAGCGAACCACGAGAAAATTTCTCTACAGATGACGTGATTGGTTTCAAGTTCTGTGATAACTGTGAGGCGCAATGTTCTAAAAGGCGGATTCCAGCGATGAGTCGGGAGCAAAGATGTTTGAATATTATACATGGTCGGGAGTAACGGCTTTGTATACCCATCCCAGCCCAAACTTTACCCCTTGACTGAGCGCTTGATTTCAGCACAACTCCTTAACGCGGCTACACACTACTCAATTTCTGTCCCAATATGCATGGACAATCCGGCAGGGACCCTGCAGATTGCAGGCAAATTTGGTCTGTTACTCCCGATATCGGGAGATTGGCAGAGGCCGACAAACAATTTACAGATTGCCCCTGCAGACAGGGAGCAAACTGAGACGTTCGTAACGCGATTGCAACGATTGGGACAATTTCGGCTAAGTCGGCTTGGAGCAGGAAGAGGCGTGGATGAATATTTTCGGAATTGATAAGAATATACCGCAATTGTGGGACAAACACAGCAAAAACTACATAAATCGTAAAAGGCGTTTTGCTGGAGATTTACAAAGAATTGGACCAGGAAGTAACAATTGTAGTCTTTTCTTCTTCCTTAATGTAGTGTTTTAGACATTTGTAGATAGCCCAGCATGTTTCAGGAATGATGTCTGAATGCATTTGTGGTGAAATTGGTGAACTAAAATTAATATCTTCATAGGTTTATCTACTTGCCAAAAATTGCAAAGTAACGACTAATCGTTCTCTGGCGCTTATACTTTCACGTGTTGGTGTTAGGGTTTATTTATATATATGTATGGGATCACTAAGTGGAGTGCAAAACTTTCAGAATCTATTCTCAGAAAAATTTTAAAATCTTTTGGCTCTAGGCTACTCAAACTTAAGATAATTTTTTTCTTAATAAAATCCTTGTCATCACCCAATATCTTCTTTTTCTCACAGTACAAACTGTAGTACAGGTTATTGTTAAAACGATTTCTACTTTTTGTTCCTTTGACATAAATGGAACCATCGTTAAGCACTTGATCAAGCAATCATGCAATCACAATGTAAACTAGAATTGGGAGCAAAATTGTGATGTGTGGAGGGAAGCCCCATAAGATTGCCCTGCTGAATGCTCCTGCAGATTGGGACCGAAATTGGCTCGTGTGCAGCCGTCTTTACATGCAGTTATGCAGATTGCGAGGACCGAGATAAGGTGTCAATATTCCAGTGAGTATCGATAACATAGTTCAAAGTTACCGCGCTCTCTCGACAACGTTTACGCCATAAAACTAAATTTTAGAAAGAATACCATGCACAGATCTGTCTATCTCAGTGGCTAATAATACCATGGAGGAAGGAAATATATGGAGGAGAAGTGACGTTAATTCTGTGAAGCAGTCTCTAAACTCTTGCGCATGCGCAGTGGCGGCAGCGGTGATATTGTGATTCCAAACAAATGCGATGTTCACATTGTGTTAGATGCTGTGATTATTTCATTTTGTAAGTGTTTTATAATGTCATCTTGTGTTGCATACGATTGCACAAATAGGCAAGAGAGGAAAGAACCTGGAACATCATTTCATAAGTAAGTTAAATTATAATTATTGCTGTTGAAGTGGGCGGTAGGTTTTGCAAACTTCGATGCCTGTCTATAAATACTTAGTCATAGCTCTCAATGGGATGACTTTGCTCTCAAATTTTTGGTAGTGTAGTGTAGAAAATCAGCATACCTTGCTATTTTGCACATAATAGACTAGCATTACTTTTTAACGAGTGTTGAAAATTAGACTTAAAGGGGTGTGTTTTACATCGCGATTCAGTGAATTTAGTATTGCGCTTTCTTTGGTCACGTTGCAGTTTATACTGACAGTGTATGATGAAATTACGAGAAACGTGTTAAATTATGCTATGCAATCTAGGAATATTGATGAAGCAAACGATGTTGTTACTGCAAATACAGTTTGCGATTCAAATACGCGTGTGTGGGTATGTCTACATAGTTTGATTCTGTAGCGGCAATTTAATGGAGACTGTGGTTACGTCTAAATGCAGTCTTTACCAGAATGGCTTTGCTGTTCCATAAGGGACAAAGAATTTATCTATTACTGTTAGTAATTTCATGAGAACCAAGTTAGTGACAAAACGTGTATCGTGATATAAACTGCTTCCATGTATTCCCAAGTAAGCTTACAATGTATGGTAACAAGATAACTATTTTAATTCTGATCTAGGCCGCATTTCAACCTAACCACAAGTCGTAGTAAAAAAAAACTGAAATATCCATTCTGCATGTCCACCATAGTGGCTTTGGCAGAATTAATTTTTGATCCAGGCCGCATATCATCCCAATCCCAGTATATCCCGAAAACTAAGCAAGATATCGAAAAAAAAATTTCTTTATTTTCGATTTGTCTCGTCGTGTTACATAAGAATCGATCATTAAATTTGACTTTTGCGAAATTTTTCTTCTGCATTTCAACTCAAGACACCTCACTTTTGATACAGTATATCTCGAGAACTAGGCGAGATATCGAAAATGTTTATTCTTTATTTGTCTCGTCTTTTTAAATAAGAATCCATCATCAAATTTGACTTTGACCATTTTTTTCTTCTGAATTTCAACCAAAAACATTTCACGTTTGAGACAGAATATCTCGAAAACTAAGCATGATATCAAAAAATTTTATTCTTCGTTTTGTTTTTGTCTCATCGAGTTACATAATAATCCATCACCATATTGCGGCGTTACGTTTATTCTAGAGTTCCCTTGACGTTTTTGTACATATACCCTGTGCTTGTATGGGTTCGGCCTAGCCCCCCACTCCTTCTCCGCCCGGTTTCACTTCAGTGCATGGTGAGGTCGCTTGCGTCGTCACTATATATTTCCTTCCTCCATGAATAATAGGGTATTTGACTACTTCTTGAAAATGGTTTTAAATTGTTTATTGGTACACCTTATTCACCGAGTGAAGATAATTTTTGACAAAAGTGCATTATTTTGCGAAAAATTCAAAGTTAAAATTTAAAGAATTTAAAAGCCTGCCAAAACGCTCATTTGCTGCCTGGCGCGTGCAACGGCAGTCGTGACGTCACCCGTCTGTAAACGCTGCCGCTGGGAATGGAGCGTTTCCTATTATCCAAGGTTTCAACTATTTTTTATTGTTTGTTGCTGGTTATTTCTTGTTATTAATGAAGGTTCGTTCTGAATATAAAATCGAAAACAATTTGGAAAAGCCTATAGCGGAAAAATATTGAAAGTAGACGCCTTATTTGTGGGCCTAGCTATAGAAACAACCACTGAGTTTTATTCTGTGGAGCTTAAAAATGTAACAACTTCAATTTGATATTGCAAAAAAGTCACTTTCGATTTTCTGTGATTCTCATTTACACCGCAATTGCGTAGAGTAAATGTAATACGTTGTTTAAGGCGAGAATTATTAGGATTGGTCCTGAGGTTCGATCCTCTCTTCGGAATATTTTCAGTTGGTTGTCTTTTGTCATTTTCTTTAGATACTAATTGCTGTTGGTTGCATTGCATAATAATTTTTTCCCGAAAATCCACCAGAAAATCAATTTAATTTTTCTTTTCTTTTTTCTGAGTGCTTCACACATTTTTGGATAACAAGCGAATTACAACCAAAGAAGATTTCAAAAAGAAAATTGGACGTTACTTGCACACCGAAAAAAAGTTTTTTTTTTTTTTTTAATGAATATGACTTGTACATTAAAAGTAAATATCGCCTAATAGACGCAGTTATGTCAGAAAGGTAACCTACAGTTCTATCGTCACGTAAAAATTCCAACGAAAAGGACACATAGCGTTCCGGAACTGTTGCAAGATTAGCATGAAATTTCTACATGTGATGTCACTTCTAAAATAAATTCCATTGTTCATGGCCGTGCACTTGTATTTTTTGCATGATATTCTCTCTCTGGTAAGTTTAAAAATAAAAACTTTTCATATATGGTAGCAATTTGTTTCAAACACTTGCATGACGCTTAGCAACTGTTATGAATTCTTCGAATAAAAACATGGTTGTGCAAAAAATAGTAAACAAATACCGAAAAAAATTCACACAAAAAATATTATCCCAACCAAGGTTCTTCGAACGTAGGAAGTTCTGAATTCCATTACCACTCTTCAATCACGCAGCTATCCTGACACTACTTCTTAATTGCTTCTCTTTATGGTAATAGTGAACACTTCACAGTTTCTTCATGTGAGATGAAGTGAAATGAGGTAGGTAAATGAATAAACTAACAAATTCAGTTTTATTGACAAAAAATATTATTTATCCATAATCTTTAATCCGCAATTAAGAAAAATGTCCCACAACATCCAGTTGTTCCGAGCATGGTGAGTGAGTGGTTAACGCTCTGGCCTCGCATCAGCGATATTTTCTAAATCTAGAGGGACAAAACTCAGTTTTGATAATTGTCTACGCAGGCGAAATAGTTATTTATATTCAAAGTAGATGAACCATACTACTCCGAACAAAGGTTAATTTTCAACGAATTCACGACTAACAATAGAAAAAATAGTTGAACAATGGGCTTCCTGTGATCCACCGAACAAGCGCTTCAGACTCAGTCGGCCGCGCTAATCCATTGAGTTTGGTCGATGATTACGCTGTATTTCTGCGTATTAGTAGTGATTTATGTGTTGCTATTGCTTTTGGCGAGCTTGAAGGTAAGTTTACGCATGATTTTTCCGTGATACAATAGCATCATTAAAACAGAACGAGATTATTTTTAATTAAAAAAAAAACTACTGAGCCAATTTCATGTTGGGTTTTAGTTCATTATACCACATTATACCGATCTCTTACTATATTTATTTGAAAGAGCTGCTTATTAGCTACAAGAAATACCTTAATTTGTTTGCGCATATTTGCGACACCCATACAACTTTTCTTTATTTTCAGCATGAATGCACAAATTTCGCGTACAGAATTTTTCGACAATCAATCTCTAACTTTCAATTTAAATATAGATGAGTCTCAAATAGAAGCTGTTACATTTTTAAGCTCAGCAGGTTTTTTTTTTCTATAGCTAGCCCCACAAATAAGGCGTCTATTTTCGTTATTTTTCCGCTGTAGGCTTTTACATAATGTTCTCGATTTTGTATTCAAAATGAAATTTCATTAATAACAAGAAATGACTAACAACAAACAATAAAAATAGTTGAAAACTTGGATAATAGGAAACGCTCCATTCCTAGCCGCAGCGTTTACAGACGTGTGACGTCACTCAAGCGACCACCAATCCTAGAGCGTTTTCTGTCACGTGACCAGAGGTAAGAAAAGTATAATTTTTATTTCGCTTTTTTTATTAAAAATAATCCACTTTTCTTTTCAAAATTGATAAAATTAGCTTCCTGAAACATTAATCTATGAGAATGAGTTCAATTTATAATATTTTTTAATATTGTCAAATAGCCTAATGTAATACAGTGCGCACGCGTTTACTGCAGTAGTTGCGGCACAGCCGCTGCATTGATATTGTAAATTTAGGGTTGATCTCATAGAAAAGATGACAGTGGATGTGAAAAGTCTAGTGATGCTGCAACATGTAATTTATGAATGTTGATGGAGTGCCACAGTCAGAGATTTACTATGTGGTGGAATGAAGGTCGCTATCTTAATATTTCTCCCGGTTAAGATTCACACCTGCTGAATATAATTTAAGATCTGCACACCGAGGAGTTCTTATATTCATCTGAAATATGCAAGAAGTATTCATATGATTTGTCATTGTCTTGTTTCTCATAAGTCATACCACTACTCTGTGTTCAATAAATGTAAGATGCAAAGTAATTAAACGATTAAATGTAATTAAATGATTTACTACAGTGTTTATTTATTTGTTTCCTTCAATTTAATTTTTCTTCTACTATACACGATTGGCGTTTTCAAGAAAATCACTATGGCTGATTGTAGCAGTTTGCGCTTCTGACTCAATCCAGAATTTCAGATTTTTTCGATGGAAATTTCACCACCCATTTACTTTTGCCCTTTACGAATTTTAATTCGTATTGATTTCAAATATTACTACAGTTTTTAGCAGAAACAATACAGACGGGGAAGAAATGCATCTACCACGGGAAAACTAAGTTGTGCAGTTTCACAGGAGTGTAACTCTGCACAATACTATTAGATACATGTCTGACACTCTCCTTATAGTTTTGTACAACATTGCCTACCTTTTGAAATGCCATGTGTATTGCAGAGAAAATAAATAGTATTGTCCCTGTTCTGTGAATAGTACAGTGTCTATGGGATCTGTTTTTAAACAAATGTTGGGGTGTTGTGATTATTTGTAATGACGAGTTGAGATACCGTGTGCGTCGCTTCTTATTTTTAACAGTGGTTATATTAATGCTTTTGACTAAGTTACTGAATTTCACTTAACTTTTGAAACTGCAAATTTCACAACGAAGACGCTATGCGATTTCTGATCTGAAGCTGACAACCATCTCCCAACATTATTCGTCGCAATTACTGTATGCACAGCTTGAAACTGAATCTTATTTTCGTAATTCCACATAAATCTTTCGTGGCGTTTTTTACATTTTGGTTTCCGTATTTTATCCTCCGCCTAGTACTTGTTATTTCATGATTTGTAGTCCCAGATTTTGTAACCTCCTTGTAGTATTAATTTGCTCAAGCTTCACCATGTGAATAAACACCATGGTTTTCATACGCGGTTGTAATACTTAAGTCTAAACTGTGGTACCTGTTAACAGAAAAAAGGAAAAAGAAAAAAAAATGGTACAGCTTTCATGACTGGGATAGTAGCGGGGAACATACAAGGAACTGTCATTTTGGTTTGAATTTTGCTACACATTTTCAGTAGAGAATAAGAGCTCATTAATGCCACCAAATATATTTGCTAATGAAGGAAAGTTGGCAATAGCGCAATCGCTGGGACTCGTCAAGGAATCATCATTTTGGTCTGAAAACTGTTGCCCATGTTCGTTTGGTGATACTATTTAATATATGTTGCTCTTAGAGGTGTAAAATGTATAGATACCTCACAAACATAACTCAAAAAGTGCTGTAACACTATACCGCAGGGAGCAACTGTGAGAAGCCTTATAGTGAAGTATAATGACCATGCACACATTCTTTGAATGATATTATTTGGGAATATGTTGCTATAAAAGTATAAATATGGAGAAGATTACACACTAAAGAAAAAACTTTGAACCGTAAGCGAACGTTGGTTGCCTCATTTATGTACACAAACACGACGTCCAACGATAATAGGTATTACATCGCCAAGAAACGTATCCACATGCTATGTCCAAGATGTTAATATTCTACGGCATTTATCAAAGTAGGTTGCAGCAATATTAACGTAGCTTATGTTTGGTTGAAAGTGCAGCAATACGATTGTTTCAGCATTAGGTCGAAGGAATTTAGTTTTTATAGTTGAAATGCAGCCTGTACCAAAATGGTGTTTGGTGGTTGTTGTTGTTAAAGCATAATTCCTAGAAATTTGGATTTATTAAACATTTATCATGATTTTCAAGCAAAGTATTTAGTGGCGCCTGTGGATAGGTTTAACTGCAGCCTGACCAAAATGGACATAGACACTTCCTTTTGTAGCTTAATGTACTATAAATTTTGTTTTTATAATAAAGTTGGTTTTGTTTTCATCGTTGTTGGTTGTTGATGCAATTTGTTCCACATAATAATATTGTCGCTGGAAGTCGCATATGATACCAGATGGCGTCCTCTCATCGATTAGTGTGTACTGTTACATCATATTTTTTTCTATTTTTATTTTGCATGAAATTAATAAATAATATAGTCGAAGGAACGATAGCGTTACCATTATACATTGCTATATGCTTTATCCCAGTCACTCGCTGCCTTAAGTTATGGCATTTTTCGAGTGAAGTTTGTTAGGATGGATATATTTTACAGCTCTAAGAACAACATATATTAAATAATATCACCCAACAATCGTGTGCAATGTTTTGAGACGAAAACAACAATTCCTTGATGAGTCCCAGTGATTGCACTCTTACCGGAAAGTCAATCAAATTGGGGGAGGTAGGACAATAATTCCTTGTGTATTCACTACTATTATCCTGTCACAATAAATTCCAAAAACAAATATAGTTAACTCTGCTGGCCTCCCATCCAACTCTAGTATTCAATACTTGTAATATGTATAGTACTTCATCATTTTCAAGCAAGGACTTAATCAAGATCTAGTGGAAGTAGCTTATATTGCTATACATGTTGACACTTACATGAAACTCGTGCAGTTATTAAATTCCTTGTGTGTTAGGGTATATTGGAGATCGCGATTCCGCTACTACAACATTAAAAAAATATCGTTGTAATACTGCTGTAGTCAGTCACAAGATGTATTATTTACCAAGCAGTAATTCTGTTGTAATACAGCCTGGTCCATTATTTTCAAACGAAATTAGGTTGTTATACAGCCTGGACCAGCATGAAACCGTTAAATGTACTTCGGAAATAATTTCTATCGGAGTCTTGCCTTTGATCACTGCAGTATTATGATGCCAACTACTGTCAGAATCGCGATCTCCAGTAATCCCGTGTATTAGCCTATGACAAGAACATTGTGGTTCAGATTGCATTTCAATGTAGCCATAATCTCGAACTAATATTGTTGCTACAGAATCAAACTATGCAGACATACACATGAAATGCATACATAATTCTCTCTGTCAGTATTTCTAGTTCATTTAACATAGGTTATCAAAATTAATTTCAACATGTGCCTTCAGTATGAACTGCAGTCTGAACTAATGCATCCACAGTAAGTACATTCACTGTATCATTATCTAAACTTGACCCGATTTTGTATTCCTGTAACTTCAGTTCTGTGTTGCATCTCCCCATCATCTTCTCTAGTGAATGTAGAACCTGGAAATTTATTCCTATCCCCTCTACTTTATTTCTGACAGTTGAATTTTTCAGTTAATTCTAGATCGCAATACCACTACCACTACTTTATGCCATGTGCATGACGATGTAAACACTTCCACCAATGTTGTTTATGACGTCACTCTTGCTGCATACACTGCGCGGGCAGCTACAAATATTACTAGTGAGATCAGCATGGAAAATAAGTTTTTTTCTTTGGGTTGGGAAAAACAAAATACCACATTTATATGAAGTTATATGATAAGAATTAAAAAATTTCTACAGTTCAGGTATCAAAATCTAAAATTAACCCCTTCCGAATATTTCTATATCCAGATACCAAAAATTATACGCATAGCTGTAAGTATCTGCAAAATAACCTGCGGTTTAAGCAGGGGATTTATTTTGCTTATAAAACACAATAAACTATATTATGCGCTCTTGACATTTCAGCTTATCTCCATTACAAAAACACAAATTAATGCTAGGAAAGTATTTTCTATGACTTAATGATGGATATGTATCACCACGTTGAATTGCTTTCGCTGTATAGAAATACCGCACTTCAGTGACTTATAAAATTTTTCTCCTGGTCCAGGCCACATTTCAACCTAACCACAACCCTCAGGAAGAAAACAAAACAGCTTAGGTTGTTATGATCTCTGTACCAACAATGTTGTTATGCTATCGCAACCTGTATGTCAGAAAACCTTTCGGCTTAATTCTAGATAATGAAACCACTAATGTTGAAAACTATTATTATTAACCATAAGTAATTATGAATATGCTACATTTCGTTTGTTCCCAGCCCGAGAATATCCGTGTTTGCAGGTAACGTGACATTTGTAGCTGTCCGAGTATTGAATACATCACACCCGGAAATAATGATGTCATAAGTAACAGCAGCAATTTGTGTTTAAATCATTGTTATTCACGTGGTGGAAAGTAGTGGCAGTGATGTCGCTATCTAGATTTCACCCGAGTTGTTTTTATCGGATAATATACCCAAACATTTAAATTTGACTGATGTAAAAGACCCAGCCCATTAGAATTTGTTGGACTGAAAATGTTGATTACACATTTCTTATGCTTTATTGTTTAAGGAAAAGTGTCCTGTTATAGGTAGCAGACAAGTTAAGTTTGCTGAAAGATCACTAACACATCATAACGTGGAGACCACAACAGAAATATTGTTTCTCTGATGCCTTGGTTCTAATGCATTTCAACATGGCAGCTAACATCTTCATTTAATATGCACTCTGCTCATGAAGTTGCTATTATATTTATGTAATCTGTATATAAGTGTCATTGGTCCAGGATTCATTTCAACTTGTTGAACTTGTGGTAGATTGGCATGAACCTGGACTAATAACATTCAAACAAAATATTAGAAATACTCTGTATGATGAGCAATAGACTGTTGACATGACTCATAGCTAAGATGCCGGACAATTGACACTGCATTACTTTTTATGTTTATCTATTTTGTAGGTCTCACAGTTTTCCATGAAGAATAAAGTGTAAAAATTATGTGAACAATATTTCAGACCAAAAAGAACTATGATTTCTATGGGCTTTGGCTTTTACATTAGCTTTATATTTCATGCCTTCCAGCATCGAGGCAAATTTCAATCATTTGATCGTACATTTTTTCTGCTTTGTTCTTATTAAGCTGAATCGTTTTAGTATTTGCCTTTATTTCATGTTAAATAACAATTCTCATTTGGGAGGAGAGCAATTCGAATCCCCGTCCGGGCATTCAGATTTGGGTTTTCCATGGTTTCTCCAAATTACTCCAGGCAAATGCCAGGATGCTTCCTTCAAAAGGCCAAGACCAAATTCCTTCCTGTTCCTTGTCCCCAATCCCATCCCGCCTCTAATGACCTCGATGTCGACGAGGCGTAATGCCATAAGTAAAATAAATAAATAAATAAAAGAACAAAGCAGATATCTTGTCTCAATTAGGTGCCAACAGTATTCCACAAAAGTAAACTCTGTGTATTGTATATAATTCTCTGCTTAATATATTCATAATTGTTGCATTATAATAATTAAATTAATTGAGTGTCGGTTGAGTTGTGATATTTTACTATAAATTTATTAATTTAACAATAACCAACTTTTCATTTCAGGTTGACAGTAAAAGGCAATGGCTTGGCGACTAAAGTAAGTAAACTGTCTGTCAAAAAAATTTAATTTCCTTACTGTTAACATTAATAATATAGTAATATATACAAATTAAAAGTAGTATTCTAGGGGGGAAAGGCTGGATGTTGCGAATCAACAAGGAATTGGTGACATAATAGTGCAGTAGTCAAAATCAAGACATCGCTAGAAATACTTCCCTAAGTACTTTTAATGGTGTGATGCTGGTCCAGAGTATATTACAACCTAATCTCTGTTTAAAAATAATGGTACAGTCTGCACTACAATGGAATTAATGCTTGAAAATAACACATCTTGCAATTGACTACAGCAGTATTATGACGTAATTAGTGAATGTGGTTGTAGTGGAATCACAACATCCTGTACTCCTGAAAAATATTTAATTGCTACTTATATTCCCTCAATGCCCCTTGAAGGATTGAAAGTTGGTGTGCATATTCAGTAGTTGGTATTATTTAGGAAAAAGTGTACATCAAAGCCATAAAATATAAGAAAGGGTATCACAGTTGTAGGTTTACAAAGACTGTTGACGTTTCTATATTTTGAATCAACCAGAATCGTCCCTGGACCACTAAATGTGTATAATATTTGGGAACATTTTTTTTAAATAAAAAGACATTCCAAATGGAATGCCATGAAAAAATAGGCCGAGCATGTTGGGTGAGCGGTAATGCTGTGGCCTTGCATTCGGGAGGATGTGGATTTGAATCCCCATCCAGATTTGGGAATTCCATGTGAACGCTGGGATGGTTCCTACAAAAAAAGGCCATGGGCAAATTCTTTCTGTTTCCTTGTTTCCAGTTATTTCCCACCTCTAGTGACCTTGATGTCAACAAGGCATAAAACCATAAGCAAAAACGAAAAACATCAACCATCATTGACACCACAAATAAGTAAAGATGGGAACCTTTGTCTGAAGAGCATTACTGCTTATTGTACATTATTTCAATGGTACATGTTTTTCAACTCTATTGTACACTGTATCTTGAATAAGATAGGGTAAGAAATGTCTGGACCAGTGTCAGGCTCTACAGATGTCGAGGGAATAACTGTTTAACTACCGGATGTCTTCAGCTTAACATGAAATTAATTAAATTTGATAGATTGTTAATTTAAATTTTCGAATGTGTTATCCCTATTTAGAAATAGTAATGTGTCATATATAGAATTATTAGCTTGGGACAGCTGGTGTTGTAATTAGCTTTTTAACAAACAAAACAAACTTACTTCAAGAATATGAGCTGTTTACAAAACCACTGCAGAGTAAACCGAGCGTGTTGGTGTAACGGATAGCGTGTTCTGGCCTCGCATTCGGGAGGACGGCGGTTCGAATCCCCTGTCCGGGCATCCAGATTTGGGTTTTCCATGGTTTCCCAAATCACTCCAGGCAAATGCCGGGATGCTTCCTTAAAAAGGTCATGGCCGAATTCCTTCCCATTCCTTGCCCCCATCCTTTCCCGTATCTAAAGACCTCGCTGTTGAGACGTAAAGCAGCAAAAAAAAAAACTGCAGAGTAAAAAATGTTACTAAACACTTCTATCAGTAGATTGCATTATTTACATTCGCTACCATTTTTTTATTATTATTCTTACTAATGTTTTAATTTTCTTATTATGATTTGTTTATACATGGGACTGAGCATGGTGGATGATCTGTAACACCCTTGCCTTGCATTCGAATCCTTGTCCAGAAATGCTGAAAGAATTTAAAATTGAAATTCGTAAATGGCAAGTGTAGTTGGGTGAGGGAATTTACACTCAAACTATATAAGATAACAAAAATAATGTAGGATGGCAGTTTCATTGTGACCATTATCAAATTTATGTATTTATCATATTATATTTAACAAAATATGGAGAGGCTGAGGACAGATGTGCATATCACAAGCTTGTACAATTTTATATCTCTTAAATCTAATGTTTTTGTCCAAAGAACTGCACTGATTGATGCATCATGTATTTCTGCTATTTTTCCTCTGTATGCTCAATGAGGACGGTCAGAAATGATGTGGTGAATTGTCTGTAAGGTGGCTCCACGGTCACAATTTGCAAAATCTACCCATCCCCATTTTTGTAATAAGTAGCCACTTGTCCATATATAATGAATAAGTATTTGGTTTTTACTTCTATTTGTAAGGATTGACACTAACTTTCAAAGCGTACTTTGCACAAAGAAACTGAATAAATTAATATATTTGTAAGAATGATGATAATAAGCACAATAATGTGACAGTTAATATAAATAGTGGTTGGATAGTTAATTTAATACAATGTATGATTTGATAAAATTTAAGTGAATCCAGTTCCAAAGCATATGCTTTCAGCGAAAAATAAATTCACAGTGTGGTTTCAAGTAATTAATTTACATATATTAAATTGTGCAGTCTTTTCCTTTTAATTTACACACACACGCGCGCGCTCGCGCCTATGGACTAAATGTAATGAAATTTCAGTAGGACCAGTTTGAAGACATACACTTTCACCAAAAAAATGGTTCATTCAGTTGATAGCGCGGTTTTAGAGTAAAACATTAAAAATAAATATAATTCAGTTGAGAACATTCTTCTTTTTTAAAGTGACATATATTACTAGCACTGTAGTGCCCCCACCTGGACACCGGTAAACCTATGGGGACCTATGGCGAACCTGGCAGCAGGCCGAGCAGACTTGGCCAGATTCGATGAGAGGAATGAGCGAATGGGTAAGGATCGACCTGGGATCGGAGTGAGACATTCGTGGTAGGATTATCGGGATGAATGGTTTCATAAACACGTACTATGTACACTATTTACTATCATGACTGTACAAAATATACAAATGGTATGGTGAATGCTGGCTATAATGTAAAGTGCTATTGCGCTACCTTCCGACATCCTGCTATGACATATACTGGAAAATGGTTGCTGATATTATTACTGCATTAGTGTGACAGTTACTTTGAGGACAGCAAGAGCTTCTTCGACTGCGGGCAATTATCTAGACCAGTAACCCCAGCTCTAGGCATTGTGGAGGACCCTAGCTCCCTACCTATGTTTCAAAGATGGCTTTCCACATCCAACCATTCCCTACAACAGAGCCAACCTGTTAGGCGCTGTCCATCTTCTTCGTGTGTGGCGCCACCCCGCGACCACGGCCATCGGAGGGCGGCTCGACGTCTGTGTTCCCTCTGCGCCGACTGTTGCTGGCTGCTACTAATTGTTGAAGACAAGACAAGACACTCTCCGATACAAAGGTTTTTACACAACCTCCCACTACAGTCGCAAAGTGGAGGGGCAAATGGTAGACCAATGATGAGGCCGTCATCTGTACTCCTTAGCTTGCCCATTGTGCACTTTTTCCCTACTGTCAGCGTTCTAAATCCCCAGTTGATGCCTCTGTCTGGTTTCTTAACGTGTATCTTGTCGTCCTCATTTCATAATTAACAAATGTGTAACTTATGAGCCAAGCGAACAACTGCGTTCACTACAGCAAAACTTAGTATTTACTTTCATGCCTAATTTCTTTCCTGTTCATTATCCACAACCCTTTCCCAGCCTGTATGGCCTACTGTAAGTTTGACGTGCAGTTGATATTTGTTCTTTCCATACAGATTTTCCATGGATTCTTTAAATGGTTCTCTCAAAATGCCTTTGCCGAATCTCTTTCTATTCCTTTCTAACAATCCTCTCCTGGCTCTAATGACCATGGCGTTTACCTACCATGAAGCTTTAATTAAAGAAAAAATTAATTAATTTTTTGCTGCTGAGCTATAAAGTAAGATGTTATTTCTCTTTTTCTTCTATCCTTCCCTGTATTTATTTTTGAAAATGTAGAAATGTAGAATTATTAAGAGAGAATAACATTATTTAAGGGACTAGTTTATGAACCATCAGGTTTATGATGGTTAGGTTTTTAATTTAATTTTTTAATTTAATTTAATTGCAATGGAGCACAGGCTCCGGTGGCAATTTTTTTTGCCCATACTGTTGTATACTTTTTCAAATTGTTTAACCTACTTTAATGTGAAAACAATTGACAGGATAGTATCTATGACATAAATGGATTTAAGAATTTCATTGTAATGGGTCTTCCTTGTCATAACATTCTTGTGCAATCAAATAATTCCAGTGATATCATTTAACTTGATTTTATTACAGTGTTCATTTATCATTATTGCAGGCCTTCAAAAGTGGAATTCGTGCGTTTGAAAAGTCCATTCAAAAAGAAAAAGAATGACAACTCTCTTGGAATTCAGCAGTGTGTGGATGAGCAACCAGTACCACAAGAATCCTCTACAAATGAAGAAAAGATTGAGTTTGTTCCACGTCCACGTTCTAAAAAGGTTAAGCCAACTAGAATATATCGTAACCATATAAAAATTTGGACACCAGAGGAAATTACAATGCCAGTGTCAAATGCTAATCAGCAAAATCAACAACAAGACCACCCAACAATTTCAATGCCTGTGCAAAGTCCTCTTTGGCAGAATCAAACACACAATCTCTCAGAAATTCCAATGCCATCATCAAATCCTTATGCTCAGAGTAATCCACAAGCTCACTCAGAAGAGCCTCCGAAACATCAGCTAGAATCGTCAGATCCACAGGATGTGAAGCCTTCAAAGCAACAAAGAGGTAATGTGAATTTAACTATTGAATTTACTGTAACTGTTATGTTGCTTAATGATGTGCTGTTACTGGATCTAGTTAATTGCTCACTTTTATTACTGATGCTACACTGTAGAGAACTTAATTCTGCGTGTTTTATTTACTGTTTTGGCTGTCTTGTAATATAAACTTACCAGCATAACGCTTGTCTTGAGAAAATGTTATCCCATATATTCATGATCATCAACAGTTTCCAGTTGCTGGTTGGGTCTGCTATGCACACAAGCTTCGCCATTTTTTAAAATTATTTCTCTCTCTCTATCCCCCTTGGCACATACTTTCTGTTGTCAGTGTGATCCAGCTCTTTCTTCTCTTTAGCACTCTCTCCTCTCAACCATCTATCCCATACACTATATTCCTGTTATAAGGTCCCAATCCATTTTAGCACTAAACAATAGTAAAAGAATCCACATGTATAGCTGAGACTGCTTATAACGCTCAAAAAAGTCTGAACAGTGAGTTCGTATGTTATTTCTAAGAGCAGCTTACAAGGAGAGATATTTGGCATGGAAATCTGAATCAAAGAACGATCAGTGTGGATTTATAGTATTACACTTTAGCCATCTCATTCTACCCTGGTGGGCTTTCATTTACGAGAAAGTCAGAATTGAAAACAGTGAAATTTTAAATGGTTGATCTATACCTATAAAAAGCGATCAACAAAAAATAGCTGAGTAACTATGTGTTTTTTTTTGTTATCTCCTTATACCAAAGGTCTTTGATGCGATCCCCAGTTCTAGAAAATATTTTTATTTTCTGTATATATATCATTTAGCTTCTATTTGATGTTTATAACATCACAGACTCATTTTTACAAAAATTCACGTTCTTTAATGGATTAACAAGGTTTTTTTTTATGGTAATGTACAGTAAAAATATTTAAAATATGAATAACTTCTACACCGCGAACATTTGAGAAAAGATATCATTCTACAGCCATAACATTTGTAAATTCTCCATTAGAATGGAACTTTACCAGATGAATTTATCACATCAGTAAGTACAGCTTCACGCAAAATATGGAAAACAAGTGAGTTTATTTTAATAGCATATTTATTTTTAGAAATTTTATTTGCCACACAATAATAGGAGTTTGTAATAAAATGCAGTGTACTGGCAATTAGATTGGAATACACAAGGACCAGAACAAAAATTCCCTTTGCTATTGTTGTAACAAAATATGTATATTGTTATCGAATTCATGAGAACTCATTGACTGCATTACATTCGTTGTAATGGCCTAGGAATATATTCTTATGTTATCACAAAAGCTTGCCAGTTAATATACATTCCTTGCTGTGGATGCTACAGTTGGCGTCGTAGAAAGTGGGTGTCCATTAATTATGTGAGATGAAATAGGGAGGAAGGGGGTCCGGCGAAATCTCACGAAACCTCACCAACGGGGAGGGAGGGGTAGTGGGTCGACAGAAATTTCACATGAGGTTTTGAAATTCTTGCAGGATCTACAAATGATGCGAAAGTCGACCTTAGGTTTTTTTTCGTCCAAGCCGACCTTAGTGGGGTTTTAACCGCCCTTGGAAGTATGAGACCTTAAAAAAAGTTATGAGGTCGATTAGTAGGGGGTTGGGGGGGGGCAGAATTCTGGAAAAACACCACGTCATTAATGGACGCCCCAAAACGGCCACTGACTGTACTGCCAATGCCATTACTTGTGGTAAATCACATGTGGTATGATACCTAAAGTGTTTTGAAATGCATTTTTTATTAAAAGGTCCTCAGAAAAGAATGTATCAAATTTCTCACCAAAGAAACAATTTGTTCTTGGTACGCCTTTATTGCACCACTACTGATAATTTTTTACTAAGCTTTAATTTCTTATGTTTAAAATATTATACTGATTTAAAAATTAAGTCCAACAAAAAATATTCAGACATCAGTATGGAAACTGAATTTAAGGTAATAACTAAAAGAAGTTTTTGGATGAAATTAACTTTTTTGCTTCTCCATGCTAATATTTGGTACTAGACGAAAAAGAGTAATGCAGTTGTACACACATCAGGGTGCATACACACGAAGCAGGAGGCAAATGTTAATCTATTTTCCCTCCCATGATCAAGGATTCATCAGAAATATTGTTTATTTCTTGTTTTTTGTGTATGTGTGTTTTAGTCCTCCTTCCTTTGACTGTGGTAACATGACGATTTACTTTTTATTTCATTGTTTGGATTGAGAATGAAAATATCTTGGCCAAATGTAATTTAAAAATGTTTGCCTTACATCTAACTCTCACTTATGATTAGAATCAACTGACCTATTGGAAATTTATTTCTTATTGTTCCATTTTGTATTAATTGCAGCAAGTTAAATGATTGTTTTAGTTTATTTATCATTGTACTTCAAGCATTGATTTCTGTTCCTTTACTGATGTTAAATCAGAATCTTAAAATTAATTGGTGTATTGATATCTGGAGTTTATTTTTAATTAACAACCTTAATTGTGTGTTTTAGTGTATTTTACTGTAAACAATTTGTTACATCGTACGGTGAGCAAAAAATGAAGGAACACCATGTATTGTGAATATATTCTGATTAGGCTTGCAACGAATATTCGGCAACTATTCGGTATTTGGTATTCGGCCTATTCGGCCACTTTTTTACTATTCGGCTGAATACTGAATATCTAGGTAGGGGCCTACTATTCGGCAGAATACCGAATACTTAGGATTTTTTTTTTTTTTGTTAGATAATTGCCTAAAATAAAACGATTGATTCATTGCATGGTAATGTATTTAACTTACAATTACAAAAAATAATCGTGCATGGTCAACTTACACGATGTCAGTGCAAAACAAAAATATTATAAATTCCTATTCACTGGAATCATCATAATTGAAATTTAGGAGTGGAAGATTGTGATGCAGAAATACTTATTTTTCTGCATTGTCGGGTAGTAGTTTACTTCTTTTCTTCTCGTAGACTTTTCCAGCTTCAGAGAAAAGCCGCTCCGAATAAACACTGCTTCCTGGCGCAGACAATTATTTTGCTGCAAGCTTTGTCGAACACGGAAATTTCTCTCTTCTTGCTTGCCACCAAATGTATGGATTATCATGCTATGATATACTATTAATATTTAAATAAACATCAATTTCAGTTTCAACTGCATTTTTTTTCTTTTGATGTCCCTGCATTGATTGTACTTTTCTCTGTAACAATCAATTCAAAAAAATCCATAAAAGATGTGTGTGTATTCTGTGACCCGACTCTTCCGTCATCCTCTTGGACTGAATAGGGGACGAATTCGCGCTGCCATCGCTGCTTGTTTCACAGCACGACCATCGATCAAAATATACTGCCTTGTTTTTTCTCTTTGCAGTTGACTGTTTAAAACATTCATTTTGAAGCGAGGGTCCAAAACGGTTGCCGACAAATAATTTTTATTTGTGGCAATGTCTTCAAATCGTTCGTTCAACCCTTGTTGCATGACAAGTCTCACTTGGCTTAAGTTGGCTGTTAGCTCTGATGTGCTAGTTTTATCGCAATATCGCTGACTTGCGGTTACAAAATGATAGTCTGAATTTAATAAAACTAAGGCCATAATTTTAGGTTTTCCTGTCAGAATTAATATATTCAAATAAAATGGAAGCCACGAATCTTCTCCAGTTCTCCAACTTGTAACTGATTAACGTTGAGGTTGATGACGTTTCAGCCAATATTCAACATTTAGTCTAATTGCCCTTCTCACAGACTTAAAAATGAGGTATGAGGATGTTGTGACTACAGAAATACTGCACTATGTTATCGATCCATATAGTGAAGAATGGCATATCATACTACAAGAAGATTATTTATCGAAGTTATCACTATCGTATTATGTAGGGGGAAGTTCAGAAAGTGGTATAAGCAATTCGGTCTTAAGAAGGTTATACCAATTGCTTGCTTATCCCGTATTTTGAACTATCGTAAGAAAGCTTTTCCATCTTCACACATCATTGTATGTTATTCTTAAGAAAAAAATCCAACGTAGATACTTGAGGCCATACTTCAAGCTTGTTAAAACAGGCACAGAGTGGTGGGAGGTAAGTCTGCTTTAACAGGCGGGCGAGAGACAAGCACAGCAATACACATTTTGGCTCACTTCGGCCGAATACTTTTGCCGAATATTCGGCTATTTGGCCAGGAAGTCTGCCGAATATTCGGTATTCGGCGTATGGCCGAATATACTATTTGTTGCAAGTCTAATTCTGGTATATTATAACTGTGAAAATATCCTTTTGTTTTTCAGCATCAACTGTTCCTCGTCTTGAAGATGATGCTCCACTGAAAATAGTAAACACCAAAAATGTAAAAATCTTCACAGTACACTTCTCTCATATCGTAAAAAACGTTCAAGCTGATAGTTATCATCGTTTTGTGGTAAGTGCGCCAATTCATCTGTGTTAAATACTACTGCTAAAAAATTATAATTTTAATTTTTGTCATGGATTGTAATTTTCGATTAATAAAAAATTTCATCTTCAGAAAAATTTACTGCCATGGAAAATTTAAGCAAGCTGTAAAGTGCTGAGTATGTAAAACTAAAAACAAACAAAAAAAATAGAATAGAAAAATACTCTTAAAAAAAATCTGGGGAATTTCATTGCAGATTGGAACCATGGTGCTATGGTCGCATTTTTAACACTAAAATAGTACTTACGTTAACAATCTATGTGAAAGTAATAATTTTCTTGTGAATCGAGTCTTAGAATGAATATATGGTCACATGCTCTATTCATGAGAAAATCCCAGTTCATGACCCTGTCTAGTTGCCTTTCTTTCATCGGGAATGTTAATGCTCAAACATCACTTTACATGCAGAACTGCCTGAAGCAAATAACACATAATATTTTTCTACAGATCTGCTGTACTGGATTTGACACAATTCATTGACATAATCAAACAGACTATTAGACACCCTTCTTATATATAAAGTAAACATCAAGTTTCATTCAGACTAGTTTGGTTCCTTGTTCCTCTTCACATTATTATTTTTTTCTGTTTATGCTGCCACCTTTTTCTGTTCCCTTCCAGGCATTAATGAATAACATTTTGATTACTGTAACTTTTGTTAGCAGATCCATACTGGCTACTGAAACTATTACTTTTAAAGAAATGTAAAAAGCAAAAGGTTAATTACGGTTATAGGGTGGGGTCAGAATTGCTTGTTGAAAGCTTGAAGTGTAAATATCCTGGCATAACGCTTGATAACAAACTCAATTGGGTAATGCACATTGGGCAGGTGGTAGGAAAAGGTTACAAAATCCTTCATTTACTGGAGAGGGTGATGCGAGGATGTAACAGAGAAGTTAGGGAGTTGGGTTACAAAACTTTGGTCATACCATTGGTGGAATATGGTGGAGTAGTTTGGGATCCACATTTTAGTTATCAAATACAGGAGCTGGAAGGTGTTTGTGGAAATTATCGCAGGACCCATTCAGTAACTGATGTGATAAGGGAGCTGGGCTTCATCGAAGAGGATGTGCTGATAACATAGAAGCTGGTCCCGGTAGTGATGGCACGAATAATTTTAATATTACAGCTCCAATTACTTCACCCATTTACCGTCAGAGTGCGAGTATGAAAAATGCTATTTTAGACTCCACAAATAACAATACGAAGCAGCTAAGGATAATGGTACTAAATTGTCGGAGTATTAGAGGGAAAGTAGCGGATTTTCACGCCTCAGTTGCGACTAATGATGTCGATATAATACTAGGAACCGAGAGCTGGTTGACGCCTGAAGTTGAATCTAGCGAAGTATTTGGCCCTCATTTCAATGTTTTTCGGAAGGAGAGAACTGTCTCAATGGGCGGGGGTGTGTTCGTGGCCGTAAGTAAAACCGTTAATTGCTCTGTCGTAACTGAAACGGAAAATTTTTGTGAGTTAATATGGGTCAAGGTAAAAATTGGCAAAAATTTAAAGTTCATACTCGGGTCATTTTATCAACCTCCGGATTCTGATTTGTCTAACGCGGAATACTTCAGAGAGTCGCTTAATAACATTTACAAAAAATTTCAAGGACATATATTGATCGTGGGTGGTGACTTTAACCTACCGTCGGTTAGGTGGGACACATACACGTTCAGGTTGGGTGGAAGAGATAGGTTAATAACCGAAATGTTCCTAGAATCATTTGCAGAAAGATCACTTGAACAGATGGTCGAAGAGCCAACGCGGTGCGACATAGATTCCTCGTCCATTCTGGATCTTTTTCTAATTAGTAATCCTGATATTGTAGATAAAGTTTGTATAGAAGACGGTATAAGTGATCACAAGGCGGTTGTGGTAACGTTAAACTCTAGTCTGAGTCTGAAGCATGACAAAGAGAAACTCGTTTATTGCTTCGATAAGGCAAACGATGTGGGTATGGTTGATCACTTTGCGAAGAATTTTGAAACGTACACGCTAAATACAAATGTTGAGGAACTTTGGTTTAATTTAAAAGAACTAATATGGACCGGTTTAAAACAGTTTGTTCCTAAGAAGTGTATTAAGGTCAGTAATAACTTCCCTTGGTTCAATAGGGAAGTGAAACGTTTGCTCAGGAGGCAAAGGCGATTACATGCCGCAGTGAAAAAAATCGGGGGACTCATCTAATCATGCTAAATTAGTCCAGTTGCGTGCGGAAGTGCGTAAGGCAATGCGCGATGCATTTAAAGAATTCCAAGCCAGGAATTTATCCGAAGATCTGATTACTAATCCAAAAAAGTTCTGGTCGTATATCAAAGTAATAAGAGGCTCTCGTAAGGTTATGCCGTCGCTGATTAAAGAAAATGGTGAATTATCAGAAACAAGCGTAAAGAAAGCAGAAATTTTGAATGATATATTTAAGAAGGCTTTCACGATAGAAAACTCAGAGGAGATACCGATATTTAACAATCGTACCGACAAAATTATGAATGATCTCGCTCTTGATGTCGAGGGAATAACTAAACTGCTTATGAATGTAAAAACCAATAAGGCTCCTGGACCAGACGGTATTCCTACAAGATTCTACTCAAGATATGCAAAGGAAATTGCACCGTATTTGATGAAATTGTATACTGTCTCTCTGGATCGAGGAAAAATACCAGCCGAATGGAAGACCGCTATCATAATTCCAGTGTTTAAAAATGTGAATGTTAATGATCCTCAGAATTATAGGCCGATCTCATTAACTTCAATATTTTGCAGGATTTTAGAATATATCATCTATTCAAATGTCATGCGGTTCTTGGATGAAGGTGAGCTTTTAAATCCAAATCAACATGGATTCAGAAAAGGCCGATGCTGCGAAACACAACTTTCACTTCTAATTCACGACTTGTGACGAATTATAGATGAGCAATCCCAGGTTGATTTGGTTCTATTAGACTTCAAAAAAGCTTTCAACACTGTGCCTCACACTAGGTTACTTAGGAAACTTCGCGGTTACGGCATATCTAGACAAATATGCGACTGGGTTGCAGACTTTCTAGAGGGCAGAACACAGTGTGTAGTTCTCGACAGTGAGCATTCATCATTTACTGAAGTGGAGTCTGGAGTTCCCCAGGGAAGCGTGTTAGGGCCTCTGCTGTTTCTCGTATACATCAATGATCTATGCGACATAATAGGGGGGATGAAAAGATTATTTGCCGATGATGCTATTATTTATCGCGAAATAAAAACCCAGGACGACTGCACTTTGTTACAAGACGATATTATGAAAATAATTGCGTGGTGTAAAGATTGGCAGTTGGAGTTAAACGCTAAAAAGTGCCAAGTCATGCGTGTAAGTAAAATGGTGACACCATTTAACTATGAATATACAATTAATGGCACTGTCCTTGGAACGGTAGATTCTGCTAAATACCTAGGGGTAACCATTCGTAATAATTTGTCATGGAATGAGCATATCGAGAATGTAATGGGAAAAGCAAATCGTATGCTCCGATTTCTAGGTCGTAATTTAAATCAATGCACTCGGGAAATTAAATCGATTGTATACAAGTCACTAGTACGTCCTCACTTAGAGTATTGTTGTTCTGTATGGGGTCCCCATCAAAAGGGGTTAATGGAGGCTTTAGAGAAGGTCCAAAGAAGAGCCGCCCGATTCGTGACAGGTATATATAGTTGGAGGGAAAGCGATGTTGAATGAGACGTATTTCAGACTGACAGACAGGAAGTGTTGCTACCAGCAACATACATATCTCGAAATGATCATGAAAATAAGATAAGAGAAATCAGGGCCAGAACAGATTCATTTCTGTACTCATTTTTCCCACGAGCGATTAGGAATGGAATAGAAAGGATTTACCGGGTGAGTTAACTTAAAATCCGACAGGAGTAGCTTTCGATAAAGCACTCCAGCCATCCTGATCTGGGTTTTCCATGGTTTTCCCAGATCACTCCACAGCGAATGTGGGGATGGTTCCTCACAATAGCCCTTATAACCCTTCCAAACCATAACCTTTTCGATAGGTGCAATGCACACACCACACACTTTTAGTGAATCGTGGAGTAATAATAATAATAATAAAAAATGAGGAGAATGAAGAGAGTGCTGGGAATGTACAGGGCATATGTTAGTGATAGGGCTAGGAGGGATATTGGTCAAAGAATTAGGAATAGTGCATGGAAGGGGAAAGGCGACCATGACCACAACCTAGCGCTCGATTTCATGCATAAGGGAGTGGGAAAATATTCTTTTGTTGGTAAGGGTGTCAGGGATTGGAACAAATTACCAAGTGTAGTGATGAATAATTTTCTAAAAACGCGTAAGGAATTAAAATTTGTAAATCATAATAGTAAATGGACGACGAATTTAACATTCCAATTATAAAAGAATTTTTTTAAAAAAAATATGTATATAAAAAAAGGGTAGATGGATGACTGGGGGAATTGCTACCGGAGTGTTAGCTCCATTGTAAGTAAAAATTAATAATAATGTGTTTCTGGGTAATGAAAGATTTGCCCCAAAAATTTATTCTTCAATCTATGCTAATCTTATGTTTTATACCCTTTGCTACTTTCATTTTTAGTGTTGTTTTTTTATTATTTAATTTATTGTTTACATCAAGTACCTAGTTTAACTTGCTAATCTTCAGTGTTCTTCTGCCTTTGCATTTTCATACTTAAAGCACCATTATTTGAAGCTTACATTCTGTGTTATTTGTACTATTTAAATAAAGAGGTGAGATGAAAACTAGTAATACAAACTTTTATTACTGTGTTATGTTTAGGCTGTCAGCTTCATACAAATGTTGAATTTGTTTAGGTGAAAACCCCAGTTTATGACAAGGATGCCATAATTGCTGCCATTAATGCAACCATTCAACCACTATCTATTTCACCATATTACGTAAGTTGTGTATATGTTTAAGAACTTTATATACAAAATTAGTTTTGATTATTGACCTCTCTCTCCCAGTGTGTGTGGGTATGTATATGTGTGTGTGTGTGTGTGTGAGAGAGAGAGAGAGAGGTGGAAGGGGGAGAATCATATGTTTCCTGCCACTCCAAAAAAAAAAAAAAAAAATGTGGACAGAGCACAATAATACCGCAGGTATGTCATTTTTAATATTTCAGTATGTCTCTTGATTTTATGGCTCTATGTTGTCATATTTATTACTATGCTGGAACTAAACAATCCAGATGCTGTTAATTGGATTAAAAATGCATCTGTGCATCTGTATACTCCTGAGGCATTCTGCCATGTGATCTGGTGAAATTGAATGATGTATTGGCCAGCAGTCTTGTGGCCATACTCAGATTACGTCACCTGAAATATCTTTTTATAAGATGACCAAGCAGAGTGCCCAAGATGTTTTATCTCAGGATAAAAATATTTAGTGTTTGGCCAGCTAATCCTAGATTCTTAGTATATTAGTTTTTGGTAGTCCTTATTCTGTTTGAAGTTACATCGGTATATATGTACAGTCATTTTACAGTTTTTCTGTAGTAATATTTTTCAGTATTTTTTTTTCGTAGAGGTGAATAGCAAAACATAGTTTTCAATGACAGTGGAGTAGGGAATTCATTCTGTATAAAAAATAGTTTTCATTACAACTAAACTAAGAAAAGTTATGATTGCTAATGCTGCATATTATATCATTGATAACACTCAGAATGATTATATGGATAGAAGTTGAATATAACTGTATTCTGGAATGTAAAAGCTGTATATTGGATAGTTGCTTTCTCCCTGTTTATAACTCTAATGTAAACCAAAAGTAAGAATACTAGTACTGTCGAAGCAGGGGACAGAGATTTTGGTTATTTTCACTGAAGTTGCAATAGAGAGATTCATATGTAACTATATCAGAAATGTCTGTGAGGAAAGAAACTAGTTTGCAGATTGACAATGTGGCTTTAAGCAAAGATATTCTGATGAATTATGTAAAATATTTCAGTTGAATTGGACACGGGAAGCCAAGTTGATAGTGTAGCACTAGATCTTTCTAAGGCATCTGACAGAGAAAGCCATAAAATTGTTTTAAATAAACTAAAATCTATTGATTAAAAAGTTACTTGCTGGGTAGAGGAATATTTAAAAGCCAGAAAGCAAAATGTTATAGTAGGAAATAGATTATCAAAAGAGGTGGAAGTACACAGACGGAAAAAAAAATCCCAACACCAAGAAAGACTTGTGTTAGATAAACGAAATTTGGTAGGCGTGTTTATACATCTGAAAGATGACATCGATTCAAATTTCGCGCTTCGCGCATAAGTGTGGCGCTAGTAGCGCTACTCAGAGCTTGCAAATCAGGTTTGCTTTAAATACGCGCTGTAAAGTTTGTGAACGTTATTTACCGCTGAGATTTGACATAGTGAGTTGATGTTAGCCAAGAATGCCTTTAAGAAGACGAAGAAGCCATTATCAACAGCTCACCGAGTTTGAACGAGGTCGTGTAATAGGGCTACGAGAAGGTGGATTTTCTTTTCGCGATATTGCAGAAAGACTTGGCCGGAATGTATCCACTGTGCATGATTGTTGGGTGCAGTGGTCAAGGGATGGTACTGCCTCAAGAAGACCGGGTTCCGGGAGGCCACGTGGCACTACTGAGAGGGAAGACCGCCGTATTCGGCGTACAGCTGTGGCGCATCGTACTGCGTCTGCGGCAGAAATTCGAGCTGCAGTTGGTACCACAGTGACACAACGAACTGTTAGAAATCAGTTACTTCAAGGACAGCTCCGAGCCAGGCGCCCTGTAGCGTGCATTCCACTGACTACAAGCCATCGCCGTTTGCGACTCCAGTGGTGTCAAGCCAGAGCTCATTGGAGGACGGAGTGGAGATCTGTTGTGTTTTCTGATGAAAGCAGGTTCTGCCTTGGTGCCAGTGATGGCCGAGTGTTGGTCAGAAGGAGGCCAGGGGAACGCCTGCAACCAAACTGTCTGCGGCCTAGACACACTGGACCTACACCTGGAGTCATGGTCTGGGGAGCAATTTCCTATGACAGCAGGAGCACTCTTGTGGTTATACCAAACACACTGACTGCAAATTTGTACGTCAGTCTGGTAATTCAACCTGTAGTGCTGCCATTCATGAACAGCATTCAAGGGGGAGTTTTTCAACAGGATAACGCTCGCCCTCATACCGCTGTTGTCTCGCAACGTGCTCTACAGAGTGTCGACATGTTACCTTGGCCTGCGAGATCACCAGATCTGTCTCCAATTGAACACGTATGGGATATCATTGGACGACAACTCCAGCATCATCCACAGCCAGCACTGACCGTCCCAGTATTGACAGCACAAGTACAACAAGCATGGAACTCCATACCACAAAGTGACATTCGAAACCTGTATGACACAATGCATTCACGTTTGCAGGCTTGCATTCAAAATTCTGGAGGTTACACCGGCTATTAATTTAACAGTATTTCACATTTGAAATGCATTTTCTTGAGCTTAAATTAACCTGTGATCTTGAAAATTTAATCAATTAAACATGTTAACTTGACAAATGCATTGTCCAAATTTCATTACTCTACAATAATTTTTTCTTGGTGTTGGGATTTTTTTTTCCGTCTGTGTATCTTAACATAACATTTGATAATAAACTCAACTGGGCAGAGCACATTGGGCAGGTGGTAAGAATATGTTACAAAATCCTACATTTATTGGAGAGGGTGATGGGAGGGATGTTAGGGATTTGGGTTACCATGAATATGAATATGGTGGTGTAGTTTGGGACCCACATTTTGGGTATCAAATACCAGAGTTGGAGGGCATACAAAGATATGTTTGTGGAAATTATTGCAAGACCCATTCAGTATCTGTTGATAAGTGAGCTGGATTGGTAGTCATTGGAAGCCATGAAGAGAGTGCTGGGAATGTACAATGCAAATGTTGGTGATGGGGCTTGTAGGGATTTTTGTAGAAGAATTAGGAATAGTGCATGGAAGAGGAAAGATGACCATGACCACAAACTGGCACTCTATTTCATGCATACGGGAGTGGGAAAAGTTTCTTTTGTGGGTATGGGTGTGGGCTTTGAACAAATTACTAAGTGAAGTAATTAATAATTTATCAAAAATGCTGAAGGAATTTAAAATTAAAATTTGTAAATCACAAAAGTAGATAGGGGAGAAATTTAACACTCAAATTATATTATATAAGGTTGTTAAAAAATAAAATAAAAAGGGAGTAATTGACAGGGAATTGCCAGCAGAGTGTGTGCTCCATCGCAGTTAAATTAATAATAATAATCTGTATAACATAGGCTCCCTCAGGTGCTTATGAGGGTGATCCAGAAAACTGAAACTTTCCCATGCTAGGTTTACAAGCAAATTTTTGTCCCTTTTATCGTGTCATACTCCTCTGTCAGGAGAGGAGAGGGAGAAATTGAAATTCCTAGAGAAGATTGGAACTTTCCGCAAAAGGAAAAAATACCTATCAGAAATAAATGGCCCTCCAAGCTTTAGGGATTGAATTAAATTGATTACCTCTAATTTAAAAAAAAAAAAAAAATCCTGAATGTCACACTGAAAAACCAAACAAATCTCAGTGACGTCAAATTCAATGAGATAAAGGTAATTTACAGGTTAATGAATAGTTATAAGGAATGTGGGAGGTTTTGATACCAAGAGAGAAAAAATCAAATTGTGTACTGAAGAAAGCTATCACGTGTGGAGAAAGAATTTAAGAAATCGAAATGTGACTGGAAAAGGAAAATGAAGGGGAAAAATGTTAAAAATATAAAATGAAAAACATGTAGAGTATGAGGATGAAATTAAAGAATATACACAAAACACTTTCCAAGTTAGAGAAGAGTACACTTCTTGCAAAATGTAGAAACATATCTTTCCAGAGGATCTTGTCAGCAAAATTGTGACAGCTGTAATATGATTACTCTTCTTTAAATGTTTTAGAACAGCGGTACCCAACCTTTATTGGTACACGACCCACTTTTAAGTAAAAAAAATTTCGCGACCCACCTAATATGAGAGTCTATCTAATATCAGAATGGGAACTGTTGTATGACCTCGATACGCTATCTACTATACTATCCTATGAAAAGGCAAATTTTCCTACAAAGCATATAATATCAACAAAAACAAGAATTGATAACACATAAAACAACAAACATATTATAGACTGGGAGGCCTCATCAAGTTGACAACTAAAATTTCATGATTAGAAGTAATTCGATCAGCATCTTAAAATGAAACTGATCTGCCAAGTCAATTTTTTGTGGAAACCACCTGCAGCCCCGATTTCGCGCTGCCTGCATTGTAATTACAAATACTTGGTTGTGTTTCAGTCACATTTTCTAACCTATTATTACCAGACGTGGAGGTTTAAGTTTCGTCACCATTTGAACAGTCTCTTTTACGGCACGACCCGGTCCTCAACCAACTTTCCACTATCACATTAAATCTACTCTCAATCAAAATAAAACACAAATAATAACTCATTCCAGAGAAAGACTGTTTCGATCAAAGACTTTGGTTTCGATTCAAGAATAAACAAGACAATGGCATTGTAAAATTGCAGGTGATATGCACATCATCTCTGCTCTAACATGGGGCAGGGAAGAGGGTGTTCAGGGGTTGCCATAACGATTGCGCGATTGCTGCCCTATCTCACAACGAGGTTATTGCATAATACAGGCTGACTGTTTAAGAAAACTTTTTTTTTTCTCACAAAGTATTAATTTAAGCTAATAGCTTTCATGATTATTGCACTTGTAAAATATCGTGTTATATTTTTTAAATAAATGAAATAAAAGATATATTTTTGTGGCAAAAACCTCGATTGTTCCGCGACCCACCAAAAGACACGCCGCAACCCACCAGTGGGTCGCGACCCATAGGTTGGGAACTGCAGTTTTAGAGCAATATCAATCTATGCTTCTCATATTAACATATTTTTTATGACTTGTTAACTATTGATAAATTTTGTGTATTTATGAAGTGTTGTTGGGTTTGCCCTTTGTGCTCCTTTTTTCAAGTTACTGTAGCAGATATGTCCTGAATTTAGTTTATGACCTAGAATATTCACATTTTTACGATTGGCTAAGACTTCTGCAGCAAATTTAAAAATCATCTCCATTATTCTCATTTCAGTAATGTTGCTAAGATATCAATAAAATTTTCTGTATTAATTTACTATTCCCCAGAATTTGTTTATCATAACCTTATGAGATGAACTAATTTCTGAATTCACATGTCTTTAGCTGTGATACAAGCATTTTTTTTTTTTTTTTTTTTTTTTTGAATTTTTGCTTAACAAACAGTTAATCTGCTGTTATGGTGACTGAAAATTATGTCCAGTGCCTGCCAAAATGTTAGTTTTGTTAACTTTTGAATACTCACTATGTGCTATTCTAAATCACCTTGTTTTTCCACAGTTTCATGAACAGGATGGAATCCTCAGTTTTCTGGCAACTAACTGTATACAAGCAATTTTTGCCCTTGCCATTAGAAACTTGGAAGCTAAAAGTGTAGTGGAAGGTGTTCCAGATGTGAGTACTTTTAACATATTACGTATGATATTTTATATGAAAACACTGGAATTCTATAATGTGTAGTGAATACTTCTGCAATGTTCTAGTGTGTTCAGATAAATTTTTTTATGTGACATCTTTGCAGCAATACTGCATTTTTTCCCCACGAAAAATACCCCGACATTATTCTGTGTATGCTTTCTGTATTATATTATCAGCTGCGTTTCTTGTAGTTCAATATCGCTTGCTATTTGGCCTGCTGTCAGTTTTTTCCATGTCATGCTGGTTATCCCCTTATACTAACATCCTACACTTGAGTTATTAGAAACATTTTTTAACCAGCAGCCTTACTACAAAAGCTTTTCTTATTTCCCTAGTACACAGAGTTCTGAATGATAATTAGATCGAAGATTTATCACCAGGTTTGTAGCACTGCTGTAGATATTCATTTAGCTTCATCGTGTCGTAGTCTCTTTCTTGGTCATATTGTATAATCATTCTCAGATCAAGATTTTTAAATAACTCTCCAGTGACACCGAGCGTGGTGGTGTAACGGCTAGCATTCTGGCCTCGCATTCGGGAGGACGGCGGTTCGAATCCCCGTCCGGGCATCCAGATTTGGGTTTTCCATGGTTTCCCAAATCACTCCAGGCAAATTCCGGGATGCTTCCTTCAAAAGGCCATGGCCGAATTCCTTCCCATTCCTTGCCCCACATCCTTTCCCATCTCTAAAGACCTCGCTGTTAGAGAGATGTTAAGCAGTTAAAAAAAAAAAAAAAAAAAAAAAAAAAAAAAAAAAAATCTCTAATGACTCTGACTCATAGATTACATTTTTATTAGTAGACACATGTGGAGGGCAGTTTTCTGAGAAACACAGACACATATTGGTGGATAATTTTCGAGTCATGTCATATAATGAATGACCTTCAGAAGTGCCCGGTGGCATGTGGAAGTAACATTCCACCTCTATATGCATGCGCAGGTTTGGAGTCGTTGAATTCGTCCAGTGTTTTTTGAGAAGCGAAGTATGGAGACGTGTTCTAGTGTTATGTCAGCGCAAGTTAAATAGCATCCTGTTACAAAATTTTTAACTTCTGAAAAAATTATTCCTACTGAAATTCATCATTGATTAAAGGCTGTTTATGGTGATGATACTGTTGATAGGTCTACTGTAAACTGATGTACAGTAAGATTTTGTGATTATGACCCTGGAAAAGCCATAATTATTCATGAAAAACATAAGCATCTGAAAAAAGAGAGCCTTTGACTGTGTTTTGGGATATTCACAGTTTATGTGGCCAATTTTTTGGAATGAGGGGCAACAGTAAATTCTTAGCATTACATGCAGACTATAAAACACCTCAACTTTAAATTTGTCTTGTTAGAGGAAGCCTGGTGCCAATACTCTTTCAACATGACAATGCTCGGGCACACACCTCGTGCGCAACTGTAGAGGCTCTGCGAAACCTGAAGTTTGATCTGATTCCACACCCTCCTTACTCCCTCGATCTTGTGCCTTATGATAATTTTTGTCCTCTACTCAAGAGAGACCTCAAGGGCAATCATCACACCTCTCATGATGTGAAGGCAGTTGTCAAATCCTGGAGTCAAGAGAAGTCAGAATAATTTTTCAGTGATGGAATAAAAATACTTGCTATATCTTGGGAGAAATGTGTTAGTCTTAACGGTGACTATGTTGAGAAATAAATATATGATTTAAACCGAGTATGGTGGGTGAGCAGCAATGCTCTGGCCACACATTCGGGAGGACGTGGGTTCAAATGCCCGTCTGGGCATCCAGATTTGGGTTTTCCATGGTTTCGCCAAATCTCTCCAGGCAAATGCCGGAATGGTTCCTTCAAAAGTCCATGGCTAAATTTCTTACTGTTCCTTGTCCCTAGTCCTTTCCCACGTCTAATGTCCTTAATGTCAACAAGGTGTAAAGCCATTACCAAAAAAAAATCTTAAGAATTTTACTTTAATCAACTTTTTGCCCAATCTTGCTATTAGTTTCTATTCATGTTCTACAAGAAGCATGTGTGCATTTCTTTCTTTTCAGCCTTCCCTATATGAGGGGGTACCCAAAACAAAAAGGATTTATTGTTTAAAAGCTATATATTTTCAATTTTTTTACAAAATAATCTTATCCCCTTGAAACTACTCTCCATTACAACTAATACATTTGTCCCACTGGTGCTTCCACTGTTCGAAACATTTTCTGTAGTCATCTTTAGAAATGGCTGACAGCTCCTTCCTCATTTTTTTTTTCCCTTGACTTCTTCATTGTTGTCGAATCAGTGTCCTTTCATGCGCCTTTTATTGCGTGGAAATAAGAAAAAGTCACACGGAGCCAGGTCAGACGAATAAGGTGCGTGGGGCAGCAGAACCATGCCATTTTTAGCCAAAAACTGCCTAACAGAGACAGTTGTGTGTGCAGGTGCATTGTCATGGTGGAGGAATCAGTCTCCTGTCTGCCACAAATCGTGTCTTTTTTTTGATGAACACTATTGCGTAATCTTAAAATTTCAAAATAAAAGGTTTGATTGACAGTCTGATGTGGGAGAACAAACTCTGAATGAACTATGCCCGTTGCATCAAAAAAGCAAATGAGCATTGTTTTGATTTGATTAATGTTTTGATTTGATTAAATTTGTTTGGACAGAGTGACAATGACGTCTTCCATTGGCTTGATTGTTGCTTCGTTTCTGGGTTGCAACCATAGCACATGACTCATCACCAGTAATGAATGACCTTTGACAGAAAATCTGGATCAATATCAACCTATCGTTTCAAAGCTTGACATGTTTCAGCTCAATGTTCTTTTTGATTGTCAGTCAGAGCCCGAGGAACAAACTTGGCAGCAATCCTTTTCATTCCCAAATCTTCAGTTAAATCCGCTGAACCGAGCTCCAAGATAACCCACTAATCTCTGACAATTGATCTATTGTCTGTCGACGGTCTGAGAGCCTAAGCTCTCGAATTTTTTCAACATTTTCCTCAATTCGGGCAGTTGATGGACGTCCAGAACAAGGTTTATCATAAATTGGAATGTCACCATTTTTAAACCGAATGAATCACTTGTACACAAGGGCGTATCCAGGATCAGAGCTGGGGGGGGGGCAAGATTTGATCTAGGGGGGGCAGCTCGTAATGGTTCCGAGGAAGTGGGTTGGGGGACTGGAACTTCACGATTTCTTACAAAATGAAACTCAATCCTGTTGAGGAAACAATTTTTTTATTGATTAACATAATTATCTGAGGGCCTACTATTTAGTTAATTTATTTATAGTTTCTTATTTAAACATTAATCGTCTTGGATTTTCAGAAAATTTTTCAATTACTTTTTTTGTCAGTGTCTCACCGTGTTCTCTTACGAAATTCCTATGCACACTCATCATACATAATGCGGTCAGTCTTTCTTCTCCCATAGTGCTCCTGAGCCAGTTCTTCACTCGTCGAAGCGTACTGAAGGATCGTTCTACTGTCGCTGTAGTGCATGGAATAGTGCTCAGAATTGTGAATGCTTTCTTCAAGGCTGGAAAAAAAATATTAGTTTCTTCAAACAGGTCCACGACTTCTATATCCCTTAATTTGTCTTCGGGTAAATTCTTCTTTATCCACAAATTGTACCAAATGTCCAGTTCTCCAGTGATATCATCCAAGTCATAAAATTTTTTGAACAGTTCTGCGTTCTTGTGTAAACCTGCTACACTCATTTTGGTCATGAATAAAGGATGTAATCTTGATAGCGCAAATGCTGGGGTATTTTCTTGGGAGAATCTGGTATTTAATGATGATATAAGAGAATCCAAATATGGTATAATTAGTGCACGTCGCCAGTATTCTAAGTCATTGTCTGAGGGTGGATTGCTCCTGTTATTTTGCCTATGAGCAAGACGTGGAACAAAAAATTTCAATTTCCAATCCCATTGCGATATCTTCTGCTTCTTTAAGTAATTCCTTGGTGATTCGATTTGCATCCTTACGGTCATTTTCAAATACATCAATGACCCCTTTAATGTGTTCTCCAACTGTGATTAAATCCATGTTCTTTGTTTGTAAGGCATTAACTACTGGTTCCAACACTGCTGAATACTTTGCTATAGTAATGAAGGCAACGATGAACACTGGTTTCGTAATCGCAGAATGCAACTGGTATGCAGATTTTCTTGTGGCGTAATTTCCCTCAAGGGATAATTTTTCTAACGCTTTCACAAGCTCTGGGAAATTTTTAGAAAATTTTCGAATAGATTTATATTTCTCTGACCATCTTGTTTCACACATTAGTGATAGATTAGGAGCGTAATTCCTGCGAGAAGTAGATTCTCTGAAGAATTTTATTGTATCCTTTACAGTGCCAATAGTATTTCTAATTTCTGGTACTGCATTTGCGTCGTTCACCACAAGATTGAGTTTGTGGCTTGAGCAGTGAAAATATAATGCCCGACAATATTTATTCCTCAAAATCGCTTGTACACCAGAGTCTTTGCCTGCCATTGTCGAGCAGCCATCGAAGCCCAATCCAACGCAATATTCTGGTTGAAGATTGTAACTGAGCAAAAAACTGTGAACTGCTTCTGCAATTGATGATGCATCTTGTGCTTTTAGCTCCACAAAACCTACAAATTCTTCTCGGATTTTTTCTTTGCTTTCATCATAGAATCTCAGTCCAAGCGATAACTGTTCTTTCCCAGCAATGTCTGATGTTTCGTCAGCTAAGACTGAGTAAGCTATAGTTTTTTTCACATCACTTATTATATTCTCCCTAATAACTTCACCACATAAAGATATCAGTTGGTTGTATTATCGACGATGTGTAAACTGCATTACTGTTACAATTATTCAGATGAGTCTTCAATTTTTCATCCCCAGAATCGATTCGTAAATTCAACAAATCAAAGAAAACTCCATCATCATTTTCTTTTCCCCTCAGAGGCAAATCATGTGTGCCACAAAATAGAATACACGAAATAATAGATGACAATATTTGCTTGTTTTCGTGGATTGTTTTTAGGTGAAACCCTGCAACTGAACGTCCACTGGTACATTTTCAAGAAAAGTCTTTGCAGAAGCTGTGGCAGTTTGGTGGAAGTTGGTCGTCACATGTTTTCGGCAGTCTTCATGCATATTCTTGAATTTTGTGAATGGCCTGATCATGAATGATCCCAAAACTCCTTTAAAAGTGCCAGCGGCAGGGGGCAACAACACACAGTGCTTGCAAAGAGCCCCTTTCAGTTGCTTCGAATATACTAACCACGGTACATATTGATCTAACCAAGCATGATTGAATTTTCTTTGCAAATGGCTAGCATCAGTTTCAAAATCATAATTCCTTGGCGGAACCCAGGGATTTTGTAACAACTCTTTCTTTTTTTCCACTGATAACTGGGAAGCTAACCCAACATAACGACCCACATCATTTTCATGGTAGTCACCATTAGCTTCAGTTTTTGGATTGCCTGCACAAGCTAGTTCATATCTTGGATTAGGGTCAACAGAGGCAGCTTTGTCCACAGTGAGTGCTACTGGTGCTGGAAAATTCGACAGTGGTGCTACGGCCTCGTCACTTTCGTCACGGTTATCGCTTCCACTGCTACTGTCTCGGCCTTTTTTTCTCTTTTGGACAGTAGTCCCTGAAAATATTGAAACAAAATTCACTTCATTTATTCAGATATTGAAATGAAAGTTTGTTATTAAAGTGACATTTATATAGGTAGCGTCAAATATGCAAAGTTCTTTAGCCAAGGTATCTTTTTCCGTAAAACAATTTGTAAGGAAATAGTTAATGTAGGGAAAGTACTATGGATGCATGACTACATTAATAACTGGAATGCAAAATAACTTATCTCAGTAAATTGAAAACTTGTTATATTTGATGGTTTTTTGAGCAAATTACTACTGTATAATTTTTGTGAATTGAGTATTATGATAAACATATTTTGGATTTTTAATTTATTTTTTTACTTGAGAAATCACGCTTCGTTGACGTCAAGGTCATTAGAGGCGGGATGGGATTGGGGACAAGGAATGGGTAAAAGTCGGCCATGGCCTTTTGAAGGGAGCATCCCGGCAATCACCTGAGTGATTTGGGAAACCATGGAAAATCCAAATCTGGATGTCTGGACGAGGATTCAAACCGGCGACCTCCAGAATTCGAGGCGCGAGCGTTAACCGCTCACCCACCACGCTCGGTCATATTTTGGAGTATTTTAATTGGGGATTCTCCGATAATCGAGGCGCCGCAATTTGATGGATTTTTATGTAACTCGACAAGACAAATTGAAAGAATAACATTTTTTGATATCTCACTAACTTCTTGAGATATTGTATCTCAAAATTGACGTGGTTAGGTTAAATGAGGCCTGACCCAAATGTAAACTGATATTCTGTACAACATCATCCAATTCACTCCATTCTGGCCTCTGGCAATTGTTCGGGTATACCAATGTTTAGTTTGTTTCTGGAAATGCATGACGGGCCAAATTAATCAAACTTGGTAAGCATGGTTACATCAGAAATATAAAAATATTGCATGGGTAAATTGATGACGATTACACCGGGTAACGCCTGGTACTCTGCTAGTATATATATTTTTTTCTTTGATATCTCGCTCAGTTTTTGAGCTATTGTATCTCAATATGAGGAAATCCGGCCTGGACCAGAGAAAAAAAATTCACCAAACCTATTATATATTTTCACGGTGGAAATGCACTGTTCTTCCTAGTAGTGTTGTTAGGTCGAAAAATGCGGCCTGGACCAGAAGAAACATCACCAAAAGCACAAGGAACTACGCCTAAAACTGATTTTTAACATGAATCTCGAAAACCAAGTGAGATATCAAAAGAATTTATTCCTTATTTCGATTTGTTTCGTCGAGTCTAAAAGAATTAATTATCAGATTGATAATGATAGAACTGCCTTTTAATCACAGTTTCAGTATATAACACAAAACTAATAAGGACATGCCAAGTAATCAAATTAAGTTCAGTCAGAATCATTAATATCCACTTCCCCCGGGTCCCCGCTGTCAAAAACCAAGTTAAGAGGCATTTGTCACATTTGATAATCTTTCACAGATGAACCTATATACGATACTTTACTACTAAAGACAAAAGTACATTATAATGTTCATCTGTTTGTAAAACTGGTTTCGTCCCTACCATTAATGTTGTTTAATTTTTTTTATTTCAGAATTTCCACGAACACGTCTCTTTTTTGAAAAAAAAATGTCTGATATCCATTTGATGCTGGCAATAAATCCGACTTCAGCTGGTTCGCAACGTTTGTACTTGTAGACTTGTATTATTACCTATCAAAACAACAATCAATATGATGATTGTTAACAACTATTAACTAATAGTCCTCCGTTGATGGCTGCTAAAGAAAACACGAACTGGTATTGCAATTCATTTACAGCACACTAAACTTCTCTCAAAATCGTTCCACACTTCTCTTATTTAGAATTAATTACTCAATGCACCTCAATTACACACTACAATTGACCAAAGACTCAAACTGTGTTATGTATTGCACAGTGCTGCCATCCTCTTGGCTGTGAATACCCGCAGATGGCCTCTGAAACTTCCGTAGATTGGGTATAAAATTCCAGAGACTTGCTAACTGAAAGTCCGAAGCAATAATTTTTGAAGAAAGAGCGAAAATAATTAAGAATAATTTCCAAGTCTTTAAAATTCGAAATACACGTTAATATTCTTCATTGAAAGTAAGAAATATCTGTGAACATGTTTCATACAGTGTCACTTTCATTACTACTGCTGCTACACCTACGCTTTCTCTCCCCCCCCCCCCCCCGAGTCCATTCATTTTCTTTGTTGACATTAAATTTATCGTGTCGTCTGTAACAACAAATATTAAACTGCGAGCGGTCCCTTTGATTCTCGGATATTGGTTAGGTGGTGCACTGCTTTGTAATGCACTGTCACCTTGCATAAAGAGTGGGTGGATAATACTGTATTACAGTCTTTGAAGATCTACAGAATCTATAACATAAAAAATTTCATTTCAATCCCTAGTTAACGCGAGCGGTTGCAAGGAAACGATACACAATTATTGACAGTTCTGTAATGCAGCAACAGTATCAGCTGAAAGTTTACCAAAACACAAATATATGAAAAATAATTAAATAATAGGAAGTCCGCAGATTTTTTAACAAAATCCAAAGATCCTAATTTAAAAAAAAATCCGTAAATCCACGGATAAATCCGTTGTGATTGATATTGCTAGTCGCTATAGAAGCCAGAGACAATAGCTAGAAGCTACTGGATCATTTCCGAACCCAGAGCCATCTGGTGTCTATAGTAACGAGTGACAGAAAAGCACTACACAGCGAAGTAGTTGTGAGATTTCATGACAGATGGGTCTACTGTAATCGCAGTATTCATTGTTCATTTGATAATGGATATACTATAATTCATGCTGTGCCATTTTTCAGTCATTGTTGGACAGTTTCCTTTTTAGTCTTTTAATAATTAGCAAGTCTGAACTGCTGAGTACGTGATAGGGTTTGTCCCTGGGTATCAGCTTGATTTTTCTTCCAAGCGGGAGGGGGGGGGGGGGCAGCTGAGCTGCTCCTCGCTGAGTATGCCCATGGATTTAACTTGATATTTTTTTTAGGGGGGGTGCAGCAGCCCCCCCCCCTGCCCCTCGCTGGATACGCCCTTGCTTGTACACCTGAGTTTTTCCCATATTGTCATCTTTGTAAGCTGTTTTCAGCATTAAAACAGTTTCAGCAGCATTTTTACTGATTAGAAAACAAAATTTGACAGTTGCACGTTGTCCACTTAAACTTTCCATCACCAAAAATGAAACAATAACAAAACAGCGCTAACAAAAACAATCATTGCAGATTAACAGAACAAGCCAGGTCGACAACACAGGTGGCACTGGACTGACAATGAGTTGTACTATAAACGCCTAGCAGCAGGAAACGCTTACTACACAAGCTCCGCCCGTGGCAATGCTGTTCCGGTTATTTTTGTGTGCCCCCTTGTATATTCGAAGAAAAACATATGATCATTTGAATAGGTGCACGGAGAATAAATGACAGTTAAAGTGTTCTGAGACCTATTAAAGAGATTGCTTTCAACTGCTTGTATCAAAATGACTATTTAAATTATCATCATTGTCTTTGAAACATTTTAGGCGATTCTGTACATATTAAATAATTTTAAAAATGGGAATTGAGGCTGCTACAACTTTCTTTTAGATGATTTCAAAGTCAACATCCTGTAAAATTCACAGTTGGTCTCAGGACTCAAATTGTTCAAGGTGTATGTTGTCTATATAAGAACAGTCTGTATTGGACACAAATGATCATTTGTTTAAAGCAGTGATGCTTTGATTTCATTCCCACACTGAAAGCTGTGCCATTATCTGCTTTTAAGTTCAGCATAATGAGACATCTGAAATATAGCCCCCCCCCCCCCCCAAATCCCATAAGTTAAATATTTCAAGTTCTTGTTACCTCCCAGATATTCAGTTTTGTTGGTCAGATTTCACTTTTGCTTACATAATTATGGAATTATGGACTTCCAGATTTAATCCTTTGAAATTTGTTTTATTTAATGAATTTTGATAATGCAAGCCACTCTCTTTGAATCATTTAAAAATGGTGATAATATCTCCCCATTGCAATTTATGTGGAACTTTCGAATAACAAACTTCTATCTACCTTGTAGGGGTACCTTCCCTACGGTAATATGATTTTAAGTTTAGAAGCATAGTAAATATTAACTATTACCTTTTTGTATCATTAATTGCAAGAATTGAATTTTATAGGTACTCTAAATTTTAATATACTGCATGAACATTGATTATTTTCCTGGATCACAGGTAAATTACCACACTAAGATATTTATTGATGATCGTTGGCAATTACATGCCTGGGCGAATTTAACGTTAAATATAATATACAAACATGGTATATATGGCAAAGCAATGCCCAAAGCTACAATTAGCCATTAATGCAAACAAACAAATGATGAACTTTATGTTAAATCCAACTTAAATAATCAATATAAAAATTACATCAACAAACAATATTCAAGTTGCATCATAATAACCTTATGATAACAGAATCCAATTCAATTTGAGTTATGATGCTAACCCGTCAGGCGCCACAAATGGTTCTTAGATGGCATTTGAAAAGAAATTGAAAGACATTACAAAGTTTTGAATGAATGCACATAGTTCTAGACAAACATGCCTTCATGTAAGTAGGCCTTTACATATTTGGGCCTGCTAGTTCAGTGGGTTTCACTGTCTGATGTCTCAAGTCACTTATGGGTCTCTAACAGTTTCCTAAAATGCACAAGCTATGTCCTCGATGGTTAACACATTACCAGTTGAGTCTCAACTGCAGGCCACATAGTTCGGAGATGGGCCCGCGGCAAACGAGTCACTCCTCAGCATTCGGAGACCAAACGCGCTCGGTAGCATTCGACACACTCGGTAGCGTTCGACTTCTCCTAGAAGTGAGCTACTCAAATCAGCTCTCGGCTGAAGCCACGAACAGCATCCAGAATAGAATGCCGGACCGGCTCCAGAGCCAGAATCCAGTACAAGAATTAGAATCGGAATGAGCCCTCACCACGTCTTCTGCTCGCAGCTAAGCTCTCACCCCACCCTCCATCATCTCGGGAACATGTGGAACACAAAATTTCCAGAATTTTAGTTACAAGAACTATAGTTACTGGTGCTGGAGAAGATGGTCCGAAGTCACATGGTATAGTCCATTTGTCTTCCCGCCTTTTCATCACGTGGGTGATAGTGTGGTAGGGCTTAACTGTTAGAGTTTAGCGGCTACCTGCCTTGCTGGCACCCGCAAAGGGAAAGCCTGCTGTCTCACCTATTGTCCAAACGGGATAATCTGGCACCATGGCGGAAACAAACCGTTGTCACTCACAAAGGACAGCTTGAAATAGCAACGTTCACACAACTCAATCATTAGCTTGTTTCCACAGTGCTCAAATAAATGAATACCCACTCTGTTTAAATCCACAGTACTTTTGCACATTGAATAAAAACCTTTTAATACAGCACTTAAATAACACATACTGATAATTGACGCCCGAGTTTTATCATGTTTATTCTGTTATTAATAATTCCAACTTGGAGTGTCTCACTAAAATCTTCAATTTTTTTTTTCTGGTGTATTTTTTGTGCCTAGTGCATATAGAAGAATTTGTTAAATTGTGATCAAACGTGCTATTTTACTGCCAACAACATTATTTCTTATGATTATATAATTAGTTTAGAATTATCTTTATCTCCTTGATTAGTTTTAATTATTTTTTTAACATTATCTGCAGTTAATAGACTTGATAAATGTCTTGACAGTGGGATACTTAGCCTGGTGGTTGAGCGGTAACAATCATGCCTAGTATTCGGAGAGAAGTGTGTTCAAATTCCCTTTTTTGCTTATGGCTTTACACCTCATCGACGTTAAGCTCATTACAGGTGGAATAGGAATGGGGGCAAGGAACGGGAAGTAATTATGTCATGGAGTGATAGGGTAAATCCTGGAAAACCCAAATCTGGATCAGGATTCAAACCTGCATCCTCCTGAATTCAAAGCCAGGAAGTTACTGCTCACACAACATGTTCGGTCTGTCTGGCCATCCCGAATTTGGTTTTCTATTGATTGTTAAAATCACTTCGGCCGAATTCCTTCCCATTTCTTCCCTCCAGTCTTTGCCTTCCTATAAATCCTCAGAATTGACGAGGCATAAAGTCATAGGAGAGAACATAAATGTATGAGTGCAGTTTTGGAGATCCAGAACCTTAAAGATTAAACAGCTTGTGTGATAAGAAAATGATCCAGTTGGTGAAGATGTCTACCCTTATCTTCAATGCTATAGTTTCGGCTTAGTTTTCAAGTGTAGTTTAATCTTCTATATTTTGTTAATAATATCTTGGTTTTTTGGTTAATATCACAATTTTATTTATTCCACGATACTTTTGCCTGTTGTGCTGCAGCCTTCTTCAGAATATAGTAAAGCCTTATCAGAAAGGTGTGTTAAATATGCAGAGGCTTTCAAAGACCATCTTTTCTAATAACACCTAGATTTTCCAGGCAGTGTTATGTTTTTATTTCTTCCACTAAGCTTTCAGCTTATGTTACAAAGCAACACAGATTTTTGGACTTGCCCTGCAGTTTGATTCCCGGTGTGGATATCCAAATTTTGTTTTTCCATGGTTTATTTCACATTACACCAGGTGAACCCTGGAATGGTTCTTTCATAGTGCATTGATGTAGCCTTGTAGTGAGTTTGTATTATAACAGGATTCAGAACTTGCCCATGAGATTGGTACCTCCTATGAAATGTCAGCTTTTGACAAGACATTTATGAAATCATGGCAATTAGTGCACCACTCTGGTTCTGATATGACATGCTACTAACATCTCAATGTTCATCCTGTAAGTAGAAATTATATGCAATAGCTTCCATTTTGTTCTAATTTACCTATATTTCATCCTTAATCTATTTTGCATAGAGCAGTCTGGTTGCTTAGTGTTTAACACATCTGATATAGCGTATGTGTTGAGAAAGTCTTCAGAATATAGAGACTCCAAGAAATTACAATAAACTACTGAGTTTCACAGTCCAAACGTTCTTTTCAGTCTATTGCCAGGACAATTCCATGACCACAGACTCACTTTCACTCATATTCTCACAAAGTCATTTTGGCATCACGTACACAAACCATACACATTCAGACATTCACTAGCAGTCCCGCTGTATGCGGGTGTGCAAGGTGTGCACCGCACGCGGGCTGCACGTCCAGGAAGGCGGCAAATCGAGTGATCAACTGTTGCCACCCCGATAGTCGCCACTCCATTGCCGTAATAGGGTGCGGCAAATATTTTTTTTTTCAAGCTCATCTGCTGCTTCAGGCGGTGATGACACTTGGGGTGTTGGCAACATGGGGGCAACAAAATAATGTTGAAAGGTGCGGCAAAATAATGTTGGAAGGGCGGCAATCCCATGACGCGGTTCGCGGAAAATTCCTAGGTAGGCAGGGGGCGGCATAATCGGCATTGCACAAGGGCGTTCAAACAGCTAGCGATGGGCCTGTCCACCAGCATGCATTAACACTCATAGACAAGCTCTAACTTATTTGATCACCTATGTGCAAAACTAACTAAAACACACATTCACTGACATCATCACACAAAGACATGACATGTCCTACCAATATGCACCCAAAAATCACAAACAGCCATGGACATTACCCCATTTGCATACATTCCCTTTCAGTACTGACATTGCTCTCACAACCCATTTTTCTAAACCTTTAGTGTATTCAGTGTATTCGTATTTGCATTGATATTTATTGCTTAGTCAGAACTTTATCTGTTAGCTTCTCGTTTAGCAGAATAAATTTCTTCTATTAATAATAGCTATTTTAAAGTAATAGTGATCATTTATCTTTCAAAAGAGTGTCCATCAATGCAAATATTTCAAGCTTTCTTTTGCTTTTGCAGATTCAGTTTGAGATCAAGATAGGTGCAGCAAAAGTCAATTTAAATGCTATTTTTGAGAAGATTACCCTCAAAAGGTTAGACAAAGAGAAAAAGTTCCTTGATTTTTCGAATCTAGCAGATATTCCAGGTAAGTCAGTACCATTGGGAGTGTAACTGTGGTTGCTTTATTTTAAATGTGTTGATTAGTAAAACCTAGTAAAATTAAATTTACTGAAAGAAAGTGAGTTCTACAGCATTGTGAACAACAAAATAGGAGAATGATGCAATAAATACATACACCAGTAATTAGTTTTATTGTTAGGAAAATTTTATGTAGTGTTTGTGAATTCTTGTTCAATAAATATACAGGCATCATGGATATACCGCACCTCAGATTTTCAATTGCTTTCTATCATATATTCATTCAAATCACAAAATAAAATTATCCATTGTTAGTTTACAATCTCAGCTACAGTGAAGCAGGAAAAGATGCCATGTGGCAATATTAATATGAAAAGAAAAGAGAAAATTAGACGTGTAACTTACCACAGTTGAAGGAAGAAGAACTGCAGCGACAAAAAAACACTACACCCACATAAAAAACACAGTATTTCAGGCTGTGCCCTTCTTCATGAAACTAGGAAATAAAGAAAAATAACAAAAAATTAACTATAGATGCAATTGACGAGTTTACTAGGACAAGCTATTAAAGAAGAAACTGAGTATCATCTGAAATGAATAGCATTCATTTCAAGAATGTGCTGGTAGATCAAATCCAACCTATGGAGTTTGGTTTGGGATATGATATCAGGAATTTCTACAAAGGCTGTGACTGAGAAACAGTTATTAAGGTCACGAGAGATGGTGTGGGCAACACGGGGTGGTGCAGATTTTGGGAGTAAACTTTTTGACCATTCATCCTGAGAGATTTCTGTTTCAAAGTGAGGCAGATAAGCTGGTATTTTAGGTGTGTCATAATGCAGGTGACCTGCCCTATTATGGGGTAGGTTTCACCATCGACAGGGTTTTAATAGTTTATGGTAGGTGGATGCATGTTTTGCAACGAGGTCTAATGAAGGGAAGTAGCTGTGGGGTGGTATAGCTAAGTTAGTGGCTTGGCGATTGTACACGAGGATATTTTTTAAGTTAAGTGTTCTGTTGAATGTAATGCAAGGAGTTGTAACAAGGATGGTTGGGAAAATGTGGCACATTTCTGGAAAAGATCTGAGAAAATCATGGCTGTGAGAAAAGGATTTGGTTCAGGGAGTCCGATCCATGAGGGATCTGGTTGAGAATGACAGTATTGATGTTGATTCTGGGTTGTGCATGGTATGGTTTTGGTATGTAGGATGAGTTTACCTCTTTTTGTAGACTGAAGGTGAAGAAGGAGACAGCTGGTAGCTGTCAGAGTATAAGTATTGTGGGTTTGATAATAACATAGGTGTAGCTGGCCATTCTACATGGAGATCTCTTCATAAAGGAAAGCATCATGGATGTGAGAGCACGACTACAAAAAAATTTTGGGAATGAGTGTTGTTAAGAGAGCTTATGAAGTCCAAGAGATGGTTTTCATTATGGTTACAGATTGTAAAGATATCTCATACGTATATGTCTGCTTGTAAGGTAATCTTTTGAGGCAAGGATTCTTCCAACCTGCCAAGGAAAAGGATGCCATAGTAGGGTGTCGTCTGAGTTTCCATAGCAGAGCCTCGAACCTAATGTTAGGTATAGAACTGGAGAATGAAGAAACTTTTACTCTTAATAAAATGGACCAGTGATGTGAGGATGGCAGAGCTAGTGAGAGTGTGGAGAGAACATGTTCAACTACTTTTCAAGAGCACTGTAGATGTGGCATTCAGGGATGTTGGTGTTTGGTCAGTGGTGAGCGAGAAGGTATCTGCAGGTAGAGGTGTAGGGATTGTAGACTGATGCCCTTTGAATTGGGGAATATGTCTAGCATACACTGGGAGTTCTTGGATGAATGGTTGTTGTTAGAAGTCAAATAGACAGTGACAGTGGAGTGTCCGAGATTACCTGCCTAATGTATCGTGGACAAAGGCTACGGAGTAGGGCTCCATGGGGTCTTAGGGCAAAGGAGGGAAATTGAGTTGTGTGATAGACTTTGTGAGGGACTTTATATGTTGAATGGATTTCTTGGTAGATCAAGTTGGTGGGGTTTGTGGAATAGATCCACATTGTGGAGGTGTCTAAAGGCTTTGGACACTGTGATCCATGATCATAGTTATTGAGCCATTGTCAGCTGTCATAATTATGATGATATCAGTTTTTTGAAGTTCTCTTATAGCCTGAATTTCTGTGTTATTAAAGTTGTTGGTGTGGAGAATTAAATTCTAAGAGAGGGTTAAACTGAGGAACTTTTGCAGTGATGTTTGGGGAAGGGAGGTAGACCTCATTGGGATGGGGTAGTAATTTTTGGAGGCTGGAATCGCATCAGTCTTAATTCCTGTCAGATGTAACTGCAGATACTGTGGCAGAATTAAAAAAAGAATGCGTGATAGTAGTAGCATAGTAAAATTTTTGGTGGCAGAGAAAGTGAGGTCTTGAGAAGAATAATGAGTAGAAGTTGGGAGAGAGGGGTAAAAGGAAAATTCACAGCAGCGATTTAGTATTTCTTCAGGTGATTGGGAACAGGTAAGTGTATTGGGAGTGCAAGTTAAAGAAGAATTTTGAGGTGAGAAAGACATGGGGTAGTGGCAATAAATGATCCCAGTGAGTGGGTAGTGGTACGGTAAGGCATTCAAAAGGATGCAGGTTCAAATCCTTATCCCCCTTCCAGATTTTAGGGTTTCCGCGGTTTTCCCAAAACACTCCTGGTGATTGCCAGGATAATTACTTCAAATTGACATGGCCAAATTCCTTCTTGTTCCTTGTTCCAAATACTCTCCCAGCTCTAATGACCATGACATCGATGAGGTGTAAGTAGTGGCAATAAGTGGTAGAGAGGTAGTATGTTGCCCTTGTGCAAGTTGGGAAAATTTTAGCCCCAAATTAAGTAGCTCTTCTAGAGGAGGAAAGTTTGCACTAGTGCTTGCTTATTTAGTAAACGATTGAAGCGATTAAGAATTGTCTATAAGATCATGCACGAAGTCAGAGAATGTGACGAGGAAGAGATTATATAAGGAAGTGATGGATGAGTGATGTTGCACATTTTGGGCATATTGCTGAAGAACTACCTGGTTAGCACTAAGCACTATTGGAAGCAAAACTTGTGCAGTTGCAAGTGGCATTCAGCCATTTGGGTGAATATTTAATGGAAGGTGTGATGTGTGATTGAATTTTAATGCAGTGGAATGCTAGGAAATGGAAAGGTTCTCGTGAAGTGGTGATGTGGGGAAACAATAAAATAAATAATATAGACTTTGGTAGATCAACAAGAGACCAGGTGATAACAGGGTTGTTATGTATTCGGTGCTCTTTGGAGCTTTAATTAAATACGAAGTTGTAGCAGTATTGAAGCCAAGTGATGTTCCACAACTTTCAGTTCCTTCACCTATAGCTTCTTAATGTTAGTAAAAGATTAGAAGGCCATCAGGTCACCAGCCTGGTTAGCTATGATACAGATAATTAAATCAATCACAGTCAAAGGACATATGCATGAAGTAGATCGAAATACATACACACGTGCCGGCATTCATAGTTCACATAAATTTTATTACACTTTAAGTACATCATCCAAAAGCAAGCCACCAGACACTATTTCTAAATTTCGTCACCGAAGAATGCAGGTTTCGAGTATAAACAGGTTGGAAGCAGTGAGTAGTTGCCCCATTATTGTCCTCAAACAGTTTAAATCGTGCAGTAGAAATTAAAAAATCAGTATACTGCAGGTCATGTTCTTTAAATCCAGCATACAAGCTGTGTCTACCAGTCCACAAAATACTGTTTCACTGTACACACAATATTTTATTCAGCATAATAGCGTTAATACCATGATAGCGACTCATTACAGCACACATGTTAAACACTACTGATCGCGGCCATCTTAATGTAACTTCGCGACCCGCTTGACTGTAAAGTATGGCTGTAAATATGACTGAAAGTTGACATTTCTTGGTGAGGCGTTGCTACTACTACTAACAGACAGTACTTATCCACAAGGATACAGTGGGAAGTGTGTGGGAACATGGCTAGCAGTTCAAGCCTTGTTTAAACGTTGGTTTATTACAATTATTAATGATAATGCTGAAACTCACAGAAAATGTTACAACTATAATATCAAATACCACCAATCCTGGTCTTGTAAATGAAGATATGAATAATCTTGTTATCACAAAATGATATAATATTATGGACCAACTTGGTCTTGCAACTTATACCTTGAATAACCCTTATAATTACAAACAATCCTACTTGTACCAAATTATAGAAAATAACCAGCATGGCTCTTAATAATCTACTAGCCAAATACAATTTTATATTTGAGCCAGACCGCTAACGACGAGGTAGAAAGCGACACACTGGTAGCAGTAATTGACAGAGAAAATGATTAATATAATGTCAAATAACACCGGCCGACTATTCCACGTAGACTAATAACAGAAATAACAAGACCGGCTCGTTCTCGTCTACCAGCATCTAACACTCGGCCAGTAGGACCAAACACAATTTATGGCTGAGGCACACCGCTAACGACGAGGCGGAAGGCGACACTTGTGGTTTCAGTTGACGGCCACTACCTCCAATACCGTCCCAGGGCGAGAAGGCAGGTTTACAGCTCGAAAGGTACCACCCGGGTCGATTGCCACGGTGTTCCCGAAGCTTCGGCACAGCACTCTCAGTGAAGAGTGTATCGGAGAAATTCCCTCTCTGCAGGTGGTCGAAGCACGGTCGCGAGGGACCCACCAATTCACCAGAAGTATAATCCACGGGCGGCCCGGTCAAACCATCAAGCTGAGTCACGGCCACTGCGAGAAATACCAGGCATAACCAATCGACTGTTTACTGCCTCACTGACTGCTTCCTCCTTATTCCCGCAATGCTATCACTCCGGGAAACATTAGCGGAATGCCTACCGCGTGCCTCCAACTGCACGGCCACTCAGGGCCGACCGACTGACTGCCTCCCTGGCCGCCCGGTCCAACCCGGACCCCGCAGCCCCACCGGACCTCCAGCCTCACGGCGACACAGGGAAGCACTCCGCTTCCGACGGACGGACTGACTGGCTGGCAGACTGACCAAGACTAACTGCGACTAACTGCCCGCTCGGTTCCGTGTCCCCACATATATACCACTATCGCCAGGAGTCCCAGCGCTCTCTAGCGGGGGAACACCAAAGAGGAAACGATCGCGAGCGGAAGAGAAGGAAGGAGCTAGGTACGGCGGAGTGGAGTAGCAGACAAAATTAATTGTAATATGGGGAATTAAATCGCAAATAAGATAACTGGTAAAAAATTAACAGAAATACTATGGCAGGGGCATATTAAACAAACACATAAGGGAAGTTGAATGTCGATAATCTCAGCAACAATCAAGCAGATAGAAATACTGTGAGGTTATATTAATATGGAAAGGAAACAAAAGTTGAAGGAAAGAAAGCTAAAAAAAGCTACACAATTTCTGGGGTTATGTTCTTCCTTGTCGAAATAGACATTGAAGCATATGGCTAACTTTTCACAAGTGCCTGTGGTGATCTCTAAGAGAGAAAAACTTGTAAATGTTACACACTGAAGATGAGTTAATCATATGATAGTAATAAAGGTATCGAGCACGGTAGATGCAGGTTAACATGTTGTTGTCGTGGCTTTAGGGCGCGTCGACAGTGAGGTCATTTGCGCCTTACACATGGTAACATGCTGGCTTCTCATTCAGAAGAATGTGTGTTCAAATCCTCTTTTGGCCATCCAGTTTTTGGTTTTCCATGGTTTCCCGAAATCACTGGAGGCAAATGCTGGGACGGTTGCCTCAAAAGGCCATAGCTGAATTCCTTCCTGTTCCTTGCCGCCCAGTCCTTTCCCACCTGTAATGATCTCTTGTCAACAAGGTGTAAAGCTGTAAATAAATAATAATAATAATAATTAATTAAAAAGTGTGGCTCAGTATGCTGAGTCATTGCACACTAGATTGGGAGGTACAATGAGAACAGGCACAAGCCCAGGCTCCTGAATCCTAGCCGTGTGAATTGCAGTTTTTTTGGCAGTTTTCTGCAATCATATTGGTGAATGCTGGGATAGTCCCCAATCTCCGCCTCATAAACTGCCCATTTCACAATAAAAGCAAAACCCTTAGAACACACAAAGTTACATGTTTCGCGAACAGATGAACGAGACTTTCCTTCAATAGATCAGGTACACTAACCGTATCTGGCCCGATTAGACTTCAGGCAACACCTCAGTTCCTCCACCCCCTATTATGATTCACTCTGCTCATCTGTGTTCCCTAGTGGCTGAATCAGAGAAAAAAATAGCAGTAAAAAATGTAAAAAAAGAAAGAACGATTTTTTTGTGTTTAAGTTTTTTGTCTATTTGTCTCAATCTCCTTTTTTATTTATTTATTTCTTTAATTTTTTATTTTGCTACAGTAATGCTTCTTTCAACTTTATGTAAGTTGTCGGTCTACCTTATTTATCCTTTTAATTTTTGTTTTATGTATGACAATTGTATCACATTGATGTGCATGGTTCATGGAAGCAGGGCAGGCATTAGGGAGGGATAAGTGGGGCAAAAGTACCCTGGGTCCCCCAACGATGCCCTTCAGTCAGGGTGCCTAAGTAAATAGAAATACTTCAGTAGAAAGACCTTAATTGAGTTTTTGCATTAAAATTTTCTGGCATTATCAAAAACAAAAAATTGGTAGTTAAACATTTTGTCCGGAATGGAAAAGGGGGGGGGGTTAAGATCCTTACCTGGGGCCCAAGAATCCTAGTGCCTCTGGCCCTGCATGGAAGGCTATAGAATTTGCATTTTGAGCAGCAAAGGATCATTGACCATAGGTTTACAGTTAACAACTGTTCTTTGCAGTGGTGTTTCAGTAGCGAGATACAGGCTGTTGTGGCATAAAAACTGTTGTCGGCACATGATGCCAAAATTCTCTGTTGCTCGTAATTATATGTTTGTGATTGCTATAAATTTTTAGTATTATATATGATTAACTTCATTTCTGCTATTAACATTCTGATATTGTTTTGATTACCTCCCCTCCACCTCTGCTCTGAATTAGTCTAATACCATTCATGTACAGCAACAGTAGAGTGGGAAGAACTGCAGTGACGAGATATTTATACGGAAAGGAAAGATAAGCTATACCAATTAGTCTCCAAAGTTTAAGGGAGTAGGGCAGCAGCAACAAAAAACAACATGTGTCTATTTTCGTTAAAAAGAACATAGCCCAAAATATTGTTTTGTGTGTGTGTGTGCTTTGAGTTTTCTTTCTTTTTTCTCCCCTCCTTTCATCTTTGCTGAGTGGTGGGTATAGTTTGATTGACTGCTAATGTTCACATGAATCTCTACTATGTCCTTATTTTCTACTAAAGTGTGAGTAATTGCTATGCTCAAAATATTGTGTTGGTGTAATGTTTTTTGTCACCATAATCCTGCTTCCTTACCACTTGTAAGGGATGGACCTTTAAGCTTATGTACTTTTAATTTTTTGGTTGTGTGTATGTGATAGATTGTACTTGTTTTAATATTGAACAAAAAAGTAGGTTATGTGGTTAATGTTTTTGATTGCTTTTAGAAAATGTTGTGAAGGAGAAAAGGAAAGTCTATTTTCAGTGAGTGGATTTATTTTGTGGCTGTTTTGTTTTAACACGAGGATTAAGTTCTAGTATCATAGCTGGAGGAGGTGTTTGAAAATCAAGCTATTAAGCTTGCCATCATAAAAGTCAGTTGCAGTGCTTGAACTCAAAAACTTGATATTGGACAAATAAGGGGGCATCCATAAATTACGCGAGGTGATATTGGGGGGGGGGGGGTCTGGCGAAATATCACCAAGAGGGGGAGGGGGGTTCTACGGAAATCTCATGCGAGATTTGTGAAAAATTGTTGAACTGTAGAGCTAACAAAAAAGTCTACGAAAGACAATTTTCGTCAAAAAGTGGGGGTGTAACCGGTTTTTGGGAGGGTGAGACCTAAAAAAAAGGTCTCAAAAAGTTGCGAGGGTGATTTTCGGGGAAGGGGGATGTCTCACGGACCAGATCTCACCGGAGTGGGGGGGTGCCAGAAATCCAAAAAAACACCTCGCGTAATTTCTGGATGGCTCCTAATCACTGTTTGAGTGTAAGATGAATGATCAGAAGTCAGTAACAAGAATTTATAAAAAGAAGATGAACATTTTTTCTGTCTGCCCTCCAGTGTTATGTGAAGCTGGTAATGGATATAAATAAATTTAAGTTATGAAGAAGTTTTCCTTTTGTTCATGTACGCACTAAATACAAATGTTGAGGAACTTTGGTTTAATTTAATAGATATAATATGTACCAGTTTAAATCAATTTGTTCCAAAGAGTTTTTGTAAGGTTAGTAAGAACTTTCCGTGGTTCAATCGGGAAGTGAAACATTTGCTCAGGAGGCAAAGACGTTTACACGCCACGGTGAAGAAATCTGGGGGACTCATCTAATCACACTAAATTAGCCCAGTTGCGAGTAGAAATGCGAAAGGCAATGCATGATGCGTTTGAAGAATTCCAAGTCGGGAATTTATCCGAAGATCTGATTACTAATCCAAAAAAGTTCTGCTCATATATCAAAGTAATATGATGCTTTCGTAAGGTTATGCCATCACTGATTAAAAAAAAATGGGAATTATCAGAAACTAGCACAGAGGAAGCATAAATTTTGAATAATATATTTAAAAAATGTTTCACAACAGAAAACATAGAGGAGATTCTGATATATAACAATCGTACTAACAAAATTATTAAAGATCTTGTTCTTGATGTCGAGGGAATAACTAAACTGCTTATGAATGTAAAAACCAATAAGGCTCCCAGATCATATGGTATACCTACAAGATTCTACTCTAGGTACATAAAGGAAATTGCGCCGTATTGATGAAATTATATACTGCCTCCTTGGATCAAGGAAAAATACCAGCTGAATGGAAGACCGCCAACGTAAGTCCAGTGTTTTAAAATGGGAATGTTAATGATCCTCAAAATTATAGACTGATCTCATTAACCTCAATATTTTGCAGAATTTTAGAACACAACATCTATTCAAATATCATGCAGTTTTTGGATGATGGAGAGCTTTTAAACAAAAATCAACATGGATTCAGAAAAGGCCGATGCTGTGAAACACAATTTGCACTTTTCATTCACAACTTGTGCCGTATTATAGATGAGTAATCCCAGGTTGACTTGGTCCTATCAGATCTTAAAAAAAAAGCTTTCAACACTGTGTCCCACATTAAGTTACTTAGGAAACTTGGTGATTATGGCTTATCTAGACAAATATGTGACTGGGTTGCAGACTTTCTGAAGGGGATGAAAGTTCATCACTTACCGAGGTGAGGTCCGGGGTTCGACAGGAAAGTGTGATAAGGCCTCTGTTGTTTCTCATATACATTAATGATTTGTGCGACATAATAAGGGGTAAGAAAAGACTATTTGCCAATGATGCTATTATTTATTGTAAAATCAAAACCCAGGACAACTACGCTTTGTTATAAGACGATACTATGAAAATAATTGCATGGTGTAAAGACTGGCAGTTGGAGTTAAATGCTAAAAGTGCTAAGTCATGCATATAAATAATAAGGTGACACCATTTAGTTCTGAATATATGATTAATGGTACTGTCCTTAGAACAGTAGATTCCGCTAAATACCTAGGAATAACAATTCGTAATAATTTGTCGTAGAATGAGCATATCGAGAATGTAATTGGGGAAGCAAATCGTATGCTTTGATTTCTAGGTCGTAATTTAAAACAATGCACTCTGGAAGTTAAATCGATTGCAGATAAGTCACTAGTGCATTCTCACGTAGAATATTGTTGTTCTGTGTGGGGTCCCCATCAAAAGAAGGCAAAATGGAGGCATTGGAGAAGGTCCAAAGAATAGCCGTCTGATTTGTGACAGGTATATATAGTTGCAGGGAAAGCGTAAGTGTGATATTGAAGGAGTTAGGTTGGGAAGACCTGGTACACCGAAGGTGTTGCTCTCGACAGAAGCTAAATGAAAAATTCACGACTGACTTATTTCGGAATGACAGCAAACAAATATTATCTAGGAATGACCGCGAAAATAAGACAAGAAAAATCAGGGCCAGAACGACCTCTAGAATTCTAAATGTGCAACTGTGTCTTAAGTTTTCATACCAGCTTTTAACTTTTAATGTATTCAAAACTCTTTAGTAGAATTCACTTGGTACAGAATTTCTATCATCTTTTTACTAGTTATAATTTTAAATGTCTCCAAAAATAAATTCAATGTGTACTTTTACGAAACACTCTGAAACCAAATACCAGATATGCTAATATTATGTTCTATCTTTCTATAGCTATTTAACTTGATTTCTGGCTTGAATTAACTAAGTAACTGACTTAAAACTGATGTGTCATGCCATCTAATTGAGCCCATTGTTCTGTAAATAAATTTCACTATGCAGTTTGCGAAATTTTAGGTTACCGTACATAACGTTGATCAGTTATTTGCGGGTAATTTATATTCATTAAGAAAATATCAACATACCAATCACCTTGTACATTGCCAAGAAATAGAACTTACTTTCTGGTAAATCTCACAAAATGTATCAAATGAGACAGAAATCATAATTTTAAATTACATTCGACAGTAATTTTCATGGTTAACTTTGTATATTATGTGTACATTCACTCTTCTGTGTGCAGAGCTTCGGGACATAACGCCAAGGCCGTGTGCAGACATGGAACTGTTTTGCAAGTTACTGCGAACAGCAATGACAGTGGCACCAGATCTCAAAATTATCAGCCTCGCCAATAATGAACTGGTTGACGTTGAACCCTTGAATGCTGCATTCATGCGTCTCGGCTACAAAAATGACCTTAGCAAACTGACACTACGGGTGCTGGATCTCTCTTACAATAATGTGAGTACTGTCAGAGGTATAATTTATTCACTTGAGACACAATGGAGCAACAGAAGATACTGTGAGGCATGTTGACATGAAATATGAAGTAAACCTATATCACTTGCTAAATAGGAGCTTATTAATGAAAAGGAATTACTAATTAGGATAGTCTTCTACAACACCCACCCTCCATAATGTTCTCTTGTTGATAAAGGGCTGATACCCAAAAATTACTATGTCATTTGTGTTCCAGTCATATTTGTGTGTTCTTTCTACACAACCATCATCTAAAGTAAGTGGTGGTTCATTTCCCTATCCTATTTTGTAATTCCTGGCTTACTTGTGACTACAGAAACGCATGGCTCATTTTGCAATGAGTCGCCATGAGATTTGAGCAATGTTATTTATTTTCTACAATCGTCATAAAGGTTATGCCCAAAATGTTATGTTACTTGCAGTTTTTGTCACACAGCCATCCTTCTTTCAGCTTTTGTAGGTGATGGGCCATCTTTATATTTCCCTTTTGTGTTTATTCTTATTTATAGAAAATAATATAAGGCTCAAATACAGTAAGTGTATCTTTAAATTTATTGCAATACTGCTAATAGTTAAATTAAATTAATACAAAATATCATTTCCATCCTTAACGTTTAAATGGATGTATCAAAAGTTAAGAATATATTTATCTCTTAGAGATATTAAAGTACCATTTTGTTATTGTTCTTATTGAAGTAAAGGAACAAACATGATTGGCTAGTGTTGCAGTCATTGTAGGGCATTGGTAATGTGGGACTATATTGCAATGGGTGTGTGAAATAGTTCCATTTGTGGGGTGGGGGGGGTGTTTGAATGTGTCCCTGCCATTATTTTGTCAACTTCGTTTTATGGATATAAGATATGATAGGCGCTAAATAACCTGTCACTTACCACAGAAGCAGGCAGGAGAGCCAAATGAACATAAGAGAAAAAATAAAGAACACACACACTTCACAATATTTTAATTTGTAACCTTAATCATGCAAGAGGTGAGACATATGGCAGGGGGAAGATGAGTATGCATTGTGTTAAAGGTGTTAGATTAAATGGACAGAGGAGGTCAGGTTGAAGGAGTATAGCACTGGATTTATCTGATAGACAGAGTAAGCCAAAAGTGCAGTGGTGAATAAGTTGAAAACCGTTAGGGTTTTTGTTGCCAGTTGGACGAATTCTTAGGAGATAAGAAGCAAAGAGTTGTAGTAAGAAATGTAGCTTGAAAAGAGATGGAAGTGAAAACAGAAGTGCTTTGATAGTAAATTCATCTGGGCAAGATACATTGGATAGATAATGGGAAGGGATTTCAAATGGCTGCGTATGTTGGAGAGTGTGATGAGACAAAGTAACAAAAAATTGAGGTAGCTGGGGTACAAAATATAAAGCAGGCTTTAGTTTGAGTGTGGTGCTCTGCATTTTGCATATAGTAATGCTACCTCTGCTAAAAACCTATCCCATCATAGGCCATGCCACCTGTATCATAACTCACCTCATATAACAACTCGCCTGCGTCAATTGCCCAAGTTGTCCATCAAATTGAATGGTCAAAGACAAACTGTTTATTCCCAAAATTTTCACCAGAGTTGTCCATAAAATGAGGTTCCCAATGCTTTTTCACAATTAAAAACATGTTTATTTGCTTTGAATTATACATTTTTGGAAAGTTTAGACTTTTTCCTATTTTTCAACTTATTTGCTGTAGAGGTCGATGCATTTTTGCATGTGGCATACAATCTACTTTATGCCTGAGTCTTAGAACTCTCCCACCACGCTGTAAAGGTAGCTTAACACCTCTTCTTTCAGCTCCTCTCCAGTTCTGAATTGAGTCCAGCCCAGGTGTTTCTTCAATTTAGGATAGAGATTGTAATTACTTGGGTCTATGTCCGGGTGTGTGACAATATCCCATCCAAACTGGTTGAGTAGATCGGTTGTTACACGGGTGGTGTGCAGACAAGCGTTGTCGTGATGGAAACGCATTCCCCTCATGAGCATGCCTCTCCTCGTGTTTCGAATTGCAAGGGGCAGGTTCTTCAACATCACACAGAAGCGGTCAGCATTGATGAATTCACACACTATTAACCTCTTCCTGTCCCAAAACACACTCGCCATCACTTTGTCAGCAGACAGTGTTTGCTTGAACTTCTGCGGCTTTGGCGACTCTGGATGTTTCACTGGGATTTTTTCTTTGTTTCCGGTGTCATGTAGTGGACCTAGATCTCATTCCCAGTAACAATTAAATCCAAGAATTCTTTGCCATCTATTTTATATTCTTGAAGAAATTCATGGGCCGCTTCAACACGTTGTTGTTTATGGTCTTGTATAAGCATTCTTGGGACTCATCTTGCAGAAACCTTGGTGTACCCTAAATGTTCTGTCAAAATTTTGTCAAATGGTAGTCTTGCTGACATCAGGGATCATCTCACAGATATCTCAGACTGTCACCCTTTGATCTTTCAGCATTTCTTCTTCCACTTTTGCAGTCATTTCATCCGAAACTGATGGCCGTCTGGAACGTTGTTTGTCACAGACATCTGTACGTCCATCTTTGAATTCTATGCACCATTTGTGCACGTGTTGTATGCTCATACACTTTTCTCCATAGACTTCACACAATTGGGAATGAATGTCCCCCGATGCAGTGTTTTTTGTACACAAAAAATTAATTACAGCACATAATTCACACCTGGCAGGCGAAGCGAGTGGGAGCTCCATCTCTAACTGCTGTTCAGCCAAGACTGAGCGTCCCAGATAGTTTGCTGGGATGGGGACTGGGAGAGGGGGAACCAAGCTACAAGCAAGTGTTGCCAGTTCCTGCCACTGTTGCCAGATTGTGACTGGAGTGTCTTAGGAACCTTATTTTATGAACAACCCTCATATCTTCACAGTTGGAGCCATCAAAGTGTGGGAATTAGCTTGCCAATACATTCTGGACATCAAACACTTACGAGGCCTTAATCTCAGCGGATACTTGCCATCCTCTTCACCATTCCACCCTGGTAAACTCATCACTTGTAGTTCATTCATTTATTTGAGCAACAATGGAGCAGAAACAAATACCATGATGTGATATTAATCTCCACATTGAAACATGGTTATAAGCAACCATTCACGTTGTCGCGCGACTGGGTTATAATTATAAATAACTCAGTTCTACGCTTTTAACAGATTAACATTTATTGTTCCCAATTCTTATTCTTCTAGGAACTACATCGGTCTTAAAGTATCCGAAGAATCTTAAGCAGTGAACTGGTAACAAAGCAACCGTCCGGTCTGTACGTCGCTAACCTCTAGCTATCTCTTGATTCTCCTATCGCCATGGCAACTTACATTTCCTTGCTATAGGAGTAAATATATCAATTTTTGTTTAATTTCATGGAACAAAAATATGATTTTCTTATGAAATTATTCTGTTCTGTCACATGCCTCCTCAAGTTCACCATGTCTTTGCTTAAAAGACATTGGTAAACTTATAAGAATAACCTTGCATCCAGCGATACTCTTTCCTCTGTTCCTATTAGAATTTTTTACAAAACAGTCTCTTCTTAATACTAACAACATAATTAAATGAACTAAATAAAACATGTATTGTCTTGAAATATCTAATAATGAAAACATACATACATACAGCATTCTAGCTTAACAACACACAAATGCAAGTCCTGTCGCGGTATCGTCTTGAAATATCTAATAATGTAAACATACATACATACAGCACTCTAGCCTAACATCACATTACCATGACATCAAAATAAAATGTAACTGACTATATCTCTCCAAGTCAAAGCTACACTTTCTGATCTAAGTAGTTTCATTTCTTTTAAACTATTGATCAGACAATCTTTTTGGGCAAAAATAAAAATTATTAATTATTTTCCCATGAATATAACAATTTCTACTGTCTGTTTCAACCACATTTGTATATGTGTGTAACAATAGATTAGTTACTTGGAAGTAGTTATTCCGTAAGGAAAAGGGTACCTGGACCAAAAAATTATTTCTATAGCATTAAACTATTGGACATGCTTCATTTTTATTTTATTTCTTCAGTACATTACATTATTCTCCCCATAAGTAATAACTTCTCTCCTCTCTACTTCATCTTGAATATATTCACATATAGGCTATGAGATGTAACAACAGAGTCATTTGAAGGTTCTACCTGGACCTCAGCTATGCCTGTGTTAACCAAATCCCGAACCTTTCGGTATCATTTAAAGGCAATGCCTAGATAGTGGCCTTATTTACAGGAACTGACTCTGGACTGTGCTGTTGTACCCTCTCTATATGATATTTTACTTTTTTAATTCATTACACATTTATTCTATCATAGTAACACCTTGTTTCTTCTCCATTCATTCTATTCATTCTAATGCTCCGGTATACCTTACAAACTATATATTTACTAAAGGAAAGTCTTAATAGACAAACTTTTATGTAATGGTAACAGCCGAAGACTGCACATCTGACCAAGATCGTCAATATTGGTAAATGACAGCTTCCACTTAGTGGTTATAAACCTTTACTATCATTACAGTTGAATTGTGCGCAGCCACAACAATCAGTACTATTTACAAGTGTTTTGTGGCACTGAATAACAACAATATGCTAACTATAACTTAATAATAATAGGAAATTCCAATATGATGGAGTTTATATTTACACACCTGTGCCTTGCACTAGTGTTAAATCTTTTCATTCACCTTAAACTAAGTGATCATTTTCTGAGTTGTAGATTCAATGTCGTGATTGAATTTGTACACAGGATGAGGCAGTAAGCATAGCTTACTCCTCTACAAAAAAGAAAACTCTTTTTTTCTATATTTCCGTTCACCTTTTCCCAGTTATTCATACAGTTAAAGGAGGAGTATATCTCAAAACTGTTAATGAAACTAACTGGACGTACTTCACTAGTACCATTAAAAGTTGAGACATAAAATCTTTCTGGAGCTGCTAAAATTATTTTTTCTTGTGAAATGGAAATATTATTGTTTTGAATTGAATCAAGCTTATTCTTTATCTCCTGTACTGCAGTGCCTTGGGTATGTGTAATCTGTGTTAATTTGTTCACTTCTGCTCCTATGTCTTGTACTGTAACGGTTATTTCAGTTTGCAAACTGTGAAATTCAGATTTAATTTCTCGTGTTTGCAGTTGCAAAGTCTCCTGACATTCCCTAATTTGTTCATCGTATGTCCTACAGACTTTCTGTAAACCTGAATTCATTTCCTGTTCTAGTTGTGAGTGGACGTTATCACACAGGGAAATGTGGGTAGTAACTTTATCATCAAGGGTGGAAATGTTTTGAGACCATTTAGCTTCTACACCCTTAATACTCTGTGAGAGGGTGTATGATTGTTGGTTTATTTTTTCCTCAAAGTAACCTAACTTTTTGTTTATTTCTTGCATGATAACCTGAGATTGGGATAATTTATTACTTAATTGTTTTTCAAAGGTGTTTTGTAACTCAAAAATCTTTGCATTTTGACTCTCTTTTAATTCCAAAATCTGTGCATTTTGACTATCTATTTTTGAAATCAATAGGACAAGGAGCTCATCTGTGGAAGGTTTGGTGGTATGTGTGCTGGTACAGGGTGTTTGTTCAAGCCTTTCATTTGGCTGAGATTGATTAGAAAATCCCAGAAAATCTTCTCCAGGAGTGGATGTAGAAAATTGAGTCACGTTCAAAGAATCCCTATCCGGACTATTCGGCATAATACTGTTGGTGGGAAGGTTTATATCTGACATTGTGTTAGTAGGAAGATTGGATTCTGTATGTGAGTTAACCTCTTTTAAAGGTGATAATTCACCAGTTAATCCTCTCTCCATGTTGAAGAACCAGAGACACAGGTAGATTAATATTCAGGAACTGAGAAAAGTTGCTGCAAAAAAATAAAGAAGTAATTCTCGTAATTACAACAGGAAGATTACAAGAAGAAAGTACGATCTTAGTAAGAGAATTGCCCACTATTTGATCAAATAGTACCGTTTGAATAAGGCACGCGAGTGTTCAGTATAATTAAAACATACCAAAAGAGCAAGAAATGAAATGATTTAACAAGTTCTATTCAACTCCAAAGTTAGTAAATATTTCCGACTTCAAAAGTTCGTAACCATGAAATAACTACAAAGCTTCACTTTTGGAAGGTATTTTATAGTCATTTACGTGAGGACGCTCCACTGGTAACGCCTAATAAACATATACTTAACTTAAATGAAAGATTCGTAAACAAATCTCGCCGACCGCAGACAGATGTTTACTCCAAAGACTGTAGCTTCGTCGTGTCTGTTATCCGCGACCAGATGTTCGTCGTAGATATGCTTCAACAGCCAGAGATGAAATGAATTATATCGGTTGTTCTCGTCGTCGTAAATTCCAGCGATTCTTCTAGCGGCGTTGTCGAATCTTCGTTGTATCTGTTAAATGCTTTTCCTTCCGTAGCCAAGTTGCTTTGGTTGATACACTTTTTTCACTGCCGAGTCATCTACACGTCGCCATGTCGCGCGCCTGGTTATAATTATAAATAACTCAGTTCTTACGCTTTTAACAGATTAACATTTATTGTTCCCAATTCTTATTCTTCTAGGAACTACATCGGTCTTAAAGTATCCGAAGAATGCAAAGTTCTTAAGCAGTGAACTGGTAACAAAGCAACCGTCCGGTCTGTACGTCGCTAACCTCTAGCTATCTCTTGATTCTCCTATCGCCATGGCAACTTACATTTCCTTGCTATAGGAGTAAATATATCAATTTTTGTTTAATTTCATGGAACAAAAATATGATTTTCTTATGAAATTATTCTGTTCTGTCACAACGTGGCTGAGTTGACCATGGGTCCTCGTACAAACTGAATCATGTCCTTCATATTCTACAAGGACTATGCCAGAAATATTGCATTTTTTGTTTTATGTAGAGTTTTGTCATTGCATCCCTTCTATCTTCAAATTTGTTAAGTGATGGGTGTAATATATCTTCCGTTCTGAAACTAAAGTTTAATTTTAAAAACAGATTTCCATTTCCTGCTCTACTGCCAATTGACTTAGTGTGAATCTAAATCTACATCCATACTCTATAATTGCTATGGTGGGAGACAGAAGGCACTTTACACCAAAACTAATTCTGTGCATACCAATCACAAATAGTTACAGAGGGATAAATAATACATACAAGCATTAGTATCGCATCTTATATCTCTAATGTTATTTCTCCTGTAATTGTGACATAAGTAGGTTGGTGGATGAAATACTACATTGCATTCATAATGAAAGAAGATATTTACAAATAAATTCAAAAAAATCAGCATAATCTGTCTGCCATACAATATCAGCGGTTCTAGGGCAAAACCGCGACGGACAAAACCGCGATGGACAAAACCGCGACGGACAAAACCGCGAACGGACAAAACAGCGAACGGAAAAATCCGCGAATACAGAAAAACCAGGAATACATAAAACCACAAGAGTTCGTAGATTAATATACAATCCTCTCTTGGACCACTGTCGTGCAAAAGAAAAATTTCACCGTTTATTTTTGTATATTCCTCAGGAATTTTAAGTTCTGTTCTTGATAATGGATTCGGTGGTACTCCTCCAGATTTTTGTCTTTCTCTTCTAATTTCTCTTGCAAGTGAATCGGTGGATGGTAGAGCTCCAGAAACTTCATCGGGCATCCCTGCAAATAATGATGCAAGAACAGTTGTAGCCTTTTTCAGCATTTCAAGTCGAACCTCTTTTGCTTTTCTTTTCGCTGGTTTAGCAGAGTGATTGTGTAATCCATTCGTTTCTGCAACGTTTGATTGATTTTCCAATGTAACTCTTGCTGGGCATCTTGTACTGTCATAACTGGTGCATCGCCAATATTTTGGAAGACGGTCGAGATTTACTTCTTTCCTTTCTTGCCTAAATGTATATCCTTTATAAACGAGGTGATTTCCCCCTTTGTTATTTTTTACAAACACGAGAGCCATTATTCAGGAAGATACACAATCTCTTCGGTTAACTGACCACCACAGAATGCTTGGATCTACCATACCGGCCTTGCCTCGGAAATGCCGGAACGTCTCCGGGTTTTGACTTTGGCTGCCGAATTTTCCATTTGCATGCAGGGATTTCTCCTGCGACGGCAACAAAAGATCGTCCAGGCAAATTGTTCGCTCGACTTGAGAAGGGTCAGTTAGGCCGAACCTACAGGAGATAAGCGGGTCTTCCCACTCACTCCATTGTGAAGGCCATTGTCACTCTTCTCAGGTATACAAAAGCCCCATTAAGCTGCATTCCCACCGCGCGTCGGGTCTAATTCTTTATTAACCTCAACCAAAACAAAATCGTCAAATACGAAGTGATGACACTTGACAGAATAATATTTTGGTGCATAAGAGATCAAAGAGTGAGGGGATAACTCGTAGATTATAAATTACATATACACAAAATAAATTACAGTACCGTACTCCATAATAACGTAACCCTAGCTGCGATCCCCAAATCATTTAAAAACTGTGTTAGGATAATATTTTGAAGCATAAGAGATCAAACAGTGAGGGGATAACTCGTAGATTTGTCCGTTTCGCGGTTTTGTCCGTTCGCTGTTTTGTCCGCGCGGTTTTGTCCGTTCGCGGTTTGGTCCGTTCGCGGTTCTGTCTGCGCGGTTGTAGATTATAAATTACATATACACAAAATGAGTTACAGTACTCCATAATAAAGTAACCCCAGCTGCGATCCACAAATCATTTAAAACTGTGTTAGGATAATATTTTGATGCATAAGAGATCAAACAGTGAGGGGATAACTCGTAGATTATAAATTACATATACACAAAATAAATTACAGTACCGTACTCCATAATAACGTAACCCTAGCTGCGATCCCCAAATCATTTAAAAACTGTGTTAGGATAATATTTTGAAGCATAAGAGATCAAACAGTGAGGGGATAACTCGTAGATTTGTCCGTTTCGCGGTTTTGTCCGTTTCGCTGTTTTGTCCGTTCGCGGTTTTTGTCCGTTCGCGGTTTGGTCCGTTCGCGGTTCTGTCTGCGCGGTTTTGTCCACGCGGTTTTGTCCTCGCGGTTTTGTCACTTCGCGGTTTTGTCCGGACACGAATATCAGCCCAGTCTGTGTATCAGTTCTGTAAGACTTGTGTAAGGGCTGTGGGAAGCAGTCAAGAATCAAGCATCTCTTCTCTATATTTTCTCTGTCATATCAATCAATCCCTTGTGATAAGGATCCAAAGCTCCGCAACCGTAATCCAAAGTTTAATTTAAGAATTTTGTACACTATTCTCTTGGTATGAACATTACAATTCTTCAAAATACCAATGAATTATAATCTTGAACAAGCTTTACCTACGATGGAAATTACTTTCACGTCCCATTTCATGTTGCTTTGTACTATTACGCCCAGATACATTAGGGAATCGACAGTGTCAACGAACAAACTGTTTACTTTGTACTCATGAATCACTGGATTATTTTTGTTATTTATGCTCTTTGCTTTGCCTTTTTGCAAGTTGATGTAAGTTGCCATTTATAGCACCATCCAAAATAATGTCCAGACTAGATTACCTGTGCGAAAATTTCCCAAATATAGTGATTAGTAAGGTTTGTGATTTATGTAGGATGAAAGATGAACTGCCTCATTTGTAGCAATTATTTATTTGTTTAGTGTAATGGGTAAGTAACAAAATACTTACAACATATTACAAAACAATTTGGAAAAACTTTTGAACGTGTTAATTATGTATATGACAAACTGTCACTGACTCTAACAAATTACAACTAACCCAAGCAAAATACACACAGAATATCCATATCTCTGTGATATATGTCACTGTGATTGTAGCCCATGTGAACATTTCACAAATAAAATGTTTCCGTAGGAATTGTATAGAAAAACATAAATGTTTCTGTAACAGAAAAAATATCCGATAAACACGCAGTTTATGTTTCCAACCGTTTCTTGCTCCACAGTGAGAAATTCAATGACGACATGCTGCTTATAATGTACATCACTCACAGACGCCATGTTGAACCATTGCTGCAAGTACGCTATCTGTCGGAAGAAAAGGAAAATTTGTGTGTGCACTCTGAAAACTTCAATGAATTCATATCTAACGTTTCGCATTCATACCATTGTTGGGGCCTGAGAAAAAAAAATTGGTGCATTAGTTTCTGGGCCAACCTCGTACCTCATACATATCTTCATTTATGATTGGTTCCAAATTTTATTTTAAATTGAAAAAATATTAAACTATTACAAAAACATGAAACCTAAATCCTTTTCATCTATTAGCAGAGAATAAAATGAAGACATCTTCATTGAATGAATATAAATAATTAATTTGTGAATTTAAACAAAGAACACATTTGTCTTCATGGTTGTTTTGTAATTTGAAATGTACTGAACCATCACAGAAATGTAAGTAAATAATCCAACTTTTTAGCTTGCTATAATAGTGACATATATGGACAGAATGTGCAGAGATTTCTGGCCGCTGTTAACCAGCCAATGAAGGCTAGGTGTGTGACATCACAGCATAACCTTTAGTTCATATTGATTTATTTAATTAATTATCACTTGTTCTGTCACATTGAGAGGATCATTAGTATTCACAATGGACCTATTTACTCCATAAGGTTCCATTTGAACAGTTATACTATCCTCATTATTGGGATTGCTCAAACAAAAAACATTCATCATCTGATAAATTATCAGCATTACTCTCACCAGCAGATATTTTTCTTACATGCATAAGTTTGTTATTACCATTAAACACTACATCACCACCATTACTTACTTCATGACTCCTAGAAATCATTATTTCGTAATCGTGGGCGTCTGGGGCCGCAGACAGTTGTCTCTTGGCTGTCTGGATGTCACTGTGTATATAGCCGACATTCTGCAGTCTTCTTCTTGGTTATCTTTGGGAATACCTTTTCTTTACTACAGTCAGAACATACTACTTCTTCAGGAAATTTAACATTTGACTCATTAACATGTGAATTTATCTTATCATTTTGAATATCGTCAACTTTAAATTCAGTGGCTGTATCATTACTAGTTACACTTTGCTTTAAATCAGAATCTTGTATTAATACTTCAATAAAATTACTGAAATCATATCTTATTTGTTCAATAGCTTAATCCCTGTATTTTCCAAACTCTTCAACACATTCAACTGCTCTGTTACACAATCTACCTACTTAATATTAAACTAGTTCTACAATCATTCTATATACAATATCAACAAATTTTTCTACTTCACCTTGAGCCCAAAAAAATTAACTGTTTCTCTTTTAGCAATAATATCAATTAATTCTTAAAGTTTGACCTAATCTTCCATACTATAGCTCATGTCACCAAACATTGTAGCAAAAAAGAAAGAAAAACCTAGTTTCCAAGAAACTTTGCTGGGTCGTTCCGATTGTGTAATGTAAAATATTGTCCCTGGCTAACTTTTGTTCCATTTGTTCCAGTGGGAAAATTTGTTAGATAATATTGAAATAAATTTTATGTAACAGAACAGCATCCGGTATGTTTTATTATTTATTTGCACTAATGTTGGCCATGCCCTGCATTGGTTGACAACATCCTTCTCTTAAGATGAGCAAGATATTTCACGTATTTCAACAAAATATTTAATTTTCAGCTCTTCTGTCATTGATTTACGCCTCGTCAACGTCTAGGTCATTAGAGTGAAGCTCTTCTAAAAATTACTATCTTATCAGAAATTACAAGACAAAATACACACATGAAAATGGTTTCTTGTGAAATAATGTCACCTTAATAATAATAATAAAAAAAATGCACCGTCCACTTTCAGTACAATTATTTTAAAGAAATGAGTTATTAAGGAAGTTACATACTACCACAGCCACAGAGTTGTCCACCATAGTCTTCCACATAACTTAGTCATCTTCAGATTTGCCACTGCTTTCAACCAGCTGTATCATTAAATAATCAATTTCTGTATCTCTTGTGTGCTGTTTGACATAACCAGTTTCTTGCAATGTTTCTAAATGTCTTAAAGATTTGCCCACTCTTCTTTAGAAACACTGTGTACAGCTTCATGAGTATATCACTCATCTGTATGTTCTTCTTAGCAACTTCCTGTTTTACTTCAGCGGTATGAGTTCTAAGAGGTTGTACCTGCAGTGGTATGGTGGCAGGTGAACTATTTGATGCCTCATTTCATTTGCTATACCTTCTTGATGTTTCAGAACTCTTCTTTATATAAAAGCTCAACCCTAGTTCCAAGCAAAAAAAAAAAATAATGATAGTAATAATTATTATTATAATTCTTATATAGCCATTTAATTATATGTCCTTGACACCAGTTTTAACATGGCGGCTTGTCTGTTTGGATTAAATAGTAGTTAGCATTATCATCAGAATGGATAGAAACATTCTACGAGTCGGAGTGTGGAATGTTCAGCAAGTCTGAATAGGGCAGGCTAGGTTAGAAAACTTAAAAAGGGAGATGGAACAACTTAAGTTAGACGTTGTTGGGATTAGTGAGATTAAATGGAAGGACGCACAGGATTTCTGGTCTGGGGAACACAGGATAATTAGCACACAAGCTGTCAATGGAGTCACTGGTGTAGGATTTGTAATGAACAAGAAAGTAGGGAAACGGGTGAGTTATTATGAACAATTTAGTGACAGGATTATTTTGATGAGGTTAGAAACTAAGCCCGTCCCAACCACATTAGTACAAGTATATATGCCAACGTCACAGGAAGATGACGAAGAAATAGAAAAAATATACGCTGAAATTGAAGAAATTAATCCAATATGTGAAGGGGAGGAAAATCTAATAATCATAGGGTGATTGGAATGCAATAGTGGGAGAAGGAAAAGAGGGGAATACTGTAGGAAGTTTTGGTCTAGGAGAAAGAAATGAGCGAGGAAGCAGGTTGCTAGAATTTTGTGAAAGATATAAGCTAGTAGTGGCAACCACTGTTTAAGAACCATGCAAGTAGGATATACACCTGGAAACGTCCAGGGGATACACGCAGATATCAGATAGATTATATTATGGTCAAACAGAGATTCAGGAATCAAGTTCTAGACTGTAAAGCATACCCAGGAGCAGACATAGACTCTGACCATAATTTGGTAGTAATGAAGTGCAGGCTGAAATTCAAACGAATAAGGAAGCAAAGTAAGCAGAACAGACTGGAAGTGAATAAACTGAAACAATCTAGCACAAGAGAAAAATTTGCAGAAATGGTAGACTTAGGTCTAAGAAGTAATTCAGAAAGTAGCTCTACCGAGGACGAATGGAATGCTTTTAAGACCGAAATAATGAAAGCTGGAAAAGAAGCATTAAGCTTTATAGGGAACAAGCCGCCCGAAAACCTTGGATCACAGAGGAAATTTTGAAATTGATGGAGCAGAGGAGAAGGCACAAAAATGCTCAGGATGAAGCAGGAAGAGAGCAGTACAGGTAATTTAGAAATCAAATAAATAGGAAATGCAAAATAGCAAAAGAAAAATGGCTACAAGAAAAGTGTGAAGAAGTAGAAAAGGAAATGGTTGCAGGAAAAGTAGATGTTGCATATAGAAAGATCAAACAGAATTTTGGAGAAATGAAGAAAAGGGGTATGAACATTAAAGCTGCCGATGGGAAACCTCTTTTAAGGTCAGAAGATAGAGCTAACAGATGGAAGGAATACATTGAGAAACTGTATGTTGGGGACGACTTGAACAATAGTGTATTGGAAAAGGAAGGCGATGTCGACATGGATGACTTAGGAGATCCTGTTTTGAGGACAGAATTTAATAAAGCTCTGAATGACTTGAAAGCAAATAAGGCAGTTGGAATTGACGAGATCCCTCCAGAACTTCTTAAATCTCTAGGAGAGGAAGGAATCGAAAGATTATTCAAGCTGATATCAAAAAGTTATGAAACAGGAGATATTCTAACTGATTTTAATAAAAATATCATCTTCACACTTCCAAAGAAAGCACAAGCTGACAAATGTGAGAATTATCGCACAATTAGTCTAACATCACATGCTTCAAAATTACTGACCAGAATAATATACAGAAGGATGGAAAGGGTAGTAGAAGAGATAGTAGCTGAAGATCAGTTTGGGTTTAGGAAAAATCTCGGTACAAGGGAAGCAATTCTGTCTTTAAGATTAATACTTGAAGGGCGGATCAAGAAAAACAAAGACACTTTTATGGCATTTGTTGATTTAGAAAAAGCTTTTGATAATGTTAGGTGGGACAAGATGTTCAAAATTTTAAAGAAGTCAGGTCTAAAGTATCGAGAAGAATCCTCTATAAACTATATAAGAATCAAGTGGCTGTGATAAAAGTAGAGAATCACGAGAGACATGCATCACTTAAAAAGGGTGTGAGACAAGGTTGTAGTATATCCCCGTTAATATTCAACTTGTATGTAGAAGAAGCAATGAAGAAAGTCAAAGAAAAATTTCCATGTGGAATAAGTTTCCAGGGAGAAAAAATCAGTATGCTACTATTTCCTGATGACATTGTCTAGTTAGCAGAACGAGCTGAGGATATTGACAAGTTACTGGGTATCATGAACAAAATACTGAAGGATGATTTTTGACTGAATATAAATCAATGCAAGACAAAAGTGATAAAATGTAGCGGAAATGATACCAATTGCAGTAAATTAAATATAAAAATAGAATTGGATGCAGTAGAAGAAGTAAGTGAATTCTGCTACTTGGGAAGCAAAATTACAATCGATGACCGAAGCAAGAATGATGTTAAAAGCAGAATAGCACTAGCAAACAGAGTCTTCATGAAAAAAAGAAATCTTTTAGTTTCAAGTATTGATCTAGGAATTGGAAAGAACTTTTTAAAACTCTATGTGTGGAGCACAGCACTTTATGGTATCAAAACATTAATGTAAGGAATACCAGAAAAAAGGAAAATTGAAGCATTTGAAATGTGGTGCTACAGAAAAATGCTGAAAATTAAATGGACACACAAATTATGAAATGAGTGAGTTTTGGAAATAATGGGTGAGAAAAGAAGTTTTGTGGAAGAAGCTTACCGAAAGAAGAGACAGGTTGGTAGGTAATATTTTGAGACATGCTGGATCTGTTAATTTGTTAGTGAAGGGAATAGTCGAAGGTAACAACTGTAGAGGAAGTCGGAGATTAGACTATATGAAGCAGGTAATTGAGGACGTGGGTTGTAAGGGATATGTGGAGATGAAGAGGTTAGCACAAGATAGGAAGGGATGGAGGATTGTATCAAATGAGTCGAAAGACTGATGACAGCAAAAAAAAAAAGCATTATCCATCACAATAATGCACCCTTCTTTCAGATAAACCAACATATGACAACACTAGCTCACCATTTCATTCTGAATGGTAGTCCAACCCTGATGAACTTTTTCTGCCACAAAAGACAAGTTTGGCTCCTGGTCTGAAGCCTGTATACGCAGAATCAGCATGAACTGTGACAGGTCATCTTTCTCGATCAGAATGGTACTTTTTGAGACCTCAATTTCATCTTGAATTGTGCCAAATATTATTGTTGCATATGATCGAGATTAATAATACCTGCTTAATAGCATGTTGCTCCACCTTTGGAATGCAATCTGGCAGTGATTTAGTGTGGCGTAGATTTGACAAGTCCTTAGTAACTGGCACCAAATGTCTACATACGGCTTACGCAATTCCCTTAAATTACAGCCCACCTCTAATGACCTTGACATCGACAAGGTGTACAAAAAATGGTTGCCAAGATATCAACTTGAGTTCACTATCATACTCCTCAAACCACTGTAGTGCGATTCTGACCTTGTCATGTGGACATTTATCCTGCCGAAAGTTGCCATTGCTATCATGAAAGACATAATTGTCCACAGCTGTCATAGTGCTACCATCGGTGATACTGGTCCCATTGTAGCCCCTATGAAAGTCTCCGAGAGCATAATACCGCCGTCAATGGCCTGCATCCTTGCTTGCATTGTTTAAAAAAAAAAAAAATACTATTTATCTTACATCCATACAGTCTAATATATAAGTACTAAATTAGGCCCTGTTACATTCATTTGTTTATTATTGATAAAGGTTCCGCCATTGTGTGTTGCTGGTTTCATTACTAATTTATCTGATCTCTCAGCTCTGTGGATAACCAGATAGTCTCCGCGGTCAGGCAGGCAAATCTATTTTCTGGCGAAACCATGTTAATAGTTTACGATTTACCCTCTAAGAAAGTTCTATGTAAGGAATTAGCATATTATTCCACTTCACATAGTTAATTGTTAACTGTTATGTAATACAAAATTATTAAATATTACAACTATAAACATTACAGATGTTAGTCGTTTAGTAGATGCATATCAATGTTTGTACTGGTTGTTATTTGACGAATACAGTGCGAGCTTAAAGCTGCTAGTTGGTTAGTGAATACATGATTACATTACATTCACTTTTTTTTTTCTTTTTTAGTGGATACATTACAAAATTGCACTATATGACCTTGCTTGCATGTAAGATTCTGTTCAACAGTATCATTTATCGTAAAAACAAACCTTTGAACTAGTAAAACAAATCAACCTTGTATGAAGCTACATGCTGAATGACTTGCAGAGAAATGTCTTGCGAGGCTCATCTTTAGGTCAAGGGGATAATGCTAGCAGGGAAAGGAGGCAATGCCGTGTGACTTTTGCAGGTTAAAACAGTTGTAGAACATTCTTTGGCACTCGCCCAAAGAGTGCATGCTCCACTAATGAACCCATTTTTTCTTTTCACATTTACATTTCAATTCAACTTTCTTCCTAAAACCTCATAGAGCTAACACTTGAAAACTTCTGTCTCTTCATTTACGTTATCTTAAAAGATTTGGAAACCTATCGTTACATTTTCAACATCAAAATTGCTCTCAAATTCAATCAATTTGCTAACTTAAACAAAGAACTACTTGCTCAAAAGTGTTACATACAAATACAAAGAAATAATTACATGAAAACTGTTGTGATATTTAATACTCACAGTATTTTTTACTTTCTTTTTCAAACTCACTTTTCTGCTTTCTTTTCCTTTAACACTTCTCTAACAAAATTTTTTATGAACTTTCTTCACATGCAATTCTTGCTAAATCTTTGTTGATCGCAGTTTCTTCTTTTTTGAAAATGTTTATCTAGCTTCTTCTTCTCTCTTTGAAGAGGATGATCCAGCTTCTGCTTGCATGTGACATTTACTGGCATTTTCTTGTGTACGAAAACTCATTGATCATCATCTTGTAAGCACCTTACAATTTTGGCAAATTCTAGTTTTCCTTAGGCGGGACTTTGAAATTTTGAGAAGAGCAATTTTCAACTTTAAGTAATTTCCCTGTAATCTTTCCCACAGTAACAACTTGTTATAAAAATCATTTTAAAGTGTAATTATCATATCGGGAAACGTTTGGTTTAGGAGATATTTCGCTTTGTTCAAGTTTTGAAACACGCGATCATAAAAGTAAGAATTCTAAGATTGGTAATATCTTTAAATCTCGTAAAGCTACAACCGATCTTTTATCACCAGCTGTAGTCAGCACTATCCCCGATATTTTGGCAATAAAATTAAGTAATTCAGCAAAGTTTAATTAGCGATTTTAATTAAGAGAAAATAATAAGTTTTTTATTAAAAGAGATATTAAATTAAAAATTACATCAGTAGATAGCCCTAATCAAGACGATTATGTACATATATTAGTTTTCATAAAAAGTTTAAGCATTTGTCCAGTAATTAAGTTTTTGTAAAATAATTGTCGCGGATTGTTGTGCACGTGAGTAAAATTCTAGAACACAGGGATTTTCCCCGAATTGGAATGTGTCACTACGCGCAGTTTTAAACAGCTAAAACTTTAAAATTAATTACTCTAAATTTCTCACAGGACTGCCGTTGGACTTCTAGTAGATAAGTCCAGATACTGTCAAAGTTTAAACATTTTTAATAGTCTGGATCGTCAAATAAATTACACACACTTTTAGCTACGCGGAAGCAAAAGGATGTGATACAGTTGCTGGCGTCACTGGTTCTCGTGGTTTCTATAAAAAGACCCCGCCGCCATTATGGTTTGTCTGTTCCTGCCTGTGGTCTGTTCCTGTCTGGCGTCTGTTTCGGTCTGTCTTTCGTCACGCTGGTTGTAATTCGCCATGATGGCTAGTTCAACCATGTTGGATCGTGTCGGGTTATGTAGTAATTTTAATGACTGTTAAGAACTTGTAAATTCACTAAAGGGGTTCGGTCGGTTCAAATTTCTCTCCACAACCTGCAACTTTTGGTAAAGAGTGTTCGATTTGCCTGCTCAACTGTTAATGCAATTTTGAACTTGTGATTCTGAAAATAAAACTTTGGATTTTTCTAACAGTGAACTTGTGTGCTTTAGTAGATAGCATATAACCTTTTCTCTATTTGTGGGTTAGCAAATATTGTGGCGAGCTAAAGCATTTAAGTTGAGTTATCCGGCTACATGGTCAAACCAAATCAAAATTATTTCGTAAATTTTCTATAGAACTTTGAGCCAACATCAAGAGTAAGTTGAGGCACTAAGGCTATACTTCAACCCCGGTATCAGCCTAGGGTCTTACAATCTGCTTGTGTCTCATACTTTCATGCCACAAACTCTTCTTCAAAGTTTTTCATTTCTTGCTTGTTACTGTTCTTTGTTTAATAATTAAGGATCTTTTACTGTTAATTTTTGCAATTATGAAAACAATATAATTTATTGGTTGACATATAATATTATACATTGACTTCTGCCTCCCAACCTGCTTTGATCCTAACCCGAAAATGCTTTTCCTTATTACCTGTTTATCACTTGAGGTTCTGTTGGTGATCAGTCATCAGATGGTTTAAGTATCCACCAAAGCTGGAATTAAGTGTAGCAGGTTGACTTTAATAGGCTATTTGACTATTTTTTGAAAATGGTTTTAAATAGTTTATTGATATCCATTATTTACCGGATACTATTGATTTTTCGACAAAAATGCTTGTTTTATGTAAAATTCAACGCTAAAATTCAGAGTATTTGAAAGCCCGCCAAAACGCTCCTTTGCTGCCTGGCACGGGCCAGTGACCGTCACATGCCAGCAAGCCCTCACTCTACATAAGTACCGTCTGGTTGGTTTCTCTGAACTTGTATATAAATTGTTGGAAATATGATTCATAAATAGTGTGTAGTACATCAGTCTACAACCACAACAATAAAAACTGCCCAAATAAACGTAAGTGTTCACACAATAGTAGGAAAAAAAATTTGCTGCAACTTGCTGCTAGAAACCCAAATGACATTACGACTAAGTCGCATATCATTTACTGTAAAGATCATTTACACCATAATTTTGTTGAGTTAATGTGCGTTGTTTAAGAAGAGTATCAAAAGTTTAGGGTTCTTGGGTTCGATCCTCGCATCGGAATGTTTTGTCATTTGTGAGAGTCGTCTTTAGATACTAGTTGCTGTTGGTAGTGCTGCATATTCTTTTTCTAAAATCCTCCATAACATCAATTTTTTTTTTTCCTGAAGGGTTCACTAATTTTTTGATAGCATGCGTATAATAAACATTTGAAACATAACCAGAAAAGACTTCAAAATTGAAACTGAACGTTACTTGCACACCAATAAAAAGTTTAAAAAAAAACTGAAAATTACTTGTGCATTAAAAGTAAATACTAACTAAATAGATGCATTAATGTCAGAAATGCAACAGGCAGTTGTATTGTCATGTAATAATTCCAACAAAAGGGATTCAAAGCATTTGGGAACTGTTGTGAAATTAGCATGAAATGTTATTGTTAAAATTAATTCACCGCCGAGCACCTGGATTTTTTGCAATGGTAATGTATCTCTGGTATTTTTCAAAATTAAAAGCAGAAGGTTATCGTTTTATAAAAGTTTTCTTGTATGGCAGCAATTTATGTTTCAAACGTTTGCATGACGTTTTATGAAATCTTCGAATAAAAATATGATTCTGTAAAGCAGCAAACAGGAAAAAAAAAGGTTACACACAAAAAAAATATTATCCTAATCAAGGTTCAAACATAGGGATCTTCAAATTCCATATCACTCCTTAACTATGCAGCTACCTGGACACCATGGCATCGTTAATTATATTCTCGTTAATAGTGAATACTTAAATATCACAGTTTCTACGTGCGGTCGGTAAATAAATAAACAATAAATTCAGTTTTGAAGGAAAAAATATCATTTATCTATAATTAATTATGTGCAGTTAAGAAAAATAGTCCACAACATCCAGTTATTTAACTGTTGTGCTTACCTTATACTACATTTGCATTTTTCTCGAAAATATCTACTAAAACAACTAACTTAATTTTAAATTTTAGTCATACATATTCAGTTAATCTCTAACTTCCAGTTTAAATATAAATGATTCTCGAATTGAAGTTATTACATTTTCTAGCTCCGCAGAATATAAGTCAGCTAGCCCGACAAATAAGGCTTTTATGTTCGGTATTTTTCTGCACTAGTCTTTTCAAATTGTTCTTCATTTTATATTCAAAATAAAATCTCATTATTAACAATAGGTAACCAATAAAAAACAATAAAAATAGTAGAAAACTTGGATAATAGGAAACGTTCCATACGCAGCCGCAGCGCCTACAGGCTCGTGACATCACTAATGCGATCACCAATCCCAGAGCATTTTCTGTCACATGACAGGGGGCAAGAAAAATCCTATTTTTACTTCGAGTTTTTTATTAAAAACAGTCAACCTTTCTTTTCAAATTTAACAAAAATAGCTTCTTTAAGCTATGCGAATGACTACAATTAGTAATATATTTTCGATACTGTCAAATAGCCTATTAGAAATTTAATGAGTTGTAAATTTCCATTTTATTAACTCATTGATCCGTGTTTATCGAACAATTAATCTCCAGATTATTTACAGGGGACATATTAATTAATGAATAACTTGATTCAAAGAGCTATTGGCATGCATGAGCTGCTGCTTTATAATTACATGTTAATAACCCTACAGGCTCACAGATCTGTCTACCACCTAATAATACTCGCATACAGCCAACTGTCCTATAATCCTTTTTACTGTTAAATTTTAAACACTAATTAATTTTGCCTGCTTCATTTTCACAGTGAATTGAACTATTAAGAAACAAATTAATTTAAAAAAATTGTGTTTATTTATCAGGTTAATCATTTAGACCTCTTTTTGTTAGTGGCCCTATGAATTGAATGTTTTTACATTAGGTGTCTTTGATTTGGAATGAAACAGTATGAAGAAGTCTAGGGTTAAATGGTAACATTTGACATTTACAAGGACGTGAGTTTGATTTGTGGTCCAGCTATCCAGATATTAGTTTTTGTCAATTTTCCAGCATTATTCAAGGTGAATGCTTGAATGGTCATGAAGGATTTCTTTTCCTGCATACCTGTTCCAGCTACAGAATGATTACATTATTCCTAAAATATATATATATATGCCTTTATTTTAATTACTTGGATGAAAGTATCAATCAAAATTTTGACAGGTTTCTTTTCTAAAATCTTCCAGATTAAAACTATGGGCATGGTGACTGTCATACAAACCACCCCATTAACAGAAATCTGTTTGCATCACAACCCTTTGTGCCGCAAGTATGAGGATGATGGCAGCTATGTGAGGTAGTATTTCCCTAACATTTTATTTTAGACTAATTAATAGAAACAAATTCCAGGTCATGGAAGGTTTACACAACTGTGGGTTTTCTATCTCTGGCAAATGTGATCCATACTCTGTGGAAAGTGTTTTTCATTTCTACTGATTTCATCTAGTTTTAATTTTTGATTTGCATTTACTAAAATTAATAATAAAATAAGAAGAGACCTGGCAGTGTGGCTGCGTGCATTAAGTTGTTGCCATACTGGATCAGGAAGGTATATCACAGGGGTGGCCAACCCACAGGCACACCATGAACATTTTTCCAGCTCGCGAGATTCATCACACTTTTACAAAATATATTTATTTTATAATGGCTAAAGTAGTGAAAATTTATATCTGCTTTTGATAGCCGAATCAGTAATTTAGAGTTAGACAAATACAACGAAATTTTTGTAATATACTGTATTCATCTCCCTTCCTTGTTGAAATCCAGTTGGCCCCAAATATCTCCAATTAGACCTGGTGCAATATTGAGTTAAAACACATTTTTGAAACATCAGAATCAAAAATAGATTTTTATAATTTTATTTACAAAAGAGAAATTTTCCAATTTGAGAAGTCTGGCACAAAAAGTTATTAATGCTTTTGGTTCAACTTACACCTAAGAATTGTTTTTTTTTTTTTTTTAATGAAATTAACCAAACACAAAACATGCTCAAACATAGTGGATTCTAAACTGCAGCACCAATTACAATGCACAAATACCCAAATTGAGATCGACTGCAAAAGCTAAGTGAAAGAGTGGAGAAATTAATACCGCACTAGTAAAGTAAATATTTTTAATGGTTTCATTTTTTTATTTTGTTTATATTTATATATTTATGTATTTTTTAAATTTTATTTTTAGTGTTATATATTTCATTTAGTATAATTATTATTATATTATCAATGTTAACATGTAAGAATAATTCAATGAAAGTTTCTCGGGAGTCCAGCCGGATGGTGTCATAAAACGACGACGTTTCGACAACCTGCTCGGTTATCTTCATCAGGTCTATTCTTGATATTTCTTCTCAAAATCACAAAAACAGACTGGCTTCGCTGCCTCCGAAATTCGAATGTCGTTTACAGAGGGTTGCCACGACGCCCAATCAGCGCGCTGGAACTGAGGGTATCAGTGTTGCGGACTGCGTATGGAGCCAAATGGTCACCCATCCAAGTGCTGGCCACGCTCACCGTTGCTTAACCGGTCTACCGCAAGCCGAGGGTATCAGCGTTGCGGACTGCGTATTGAGCCATACGCAGTCACCCATCCAAGCGCCCGCCACGTTCAACGCAGTCCGCAACACTGATACCCTCAGTTCCAGCGCGCTGATTGGGCGTCGTGGCAACCCTCTGTAAACGACATTCGAATTTCGGAGGCAGCGAAGCCAGTCTGTTTTTGTGATTTTGAGAAGAAATATCAAGAATAGACCTGATGAAGATAACCGAGCAGGTTGTCGAAACGTCGTCGTTTTATGACACCATCCGGCTGGACTCCCGAGAAACTTTCATTGAATCAATACGCCGGGAAAGTCTCCATTTACATGTAAGAATAATATTAAACACAATAAGAATAGCTCGTTGTGTTTCAATTTTTCACTCCAAAACAATGTCTATAGTGAGTCTAAATCTAATATGGGGATATATAAGTTTATATGCGGCCCATGGAGTTATGATGCATTTCCAAAGTGGCCCGCAAGATCATTTGGGTTGGCCACCCCTGGTATAACAGAACTACGATTGAGTCCCAGTCCCCACATACTGGCCATCCCAATAACAGTTTTTAGACAGTTTCCTGGAATCATTGAGATGAATGCTGCATGGCCCCCAATCTCCAACTCATGAATTACAAATCCAGTTCTATCACAGGTATGGAACATGTCCTCCCACCCTCATATTACGCACTGGATTCTTGTGCACAGTCCACCAAGACTGATATGGAAAAAAAGAGAACCAATTTAGGAAATAAAAGTTAGTAAATAAATCACTGCAGATTAAAACAGTGAAGCTGTTGCATAAACAGTAATTCCTACACATAGCACTTGAAAAAATTCATGTTCTGTTTTCATTCTGATTATCCAGTTTTCCAGCTTCCTTTTCTTTTCATTAATTTAATCTTAACATGTCATATGGAATTAGAGGAATTGACAGGACACTTGACACCAATTTCTGTGTCAATAGACATAATTTTTTTATAACAGTAGGATAAAAATAGCTAAGCCTGATATTCAACCTGAAGGTTTGTTGGACCAACCGAAGCAAGTATACTTAAGGCCGCCACACACGGATGAGCCAACAGGCCAAATGTCCTCGCACCGATCCAAAACTCGTCCGTGTGTGGGTCAGCGCGGACGGACTGGCGTGGCTCGGCAAGCCTTGCTGGATTTTTGGTGAGTCCAAAATCCACCGCGCCGAGCCAGGTAGCCGAGGGTCTGGTAGACTACCCCCACCACGACTGGACTGGGATAACGAAAAGTGGGTACTAATTTGCAGACACTTTTGTCTTAAATATCTCAGCTTTCCAAATTCACATCAAAATGAAACTTGCCTTATTTTACTCGCGGGACCACGGACTGTACATTAAGCGAAACTCGGTCAAAATCTGACAAATATTTATTTTTCTTAATCCTGTTCATAATTTTCAGACAGACACAGATTAAAAAAATACAGCTCATTTCTTTCCTGTAGGGCGTTAATACTACCCGAACTCATTTTTTAAAGAATATCTCATATGTGCAGACTTTCCCGTTTATAGTTTTATTATATCTATAGATTAAACCCAATAGTTAGTTTAGAACGGCTAATAAATTCATAGAATTTCATCTGTTCGTCGTTTTCACCCTAGTTCTTTCATTCTTGTACACAGATATTTTTTAAAAAAATCAGTATTAATAGCGAATTAGTGCAACACCAAAAACAATTCTGAAAAATCGAAAATATGAGCTTTGGCCGTGGCTTCAAATAAAGAGTTTTTATCTCACGGAGATAGGTTCTATTTGGAAGGGTTTAAGTCACAATGGTGTAGGTCAGTCACATTTTTAATAAAAATAAGACACCGAAACCATATGTAGATAAATCAATCTCTCAATCTGTTAGTAAAAAAATATGAAGCAAGTCAGATTTTCATTCAGCTTCCAACAGGAGGAACTGAAAATTCAACTGATGAATGAAATACGTGCTTTATTTATCAACAAAGTGGTATAAATCAGACTTAAATCATTGTGTTTGTAAACGCATCCTGCGTGTTCACTGTGTATCCTACATGCTAACTTATAGAGCACTTCCCAATAGGATTTCTAAAGACATAATTGATTCTAAAGAAACAATTCAAGATCTTCTTTCTTACAATTCAAGATACATTACGCAATCTCACTATATATCAGTTTTGGTTATAAATACACCGGTGTAAGTCATACACAGTAGTATGTTCGTTCGGTTTTTTAATAAACACTAGTTTCAGTCATTTTTGTCAGCAGTAAAATGTAACCATTTTATAGACTTTATTCAATTATAACCTTGTTGTTAAATTTGATTCCAGGTGACATCACTAAAATGAATATATTACAACATCTATGTTCCAGAATTTATTACAATATCTTTTGCATTATGTTAATTTCCATAAAACAAGGAAAATGACTTACACAACGGCATTTTGTATTTTATACGTTCTTACTAATTTTCTTCGTTTACTCATTTAAGAAGCATTTAATTTTTTCCTTGTAAAATAAAATTAAAATCGAAAAAAATAGTTTTAAATGACTGCTGATTTTTAAAAAAACTTTCCATAACCTAGCAAAAAAAGGCCTTCGGTCTGTACGATCATTTAGCCAGCTCCAGTTTATATTGTACTAAATATTGTATTTGGCTTCTTTCATGTAATTTTGGGACACATTTCCGAAGACAAAAAAAAAAAAAAACACACACACACACTAAAATAAAACCAAACAAGCCCCAGGGCGGAGTCGAATAGGTGACCCTTAAAATGCCGGGCCAGCGTGCTAGCCCCTACACTGCCAGAGCCGGACTGGCGAAATTTGTAGGCACGCAGTGGCCTGGCTTGGCGCGGCTCTGTCGTGTGTGACTCCCTGGTTTGGACCGAGTCTAAATGGAATGGTGCGAAATGGCCTGGCGCCAGATGGACTGCTCGTGTGTGGTGGCCTTTAGCTTGGTATTGAAGTTAGGGAGGGCAGCTCCGTTCCTCCTTATCTGACCTTACCTGGTAATCCTACCAGGTAAAATGTCCCTACTGTTCAACATGGAATCCAAACAACAGATGTAGTTCATATTAAATAACAAGCTGGGCAACTGGTGAAGGCTGGGTTAAAAGCCTATGAAAATCCCTATTGAGAGACAGATTCAAATCGGCAATCTGTTGGTCTCCAGTCAGTGGTTTTAACCACTGAGCTACCAATCTGTGCCAACAGTAGGGTATGCAGAGGTTATTGGTTCATATTATTGTGAAGTGGAAGGGTACTAATAATATTATTTAGAATAAGAATTATTTAATTTTCATGCAGTTGTAGGCTATTTTGTATCTGTAGAGTATCTTACTTAAGTAACAACATTTCTTTCTAGTTTTTTAACTAAGAAATAGAAATAGAACTTATTGCCCAGATACTGAAAGTAATTGTGAATTATAATAAAAATACCTGTAATAATCAAATAACAGGAATTACAGGAAGGAGGCAGGCTGCAATGACAAAAAAATGCTACACAAACACAAAAAGCACAATATTTTGTGCTGTGCCTTTACTTGTGAAAGTAGAAACATGTGACAGAGTTTGTCACCCGCAGTGGATACGGCTTCATGGCATCTCTGTCTGCTCCAGTGTTGCCCAAACAACAACTTTGATAGCAAAAGTTTACCATGAAAGTATTGAAACATCTACATTTGATGCAGTCATCGACTACTATTGCATAAATTTGCATATAACTCACAATAGGAACCATAAAAACCAAATATTAACTATAATTCTTATACTTGTACAATGTCATTTTGTAAATGTACATATGTTTTTGATTTTAAGGAAGAAAAAAATGCTATGTTACACAGAAGTAAAAATAAATAAAAACTATCACATTGCCTTTTGTAACAAAACAGAAATATATATATAGAGTAAATAGTAAAGGTGATATGTAGCGAAAAGGAATTAAATTAGGATAGGGAAATGAGCTATCACTAACCTTTAAATGATGGTTGTGGGGCACGAACACAGAGAAAAGACAAAAACACAACTGATAAAAGAAATTTTCGAGACAAGCCCTTTATCAACAGGAGAACATTATGGTAGGTGGGTGATGGAGTCTGTCTCTCAGAATGACCATTGGCCAAGAAAATGATGGGGGAAAATCCAAACAGAGGAAAGGGAGGGGCAGTGATTCAGAGCTAATACGCAAGCATAGATAAATATTCCAAAATGATCTCTGGTCGATTGGAAGAGCAAAATATAATTAAATCTAAATATGAAAAATTAAAATATATATATATACACATATATAAATTACAAAAATGTAAAAAATAATAATACACTAATAATTCTAAAAAAAAATTAAAACCAAAGATTCTATGAAGTAAACATCACCTCAGGTTAGTGGTGGTTCAATATAGGTAGTGGGGATGGAGACAAAGAGAAGATTAAAAAAGGGTATACATAAGTAAAAATAATAATAGTAATGACTGGGTACTATCTAAAGTTGAGACCAGGTGGCTGCCTTGTGCCCAGTTTGTACTGGTAGGCGAGTTCCCACCTTCTGAGATCAGAGGAGCTGCTGCTATTAGAGAGGACTCTGATAGCCCGGAGTGTGAAACAAGAGTTGAAATTATTCGAGTCATGGGTGACTGCATGGGCAGACACTGGATACTTTGGGTTCCATGTGGACACTGTTTGTCGGTGGCCATTTATTCTTATGGAAAGTGGATTTATGGTTAAACCTATAAATGAAACCGGTTCCATGTTAAGTGGTAAATTACATGGAAGGTTTCACAGGTGGCGTGTCCTATGATAGGGAAGCTTTCCCCTGTGACAGGGTTGGTGAAAGTAGTGGAGGCATGGTGTATGTCACACATCTTCCAGCAGTATATTTGACATAAATTCTTCGCGGGTTTGCCGCCGGATTACATTTTCCACTGACAAGCTTTTGGCGACTTGCACTGCTGCCATCATCAGGTCCGTTGTATCTAAAGGAACAACAAAAACTGAACTGAATAGCGGAACAGAAGTGAGCCAGGATCGTTGTCGACGTCCGATTGGCTGACTCCAATGACATAACCATTCCGTGACTGTGATTGGTCGGTTGCAGAACCAGGTGTAGATATACACAAACGTTGTACTGACAGTTGGCTCCATAGCGTAAACCAAAGCCGAGCTTGTTATAAATGGAAAGAAGATGGATTACACACGTCAATGTTCGCATAACGTCACTGTTCAAATTGCATCACCATTCACATTATTCTACCACTATTAATCACAATGTTTAGTCTCGAGAATTTATATCAAAGATACGCCGGGAAACCCGATATTCTCGGTGCACTCGTGAAATGGTCATACGGGAAAAACCCCACATTGTTGCTACCTCGGAGATGCTGTGTCCCATCTCTCATGTGCTGACTATAACACCACATTCAAACTCGCTTAAATTGTGATAACTTGCCATTGTAACAGCAATAACTGATCTAATGCTTGTGCCAGACACCTGTTGTCTTATATAGGCATTGCCGACCGTAGCGCCATACTCTGAGTGTTTACATATCTCTGTGTTTGCATACGCATGCCTATACCAGTTTCTTTGGCTCTTCAGTGTATATGTATTTAAAAAATCCTTACTATCCTACTGTCTTAACAGCTATCTTCAACATATCTTTTAAAGAGCCCATAACTGTCTCTCCTGGTATCGATTGTGACGGAGACCCCAGTGCTTCAAGAAGCTACCCTCCTGGAATACATGGGGGACTCCAGCAGTCACTCAGAAGGGAGACTTCTCTGGTAAAGTCTTAGGTGATTTCAGCAGGTTATGGTGAATGTCTTCGTCAGTTTCCCCCCTCAGCTTTCTTCCGCTCCAAATATATTTGATTTTCAATTTGATAGACTGTTTCTGCACTTTCATTCATCTTGTGCCACAGTCTCTCAGATCACAGTATATCGAATATCCTCATCCCATGTAGCTGTTGTTGCTGTGTGAACCTCATCTCAACTGTCATTCAACATTCCCACGCCAAGTGCTCTGGTGTTCTTTCCTCTCCACACTCATAGCTACTGGTTTTTGAAAGTCCACATTTATGTAGGTAGCTTCTGTATGAGACCAATCGCTGGCTAGCCATCGTGCGGGAGGTATATCTGACCGCAGCGATCAGTTCTCGGAGTTAACTCCACATAACGTTGATAATGGTTCGCGTTCGCTGTCGGTTGATCGCAATTATATTAAGCGAATCAAGCCCGTGAGAGCTGATGAGCTCAAGAACTATCTTTCGAGCAGAGAAAGAAAACAAAAAGTGCAGATGTGGTAATTAACTGTATCGTTCGCAGCAAGGAGTGCAGCAGAGAGGGTGAAGAGTGCATTTTAATTTCCCCTTCGGTTTCCGCTGGCAAAAGCGCTGAACTTTTTCGCGACGTGAATACTCCAGTTGTAAATAGTACGTGTGCAAACGCCACGAAAAGACCAGCCGACGCCGCCATCAGCCCACCGGAGCTCACAAGATATGAAAAAGAACAGAATAGTGATTGAAAATACATCCGCGCCGGCCGACATTGTGAGTATTTCATCCGCGCCATCCTACATTGTGAATATTTGTACTACCACGCCTGACGTGAATAAGGATATATCAACACCCTCACAGTACTCTGCTTGCGAAACGGAGACCGCATTCCAAAGACGAGTCTACTCTGCGCTGGAAGGGGAGGACGTGCTAGGACCGGTCCAAATGGTGGCTGAAGGGTAGGGCCCAGGTAGCATGTGGGGTGACAGACTCGAGCGGCGGAGGGAAGCCCTCCAGCAACAAGCAGTCAGTGGCTCCCCGGCCGCGGGTCGGGGTGCACGCACCCAGAGCTGCTCCCCAGTCCACAGCTCCAGCAGGGGGAGGGGTTGGAGGGTTAGCGGCGCGGGGCGCTGGAGGGGCGAGACAGCTTCACTCAGCCAGCGTCTCCAAGCGCATAGTTGACCGCCAGCCGCAGGCTGGTCCAACCAATAAGAAGGCGGTTCCACGGGTCACAGTTGTCACGGCGCCACCAGGAAATACCCATGCAGTTAAGACGAACAACAAACAGCCAACTAAACACCAGCAGAAGACTGCAGACTCCACTTCAAAGATGTTCACCCAGCTGATGTCATCCCCCAAACTGACACACAACCGGAAGCTGCCACGTCACTTCCAGCGGGACTGTCACTCGGCAGAAACAGTGGTGAAGACGAGGGCGAATTCAGACGCCCAAAGAAAACTGCTCGGGTGATACAACAAATGACGAGCAAAAACAGCAATACAGAGACGAGCAACAGGTTCTCGAATTTAGCTACCGAGGATGAAGAACAACAAGAGACGACAGATCCGAATCCAGTACCACATCTGAAAACCATACCGCCTATAATTATATCATACAGTGGGAGCTACAAGGTGCTGCACGACAAGATCAACTCAAAATGCCAGCGGAACATTGCTATGGAGCCTCAAACGGGAAACCGATATAAGGTGAAGTTATACTGTTTAGATGACTTCAACTCCGCTATAGAGGCCCTCGGAGAGAGTAGCATAGACTTCTTCACCTACTCCTCCACCCTACAAGGCAATGGGAGCTACAATGTGCTGCACGACAAGATCAACTCAAAATGCCAGCGGCACATTGCTATGGAGCCTCGAACGGGAAACCAATATAAGGTGAAGTTATACTGTTTAGATGACTTCAACTCCGTGATAGAGGCCCTCAGGAGAGTAGCATTGACTTCTTCACCTAGTCCTCCACCCCTACAAGGCACCTAAAAGTAGTTCTGAGAGGTGCACCCTTGATGTTTGCCGCAGACGACGTCAAGATCGAATTGGAAAACAGCGGTTATGATGCACTATCGGTCACGCAGATGAAAATGCCGGGTACCAACTCTCCCTTTACGCGATTACCGTAGTAGACAGCCCGGAAAATCGCACAATTTATCATCTTCGTAGACCAGCTGGATTGACAGTGAGTGTTGAGAAAATGCGATGAAGTAGAGGACCACCTCAGTGTCATCGCTGCCAGGCATTTGGACACGTACAGAAGCACTGTCAAATGCCAGAGTGCTGCGTAAAATGCAGAGCAATTCATGGCAGCAAGGCATGTGAAATGCAGAGGGGGCAAGGCAAACCCATATGTGCAAACTGTGGGGGAAACCATGTGGCTTCCTGGAGGGGATGTCCCACTGCCAAACAAGCACTGGTCAGACTGCGAGGACGCGTAGCGACCCACCGCCAGCAAAACCAATCTACAGACAACCAGACAACCCAAAGCCTCCTTCACATGCGGCTGAAACTTCAGAGTGGCCAGTTCTTCCTGGCCACCAGACAACAGCTGACAGCGATACCACCAGTCAACCATGGCCCCAACCTCCGGCCAATCCACAAAATCTGGCCCTAATGAACGCCAACCGGATACGTCAGGAAGACCATCCCAGCGTCACCCAGCTGCTCCAGAAGATGCTGACACAGATGTCCACCCTAATGGCCCAACTGGAAAGCCTCCCACAGAAGATCGTGGAAGGAATTACAAATTCAACCGAAAGCAAGACACCCAACCATGAACAGGCATAGACATGCAAATAGTCTCACGTTCTGTTCATGGAACGCTAATGGAGTCTTCAAACAGCAGGGAGAACTAAGACAGTTCCTTCTAGACGAAAGCATAGACATATGCCTCATTTGCGAGACACACCTTAAACTGCAGATCAGGCTGTCGGCGAGGAACTTCAGGGTGTACCGGTACGACCGCCCCACAGCTGGAGGAGGAACGGCCGTCTTGATACGCTCCACGCTGCCACACTACCGCCGGCGATGACCTCCATCGAAACCACGGGAGTTGTCGTGGAGACATCCGATGGGCCCGTCAACGTGATCTCAGTTTATCATCCACCATGAAATCACATAGATGAAGCGGACCTGGAGGCACTCCTCTCAATCCCTGAGAGATTACTTATCGCGGGAGATCTGAACTCAAAGCATCAAATGTGGAACAGCAGAGCCACCAACATTAGCGGGCGCAGGCTGCTACGAGTGGCAAACCGATACGACTGTACTGTGTTTGCACCAGACGTGCCAACACACACCCCAAAAAACCATCGCCACCGCGGAGACGTGTTGGACATTGCTATTGCAAGGAATATTCCAGGTCTCTTGGAAGCCAGAGTGGTAAACCGCTTATCATCAGACCACAAGCCAGTGATTATAGAAGCACCAGATGTAGAAGCGGAACAAAACAGTGAAAAAGGAAAAAATTATCAAAAGGCAGATTGGCAGCAATTCAAAATAATCCTGGCAGAACAGCTACACAGGGAAGAGGCTGATGAAGATGTTGATGTCGAGCTTGAAAAAATCACGGACCACATCAAAACAGCAGCCGACTCTGCAACACCACCATCACGGAGTGGTGCGCAGCAGAAGAGCCTTCCAGCTGACATCCTGGAGATGATTACAATTAAGGACAGGGCAGCCCGTCTCTGGCAAGAAACCAGATGGCCCGAGGACAGACGACACCTAAATCGCCTGATCCGCGAGATCAAAGTCAGGATAACCGAGCACCGAAACTAACAGTGGGCAGACAAGGTGTCAACATTGCAAGTAAAAGACGGTACGGCTTGGAAGCAGACCAAGCAACTCACTAGACGTCGCAGCCGAATACCACCCCTGAACGGAGCGAATGGTCTTGTCTGTAAGCCAACAGACAAAGCCAACACGCTGGCGGATGTATTTGAGGGGAACTTTAGACCCGTCGCGGAGACAATAGACAGACGCCACTGCCAGAGAGTCAAGCAACACCTCCGTCGGTACCTTAGAGTCAACGGCGAAGAAGAAGAGGGTGAAATCGACCCATTCACCATCGATGACCTACGGGAAGAGATCTCAAAGTTTCCCCCGGACAAGGCACCGGGACACGACGGCATCACCAACAGGGTACTGAAGAATCTACCAGCAGGTGCCATCGTGAGGCTAATAGAATTATTCAACAAGATCGCGAGGACCAAAGTGTTCCCGGCAGCATGGAAAAGAGCGGTGATCATCCCAATTCCTAAGCCTGGCAAAAACGCAGCTGACCCGCAGAACTGTAGACCAATCAGCCTCCTACCTAATCTCAGCAAACTGTTTGAGAGGCTGTTACTCAAGCAACTGCAGGTGCACATCCGCGACGGAGGTATGATACCAGCAGAGCAGCACGGTTTCCGACCTGGCCATTCAACCACGCACCAACTGCTGAGGGTCGTCGACAAAGCAACCGCAGCATTCAACACAAGAGAGCACTACGGCGTGGTCCTCCTTGACGTGGCGAAGGCCTCTGACTTCGTGTGGCACGGAGGGCTACTCTACAAAATGGCCACACTTGGAGTTCCAGGACCATATCTTCTGTTATTGAAGAGCTATCTCCAGCAAAGAACTTTCATGGTGAAAATAGGCAACGCAAAATCAACAACAAGACCCATCCGTGCCGGGGTACCTCAAGGTAGTGTGCTGGGCCCAGTGCTCTACACGCTATACACAGCGGATATTCCGATGGGTCAACAAACCAAGCTTGCATTATACGCTGACGACACGGCGATCTTCACTACGTCACGCTGCCGGATCCTTGTGGGACGCACCACCTCCGAGCAGTGCTGAAAGACGTCGAGGAGTGGGCCACCAAGTGGAGAATTAAGATCAACGCATCAAAGAGCCAGGCCATCATGTTGATGCGGAGGTGTAAGCCACCACGACCGATGCTGAGGCTCTTCGGGGAGAGAATCCCCTTGGTGACCACGGCAAAGTATCTTGGGGTGACCCTAGATACGAAACTAACATGGAAGCCGCACTTCGAAGACGTCAGGCGTAGAGTTCTTCAACGACTGGGGCAACTTTATCCAGTGTTGAATTACAGTAGCACACTACCACCCAGATGCGGCCTCCAATTATATCAAGCACTGGTGCGTCCGATTATGGAATATGCATCCCCTGTATGGGGATATGCTGCAAGAACGCGTATTGAGAAGCTGCAGAGAATGCAAAACAAGGCGCTGAAGAGAGCACTCCACCTGCCAATGAGATTCCTGACAGACATCCTCCACAAGACAGCGGGGATCCCGAAACTTCTGGATAGATATAAAAAAAATAGCAAGACATTTTTACCAAAAAACTGAGGAGAGCGACAACCACCTTATTCGCTCTCTAGGGCACTACGACATATACGAGGGTCCACATAGAAGACCACTCCAGTTTCTGACAGAAGAAAACTAGTGAGAAAAAGATAAATACAGCGCAAAACGGATGCACGTACACTGTTAAATTAAATTAAACTAATTTTTAATATAATATATATATATATATAAAAATAAAAGGTTCAATAGAAATGAAAAATATAAAAGTAAAACAAGCACTTACACGGAAACAGCAAATAAAAGAAGGCAATGCCAAGACGGCAAGTACTTCTGACAAGAATCCCTTAACCTAAGGGCTAAGGGAGATTGATAGAGCCACTCTCTCAGCTTCTGTATGATCCATGGCGGTTATGTATTGAATTAGCCCTGGAAAAGGTTGAAAGAATTCCATACTGATTCTTTCAGCTATCGGATGGGAGCATGTTGTACTTTCTACAACCTGTTTCACTAGTGTCTCACTCGTTTTGCCATCCCTCAATCGATACATTCCACAGTTCCTCCTTTATGGTTACCTGTTTCCCAACTATTTCCACAATCACATCCATCCTGCTCTTTCTCAGCCAATACATAGCTCCTCTTCTTTTCATTTCTAGATCCAGGGGCATTACACATGCTGCTACTATAAGAGCTGATATTAATTTGTAAGATATACGCCTGTAAGCTTAATTCGTATGTTTCGTTGTAACCTTTGGTTTAACCTTTCTCAGTTGTTTTGCCCAGATGCTAGCTGCGTAGCCGATATTTGATGTGAGTATACGATTGTTGTAAGACTTCATTACCAAAGCAGGGATCTGGTACTGTCTGTGACCTATACTTATGATTCCATGCATTGCCCATAGAGTTCTTCCGCAGACCACCTCCAGGTGGGCCCGAAAGTTAAGGCCTTCATCCAGCCACAGGCCCAAGTATCTGGTGCCTGGACTTCTGCGTATTTTCGTCTTATCTATCTTAATAATAGGATCTTATTCCAGTTGCTTCTTATTTGTGAAGACCATGTAACTTGTCATATTGGTTGCGAATTTAACTTCCTCGCACCACTTCACAAAAACTTTTAGCATATTTCAGCTCTTGACATCCCTTCAACTAACAGAAGAAGTTCGTCTGTGAAGACAACTAGTTCTAGCAATTCAGATGTTTGTTGAAGAATTTCCAGTCCTGGTTCTAATGTTAAATCCCAGAAAATAGGGCCACAGACCGATCCCTGTGTGCAACCTTTATTAATGTCTCTCTTGATTATGTTGTTAGGGCATCTCATAGTAACAATCCTACACTTCCAGTAGTCTCTCAGACTGTAGTACAGCTGCTTTGGACAGTGATGAATTTGCTGGAGTCTTGCAAACAATGCTGGCCTCACAAGTTGTCAAAAGCCCCCGAGATGTCAACCAGGATTCCCACAACATATTTCTTCCCTGACCCTTCGGTGGCTCGGTTTATTGCATCCTCAGTTCTTGCCCTGAAACCATACTGATCTGGATTCATTCCTCTGGCTGTTCTAAAGTCTTGAAGCTTTTTACAAAGGACTTTTTCATGCACCTCCACCATCACATTTAATGGGCAGATTGGATGGTATAATTTCATTATGAGAGAATCTTTGTTTCCTTTCTTGAATATTACAACTTTCCCACGCTTACAGATGTTTGGTATTCTTCCCTGCCTAAGACATTTGTTAAATAGTCTGCACAGAATTGAGGCTACATCTCAGACCAACTTCTGGAGCATCTCAGCCGGGATTCCATCTGGTTCTGGTGCCTTTCCCAAGCTCAGAGAATTGATTGCTGTTATCACCTCATCCTGAGAGTTTTTGCTGCCCATCTCTCCACTGATATAGGGTTGCAGCATATCACATAAGAGGTCACTTTTTGACCTAGTGTTTTCCTGTGGTCTATCGTGTGGCAGCAACATGTTCAACAGTTCATCCATTGATTCCTTCAGTTAATTGTAATTGATTCATCTTTTCTTCAGAATGAGGACAACATGGTTGGAGGTTATATTTTACCAGCAGCTAATTTATATGGATTTCCCAATGAATTAACCTTCATATTTTCTTTTATAAACAACTTCTACTTACTTTGCTTGGTTATTAGAATTTTGCTTGTATTCTACTTTCAATTGCCGGTATCTAACAGGAAGAAAATCTCTTTCTGCAGCTACTCTGCTTCTTTGGTGGGCTTTTCTAACTTTCCTTACTTTTGCTTTCAGTGCCAGCAATTCCACAGTCCAGGATCTATCTGTTGTTCTACCAATCTTCTTCAGAGGAACAGTAGCACTCATTGTGTCTTGATTCACCCATGGTAATTCCTTCGCCACATTTAAGTCTTCTTCTGATACTACCAGAGCACAAAAAGCTTCCTCTATCCTCTGCCATGATGCCTGTCTTAGGTTGTATTGCCTTCTGAAGTAGATTTTTCCGGGGTCAGCATTTCTCCTTTACCTCCAAATATCAAACTGTTATGATGTTGTGGACTGGTTGTCATGTTGTCTATGACTCACCAGTAATGCGGCAAATTCCCTTCAGCGTTATTTGTTAGAGTTACGTAGATGTTGATGCTGGCACCAGTTGTGTTGTTGTAGGTGTAAGGATTATGCTATCTGCTTCCTGCCCTCCAGCTGCAATTCATTAATCAAATCTACCTAACAATTCACTCCTAGCATCTGTGTAATGACTGAGCCACAGAACTGACTTTGCATTTACGTCAGCCTTTATTACCATCAGTTGCTCTGAGAGTGCTAAATGTATTTCCCTTATTTTTTTCAAATACGGTTTGATTTCTTCTCGATACTGAAAATATATGTTCAGTGGAATGAAATTGCCCTAGTATGTGCTAATCTCCACACATGTGGTGTGCTCATCACAAAATTGCACTAGCTTAGTCACTCCAATGTGCTTATTGAATATTATTACGGCTGACATAGGTCTCGGGCCAATTGTGATTACTTGTGATATCACCAGCATGTATGAAATTTTTCCTTATTGAGAGTATGGTTCCTGGAGGCAGATAATATTGGTGGGACTTCTCTTGGCATTGAGTTGTGTGATCCTTAGCTTGGAGACTGACTCAAGGTTGCCTTGTGTAATCTTGACATTAAAGCCAGTATAGTCTCATGTCTAATGTAGTTCTGCCATGAGTCTGTACAAACTGTTTGCAGAAGATATCTTGATCGAAGATCTTGTCTTTCCTCTCAAAGACTTGTTCAGCATCTGTTGGTCAGCCGACCACTAGAGATACTGTATACTCAGTATCTGTCGGTCAGCCGACCAGTAGAGATAATGTATACTCAGTATCTGTCTGTCAGCTGATCAGTAGATATACTGTATCCTCAGTATCTGTCGGTCAGCTGACCAGTAGAGATACTGTATACTCAGTATCTGTCGGTCAGCCGACCAGTAGATATACTGTATACTCAGTATCTGTCGGTCAGCCAACCAGTAGAGATACTGTATACTCAGTATCTGTCGGGCAGCTGACCAGTACAGATGTTTTCGCACCTGAGAAAGGTGACATAACTAGTGGTCGAAATATTATGTTTCCATAACACAATCTGGTGGTACACCTGTGGAGACTTTATTGCAATTATTTTCCAGGAAAGTCTCTGGTCTTACAGCATTTCATTTTTGCTTAAATAGATTAGAGGGAAAATATTGTAATAGCAAAATATTGTAATAACAAAGTACAGTTTATTTTAGTGATGATGGAACTGTGAATTTTCACAACCATATTCTCTTTGTGCTTGCAAAATACCTTCAACTGTTTAACCTTCAAGAAAAAAAATTACGATATTTATTCTGAAATCTGGGTAGAAAAAGAAAGGGGGGGGAAAACGGTGAGCATCACTTTTACATGGGATTGAGACAGTCTTGCTCTTTTCTTTTCAAGAGATTTTTTACCGACCTACTGTGATGCGTGAAATTTTGTGTCAACGCCATACCTATAAACTGAAGTATCGTTTCCTGTTACAATATTTTGTATTATTGTTTAGTGTGTAATCAATTTTTCGGTCAAAATATCATGGCAGACTTTGCTGACATCCTGGTCTCTTCTACAAGTTCTCTGACAGTCAGACGACAGCTTGCCCACACCAGAGTCTTGACTTTCATTATTTGAGGCAGAGGGCCTTTCTTGTTAAGGGTTGTTTTGAATTGACTGAGGAGCACTTTTGGATTTGGTAAACCATTTGTAACATTGCATATATCCTAGAGCATAACATGATCTGCCATCATCAAAATTTAAAATGATGAAATGGATGTTTTCCTCAATTTTATCCAAACTTCATATTACATCATAACTACTATAAATTGCACATTAAAATAATCACCCACAGACACTAAAACACCATGTTTTCAATAACATTAGAGCTATAACAATTATCAACCATCCAACTAAAAATTGGGTTACTTTGAAGTTGATGAAGGAAGTGCTTCATTCTACACATTGCTAAGACATACAGTAGTTGTGTGATTCAGAAAGTTTTTTTTTTTTTTTTTTATGTGAGACATTGGTTCACCTTGGGGGTAAGACCGAGTTGTATGCTGTGACTGGAAATGACATTACGTTCTCTTACGCCATCATGCCTTTTCCGCCGCCTTTTGTTTTCAAAAGAACATTGTCTGAAGTGCTTAAAGATTTTAAATTGGTGACATTGTTATTGAGATTAAAAATGAGGGACGCTGACGATCAAGTGGCCAAGAAGAAACAAAAAAATTAAAAATGATGAAGTGCAGGCTGCAGTAAAATGTCCAATACACATGCATAGCAAAATGCGGGTGAACCTAATGTTACCCAAGCAGGTGTTGGTGATATATGTGCTTCTCAAGTTAAAATGGATTAAGGGAGAGAATTTGTAAGGTGCAAAACCAGTATACCATGGTGGAGTATAGGTTTCGTCACCTCAACTGAATATTGACTTGTTAAAAGTTACTCTGAATTTGTATTAATAAATTTAAATGACCATGTGCTATCCTGGATACCTCAACTGTAAAGCTTATCAGCCGCCACAAAGCTTATTTGAACCAAAAGCTGAGGAAAGGTTACTGTCAACTATTAAAGCATGTCGAAATCCACTTTGATGAAAAATTAGAAGTTTATTAAAGTCACATTTTGAAAAATAGCCGTTACAGTTGAGTAGGCAATCGAACTAAACATTTCCAAAAATTACAAGTCGTGAAGAGGAAGAATTTACTGACTTAACCCCATTGGAAAATTTATATGTCCATAGTCAAATGCTAACTCAAGTCGCCGAGAGGTGTCCATCGTATAGTTCAGCCGTTACCGGCTATCCTCTTGGTCTAACCGGCACACACATAACGACCCGACTAAACATACTAGCGCAGATCCACTACACACAACATTCCCGTATACAGACGCTGAGATCGCAATTTATACCCTCAGCCGCATGATAGATGTGTTCTACTGCTTACCAAAAAATAGTCTAAAAAGTTGTGATTATAGAATGTGTTGAAAATTTAACCATGTGTAGTCTGGCTTTTAAGGTTTATAAAAATTATTTAGCAAAAATTCTAAAATAATTATCTTTCTTGTAAATGAATTAATTATGAGAGCGCAATAGTAATTAGTTTCCGTAAAACAGTTAGTGAACCCCCGATTTGTGCAGCTTTTTAGTCGTCCCTGCTGGATTACAAATTATCAAAACAAAATTAGTGTCAATGTGTTCTATGTTTGCTCCTGATTTCAAAGGTGTAATTTTTTATTAATATCAGTGGTGTATTAGTAAAGTTATCTATTTAACAAAAATCGTGTTTGGAATTGTCGAGACTCCATAACGTAAAAACCTGTTTCTTTTTAATAATTATTCAAGTGTTGTTTATACTGAAAAAGTTATATTGGCTGAGTTCTCTTTGAATATTCCTAGGTGTTTCAACAGCGGTTTTATTTACGGAAATGTTCTGGTTTGACTACAGTTTAATTTAAAAAAAAAACTACCACATTTTGGTTTATGACGAAATAACTTGAAAATTGGTTTAATATTTGTTCTACTGCATGGAATATTTTGAAACTTTAGTATGTTATACTAGATTTTTCGTTCTTTCAGGAAATTTACTTTTTAGTTCGAGAAATTATTGAAAACGTGATTAAAAATGTTGAAAGTGCAAGAGTGTCTATCGAAGTGTTTAAAACTTTTATTTACTTTATTTACACTACTGAATTTTAGTTAATTTAACTCTCTTTCTGATTATTATTATTATAAAATTACTGCTTCGAAAAGTGTTGGGAATTAGTGAAATTATCATGTAACAAAAATCGATTGTTTACAAATTGGATAATAATGGATTACCCTATTCCAGGTTAGTTTAAAAGTGGAACAACAATCGAGGCTGTATTTACAAGATACCTTGATGATGTCATGCCTAATACTTTTGTTACATAATTCAGTTACCATCACCCAACCATTTCTTTAGTACCATCTTATATACCTTCAACAGCTATTATTGTAGAAATCACAAAAGATACATCAAATAATATTCTGTAACTGCATTGGGAAAAAGTCTGTATTATAATAATAATAACAACAACAAAAATATATTTATTTTATTAATGAAACTCTGTTTTATTTATTTTAGTCCATATTTATTTATTGTTTTTCGTTAATTATAAATTCTTTCAATAAACATCAGTTTTGACATTTCACATCTGCCAGGCATCTCTTGATGGCCACAGTTCCTCTCCCCCCCCCCCCCCCCACCTTAACAAACATCATATGTAAGGTGGAACCAGGGTCGATATCAACTTTTGACTCTTTCTGCTGATGGCAATTAACACTGAAAATATCTACCTGTTGATAGTAACTGGAACAGAAAGCACTTGTACAATGGATAGTTCTTGCCATTATCAGTGAAGTCTATGCTTGTAGCCAAATGTACCGATCAACAGTTGTATTATCCACTATTTATGTTTTAAATAAGCTGATTGACTTTGGTGTGTTAGTTTTAATGTATCTAAATAATATCCATTAGTTAACATAATCTATTTATTCTTTTTTGTTTACTTTTGATTGGGCATTTTTGTTCTCAGAATATTGTAATGCATTTTGCAATCTTCTCTCTCTCTAATACCTGATGTCTTTCTTTTATTTTCGCTCTTGTTGGCTAAAATAAATGTAAACTAAATAACGTATGTTTTCTTATGGAAAATATATAACAACAAGAATAATCTAAATGCTTTTTTATACGCCTTCCTGTGAATGTTACATAAATTTAGGAAAATCTTATTCATCATTGATCCAGTTTTGTCATTTTTTTCTTTTAAATCTACTTAATGAACTATTTAATTCTGGCTGTTTTTTTTTTTTTTAATTTTGATTGGAGGCTTGTTATATTATTTATTAGATTTCCTGATAGCATACATTGTTTATATAAATGGCTCTACCGTACATTACAATCCAACTCCGAGGCATTTGGGAGTAACAATACAGCTCTCTTGTTCTGAAACAACACTTTATATATCAGCATTGATTCTTGTATACTTTGCAGTTGAATGTTATAGCACTATATGGATGTACAGTGCTTATGTTAAGGAACTAGACATTGTGATAAACCAGAATATGCGTATAACATCAGGAACCATCAAGTCTACTACAAATTATTGGTTACCAATATTCAACCATCTTATCTGTTATCAGCAGGCTCTATTGCCGACTTATGGAAACATTGAAGAGAACTAGTATATATTTTCCTACTCATCAGGAATAGTGAGGCATAACTCTAGCATCCTCCTATAGTCCCTGCCAAAAATCTCATTGAAAATGGGTATGATAGCAAAATATCTTTACTAATTCAGTGGACAGAGCAAGTTCCAGATATGTGGCATCTCATCTTTGAAGCTAACAATCCAGCCAAACCTTTTAACTACCCTAGCAAAATGCATACATCGTTAAAAAAATAATAATAATAATCCAGACAAATTATGGTTGACATGGAGCTCTGATGGGGAATGTAAGAGTCGACAGTTTTCAGATTACCCTACACAACCTTCTATCGAACAATTGAAGCTTTCACTCCTGGGATTAGAGAATATTTGAATATCAAACTTGTTCTTATATGTATTAAATTTTTCTGTAGTACTTTGTTGATTAAACTTATGAATTGTTATTCATTACATACAGTCATATGATAAATAAGATTTACTTGCAAGTAAAGGGAAAATGACTCATCACTCACCAAAGTTGAAGGCAGCGACGAGAGAAGAACATATATCACAAACACACAAATAAACTCAATATTTTGGTTGTTAAACCTTATTCATGACGGAGAAGATTAGTCATGAAGCTCCAGAGGTGTGCACACGCTGAGGGTTGCTACATGACTAGGTTGATTATCAATATGGCGGTGGTACTGAGATATTGTATATAAATATGTAAATCACAGATGGTGGTAGAAATCTGTCCATATTTATTTACTTAATTCCCCCCCTTTTTTTTGGTATACTATTATTTTTACCACTATCAGCGATTTACATATTTATATACAATATCTCAGTCCCACCGCCAATATTGATAATCCACCTAGTCATGTAGCAACCCTCGGCGTGTGCACACCTCCCGAGCCTCATGACTCATTTTCTCCGTCATGAATAAGGTTTAATAACCGAAATATTGAGTTTATTTGTGTGTTTGTGATATATGTTCTTCTCTCGTCGCTGCCATCAACTTTGGTGAGTGATGAGTCATTTTCTCTTTCCTTGCAAATATATTGCCTAAAGTAGTTTCCTTTTTCCTTAGTTTAATAAGATTTACTTGATGTTATAAATAGTTTATTTTAGAAACAGCAATGGATAAGGAAAGGTTTGTAGCAAGATCGGAATGAACAGTAACTGAATAGGGTCACAAGAATGGACTGGATAAGGAATGAAAGGATTATGGATATAGTGACACATGAGTATCTACAGGAATGGATAGAGTAGGCAACACTCAAATGGTATAGATGGGTTAAGAGAATGTGGAAGCAGTACTGGGATTATACATGATGAGAAGATAGAAAGTAAATGGCTGAGAGGAAGAACGAGGTATAGATGGTTTAGATGAATTAAAGAGAGGACTGAACCGAGTTGCCAATGGAGATTTCATGAAAAGATGGAGAGGTTTGTGTGCAAAGCAAACCCGACTAGAGGCTGTAAACTGCAGATGATGATCTATCAGAGATTAGGTAGAAGCCCACAATATTGAGAAAAATAACAATTAACAGAAGATGGCAAATGCTTTTGTGGAGATATATCGAGACTGTAGTGCATCTAACATTCATGTTACAGCATTTGGTTTACCAAAATTAAGACATTCTGGAAGAATGGGAGATGGCATTTGTGAATAAGCTGGAATGCTTACATGGAAACCTGTACTGTCGGGTTTACATTTTTTGTATCACACGCAGAATGCTTGTACTGCTTTGGTCTAAACTGCCCTTTCATTTGCATTTTGCTATTATTTTTAAGTTACTATTCATTTGCTTATTTTTTGTTTAAATAAATTTTAATCAAAAATTGAAGTGATACTATGTATGAGACTTGAACCTTTGTCTTTAGCTTTGCTTGTAATCTGCCATCTCTAAAAAATCTTGGCTGTTTTTATACTTGTGTTTCTTCTCAGCTGCTTTTGTGAGCTCACCCTTTTCTTCTTTTTCTCTTTCCATCAGAACTACATGCTTTGTCATCTTGTGAGTTTGTTTATATCTTAAATTGTGCATGCCGTTAATTACTTACTTTTTATTTGGAAATTTCAAGTAACTTGGGATTTATTTCTAATTTTTCAGTTCAGTGACAAGGGCATTTAAAGGACTAAAAAAGCTGGTAAGTACATTCTTAAATAATTCAAGTAAATTGTTATTCCTTTTCAGTAATTTGATTGAAACTTCGCACAGATATTCTTTTTTGTTAGTTTGCAATCTTTAAGTCAGCATAAATCTAAAAACATAGATAAACATTTTCAATAATAAATAACTCAAATGAGCTGATGGATAATGTAAATAATAAAGGATAGGAAAAACAATCTATCACTCACCTGAGTTGAGACTGGTGGGCTGCAACAAGTATACAATACAAGTGACAGATACAAAGGTACATTATTTTGTATTGAACACCTTATTCATGTAGGGAGGATTGGGTCATTTGACAAGAGAGGTATCATACACCATGGCAGTAAACCAATTTCCATTGAGTCAACGATGACAAATTTTACATCAGTAGAAATGTCTCATCTCAATAGTTGGTTATTTGTAAAAATTTAAAAGGCAACCTTTGTATAAATTTAATATTTTGTGTTTATATTTATGTCTTCTCACATTCATTATTTTGGTGATGTTCCTCCTTTTCCTATGATAGTATTTCTCAGAATTATCAATTCAGTATTTTTTTGCCACCCTCCATTTCCTCTTGCACTTATGTGGCAGAGTGTAACATGGAAACTACTGTCAGTATGTTTTTAATTTATTTCTCTCCAAGAATATTATTATTGTTTTCATTTTTTTTTCTATATCAGCCATTATGGTTTTAGCCTTAGAAAGTTTTGCCTAATGTAATCCTACCGTCTACAATGTAGTTTCCTCTTAAGTGTGTTTCAGTACTCTACAATCACCATTATAAAATTATTGAAAAAAATTATGCAAAAGGGATGGAAATTTGAGCACAGAACCATCCCATGTAATATTTAAACTAATTTTAATTTGGCAACAATACATGCATAGAACTACCAAGAGAGATAGTAGGATTCTTACAACATGGTCAGTGTTAAGACAAATTTGTGGGCAAAATAGTTGGAGTGTTTTTAAGGCAAGTATCAGTGAATAGGAATACAGTTGACCCAGGTAGACACCATTTACAAAGTTTGAAAGAAGTCAAATTGTTCCAACAAATTGTCTGCCACCTGGACTGTTGTGAACATGCTGTGTGATGGTATTGGGAGCAGTAGGATTATGAGGGAACACTTATTTGGGTTTTTGACAATTAATGAAGACCACCAGAAGGGAGGATTGTTTCACTGTCCAATATGTACAAACTTTATATTTGGTGTCTTTTTTTCTATTGTCTAGATACATCCTATGGCATTATTAGAGGGCTCTGTTTCCACATGCACTATTGCAAGGCAATTTGCAAAAGAATACTTGCTTTTTTATCTGCCCAACATCGTCTTAAATTGAAGCTTCAATATCAGTGAATTTTTCTGCAAATTTCTCGTAAGATGGTGGCATGAATTACTTTGTAGTGGCAGTGCATTTTATTCAGTGGCAAACCAGGTTTTGTCTGAAGTCTGATAACCTTCATATTTAGAGTATGTAAGAAAAACTGTACAGTGCGCAAATTCAGAATTCATTGTTGAGTGATGTGTTGCCAAAACTGGCACCATCATGGTTTGGTGAACAACTTCCCTTCCTTCTTCCTGGCAGTTGTTATGTGACCATTGATGACATTGATACGTCTAATAGATTCTAGAACCTTCCTTCCCTTCATAGCCCAGCTACAATGGACAATTTTTCAGCAGGATAATGCCAGCCTATGTATGGAGTGTGTTTCTAAGAATTGCCTTCATCCTATCTACACTTTGCTTTGCCCTGTCAGATCATTTCACTTGTCACCTGCAGAGCATATATGGGACTGTGATTTCAACCTTCATCTGATGTACAGGATTTGGATCAGCCTTTACACAAACTAAGGCACAGTCTTCTGCATTAGAAGTCTTGTTACAAGACAGTATTAGATCAGTCAATATACGGAAGGAATGAAGAGACAGTCGTGAATTTAATGTGCTTGGGGTAATATTTAAAATTAACAAAACATTTTGAAAAATAGAAGAGCCAAATAATTAATTTAAGTGTAGTTAACGGTTTGTAAAGCCTCAGTTTATCATAAAGCATTGTTGAGCATGGAAGTGCACAGTGTAGAAACAGTTGAGTGATTGTTGTAAGAAGTCTGAAGCTGGCAGTCATGTGAAGTTGAGCCAATAGGCGAACACGTCGAGTGTATGAGGATTGCACGATATGGTTTCTATGTTTGAGTATGAAGTTGCTTGGAAGAAAGCAGCATGATGCAGTTTTGTTAGTGTGCTTGGGAAGAACTGTGAGCTACCAGTAATTTGTGTCATGGTAAAACGTGTCGTGTTGTCAAACTCATGTGTGGTGAGAACCTGCAGTTGTAAGAGAAGAAGTATGATGTGCCTTATCCATGGTGAATTAACTAAAATAACTGTTAGTGGTGATGTAGAAACTTATAAGAGGGACCGAGCGTGGTGGTGTAACAGCTAGTGTTCTGGCCTCGCATTCGGGAGGACTGCGGTTCGAATCCCCGTCCGGGTATCAGATTTGGGTTTTCCATGGTTTCCCCAAATCACTCCAGGTGAATGCCGGGATGCTTCCTTCAAAAGACCATGACCGAATTCCTTCCCATTCCTTGCCCCCATCCTTTCCCGTCTCTAAAGACCTAGTTGTTATAGAAGACGTTAAGCAGTTAAAATTATAAGAGGATGTGAATAAATCTATAGTGATCTGTAAAGCCAATCGTGTTATGAATTATGAACATAAAAGATCCTGCAAGCTTAACAATCATTGAGCTAGGCAGCATCACATTACTGAGAACATTATCGTAAGACCAGGCAACCACTAATATTATCATTACAATCTCTATTACTATTTTATTTATTTTCACAATAACAAGCATGAATTTGTACTAGACCAAAACGTAACCAGTTCAAGTACATTTTCCAAGTCCTCATTTAAGTCAACTTCTGTGCAGGAGTTTCGACACAGTTAACACTGGGGCATGTGGCAAACAGTCTGATTCTCTCTAGTCACTCTTGATATTATCAACCTTACTATAAATCCATCTTGTTAGATTAATCTTGGATCTGGCCACTCCTGAATTCAGCCTATTCAGAAACTTCCATATCAGCATATCAGCCACCCCTTGTAGCCAGGGGGTAAAGTTTCATACAACCTTCCCCAGCCAGAGGGAGGGATACATAACTTCCCACAATTGTAACCTGACATTTACAGTTGTAGTCGTAAGTTCCTTTGATTTTCTTATTACTTCAGTCTTTGCCTGTGCCGTAAATGTCCATATAATGGATGAATCCTTTCATGATCCACTAGCTCCCTTTCCTTATTCATTGCTGATGGTTTATCTTCATTCCACTTGAACTGCATCTTGGAGAAAATAATGAGAATTTGGTATGAAAAATAAAAGCTGCCACCAATAACACTGGTCAGAAAGAACGAGGATGTTGAAATAAACTGTCTAGCATTTTTAAATGCTCTTTGCCATATACTCTGAAAACTTGACAAACTCAGAAATACAAGTCAATCTCATAGAGGAATAAACCCACAAAATGAAGGTTGAAAAATCTCGGGGGGGGGGGGGGGGGGGGATATGACAAATATAAAAAATGATCCTGAAGTCCTAGTAACAGATGGTCAAATAAATAGTGTAAAGAAGTTCAAATATTTGGGGGAAATAATTCAGGAAATTGGTTTAGAAAAAATTTGCTGTAGAAGAAGGGGTGCACAAGATGAAAATATCACGTCTCACAATCAGAAATATCTAGAACAAAAAGTGCTTAACTAAAACTCTCAAAAGACACCACACTAGTCATATCAGAATGTCTTTATTCAAGTAAATATCTAATACTGAAATACAAGTTGCACAAATTATAAGTTCTAAAAGGAAGAATTATATGTAAAGTATTTGGTTTACTAAGAACTACAGAATGCGGGAAATTAAGAAGTAATATTCAAATATATCTCAACTCAGAAAAAACAATGAATTAATACCCAAGAGACGTTGCAATTTTCAGACATTTATATAGATTGGATGACTACAGGTTAACCAAATGGAGCTTCAGACATCTTTGGAACAAAAATCAACAACAACCTGGATTCAGTGAGGAAGAAGCAACAGAGAGAAAATTTTAAGAAAAAAATTGTTGAGAATGGAAGGAATACAATTCCAAACTGAATGCAAAGAATATAAAAAAAGTAGTAAAATATATTACAATTCCACATTCACCAAACATTGCGGAAACTACTGTCAACACCCAGCTGTAAAAACACAAATTGAAGTTTTAATAATCATTAATTACAAACATGACATCAAAAACTATCACATCAAAAAAGCCAATAACCAGAGGCAGGCATCTACTTGGCTAAATCTAACAAGTAAAACTTCAGTCAGGCTGATACACACACACACTCTCTGTCTTATCAGTAATGACTATTGGAGAAAGTGATGAGGGGATGTATGAGAGAACTAAAGGAATTGGGTTACAAATTTTGGTCAGACTGTTGCTTGAATATGGTAGAGTAGTATGGGCTCACATTTTGGGTATCAGATACAGGAATTGGAGGGGATTCAAAAAAGGGCTGTTAGATTTGTTCCTGGAAATTACCGCAGAACGCAATCTGTAAAAGATATGGGATTCACTGGAAGACAGAAGGAGGGTGAAGAGGGTTGTGGGAGTGTACAAGGCATATGTTGGTGATGAGGCATAGAATGATATTGGTGTAAGAATGAAAAGTAATGCATGGAAGGGGAAAGATGACCATGACCACAAGCTGGCACTCGTTTTCAGGCACAAGGATTCTCTATTTTAGGTAAGGATGTTAGGGATTGGAATAAGTTACCAAGTGAAATGATGAATAATTTACCAAAAATGTTGAAGGAATTGAAAGTTGAAATTGTAGAACAAAAATGTAGGAGGGTGCAGGAAAGGGGAGGGTAAGGTGGGTGTATAGGGCAATTGCCACCGGAGCGTACGCTCCATTGCAATTAAATTAAAGACTGTGTGTAAGTCTTTGTTCATTTAGAGTTCCCTCTCAAGATTTGTTCCCTGCTGCTACATTTGCATTCAGTCTTTTGCTTAAATCCATTACGCAATCTTTCACATGGCCACCCCATACACATTTCCTTGACATTATTAAATTTGACTTTGTGTACTCTTTCCGATTCTATTTCTCGATATATTTTAGTAAGCTCATCTGTGCATCTTATACCCCATTCATACTGATAAACACACAATGATCAACCAGATGATAAATCACCATGAACACACTTTCATCAAAATATATTAACCTCCACGCAGTGACCCTTCCTTCTAGCTAAACATACACACTGCACAGAAATTAAATGAATAACAAGTTGCTTAAGTATTATTCATTCACATAAGTTGCAGTTAACACTGACAGCAAACTTATGATGAGGCAGATTTGCGAATTACTGTACAGTGCATAGCTAGTGCTATTTCCCTTCCATAGTTATTGAGGCATAATGTTGATGAGAATAGCAGGGATCGTCAGTTACCAAACCTCTTAATACCAATGTAAAAAGTAAGTAGAAAGCAATCTGCATATGTGCAATTTGGAGATTTGATTAGAAAAAAAAATAAACAAAACTACAAACAAAGTAAAATTTCAATTAACATTTATCACATATAAGGTGAAATGCAAGCTAAATTAGATAGTTTAATAAACAGTTGTATTGGTCTTGTTTAATAACAAATAAATTTTTGCCTGTCTCACTTGTAAATATTATTTGGCAGTTAATAGGTTATTCTAACATTTAAAAAAAAACCTTTTACTTTTTTATTGCACTCTTAGTCAATATTTATTCATGTATTACATTTTCTGTTTTGATGCTAAAAATGTTATAAAAAATATATTTTCCTCTCAATTTTCCTTTCAGAATAATTTTTGATTAAGAAATGTTTTCCTAATTTGAAAAAAAAATGGATTTTACGTTTATGAAGTAAAAATTAAATTTTAGATTTCAGTTTGAAATTACTATTTCTAAATTCTACATTCATAGCTCAATATACTATAATTTAATTAATGTTGAGAAAACTGTAGTGATATTCCCTCCAGGATGGAATTTATCTGCACTCTACACCTGGTCTTCCGTATTGGAAGCCGAACTTCATCGTGCAGAGCAGTTGGGGAGACTCGAGTGAATTGGCTGACCAGTTTTTGGAACATTTCTTCACACTATATGATGTTGATAGGTCAAAGATGCTTGGCCTGTACCACACGGATGCCTACTTCTCACTTTCTGCCGCTTGCCTATCTGGCCAGACTACTAGCTCCAATGCAAGGTATGCCACAGTAAAATATACAATCCCATTTGGAACAGAAAGTGTTCTGTAGACCAGATTCATAACTTTTTAGTACCTTTACTTAAGGAGGAGGATTGTGTCATCTCAAACTTTTGTTCTGTGTTTTGCATATAAATATATTTTGAAGTACTGATTAACAAATATAAATTAGGAAGTAGAGAATTTCCACAGGTGATGTTAGGAAGATTGAGGAATAGAAATAACAAAAGCACAGAACAGTTGAGACCCATCATCAGCAGAAGGATATGAAGAATACGGGATGGAACATCATACTAAAATCCTCCTCCTGTGATCCCTTAACTTAGCTTTTATCATTCAATTTATTCTTTTTGAATACAGACACAGTGGCACATGCTGGCCAAATATGTTCCATCAAATAAATACATGAAATTTTTTCATTTAAAAAATTTTACAGTGTAAAAGTTTTGTTGTGAATTAGTACTTATGTACCTAATAATCACAAAGAGGATCTGAGAATTCATGGGCTTATTTGAATGGTTTTGAGTCATTTTAGAAATGTTAGCATGTGATGCTAGGTTTGGACTTTGGATATACCTTTAGGGGAAAATATCTTGCCAGAGGACTTAATTTCAAGAACCACTTTGTATCACCACATTGCAAAGATGCAACAGATTGAGAAAACATATAAATAGTGATCAGCAGGTGGTGTGGAAGCGTTTCTTCATTTACCAATCACAGGTTCCTGGTTGTTCCACATGTACGAGGGCTGTCTAAAAAGTATCCGACCTTTGGCCAGAAAAAATATTTCGAATACCTGACGGAGTTAGGACCCTAATCCCCTTCAAAGTAGGCCCCTTGTGCTTGCACACACTTAGCCCACCGATCCTTCCACTGCTGGAAACACCTCTGGAAGTCTTCTTTTGGAATGGTGTTCAGCTCCGTTGTCGCGTTCCTCATTATCTCTTCTCTACTCGCAAAACTGGTTTCTTTCAGTGGCATCTTCAATTCTGGAAACAACCAGAAGTCGCAAGGAGCCAGGTCTGGAGAGTAGGGAGGTTGGCGAACTGTTGTAATTCCATCTTTGGCTAAGAAAGTGTTGATAAATTGGGATGAATGTGCAGGGGCGTTGTCATGATGCAAGCGCCAGTTGTTCGCCTTCCACATGTCTGGTCTTTTGCGCCGAACTGCGTCACGGAGTCGCCGGAGAACATCTTGATAGTACTCGTTTGTCACTGTTTGTCCTTCTGGTGCGTATTCGTGATGCACAATTCCTCGGACATCAAAGAAAACAGTCAGCATGACCTTGATTTTTTCTTCGCACCTGCAGTGCTTCCTTCGGCCTCGGAGAATCGGAATGCTTCCATTGCGACGACTGTCTTTTTGTTTCTGGGTCATACCCGTAAACCCAAGACCCATCTCCAGTTACCACGGTGTTCAGAAATCCAGGATCAGTGTTGGCGGTGTCCAGGAGGTCCTGTGCAACGTCAAAACGGAGGTCTTTTTGTTCCGGCGACAACAACTTGGGTACGAATTTCGCAGCCACTTGGTTCATGTTCAAATCTTCACGCAAAATTGCATGTACAGAATCTTTACTCGCTCCAACCTCTTCTGCAATCTCCCGCACTGTCAAACGACGATCTGCCATCACCAAATTTCGCACCCTCTCAACATTAGCTGCAATACGAGCAGTTTGGGGCCGGCCACAACGCTGCTCACTCTCCGCTGATGTGCGGCCATCTTTGAATTGGTTGAACCACTCCTTAATTTGTGTTACACCAATCGCATCTTCTCCAAACACCTGCTGATTCTTACGAATTGTTTGGCTTTGAGAATCACCAAGCTTTTGACAGAATTTGATGCAGTATCTTTGCTCAATTCGTTCAGTCATCTTGCGAGACAACGAAATCCGATGACCACTACGAAGAGCACCTTACTTGATGACCATCAGCCAGCGACTGGCACAAGCGAACGCGGTGAAAAAATTCACGCATGCGCAGTAAGGTTACTCCTTCCACCGTGCAATGTGGCGCCGCCTTAGAATCACTACTTTACGCGGGAAAAATTAAGGTCGGATACTTTTTAGACAGGCCTCGTATTCTAAATGAGTGGACCAAGGTCTTGACTCAGTTGAGTCAAGGAGGCTCCAAATCTTCGAGCAAAGTGAACTCAGTGTGATCACACCTGACCTCATTAAGTGCCTCATTTACTTGCAAATGTAAGGGTCAACACTAAAATATTGCATTACATGTGATTGTATTTTTTGTGTTCGCTGTTCCCAGCCACCATCATCTATGGTAAGTGTTGGGCTGAATTTCCCTATCCTTCCTTAATTTCATTGCCTTAAAGCATTTTCATGGTAATTATTATTGTAATAATTTGTATAAATGTATATCTTGAATTTAAGGTATATAATCCATACTTCTGTTATTTTTAAACTCAATGAAATTGTACTTCCCACTCCTTATTCGCTGATACTATGATGTAAATTACTCGTTTTTTTTTTTTTTAATTATTGGAGATTCAGTAAAAGTCAGTATAATATTTGTTGAATGTCACATTAACATCACTAATGGATACCAGAAGCAATGACTAACTTACACCGAGTGTGGTGGGTGAGTGGTTAACACTCTGGCCTCGCATTCGGGAGGACTACGGTTCGATTCCCCATCAGGGCATCCAGATTTGCGTTTTCCATGGTTTCCCCAAATCACTCCAGGTGAAAGCCCAGATGCTTCCTTCAAAAAGGCCATGGCCTAATTCCTTCCCATTCCTTGTCCCAATTCCATCCCGCCTCTAATGACCTTGATGTTGACGAGGCGTAAAGTCATAAGTAAAAAAAAATACTAACTTACCTTATGATCAATGCAGTATACATTTCAGTTGACTGTATAATTTTCCTCAGTGAAATTAATCTACTTTTTAATTATTTTTTACTCATAGTTTCTTAATTGCAGAGCTAACTGTTGTCCATACTGCTTATAACTACAAACTTTCTCTGAACTATATGCATCATGTTAATTTTTCTCAGAATCAGTAAATTCATTATCGGTCTAACCCAGTAGCTATGCTTACATTTATCAGGTTTAGAGACTGATCACCCCATTTCATGTAAAGTATTAAGTTAGGATAGCATCACATTTCCTTTTTACTGTTTTGATCATATATTAATTTATGCTCTGTCCCCAGTAAAAGTATGGTCATGTTATACTACTCAAATTTTAGGCCAGACCTTAACCTTTCAAACTGCAAAAATTCAATCAAAACTGTTCAGATAATAAACTGCCAGATTATAAGTAAAAAAAAAAAAAAAAAAAAAAATGTTCATAAGAGATTTTAATTTTCTGCTCCAGTAGCAAGGGTTGTAACATAATGAGCCATATCTCAGAGCTTAAAACAGAATCTAAGGTTTCAGACTATGAAAACTGTGTAAGAGACTTAAGCCATGATACCGGGGTAGAGTATAGGCTTAGTACCTTATCTGAAAGTTCACTTGATTAGAAAAATGTTCTTTGACTTTACGTTAATAATTTTAAATGACCATGTAGCCTGCCTGGAATTCTCAACTGAAATTCTTAAAGGTCGCCACCAAATTTGTTTAACCCATAAACTTGGAAAAGGTTTCAGTCTACTAAAAAATCACAAAAGTTAATTTGAATAAAAAAAAATTTGAAGTTTATTTTCAAAGTCACATTTTCAAAATTTAGCATTCTACAGTTGAGTAGGCAATCGAACAGATGGTTCCATAAAATTGCAGATTATGGAGAGGATAGAATACCGACCGAAGACCCCTTTTAGAAAATTCACAAGTTCATGGTAGTTGCAAAGAAAATCATCATGGCCAACACACGTTTCTCACATGGCTCCACCAGTTCCGGCTACAAACCGACACACACCATGACTACCGACGCAGATTAATCTTACATAGCGTTTCCGGAGTAAAGACAACCCCCTCTACGAGGTACCCGCTCATATACCCCATCCGCGTGACATCATGTATTCAACAACTTACCCAAAATAGTGTAAAATGATTGTGATTATGGAAGGTGTTCAAACTTTAACTCTATATAGTCTTGTCCTCAAGGTACATAAAAAGTGCTTAGTGAGAATTCTCAAATGATTAGTTTGCTTAAAAATGAATTTAGTTTAAACGGCGTATTGATAAAGAGTCTCTGACAGTAATAGGGATTTCCCTATCTCTATGTTGAATTTAAGCCAATTTTTGGTAATCCTGCTGGATTGCAAATTATCACAATAAAATTAGTGTCAAAGTTTTCTACATTAATTCCTGATTCCAGTGATGTAAATTTTGTCAATATCTGTGGTTATATAGGAAAGTTAAGAATCTATGAAGATTAGGTTTGAAATGTTTCAGAACTCAACTCGGTTTGTACTAAATAACTATTCTTGTGTTGTTTATATAGAAAAAGTAAAGTTATTGGAATTTTCTTTGAATTTAGTTATGTGTTTTGACAGTAGTTTTATTTACGTAAGTGGCTTGGTTTACTCGCAAATAAATCTCAAGTGAATCCACATGTGTTTAATGACGAAATAATCTTAAAAATGTATATCAAATCCGTTCTACTGCATGGAATGTTCTGAAATTTTAATATGTTATACTAGATTTTTAGTTCTTTCAGGGAATCTACTTTTTAGCTTGGGAAATTATTGAAAACATATGATAAAAAATGTTAAAAGTGAAAGTGTTTTCCACGAGGTGTTTAAAATTTATTTAGGCTATTTACATGACCTGAAACTATGGAATTTTAGTGAATTTAACTTTCAAATTATTATTATTATTTTAAAATTACTTTACTTCATTTAAAAGTGTTCAGAAATAATGAAATGCTCACGTAGCAAAAATCTATTGTTTGCAAATTGGATAATAATGGATTACCCTATTCTAGATTAGGTTGAGTTTCTTTACTATTAAAAAATGTCTATTTAGCACTTTTATTAAGTGTTGTGGGTCTTATACTGCTTTTAAAATGGTTTATTTAATGAATTAGCTTGTGGTATCAGCTTCTATATGAAACGTTCCTCCCAGTGAAACCTTATGTTTAGAGGAAAGCTTTCTTCCTCCCTTATACTTGAAGCTAAGAAAACTAGAATTTACCGAAATTTAAGGTGCTTACAACTGGTTCTGTAGTTTTACATGATGCCAAAACAGATAGATGCAGCTCCTTTGAAAATTTGTGATAGTATATATTTGTGCAAACAAATGATATAAAGCATTCCAAAAAAGGCTGAAAACTGGTTGAAGATTTGCCTCAATCTAGACAAACTTCATTTATGACTAGCAAAAATAAATTGACAAAGTAAAGGAAATGTTGATTAAAAATTATCACTTAAACTAAAGATAGGTGGCTTATGATCTGGACATGTCTCAGAAATCCTTTTATCATTTTAATTGATGTTTAGGGCAAGAAGTGCATCAGGGCAAGGCTTGTCCTGAAAGGGATGAATTTCCTTAAAAAAAAAAAAACATTGCTGAGGATATGCTCAAATGGGCTAGATCAATCCTTATGTCACATAGAAATAAGCTTCACAGAACCCATAGGAAGATATAACTTAAAGCTTCTAGCCACAGATAAATTATATAAGTATAAACTTGATAATAAAACATGATTTAAGTCAAAGCAGGACCGGAATTGTGTGAATGCGTAACGATGGAAGTTCTAAAATAAATCATAGGGAAAGCATCAGAAACAGGTAATAAAGTTAAAAACAAGCATTTAAAAGTTGTTTGTATGATCTAAAAAATAATATTTAAGAAGATAAATGAATTTGAAAATTTATTTGCTTTATGCATACAAGGCAATTATGATGCAGTCAACAGCAAGGTCACATGAGAAGAGGAAACTAATTTCAGGGAGATTGAAGAAATGCAATTGTTTAAATGGAGAAACTATCTTTAACTATGACCGTACATTTTCAGCATGTTGAAGAACTTGATAACAAAAATTCCTTTCTTTAAATAAAATGGGTAGAAAGCTAAAATTAGTAACGTAATAATACAGTAACAGTTCGGAATTAAATTTAAACTAAAAGGATGAAAAATGGGATTTTGAATATTAACCTTGAAGTGATATCCTTGATACGTGTCAAATAAAAATAGGAATCTTTTAAAAGTGGTCCATGAATGGTTAAACAGAGCATTAGATTCGAAGAATAATAATACAAAATTGATTTAAAACTATAATTAAATATGAGAGATATGATTTTTTGAAATTCAAGGCTTTCGTCTGGAGCATAACCATTTTCCAAAGATGCTCACAACAGTAAGTAGCACATGACTAGCCTACCAGTCTCATTTATGAAATACTTGTTCCCAGGCATTGGTCCATAAACAATCTGCTCTTAGTTAAAGTCACTTATACCGACCGTGATGGATGAGTGGGAATGCTCTGGCTTTGCATTTTAGAGGACATGGTTTTCCCAAATCACTCCAGGCAGGATGGTTCCTTCAAAAAGGCCATGGCCAAATTCTGCCCTGTTTCTTGCCGTTCTATCTCACCTCTAATGACTTCGATGTTAGTAAGGAGTAAACCCAGAAGCCAAGTCACTTATGTTAGTGGATATCATCGTTAGAATGGCTTCCCATGTGTTTCTGCTCCACTTATATATTTTCATTACCTCATGACATAACCGCAATGTCACCAGATGGCATTCAATCTCATGGTGGGCAGTGGTTATAATGTTTTGCTCATCAATGTAGAAGGAGCATTCTGAAGGTAAAGCAATTTTTTTTTAAAGTAATTTATTGAACAGATTTGCACAAACACTTAATATTCTTCAAAGTACTGTCCATGGGCCTCTACACATTTTTTCCAGCGACTGCCATGACCGGTACGCGCCCTAGAAGGCATCTTCGGGGACCTCTCGCAAGGTCTTCGTCACAGCTGATTGGATCTCTTCTATGGACAAAAATGGGTTCCTTTCAGGGCAGCCTTAATCCGAGGGAACAAAAAGAAGTCTCCTGGGGTGACATCAGGACTGTAAAAAAGGGGGGGGGGGCAGCATTGGCACCTGGTGTTTTGCCAGGAACTCGCAGACTCGTAGCGCATTGTGGCAAGGATGATGGCGTTGCCAGGCAGTGGAGATGTCTTTCCTCGTCCTGATGACTCTTTTTTGCAGTCTATCCTGCATATCCATGTAGTAGGCAGCGTTAACTGTATTTCCTTGAGGAACAAATTCCTTATGGACCACTCCTTTGCTGTTGAAAAAGACAGTGCACATTGTTTTCATTTTTGATTTGCTCGTTCTTGCTTTATTGGGCTTGGGTCACTGGTCGGTGTGTTACTCACAGCTTTGGCGTTTTGTTTTTTGGTCGTATTCAAAACCCCAGGTTTCATGTAATGAGGATCAGTTTCAACACGTTGCAAAAGTTCACTTGAAATTACCGCTTGGTTGGTTTTTTGGTCATCTGGAAACACCTTGGCAAGCTTCGCGCACATTTTCCTCATCGCTAAATCTTCAATAGTAATGCTAAACACAACAGTAGACGACAATTTCAGTTCATTGGCAACTATCTGGATACTCCATCAACAGTCAGAGTCCAACAATTGTCAACACAAGCCACATTGTTGTCAGTTTGTAGATTCCTTTTGTGTGTGTGTGTGACATGATCGGCATGCAGAGGTTCACAATAACTGACATCCTGCCGCTTCCACAGCTTGGAGATCACTGAGACTGGTTTCACACCAAAGCTTTCGTGCTCCCCCCGCTTACTCCAAGTGGTTCGATCCCACTCCGACCAATAAGAGCGGCACGGGAAGTTCAATTGCATTAATTTCGGAATGCTCGTTGTATGTTCTTATACGAGCAGGAATGAAATACCTTACTGTGTCCTTAAATGAAATGCTGGGTACAATGTTATCAAACTGTTCAGATTGGGTATTCATTCTCTGGCGAAACAGACATAAATTTTATAGTGAAGAGTGTACACTAATGATCCTATCTTTCACTGTACTTTCTGTTCTCTGCAGAAAATTTTTATCTAACATTCTGCCATGATACAAATATGATATTAAATTATTTAGTCTTGATGGAAATAGTATTCCTGTTGTATTCAATATGTATAATAACAAGATGTGTCACTATCTTCCTGCTGTAGATTGATATAAGCAGCTTGAGGCCATGATCTTAATTTTTGTTTGATATTAATCCATTCAAGTTTCATAATTTTTTAACCAAGTACACTAATTTTTTTTCACTGTCAGCTGTTCCTTTCCAGTATATCCTCCTAAAGTTAATTAGCAAGACCTGTATGTCTCTTGACAAGTGATCTTTCATCTCTGTTAATTTTCTACATTATTTGCCAATTTCTTAGATTTGTTCTATCTACTAGCCTTAATTTTTATTTTTATAAGAACCGAAGAAGGCATGGAACACGAAGTCAATACAGTATCGGTATATATATGAACTCTCTCTCTCTTTTTATTATTTAGATAGTAAAACTCACTTTGTAAATTATAGATATTTTTTTTATTACTGCTTCTGTTTCTCCATCTGTCATATTTTTAGTCTCATTATCAATTCCGCTTCCTCCGTCATTTTCATTGCCTTTGTTTTAGGTTGATCAAATACATGGCAGAGAATCGTGACCTACTTCACATATCAGGCCCATCTGAGGAAATTACAAAACTGTACCATGGTGCCAACAACATTATTGGAGCGTTCAAGAATCTGCCGAAGACTGAACATGACCCTTACACCTTCACTGTTGACATTGTGCAGCATTCAGTAAGTGAAGATTTTGTTAAACATCATCATATTTTAAAATGCCTATGAAGGCCATATTTTTGAAGCTTTAAATCTTAAACCAGTACCTGAAGTTTTGAAAGTCAGACTGAGACACATTAATTACTAAGACACTCAGTCATATGTTAAGTAAAATGGTGTGTGTTAAAATGGTTGGTTGGATTTTGCAAATGCAATATATATATATATATATATATATATATATATATATATAAGATATTAAATTAAATTGATGAATTTGATGTGGTGTATCAACATATTGAATATTAGAAGCATTTGTTCATTTCTTTAATGATAAACAGAAATAAAATATATTTTTAGCATCTTTCTGAACCAAGTGGTTTACCTTTAATTACAATTGCAAGATAACTATAAAGAAAGATGAGTCAGCATATTAATTATTAGAAGGACTGTGTAACAGATCAAGGTTGAGTTTGAATGGTCTGTATGTAAAATTTTATAGATGTTCAGATTTTGACTGGAAGCAGAAAATGAGAATTGTCTTGCACCAATGTTCACACTACAATGATAGCCAAAATATGTAAAATATTACATCATTTCTTTTTTTTTTTTTTTAATCTGAGTCATGAGCATTATTTTAGGTAAGCAACTGCAAGAATTTCCAGAACATTGCATTCAGACCATCATTTTTTGTGTGTTTTCTAACTAGTGACAATAGAAAAATTACGGAACTTTATGGTATATTTGCCCTACACACACTAGGTCGTTTTATGACAGCCTACTGGGTGAATAAAAACATCTGCAGCAGACCTTCAGATAAAATGGGTATGGAACATAAGATTAGGTTGGCATTCGGGAAAGCCAAATACAGGCTTAATAAAAACAATAATAAGCTACCGGACCACCTTGCTTCAATTTCAAGGATTGGAAAGGTTCTGGCAAAGAATGGGAGTAAGACCATCTTCCTACCACCACCACCAAAACTGAAGAACATTCTGCACACACTTGAGTATCACCTTGCCCTTCATATGCCTGGAGTTTATAATATTCCTTGCAAATGTGGGAAAGGTTCAGTGCATTACCCAGCTTCGACACTGACTCCACCAGACTGCTGGCCCTACCATTAGCTTTGGGCAGTGTTCTCACTGAAGTGGTGAAATCTGACTCGCGTCCAATCCAGTCAACCAGGATTGTGGTTATCGACTCAGTAAAGCTTGGCTGCTGGTTGTTGAAGCTGTGGAACCACAGCTGAGCCTACTCTAGGCAGCATACTACAACTACCCTCATCCCAATGTCCAGGCATTATTAAGCCCAGTTAGCTAATCAAAAACGTGCAATTAACCTGCACACTCTTTGCCGCCAGGCGGGCTATTACCTGGTTTGCCGGCCCATTAGGCACTTCACTTGAAGATAGCAAAAGATTTTTATTGTAAAAATAGCATGTGAAAAAAATATTATCTCTGCTATTTACCCAAGAGTATTATTTAAATAAAAAAAAAACTAGTTGTTTTCACCATTACATAGGCATATATGTAGTTCTTTTAGTTTCATGTATATGGAAATATTTCATGTACTTTTCAACATATAAAAATGTTGACCTTTTCTATGTGGTGATGGTGTGTTCAATTTATTCAGACTATAACAAATTTGCAACTCAGTTAGGGATTTTCTATAACAGTTTATGTAAATACTTATAAAACAATAGGTTCAAACATGTTCCGCTTAAAATGTTGATTACAGAGAAACTTTGTCAATAATGCTGAAATGTTCCACAGCCATAAAATCTTTGGAAGTAGTAGGAGTTTCAAGGCATGTTAGAAACATATGATATGCACAGTGATGTTTAAAACATTTACAAACAGCCAAATTTGAAGGGAAGGAGGAGAACCAAGATTGAGGGTAAAAGAAAAATGCTTCTACATTTTTTTTCTCACCTACCCAACATTTCTTTTATATTTTCTTTGTGAATTAATAGCAAAAGTCAGATTTCATGTGGATGTATCATTAAAAAAATTATTTGGTATTCAGTCTGTAAAAAGACTTGTAACAGCCCTCATACCTGAACTTTAAATAGAATTGTATTTAATGATGTATTTGTAGTGAGCTAAAGTTTGCTTGAATATGATCTGCTATGTTTGTTTGCCATTTCTTGTAAATCAGTTTATATAAACTTTACTTTATGAAAATAAATTATTTAGAGGCCATTTAATATGTTTAAGAACCGAATTGTGCAAGAGAATTGCTTAAATGTTTGTAATTCCAAGTATTAATGCAAGTTACGATGTCTACAGGACAATTTTCTACAGTTTAAAATGATATCTGTAAATAATTTTGTGTTTAACCCTTTGACTGCTGACAGCGGATCGTCTACCTGCCGTGCTGAGGCCTGCTACCTGTAATAAGTGATTATTGCTGGGAACGGAGCAGCCCGCGCTGTTCCATCCACTCAGTGCTGAAGTTTCCTGGCGAAGCATTGTGACCTCTCATGACTGATACACAATAAATGCTCTCACTACATAGTTTCTCTGCAAATAAATTACTGCAGAATCAAACTGAATCATTAACCCTATTTTTTGTCACTAATAATTATATCTTGCTTGTAGTTTCTACTTGATTTTTGTAGCTTATGTCGAAAGCGTCGTGATTCTTATATTTACCTCAATAGTTTACTGTCCGTTCTTGCATGCCCGTTTATAACAACTGCAATTTTCTATGGGTTCCTTACTGTATAAGAATGTTATTGTTGAAATTTAAAGAGCGTAGATTCGAAGAAGATGCTAGAAATATTTTAATTCCACACTTACATACCGCGTTCAGACCACGACTGTAAAATTAGAGATATTCGAACTCATGCAGAGAGTTAAAGCCATCCGATTTTTCCTCGCGCTATTCACGAATATAAAAAGACACCTGAAAATGATAATTGCAGAAGCATCCTCCCCCACACACCGAAATTTGTCTTGCGGAATATCTGGTCGATGGAGATTCCCAAAATATCTTGATGTTGACTGAATGTTTGCTGCGCTTTGTAATTATCTGATTATTCATAATTTTGTTTCTTTGATGAAATTTGTTCCACACAAGTACTCAACAGATTTTTCAACATTTCAAAGCTGGGGGGGGGGGGGGTGTTCCGGCGAAATCTCACGAAACCTCACCAGAGTAACAAAAAGCGTTATCCAGACATAAGTTCACTAAAAATTGGAGTATTTGGAAGAAAATCTCTGGTCCAATATTCCCTAATTTTAATTTTTTTTTCACATGAGGCATCAGAAGACAAATAGCAATGAAACAATACATTTCATCATTTCCAGTATCTTTCAACTTTGATATTCGAGAATTCACTGATTCTGGAATATTCTCCACAGTTATTCAAAACCGATTCTTTTCATCAGCTATATATTTCATCAGTTCTTCTGTAAAAAATAACATGAAAACTGACAGAATACTTGGCACATTCCCTATTTGACAACATGTCCCGATAGCGTATCATCAAATGCGTGACTAACTGGATGAAAATCATTTTCTTTCCAGTCAGATTTATGGCCAAGACATAGTTGCTTCGTAGGAATGTCACTATCACTTTCTGATTCTTCAGATTCAGAACAACTAACATCTCTTGTTGAAACATGAGACTACATTGTCACACCTGCTGACAAGTATGGTTTAGGACTACAGCTTTCCGATTCTGTGGAAAAGTTATCACTTCCATCAAAATCAAGTAGTTCACCCTCAGTGTCGCTCATCATAAGAATCTCCATGATTTCTTCCTTAGTGCACCCACGATGTCTTGCCATTTTCTTTATAAAATACAGGACACAAAGAACACTGATGTAATTTCCGTTTAACAGTGAACTGTAGAGCGAAGCCTAGGCTCCCAACAGACAAACATTCGGACGATAAGCTGGCGACCAAAACTGCGAAAGGCTATTGAGAAATGGGGCATGAAGTCCGCTGTACGAATCAGGTAGCGGCACATATATATTCGTCATCAGCACTCGGGTAGTGGCAGACGGGTGCGACTTAACTCGTCAACAGCGCTTAGGAGAAAACCAGCGGCTGTGACTAAACTCGTCATTAGCACACGGGGGCCACAGGCAGCATGACAAGTAAACTCTTCAACAGCAGTCAAAGGGTTAAGTTTCTTTAATTTACATTTCTGACCATTTTGTAATGATGTTAAATTATTAAGTACTATTTCTGATTGTTTTTAATATGTTTAATTGTTTGAGTAATTGTTAATGTTTGAGAAATATCTTGCGGAAGCTTTTGAAGTGTTTGGGAAATTTCGATAGAGCCTATATAAAGAAATCAGCATGAAAGTTAGTTAGTTTTATGCAGATTCACTTTGAAACTGCCAAGGACTGCATTAGTAGTATCTCTGGATTGTATCTATGCTTGTAAGCAGTATCGTTGACATCGTGTTTGGTGAAAAATAAACAGAAGTCTAAACTGAAATACCTTGAGGACTACTTAATCATCTTGTCAGATTAATTAAACCACGAAGCACCCGACAGACTGAATACTTTCTAAAATTAATCACTTCTTATTCATTTGTAAATAAATAAGATATTAATGATGTTCAAAATTTTAAAGAAGTTGGGTCTAAAATACTGATATAGAAGGATACTTTATAATCTTTATAAGAATCAAATAGCTAAATAAAAGTAGAGAATCATGAGAGACATGCACCAGTTAAAAAGGTTGTGAGACACGGTTGTAGTCTATCCCCATTAATATTCAACTTGTAAGTAGAAGAAGCAATAAAGGAAGTGGAAGAAAGATTTGAATGTGACATAAATGTTAAATGAGAAAAAATTAGTATGATATGATTTGGTGATGACATTGTCTTGTTAGCAGAACAGGTTGAAGATATTGAGAAGTTTTTGAATATCATGAACAAAGTACTGAAGGAAGATTTTGGACTAAATATAAATCAAAACAAGACAAAAGTGATTAATTTTAGCAGAAATGATACCAATCTTAGTAGGGTCGGATTTGATAGCAGAAGTTAGTGAATTTTGCTACTTAGGAAGTAAAACTGATGGCCAAACCAGGAATGATGTTAAAAGCAGAATAGTAGTAGTGAAAAGAGCCTTCATGAAAAAGAGAAATCTTTTAGTTACAAATAATGATCTAGGACTCAGAAAGAACTTTTAAAAACTCTGTGTGTGGAGCACAGCACATAGTGGCAGCGAAACTTGGACTTTACGAATACCAGACAGAAGGAAAATTGAAGCATTTGAAATGTGGTGCTATAGTAGGATGTTGAAAATTAAGTGGCCGGATAAAGTACGAAACGAACGAGTTTTAAAATGATGGGCGAGGAAAGAAGTTTGTGGAAGAGTCTTACAGAAAGAACAGACAGGATGGTGGTCATATTTTTAGACATTCAGGATTGGTACAATTGAGAATGTGGGTTGTAAGGGGTATGTTGAGATGAAAAGGCTAGCGGAAGATAGGAAGAGTTGAAGGATTGCATCAAACCAGTCAAGAGACTGATAACAGCAAAAAAAAAAAAAAGAGAGATATAAAGCAAACCCCTCACACTTACCAAAGTTGAAGGAAAGAGCATTACAGTGGGGGGGGGGGGGGGGTGACATTATACAAACACAATATTTTGGCTTTTGCCCTTACTTGTGAATATAGATTGTGAAGCATTTAGCCAGGTCTGCACATATGCCCACAGTCAATCTAGCACATATGTGCTTAAATTTTTATTTTGATGAGTAAGGGCAAAGTCCACAGTATTGTGTTTTTTTTGTTACCACTGGCTTCCTTCCTTCATCTTTTATAAATGATGGGTCATTAACTTTCCTTTCCATACTAATATCGCCTAATGGCATTTCTTCCTGCTCATTAAGTTTTTAAATGAAATATTAAAATAAAAATTAGGATAGAGGAAAAAACCACTGAATACAGATGAAGGCAGGACAGTGTTGACACGCCAAAATAACACAAATGTGAAATATTGTAAAAATTGGGTTTATAACCATTCCACAGAAGTAGAATATGTACACAAAGCGAGTGTCAGGTGCCAATTAAATTGCCACATGACACAACATGTCATGTGTATTCCTGTCATTTTCATGTGCCACCATCATCCTGCCATCATGTATGGTTTGGAACAGTTTATTCCCCTATGTTAATTTTTATTTTTATTGAGGTATCCAGCTTATTTTATTTCCTAGCAATCTTATTCTGGATACCAAATCCTGGCTACAATTTCCAGTAAGATGCTACTGGTAAACCCATCACTTATTCTTTACTTATTATCTACTGTTATTTTTGTGTGCATTTTTAATATATTATTGCTCCCTTATTTATCCATTATTAATATTATGTATATAATAATGAGCAGAAAATACTTTAAGGCAATAAAACTAAGGGAATATAGGAAAATAAAACCAAACACTTACTATAGATGATGGCAGCTGGGAACAATGATCACCAAAAAATCATATGTAACACTGTACTTTGGTGTTGAACCTTATTTTTGCAAGTGGATGAGACACTTGATGTGATCAAATGTAATCACATTGTCTCCCAGTTTGATGTACATACTAAATATATATATTTATATGGAAATGACAGATAAAATACACCCAACACTCTCCAAAGCTAAAGGGAGGAAAACAGCAGGAACACAAAGCAGCACACAAACAAAGAAAATACAATATTTCGGGTTAAAACCCTTTTTCAAGTAAACAGAAGTATGAGGCTGGGATTGCGCAAGGCTTGAATTCGATGTAGCCACTAATAAAATAAAATAAACCGTCGGAGGTGGGGGGGGGGGAGCAACAATAATATAACCGTGAGTATAAATCATTAGAAAGATTAAAATGGGAAATAATAATAATCATTGAAAAAATAATAGTAATAAAAATATAAATAAATAAATAAAAATATAATTGAAATTTTTTGAAATTTGATCCTTAAATATATGTGAATCTATTGTGCTGGCCAGTGATGGGTGTATAGGGTGAGAAAGGAAGATATTAACAGAAATTAAGGCCTGGGGAATGTCTAGTCTGCAGGATGTGTTGTTATGCCAATTCCCACCTTCAGAGCTCAGATTGGGAGGCAGTGTCCGGAGGTACTCTACTGGCTCTGACTGTGAAGCAGTTATTAAGGTCACGGATGTTGTGAGTACTGGCATGGTGAGCAACAGGGAGGTCCAGGTTTTGGGAGTAAACTGTTTGTCTGTGACCATTCATTCTGATGTATAATGAGCTTGAGGTAAGTCCAATGTAGGAACTTGGACAGTGGAGGCAAGTGAGCTGGTATATGAGATGGGTGGCTGTACAAGTGGCATGAGCTATTATGGGGTAGGTTTCACCAGTAGTAGGGTTGCCATAGGTAGTAAGTAGTACATGGATTCATACCGCAAGTCTTGCAACGAGGTCTCTTACAAGGGAAGGATCCAAACGGTGGTTTAGGAGCATCAGACGGTTGATATTTATGTACAAGAATGTTTTTTAGATTAGACAGTCTGCTGAAGGTGACTCGGGGTGTGGTGGGAAGGATAGTGGGAAGAAGGCACCACATTTCAGGAAAGGATCTGAGAAAGTCTTAGCCCAAACAAAGAATTTGGTTTAGCGATTCCAGGCCAGGGAAGAACTGGGTGATAAAAACTGGGTTCTGGTTGGTTTTAGGTTGTTTCTGTTGGTGTGGGGGATAGTTCCTGACTCTTGACAGCTGTTTTTTAAATAGTTTTGGAGGATAATTGTGGTTTATGAGTGCCTGGGTCAGGTTGTTGGTGTAGAGAGTAAAGGATTCGTGGTAAGAGCAGATGTGTTTGTCTCGAATGGCTAGGTTGTATAGGATGGAACGTTTTGTATGATATTGATGGCAGCTATTAATATGGAGATTTTGTTGTGGGTTTTATGTGGAGAGAGGTGTGTAAGTGACTGTTCCGTACAGAGATGTCTACAGCCAGAAAAGTGATGTCAGTCTGAGAGTAGGACCAGGTGAAGTTGTTCAGTGAATACAAGAAGTCAAGAAGGAGGTTTTCACCGTGGGTCCAGATCATAAAAATGTTGTCTATATACCTGAACACATGGTGGGTTGTCGTGTAACCTTTTGATGAAAACAATCGTCAAGTCTGCCCATGACTATGTTGGCATAGGAAGATGCCATGCGAGTGCCCATAGCAGTGCCTCGTATCTGATGGTAAACCTGAGAGTGGTAGGAAAAGACATTTTTTGTAAGGATGAGCCAAAGAAGTAAGGAAATGAATGGTAGGGAAGGTGTGTGGTGGGCGACTGTCTAGGTAATGCTTTATGGCACTGAGGCCCTGGCCGTGGGGGATGTTGGTGTAGAGTAATGATACATCAATAGTGACCAGGAAGAAACCTGTTGGTAGGGGTGTAGGGTCTGTTGACAGACACTCTAAAAAGTGGGGGTTGTCTCTGACATAAGATGGAAGGGCCTGGACGAAAGGTTGTAGGTGTTGGTCAATGAATGCAGAAATGCGTTCTGTGGGAGGCCCAAAGGCAGCAACTATATTACGTCCAGGATTGCCCGCCTTATGTATCCTGGGTAGAAGAAACAGGGTGGGAGTCCGGGGGGGTCTTAGGGGTCAGAAGGTAAATGGAATCGTGTGAAAGACCCTGTAAAGGACCTTGGAGACCGAGTAAAGAGCAGTTTTCTGTGCAGATTGAATCAGTGGAGTCAGTGGTATGACGTAGGTAAGTGGAGGTGTTAGAGAGCTGCCTGAGGGCTTCAGCTGTGTAGTCGCTTCGATCCATGACCACAGTGGTTGAGCCCTTTTCAGCTGGGAGGATTATGATGTTTTTATTTTTTGAAAATTCTTTCAACATCGCCCGCATTTCAGTACGGGTCAGGTTGTTGGGGTGGGGGATTGACTTTAGGAAGGAAGGCGGTGAGAGGGTTGACATGAGGAAGCTTGAATAGGAGTAGGGGATGTTTTTGAGGGAGGGGAGGTGGATCTGACTGGGATGGAGGTAGGAATTATCGGAGGCTTGGTTCCAGGTTATCACATCGGCTGTCTCCCCTGCCTGTAGTACTGAAATAATACCACCAGTTGAGAGTGCGGCAGAATGAAAGGGAGTCCTTAATAAGAGTTATCCAATCAAATTTAGTGATGGGAGGGAAATTAAAACCCTTTGAATGAACTGATAGTTCAGGTTCGGAGAGAGGGGTGGAAGAAAGATTCCCCAAATCCAACAACCTGACCCATACTGAATTGCGAGCGATGAGTGAACTTTCAAAAAATAAAAACATCATTATCCTCCCAGCTTATAAGGGCTCAACCACTGTGGTCATGGATCAAAGTGACTACATAGCTGAAGCCCTCAGGCAGCTGTCTAACACTTCCACTTACTTAACTCATGCCACTGACCCCACTAATTCAATCTGCATAGAAATCGCTCTTTCCTCAGTTTCCAAGATCCCTTTCACACCATTCCATTTGCCTTCTGACCCCTAAGATCCCTCGGACCCCCACCCTGTATCTTCTGCCCAAGATACATAATATGGGCAATCCTGGACGTCCTATAATTGCTGCCTTTGGGTCTCCCACAGAATGCATTTCTGTATTAATTGACCAGCACCTACAACCTTTTGTCCGGGCCCTGTCAGAGACACCCCCCACGTTTTAGAGTGTCTGTCAACAATCCCTACATCACTACCAACAGGTTGCTTCCTGGTCACTATTGGTGTATCATCACTCTACACCAACATCCCCCATGGCCAGGGCCTCAGTGCCATAGAGCATTACCTAGACAGTCGCCACCCACACACCTTCCCTACCACTCATTTTCTTACTTCTTTGGCTCAATTCATCCTTACCAAAAATTTCTTTTCCTTCCACTCTCAGGTTTACCATCAGATACGAGGCACTGCTATGGGCACTCGCATGGCATCTTCCTATGCCAACCTTTTCATGGGCAGACTAGAGGATCGTTTTCTTCAAAAGGTTACCCGACAACCCACCATGTGGTTCAGGTATATAGATTAGAGTCTGACCGAATATCAGCTTCGGCTTTGGTTACGGCCACTTTTGGCCAAAAAAAAAGCACCCTCGGCCGCACATTCGGCTTCAGCCAAAATCAGCCGAATGTTTGGCCGAAGCAGAAGTTTTACATCCAGCTGCCGAAAATGAACTAATTTTTACGAATACCATCAACTTAGTGCTCCAACAGACGATAGCAAAGATAAAGAACCATTTGGAAAAACACATAAAAATGAATGGTAAGTCTATTGTGAAGCCAGTTTTAAATACGAAAGTTTGATTAAATTAAAATAAATTCAGAGATTTTGAATGCACCCCAAGGTTTTAAAAAGGAAGTATAACAGTCTACCTTACACGATATCATAAAAAAGTAGCGCGATCATGGCCCTATAATCATCAGATTTCTTTGCGAATTAATTTATTACGTATGGATCTCATCATCATGAACATGTTTCCGTACAATCTCATTGAAGAAGAAGCACTTCACAGGCTTAATTTTACTGATCCCCAAACTCCACACCACAAAAGCGGGAGAAATATTTTAGAAATTCTTTAATGCCAGGTACGTACAAAAACATTAACAGTAAAGTTACATTGCTTTTAGAAAAAGGCTGAATGGGTCAGTTTTAACACAAACATAATCAACCAAACACGTTTTTGAGTGTCACAGCACATGGCATTTCCAAAGGATCCAAAAGGAAAAAAATTAAACTGGCAGTTAGTGTGTTGGAAGAAGCTCATACAGGGCAATATATTGCACAAAAAATCACTGAAACTATTACCAAATGCAACATAAAAGAAAATATTCATAGAGCTATATGTAATAATGCTTCAAATATGAATGCAACCATGCGCTGTGGAAACCTAATTTTTATTAGTTGTGTTGCTCACACGTAATTTTTAAAGATGTTGCTATAATGGCAATAGTGTCATGAAACGTAAGAAAAGTGAACAAGACACTCGATGTCTTAAATAGAAGAGAAAATGCAATAAATCTGTATATGTCAGAACGTGGTGGAATATAAATTCCAATTGCAGAAGAATGGGTACAAATAAACCATTTTATAACCATGCTGAAGTGTTTTTATCAAGCAGCAGCCGATATTTCTGTTGATTCATCTTCAGTATCTTTAATTATATCATCGATTGCCATCTTAAATTCAAAACTTGCTCAGAAGGATGAAGACTGATCATGTAGTACTGCTCAAAGGCCACTTGTGTCGGTCTATTAACAGGAGATTTACTTTTGCAAGAAAAACCTTATAGTTATCGACTGCCACTCTAATCGATCCACCGAGCGTGGTGGTGTAACGGATAGCGTTCTGGCCTCGCATTCGGGAGGATGGCGGTTCGAATCCCCGTCCGGGCATCCAGATTTGGGTTTTCCATGGTTTCCCCAAATCACTCCAGGCGAATGCCGGGATGCATCCTTCAAAAGGCCATGGCCGAATTCCTTCCCATTCCTTGCCCCCATCCTTTCCCGTCTCTAAAGACCACGTTGTTAAAAAGGGACGTTAAACTGTTACAAAAAAAAAAAAAAAAAAATCTAATCGATCCACAGTTGAAAACTATGTATTTGACTAGCGACGACATTGTAAATACAAACTGAAATTTTGGCATTTCTACATCAAAACTGTGCACTGACAAATAAAATTGATCATTTGGATGTGGATGTTGGTGAACCTGGATCCTCGTGTTCAACGTTCAATTCTACTCCAGAAAATAAATTCCCAGCGGGCGATTTATAGGATCATCATCCTCAACAGTTTCTGGCCTCTGGCCGGGTCTGCATTATGCACAAGCCTCTCCATTTCCTTCTTTCATCCCACCACCTCTCTGTCACCACTTTGTTCCAGTCCTCTCCTCTCTTCCGTACACACTCCTCCACTCCTTTCAGCCATCCATCTCTTGGTCTTCCTCTGGGTCGCTTACCTTGCATCTTAATTTCGTGGATCTTTCTCGGGTTTCTCTGAGCCCCCATTCTCTTGACATTTCCATACCATCTCAGTCTGGTCCTCTCTACCCTTTCCTGTAGGGGTTCCTCTTTCATGGTGCGTCTAATCACTTCATTCTTTTTTCTGTCCATTTTAGTGACTCCCATTCTACCTCTTAAAAACTTCATTTCACTTGCTTGTACTCTGCTGATGTCCCGCTTTTTCATTGTCCACGTTTCAGCAGCATAAGTTAAGATAGGCACATAGTACGTATAATAGATTACTCTCTTGCTTCTCTGTGGCACCTCTTTATTCCATATCAGGCTTCTAATGCTCCTTAGGAACGCCTCTGCTTGTCTTCCTCTTTCACTTATCTCGCCATCATTTCCTCCACATTCCTCTAATGCACTCCCCAAGTATTTGAACCTGTTTACCTTCTTTAGTTGTTCCCCTACCATCACAATTCCTTGGGCTACTCTATTCTTTTTCCTGGTTGTTACCATGTACTCACATTTCTTTACATTAAATTTCAGGCCATATTCCTCCACACTGTCTGTCCATACATCCAACTGCCGCTGCACTTCCTCTTCTTCACCTCCCCAGATCATCAGATCATCCGCAAAAGCCATCACCTTCATGTTTTCCTCTCCCATCCTCGCTGCCACCTTCTGCATTATTTCATCCATGATTACAATGAAGAGTAGTGGTGATAGGGCACTTCCTTGTTTTAGTCCATTCCTTTGTTCCAGCCAATCTGATCTTCCTTCCCCTATTTTCACATAGCTCACACTTCCTTGGTACAGTTCCGTCACTCTCTTGATGGTTTCTTTGGGAACTCCTCTCTTCTCCAAGGCCTTCCATACCTTACTCCTGTGTACACAATCATATGCTTTCTCGATATCGAGGAATACCAACAGTAGATCCTTTCCATACTCATAATATTTTTCCTGCAGCTGTCTCATGGCAAATATCAAATCTACTGTCAATCTCCCTGATCTGAAGCCATACTGCTCTTCCCTTAGCCCTTTTTCCACCCTGTCACGTATTCTTTTTTCAATTATCTTCTCATACACTTTGGCACAGTGGCACATCAGTGTAATACCTCTATAGTTTTTAAACTCCTTCCTGCTCCCTTTTTTGAATATAGGTACAGTTATTCCTTTTTTCCAGTCTTCAGGAGTTGTGCCCTGATTCCATACCTTTCTCATCACACGGTATAGCCACTGCTTTGCTATTACTCCCGCTGCCCTTATCATTTCCACGCTCACTTCATCAATGCCTGGTGCCTTTCCACCCTTCATCTTACCCAGAGATGTTTCCACTTCTTCCCAAGTTAGATCCTTCTCTTTCTCTCCTACACGGTTGCTATTTTCCTTCTTCTCCTGAACAGCTGTGTCATCCTGTGACCAATTTGGGTTCAGTAAGGCTTCAAAATACTCCTTCCACATCCTTTTTAGTTTTTCTGAGTTGTTTATTTCGTTTCCATCTTCGTCCAGCATGTTGACATTTTCTATCCTCTCCTTCCTCTTCCTGTTTACCATTCCATATAATACTTTCTTATTTCCTTTGCTATCTTCTTCCATCATGTTGGTCCACTTCTCCAGCCACTTCCTCCTTTCCTCGGTTACTATTTTTTGGCCTCCTTCTTTTTCTTCACGTAGTCATCCCTTGTCTCCTGTGTCCTCTGCTTGAACCATTCCCTAAAGACCCTGTTCTTGAGTTCCACTGCTTGTTTAACTCTATCATTCCACCATGCTGTTTCTTTCCACCTTTTTGTGTTACCAGTCCTTCAACACACTGTTTCTGCTGCTTCGACTAACGTTGTTTTAAAATATTCCCACCGAGCGTGGTGGTGTAACGGATAGTGTTCTGGCCTCGCATTCGGGAGGACGGCGGTTCGAATCCCCGTCCGGGCATCCAGATTTGGGTTTTCCATGGTTTCCCCAAATCACTCCAGGTGAATGCCGGGATGCTTCCTTCAAAAAGGCCATGGCCGAATTCCTTCCCATTCCTTGCCCCCATCCTTTCCCGTCTCTAAAGACCACGTTGTTAAAAAGGGACGTTAAACTGTTACAAAAAAAAAAATATTCCAACTCCTCTTCCACTGTCCCTCTATACCGAGCGGAGCGGTGTAATGGTTAGCGTTCTCGCCTCGCATTCGGGAGGACGGCGGTTCGAATCCCCGTCCGGGCATCCAGATTTGGGTTTTCCATGGTTTCCCCAAATCACTCCAGGCAAATGCCGGGATGCTTCCTTCAAAAGGCCATGGCCGAATTCCTTCCCATTCCTTGCCCCCATCCTTTCCCGTCTCTAAAGACCACGATGTTAAAAAGAGACGTAAAGCAGTTTAAAAAAAATCCACTGTCCCCATTTCCGCTATTGGTATCTTACTCCTTATTATTCTCTATACCCTTGACAAAATGAATTTGACTGAGACTGAATTGGAATATTTGGACAGCTGTTACCTGCCATTTGAAGAACATTTGTTATTTAAAAGAACCTTTGGAACACCAATATTTTTCAATATTGGGCTTCCAGCCCATATATTTATTTACTAGCCAATACTAACCAAAAATTTATCAGCTCCTCCCACTAGTCTTCCTAGCGTACAGTTGTTCAGTGCTGCTGGTCAAATCTATGACGACACAAGAGCTAATTTAAGCGGCGAAAATGTTGAAAAACTATTAGTTTCAGATTATTACCTTGGACTGTTTGACTTTGATTATCAAATCTTATTTTATTAGTGCCGATCTACTTTTTGTTTTGATTATATTTAGTACATTTTTAATTAATCTGTATATGCTTTAAAAAATATTCAGTTTTAACTGAAAATTTAATACGTGATACTAATTTAGGTAGCAGGATATCATATTTTAGAAGCTAGAATAATTTATGTTAGATAAGAAAATTGAAAATTGTTGTTAAAAAGTGACAATATTACTATATTTAAGCTAACACGTATTTGATTTACCAAAGCTAAAAATCCAAATAATTAATTATTCATTTAATCCATGAGACAAATTATTCTAATTTAATTCGGGTTGTTACTGTGAAATTTTATAGTTTCTTTCTATTATTGCTAAATAAAAATAGCTGCATTTATTTTTGCCAAATTTCGTTGCTCAAAACCTGGTTTGCTATGATTTTACTGTTTTATTTTATTCTAATAATTAAATATTAAAAACTGTGTTTATCATTATTGTACAGATGGAATTTATATAAATAATACTATATAAAAAACAAAGTAACAGTTCAGTATTTGCATGTCATATATACTTCATGCAGTGTTCTAAGATATATAATTATTTTGGAACCTTGGGCTTTGGCTATGGCCGAAGGTTTATCCCAAGAGCCAAACATTCGGCTTTGGCCAAAAAAGGACCTTCGGTCGGACACTAATATTGATGACATATTTATGATTTGGACCCATGGTAAAAACCTACTTCTTGACTTGTACTCACTGAATAACTTCATCTGGTCCTTCTCTCAGAGTAACATCACATTTTTGGATGTAGACATCTCTGTACAGAATGGTCACTTACACACCTCTGTCCACATAAAACCCACTAACCTACAACAATATCTCCATTTTGATAGCTGCCATCAATATCATACAAAACGTTCCATCCTATACAGCCTAGCCATTCGAGGCAAACACATCTGCTCTTACCACGAATCCTTTACTCTCTACACCAACAACCTGACCCAGGCACTCATAAACCGCAATTATCCTCCAGAATTAGTTCAAAAACAGTTATCAAGAGTCAGGAACTGTCCCCAACACCGACACAAACAATCTAAAACCAACCAGAACCCCATTTTTCTCACCCAGTTTTTCCCTTGCCTGGAATTGCTAAACCAAATTCTTCGCTTGGGCTATGACTTTCTCAGATCCTTTCCTGAAATGTGCTGCATTCATCCCACTATCCTTCCCACCACACCCCGAGTCACCTTCAGCAGACCGTCTAATCTAAAAAACATTCTTGTACATATATATCAACCCTCTGATGCTCCTAAACCACCGTTTGGATCCTTCCCTTGTAAGAGACCTCGTTGCAAGACTTGCAGTATGAATCCATATACTACTTACTACCTATGGCAACCCTACTACTGGTGAAACCTACCCCATAATAGGTCATGCAACTTGTACAACCACCCATCTCATAAACTAGCTCACCTGCCTCCACTGCCCAAGTTCCTACATTGGCCTTACCTCAAACTCATTATACATCAGAATGAATGGTCACAGACAAACAGTTTACTCCCAAAACCTGGATCTCCCTGTTCCTCACCATGCCAGTACTCACAACACCCGTAACCATAATACCGAGCGTGGTGGTGTAACGGATAGCGTTCTGGCCTCGCATTCGGGAGGACGACGGTTCGAATCCCCGTCCGGGCATCCAGATTTGGGTTTTCCATGGTTTCCCCAAATCACTCCAGGTGAATGCCAGGATGCTTCCTTCAAAAGGCCATGGCCGAATTCCTTCCCATTCCTTTCCCCCATCCTTTCCCGTCTCTAAAAGACCACGTTGTTAAAAAGGGACGTTAAACTGTTACCAAAAAAAAAAAAAAAAAAACGTAACCATAATAACTGCTTCACAGTCAGAGCCAGTAGAGTACCTCCGGACACTGCCTCCCAATCTGAACTCTGGAGGTGGGAATTGGCATAACAACTCATCGTGCAGACTAGACATTTCCCAGGCCTTAATTTCCATTAATATCTTCCTTCCTCACCCTATACACCCATCATTGGGCAGCACAATAGATTCATATATATTTATGGCCATTATTTAAAAAATTATCAATTATATTTTTATTACTATTATTTTCTCAATGATTATTATTATTTCCCATTTTAATCTTTCTTATGATTTATACACACGTTCATATTATTGCTGCTGCCCCACCACCTCTGACGGTTTATTTCATTTTATGAGCGGCCGCGTCGAACGCGAGGCTTGCACAATTCCAGCCACTTACTTCTGTTAACTTGAAAAAGGAGTTTTAACCCAAAATATTGTATTTTGTTTGTTTTTGTGTTGTTTTGTGCTGCTGCTGCCCTCCTCCCTTCAGCTTTGGTGAGTGTTGAGTGTATCTTATCTGTCCTTTCTATATAAATATTGCCTCACGACATTCCTTTATTTTCATTGTTCCTAAATATATATATTACAGACAAACAACTACACAATATTTCGGCATCTGCCTTGTTCACAAGTAGAAAAACGGGTCATTAGGCTCAGAACGTGCGTACACAACGAACGTTACCTAATGACTAGGGCCCGGATTTTTCAAAAAAGCATATGCGCATATGCAAATGCATATTTTGAGGGTTAGTGCATATTTTATGGATATGTGCATATTTTAGCTTTTATTTCATCTCATAACTGAATATCCGATACTTCTGAAGAAACTATAAAGCCTAATGTACCTGTATGTTGGACATCCTTGGCAACCGCAACAAGTAAGTTAAATTCTTGGAGTAAACAGGATTTTTTTGTACTGGCATTCACATGTAGAGAATTTTCTACCTTATCCAAACTCACACAGTGACATGTTTGGAGGTGCTGCAAATGGAAAATTTGTGTGGCGGCGACCTTCTCTACTGCCCTGAGCGGTAACATTCACGGGAAGGGCGGGTGGGGTCGGCAAAATCAAAGAATAGCTCTATTCTCCCTCAGGCGGCAAATTCTTGTTTGAGGAGACGACAGTCACAAGTATTTACCCCCACTTGGAATATTCGTTATCTACCAGTGTGTTTATTCGTGCGACAACTACCGGGAAGGCCAGCGGTTTTCTTTAATCTTTTCGGGAATATTCCCCTAATTGCGGTACGAGCCAGTTTTCCTGAGAACAGATTCCTGGCTTCCAGACCTGAGGGATTCGTACTTTTAAAGGGACGTGTACATTCCTTTCCAAAAACAGTAGCCTCTCAAAGTTTGTGTTGACAGGAGTGTTCGTGTGCTAAGATTAAGTTTCTTTAATCTGACTCCAAAAATGCCTAAAGAAAAATGCACAAGATCAGTTTTAATTAAGCAGTGGATTTCAGGCAACAGTGACTATTCTAGTGACGGTGAAGTTGTGTACTGTCAAGTATGTGAGAAGAATATAAAATGTGAGAAAAAATTTCAACTTGAACAGCATTCTAAAACAGCTGTACATCTCAGGTCAAAAGAAAAGAATAGGAACACGCAACAGCTACTTTTAACTCAGGTATCACGGTCTGTTAATACATTCTCTGCTGACCTGTGTAAGGCTTTTGTATGCAGCAATATCCCGCTGCATAAATTGAATAATCCAGATCTACGAGCATTTCTTCAAAAGTATTGTGTTAATCAAAGGATACCGGATGAATCCACCCTCAGGAAAAATTATTTGCTCTCTCTACACGATTCTGTCCTGGATTCAATTCGGTCTGACATAGGAGGGAACTGTGTCTGGATATCGGTAGATGAAACAACCGATTCATGTGGCCGATACGTAGCGAACTTTATAGTGGGCAAACTATGTCAAGAAGAACCCGGAAAACCACATTTACTTTCAACCAAAGTGTTAGAGAAAACCAACCACAGTACAATTGCAAGATTTATAAACGATTCCCTGCGACTTCTGTGGCCTACTGAATCGGAGAGTGATTGTTACAAGGTGCGTGTTTTAATCACAGACGCAGCTTCATATATGTTAAAAGCTGGTCAGTCGCTTCGAGTGTTTTTCCCCAATCTGATCCATGTTACATGTTTGGCGCATGGATTACATCGCATTGCAGAAGAGATACGTTCTCTATTTCCTTCAGTTAACAAAGTAATTTCAAGTGGAAAAAAAGTGTTCCTAAAAGCACCAGCGCGTGTACAGTTTTATAAGGATCGTCTGCCTGAGGTTCCTCTTCCACCGGAACCTGTTCTCACTAGATGGGGAACTTGGTTGTCTGCAGTGCTGTTCTACCAGGAGAACTTTCATCAAGTGAAAGATGTGGTTACAAGTATTGGTCATGACGATCGTGCTGCGTGTGTTCGTGAAGCAAAGTGCGCATTTGATTGTGATACTGTATATCGAGATATCAATTTCATCCATGTACACTATTCGTCACTTTCTAATGCTATTAAGGGTCTAGAAACTAGCGGTGCACCCCTTCACGAGTCTATTCAGTTGCTTCACAAAACAATTTCTTCTTTAAATGCCGTCCCTGGTGAAATTGGAGAAAAAGTTAAATCTAAACTCAGCAGGGTGTTAGACTCAAACCCAGGTCTGCAAAAGATTCAATCAATTAATACGTATTTAAGTGGAACCACACAATCTTTGCCAGATGAATGTTCCGAACAGTCAGCACCATCGTACAAGTATTGCCCAATAACGTCCGTTGACGTGGAACGATCATTTTCGGCTTATAAACTAATTTTGTCTGACAACAGAAAATCTTTGACCCCTGAAAACATTGAAAAACTGTTGGTAACATATTGTGATTCGTCATTTTGTAAGGAATGAAACGTGTATATCAGTGAGTTGACATAAAATAAATCATTTGATAACTGTATATTCTTTAATAGTTAGTCCATGTTCGTTAATTGTTAGTGTATATTCGTTAATTGTTAGTGTAGATTCGTTAATTGTTAGTGCATATTCTTTAATTGTTAGTGCATATTTTAGGACTTTTTTGTGCATATTTGCATGCATATATTAGATGTTTTACGTGCATATATATCCGGGCCCTACTAATGACTAACCGAATAGTGGGGAATAGTGGGGGAGGGTGGGGGAACGGCTAAGGAGTAGACTATCGATATCGGTATGCAATGTCTGAGATAATATATTGCAGGTGATGGTAAAATGAGCATATGAAGTAACGGTACGGTATAAACACGGAAAAAAAGTCTACTATTTAGCCGTTCCCCAACCCTCCCTCACTACTTGGTTACTCACTAGGTAACGTTCGTTGTGTATACACGTTCGGAGCCTAATTGCCCGTTTTTCTATTTGTGAACAAGGCAGATGCTGAAATATTGAGTAGTTGTTTGTCTGCATAAGTGTTCCCTCTCATCGCATCCGTCCACTTTGGTATGTGGTGGGTTAATTTCCCTTTCTTTTCTTATTTATATCGCCTAGAAGCCGCTTCCATTTTCCTTAGTTGCATAAATATATATATTGTGTGTTCTGCCACCATCTGTGATACATTTGCATTATCTTACCTCTACATCCTTGATACCTCCACCATGTTCTCCAAGGCATAGCCAGTCATGTGGTTAGCCTTGGTGTTTGTCTATCTCCCTTCATGAATAAGGTTTCAAACTGAAATATTGTTCAATTACATTGTCTCATGTTTTGTGTGTTCATCACTGCCTGCCTGCCTCTAACTTGAGTGAGTGATGGTTTATTCTCCCTATCCTTTGTTATGTAAATAAGACGTTAGTTATTCTAATCAACCAAATTTTTGTCAGGAGATTAGGGTGAATATTATGTGAAGTAAAGATTTTCATGTGAACAAGAGCACTAATGACCATAATTTAAATGTATCCTTAAGCACTATCAGTAATAGTCCTCTGTATTAGAATATTTTGCTAAAGGAGTGGTTTAGTGTTGTGCCAAAGGCTGTTACAGGAATTAAAATAAAGACAGCAAACAACTAATATAAGTACCATAAGAACAGGTGTCTCAGTGCAATTAAAAATGTGCTTAAAAATTCTAATTTGATCACAAACATCTTTTATTTCCTATCAAAACAGAATTTGTTGATAATTTTACTGTAAATTACAAAGTTGATAAAAGTTTTTACTAATATTTCTTATATTGAAAAATGATAATGCTTTCATTCTACATACTATTTGTGATGTAGAAGATATTATGATTCTTTTAATCAGTAAGAATGTATTTCATGGACAGAAATATTTTTTTTCATGCATATTTAGTAAAACTGATGACATTACCTTAAGCCTAGAAGAGATTCAAAATTCCAGAAATTTTAATGTAGACGTTTTGTGTATATCTGAGCATCATTTGTCTGATACAGGAATATCTCAGCTGTCCATCCCAAATTATAAATTAAGCTCTCATTTCTGCAGATGTAAAATGGAGAAAGGGGGAGTTGCCATTTTTGTTAAAAATAATATTGAATGCAGTAGTGTAGTTGTAAGTAAGTATTGTATAGAACAACACTTTGAATGTTGTGTTACTAAACTAGAATATGATAAGGAAGAGCTGATAGTGATAGCAATTTACAGGGCCCCCTCAGACTGTTTTTATCTCATTTAGAGTCTTTACTACTAAGTTTTACAAATAGCAAACAAATAGTATTATGTGGAGATTTCAATGTTGACTTTCTGAATCACAGCAATGATAGATTAGATATGGAAGCCTTGATGTTGTCTTTTAACTTAACAGCACTTGTAAATTTTCCTACAAGAATACAAAATAATAGCAGGACTGCAATTGATAATTTTTTTATGGATATTTCTCAGTGCAGTAATTACAGCATACTTCCAGTAATAAATGGTATCTCAGATCATGATGCCCAGCTATTATGTATCGAGTCCAGGAACACTGTTAAACAGATAAAGAAAAGCTGGGTTTATAGAAGAAATATTAGTGAAAATAATATAAAACACTTCATAGATACCTTAAACAATGAAAACTGGTTAGAAGTATATAATGCGCAGGGTGTTAATGCAAAATTTGATTCCTTTCTGAATATATTTCTAACACTTTTTGAAGGTAGTTTCAAAAAAAGGAAAATTCTCAACACTCCAAACAATGAACTGGGCATGGGATGGATAACAAAAGGTATTAGAATCTCTAGTAAAACAAAGAGGGACCTTTATTTAAAAATGAGAGAATCAGATAACTATGCGCTGAAAGTTCACTATAAACTTTATTCTAAAATACTAAGAAATGTAATAAGGAAGGCCAAGAACAGGTACATATCGGCGAAAATGGAAAATTCAGACAATAAAATGAGAACAATATGGAATATAATAAAGACTGAAACAGTAAAAACTGTAAATCACTCTAAAGACATAAAAATAGAACAAAATGGATATGTGTATATCGAAGTAGGGGAAGTTTGTGAAATATTTAACAAACATTTTACGTCAGTAGTAGATAAATTAGCCATAGAAAAGCAATCCCCACATAGTGCTCTAAGGCTTCTTGAGACTGCTTTCCCAAATAGGTTTGTGGAGATGAAATTGCCACCAGTAACAGTCTCAGAAATAAATAAACTCATTAAACAATTAAAACCTAAAAATTCTTCCAGCTATGACAATATTTCAAGTAAATTACTGAAAAGATGTTCAGACTGTATCAGTCATGTACTTGCTCACATTTGTAATGAATCCTTAATACAAGGTGTTTTTCCCAATAGACTAAAATATGCTGTTGTAAAACCATTATTTAAAAAAGGAGAAGTAACATGTGTAGACAACTATCGTCCCATTTCATTACTTTCAACATTCTCAAAGGTTTTTGAAAAAGTCATGTATAGTAGAGTAATAAAACATGTTACACACTATAATATCCTAACTAATTCACAATTTGGGTTCAAAATCATCCATAGAAATGGCTATATATTCATTTTTAAATAACACATTTGAGGAACTCAATAATAAAATGAATCCTGTAGGAATATTTTGTGATCTTGCAAAAGCATTTGACTGTGTAAATCATGAATTACTTTTGAAAACAATGGAATACTATGGTATTTTTGGGACCACAGGTAAATGGTTTAAATCATACATTGAAAGCCGAATGCAAAAAGTTTCAATTTTTTATTCTAAAATAAGTAAAGATGCTTCATCAGACTGGGAGAAAATAAAACATGGAATTCCACAAGGCTCTGTCTTAGGTCCCCTCCTCTTTCTGTTATACATCAATGACCTTCCTGGAAATTTTTAGAATAGTAGCAAATTGGTTTAAGGCAAATTCATTAAAATTAAATTTTGAAAAAAACACATTATATTAGGTTTAAAACAAAAAACTATGCACAGCCAGATATATGTATAAACTATAAAAACAACACAATCTTAGAAACAGAGAGTATAAAATTTTTTGGTATTAAAATAGATCAGAAACTCTGTTGGCATGATCATATCACTACACTACTGACAAAGTTAAGTAGTGCCACCTTCGCAATACGAACACTTTCTCTAACAGCAGATCTAGAATTAATGAAACAGGTGTACTCCTCATATTTTCATTCAGTAATGTCATATGGCATAATTTTTTGGGGAAACTCTTCACAAAGTAAAAAAGTTTTCATAGCGCAGAAAAGAGCTATTAGGTTTCTGTGTAGGGTAAAACCAAGAACTTCTTGCAGACAACTCTTTAAGAAACTCAATATTCTTACAATGTATTCTCAGTATATATATTCTCTCATGAGCTTTGTCATAGAAAATTTTAACTTGTTTACACCTAATTCACAGGTACACAGTTTCAATACAAGAAACAGAAATAACTTGCATAAAACACAAACATCTCTGTCATTAGTACAAAGAGGAGTTAATTATTCTGGGATACATCTGTTTAATAAACTACCTATATAGGTAACAATGAAAGGAAAGAAATGCCGCGAGGCAATATTTACATGGAAAAGAAAGGGAAAATACACCCAACACTCACCAAAGCTGAAGGGAGGAGGGCAGCAGCAACACAGCACAACACACAAACAAATAAAAAACAATATTTCGGGTGAAGAATCCCCTTTTTCAAGTTAACAGATAGGTGGCTGGTCTTGCGCAAGACTTGCGTAGGACGCAGCCACTCATAGAACGCAACAGACTGTCGGAGGTGGTGGGGGCAGCAATGATAATATAACCGCGAGTATACGAAAGATTGAAATGATAAAAAATAAATATATATATATATATATTAGTTATTAAAAATATATATAAAGAAGAAATATAATTGAAAATTAAAAAAAAAAAATTATGAAACTATTGAACTATTGTACTGGCCAGCGGTGGGTGTATAGGGTGAGGATGGAAGATGTTAACGGAAATTAAGGCCTGGGGGATGTCTGGTTTGAAGGATGTGTTGATATGCCAATTCCCACCTGCGGAGTTCAGATTGGGAGGTAGTGTCTGGAAGTACTCTAATGGCTCTTACTGTGAAGCAGTTATTAAGGTCACGGGTGTTGTGAGTACTGGCATGGTGAGCAACGGGGAGGTCCAGGTTTTGGGAGTAAACTGTCTGTCTGTGACCATTCATTCTGATGGATAATGAGTTTGAGGTCAGGCCAATGTAGGAACTTGGACAGTGGAGGCAGGTGAGCTGGTAAATGAGATGGGTGGTTGTACAGGTGGCATGACCTATTATGGGGTAGGTTTCACCAGTTGTAGGATTGCTGTAGGTAGTGGTAGGTGGATGCATACCGCAAGTTTTGCAACGGGGTCTCTTACAAGGGAAGGATCCAAACGGTGGTTTAGGAGCATCAGAGGCTTGATATTTATGTACAAGAATGTTTTTTAGATTAGGCGGTCTGCTGAAGGTGACTCGGGGTGTGGTGGGAAGGATTGATGGAAGAATGCGGCGCATTTCAGGAAAGGATCTAAGAAAGTCATAGCCCAGACGAAGAATTTTGTTTAGGGATTCCAGGCCAGGGAAAAACTGGGTGAGAAAAACAGGGTTCTGTTTGTCATCTATTTCGCTCACACTAATTTTTTTATTTTTTTTATTTATTTTTTTTCCTCCCCTCTCATTCATCATGTGTCTTTTTCAGAGTTACCTTTCCCAGTGTAAGCACCATGCTACTCATCTAGCTAAACTGAGGTCTCATATTTTATTCCTTCAATCCTGCCTTTCTCTTAACATACCACCAAATGGCCTTACCATAAAACTTCCTATTTCTGGATGCCCCCCGCAACTTCATCCTACCCTCCACTCATTCTGCTTCCAACAGTCCCTGGCACTTACTCACCTAGTTCTCCAACAGTATATCATAAAAGCCCAACAACACTCATCCCACCTAATTTCCTTACACAAAATCCTTCTCCTTGCATTCCCTGGTTGCATTCATTATTTACATAACATCCTTAACCATTGCAACCATTTGTTAACCAAACAAGCACAGAAACATCTTTCAAAGCTCTCTTCCCTCTGCAAGAGCTATTTTGTTTTGGGCCTTCACCTCCCCAACTCCGATTACAGGCAACACATTACCCCTCCACCACTTATCGCCACTACGCCATGTATTTCTCATATTCTCAACTTTCCCCATCCAGCACCTCTGCCACCCACTCCCCTCACTCCCACCCCTACCCATTCCCCACCACTGGAGAAATCAAAAATCCCTATTGTGAATCTTTCTTCCACCCCCCTCTCCGAACCTGAACTATCAGTACTTTCAAAGGGTCTTACTTTCTCCCCCACCCCTAAATTCGATCGGATTACTCTTATTAAGGACTCCCTTTCATTCTGCCGCAAACTCAACTGGCGGTATTATTTCAATACTACTGGCAGGGGAGACAGCCGATGTGATAACCTGGAACCCAGCCTCCATCAATTCCTACCTCCATCCCAGCTAGATCCACCTCCCCTCCCTCAAAACCATCCCCTTCTCCTATTCCAGGAATTCCTCATGTCAACCCACTCATCACCTTCCTTCCTAAATTCAATCCCCCACTCCAGCAACCTGACCCGTACTGAAATGCGGGCAATGAGTAAACTCTCCAACAATAAAAACATCATAATCCTCCCAGCTGACAAGGGCTCGACCACTGTGGTCATGGATCGAAACGACTACACAGCTGAAGCCCTCAGGCAGCTCTCTGACACCTCCACTTACTTACCTCATACCACTGACCCCACTGATTCAATCTGCACAGAAATCCTCTCTTTCCTCAGTCTCCAAGGTCCCTTACAGGGTCTTTCACACCATTCCATTTACCTTTTGACTCCTAAGACCCCCCGAACCCCCACCCTGTATCTTCTGCCCAAGATACATAAGGCGGGCAATCCTGGACGTCCTATAGTTGCTGCCTTTGGGTCTCCCACAGAACGCATTTCTGCATTCGTTGACCAGCACCTACAACCTTTCGTCCAGGCCCTTCCATCCTATGTCAGAGATACCCCCCACTTTTTAGAGCGTTTGTCAACAGTCCCTACACCCCTACCTAAAGATTGCTTCCTGGTCACTATTGATGTATCATCGCTATACACCAACATCCCTCATGGCCAGGGCCTAAGTGCCATGGAACATTACCTCGACAGTCGCCCCCCGCACACCTTCCCTACCACTCATTTCCTCACTTCTTTGGCTCAATTCATCCTGACCAAAAATTTCTTTTCCTTCCAGTCTCAGATTTACCATCAGATTCGAGGCACTGCTATGGGCACTCGCATGGCACCTTCATATGCCATCCTTTTCATGGGCAGACTAGAGGAACGTTTTCTTCAACAGGTTACCCTACAACCCACCATGTGGTTCAGGTATATAGATGACATATTTATGATCTGGACCCACGGTGAAAACCTCCTTCTTGACTTCTTGCACTCACTGAATAACTTCTCCTCCTTAAATTTCACCTGGTGCTACTCTCAGACTGACATCACTTTTCTGGATGTAGACATCTCTGTACGGGACGGTCACTTACACACCTCTGTCCACATAAAACCCACTAACCTACAACAATATCTCCATTTTGATAGCTGCCATCCATATCGCACAAAACGTTCCATTCCATACAGCCTAGCCATTCGGGGCAAACGCATATGCTCAGATCACGAGTCCTTTACCCTCTACACCAACAATCTGACCCAGGCACTCATAAACCGCAATTATCCTCCAGAACTAATTCAAAAACAAGTATCAAGGGTCAGGGACAGTCCTCCAAACCGACACAAACAACCTAAAGCCAATCAGAACCCTGTTTTTCTCACCCAGTTTTTCCCTGGCCTGGAATCCCTAAACAAAATTCTTCGTCTGGGCTATGACTTTCTTAGATCCTTTCCTGAAATGCGCCGCATTCTTCCATCAATCCTTCCCACCACACCCCGAGTCACCTTCAGCAGACCGCCTAATCTAAAAAACATTCTTGTACATAAATATCAAGCCTCTGATGCTCCTAAACCACCGTTTGGATCCTTCCCTTGTAAGAGACCCCGTTGCAAAACTTGCGGTATGCATCCACCTACCACTACCTATAGCAATCCTACAACTGGTGAAACCTACCCCATAATAGGTCATGCCACCTGTACAACCACCCATCTCATTTACCAGCTCACCTGCCTCCACTGTCCAAGTTCCTACATTGGCCTGACCTCAAACTCATTATCCATCAGAATGAATGGTCACAGACAGACAGTTTACTCCCAAAACCTGGACCTCCCCGTTGCTCACCATGCCAGTACTCACAACACCCGCGACCTTAATAACTGCTTCACAGTAAGAGCCATTAGAGTACTTCCAGACACTACCTCCCAATCTGAACTCCGCAGGTGGGAATTGGCATATCAACACATCCTTCAAACCAGACATCCCCCAGGCCTTAATTTCCGTTAACATCTTCCATCCTCACCCTATACACCCACCGCTGGCCAGTACAATAGTTCAATAGTTTCATAATTTTTTTTTTTTAATTTTCAATTATATTTCTTCTTTATATATATTTTTAATAACTAATATATATATATATATTTTTTTTTCTTGATCATTTCAATCTTTCGTATACTCGCGGTTATATTATCGTTGCTGCCCCCACCACCTCCGACAGTCTGTTGCGTTCTATGAGTGGCTGCGTCCTACGCAAGTCTTGCGCAAGACCAGCCACCTATCTGTTAACTTGAAAAAGGGGATTCTTCACCCGAAATATTGTTTTTTATTTGTTTGTGTGTTGTGCTGTGTTGCTGCTGCCCTCCTCCCTTCAGCTTTGGTGAGTGTTGGGTGTATTTTCCCTTTCTTTTCCATGTTAATAAACTACCTAATCGTATAAAACAGCTTTCAGATAATAAAGATGTATTTAAACAAAAACTTAGAGATTATCTTATTGGCAACTCCTTCTACTCCATTCAAGAATTTGAAGAAAATAATTAATTGTACTCATTATGACGTTTGCAAAACTCAGTTGCAAAAATGTATGTTTATTATTATTTCTTGTATTTGTAAAATATGTATATATATATATTTACTTTGATATGACTCATGTTATGTGTATATGTATCAACAATGACATGTTTCACATCCCAGAGGTACTCCCTCAGCAGGGATCCATGGAACAAGATTGATAAATAAATAAATAATATGTTCCAATGTGTCCATTTGGATATATTCCAATCTATTTTCTTGCTACTCTTAAACAACATGTTGCATTTTTGATACATTTTACTGGCTCTGGATACATAAAATGTAATTACATCTGTATTGTAGCTTCAATAACATCTGATAAGTTTCCATTTAATAAATGGTGACTGCAGAAGCAATTAAAACTGGCAAAATCATAAATTGTTTGACTCTGTATTAAAAGTCAAGTCACAGCACACTCTCATAGAGTTATAACCAAAGTAAGGTGATATTCATTTACTTGTGCATTAGAGTGTATGTACATCATGTAGGGATGGGAGGAGGAAGAGAAGAAAAAACATTAGGTGATACTGAAACAAGTTTCAGCAATCATTTGCGATTGCTTCTTAACTTTGAGAGTACAGATATGATCCTAAAATTTTGTCTCAGCCCTGTAGAATTGGTATCATGAAAGATGGATAAAATCTAACTTGTTTCACTCTCTAGGTCCACTGCACGGTCTTGACGGTGACGGGCATCTTCCGGGAACCGTCACTAGACGACAGCCAGCCCGTGTCCCCTCGACACTTCATGCGCACCTTCGTCCTAGTTGGCATCGCTAATGATGAATACAAGATAGTCAACGACATTCTGTTCACCACCAATGCAACCACAGCTCAAGCAGAGGTAAAGATTTTTATTGATGTATGCAACTTTTGGTGATTGCGTTCTTCTCTAATAAGTTTGGATTAATGCACAAGTATTCAGAACACGTATCTATTCTGATCTACTGAAACTGAAAGCAAAAGTAAGGGGAAAGTATTATAATTTTATATTAACTCAGGGTAATCCATCCACCATATCACAGCCATAAAAAGAATTTGAAAGTCCTGCCAGTTAATAAGATGTATGGAACATACATGTGCATGTGAAGGTCCTGCTGTACAGACCATGAATCCCCTAAAAGAAAGCTAAGACAAGAGAGTTGAGATGGAGGTGTAGATATAGTAAGCTGACAACTGTTCTACTGCAAGGATTTTCATCCATGCTGTCACATTTGACGATGCAGTTTCACAAGTAGATGCAATTTTTTTTTAGATTTCGAGAAAGCCTTTGACTCTGTGCCACACAACTGCCTTTTAGCGAAGCTTCGAGCGTACACTATATTGGATCAGCTTTGTGAATGGATAAAGGATTTTCTAACTGGACGGTCGCAGTATGTTGTCATTGAAGGAGAAAGTTCTTCTAATCTAGATGTTACATCGAGTGTACCTCAAGGAAGTGTAATAGGACCACTTCTTTTCTTAATTTTTATAAACGATCTTGGAGACAAAGTGAAAAGCCTTTTTAGATTGTTTGCTGATGATGCGGTTATTTATAGGGAAGAAAGAAATTTGGCAGATTGCTTAGAAATTCAGCGCAATCTGGATGTTATTTTGCCTTGGTGCGTTGAGTGGCAACTTACTCTAAATTGTAAAAAGTGCAAGACAATGAGCATAACTAACAAAAAGAATCCAATTGTTCAGAAATACGAGTTAAACAATACAGTTATTGATATGGTCGATTCTATGAAATATTTGGGAGTAACAGTACAAAGGAATATGAAATGGGACATACACATTAATTCGTTAGTAGGCAAATGCTAGGCTGCGATTCATAGGTCAAATCTTGAAAAATTGTAATGAACAAACAAAGGAGATAGCATACAAATCTCTTGTGCGTCCACATTTGGATTATTGTTGTGCCATTTGGGACCCGTTTCGTAAGGGGTTGATCGAAAGTATAGAGAAAGTACAGAGAAGAGCCGCTCAATTCGTGACCGCTTGCTACAGTCTTTATGAAAGCGTCACAGAACTGATTAGTAGACTAGGTTGGGAGTCTCTGGTAGATAGACGACACACGTTTCATTTAAACTTATTGGTAAAGAAGTGTGCTCCCACTTTCACTTTTGAGTGTAATGAAATACTCCTTCCACTAACCTATTTGAGTCGGAAGGACAGGAAAGATAAAATTAGAGAAATAAGGTGCCGGACTGATTCTTATATGAATTCTTTTTTCCCTTGTACCATTAGGGATTGGAATGCACAGCAAAGAGATTAGCTTTGGTGCTGAGCACCCTCTGCCACCCACAATTTTGTGAACTGCAGAGTATATATGTACATGTAGACTGAGTTGCCTGGAGATTGGTTAGATACAGGGAGGGGAGGGAGAGGTTACATTGTGAAATGGGTAGATGCATTGGAATGGTGGATGGCATTACCAAACCATAGTTTCTTGCTCCAGTTGATAATTACAATTTCTAAAAGAACCATTCATTTTTTTGTCACTACACACACAATTTACTAACTTCGTGCCAAATTTCATTTCAATCTGTTGCACAGTTCGTGATTGAGGCAGACGGTACATCCAAACATAGAGGCAAACTTTCTCATTTATACTGATATATAGATTCAGCTCTTTTCGTAGTTTTGGTATTTTACTGTGCTTCATATTATTCTCTAACTTACCCTCACCATGTTCCTGGCTAATAGTCACTCTGCCAGGCAAAATATGTATGGTATTGTTAACCGGGAGATCCCAAAGGGTTGTCGGCTGCCGTGGAACAGAGTTTCAATTATCCGCACATGTGCCTCTGTTGTGGCTGCTCTAACTCAGTAATCTTACCGGTTAAAGGGAACCTACAGCTTTATGTGGAATATGCGCCATGGAGTGCCCTACCATACTCCACATGAACAAAGCAAAGTTTAACAAGAAGTGAAGGTCAGTATAAGGGCCAAAAATAATTCCAGCTAATATCGGGATTCAAACTGGGGACATTCCGTTCCTCAGTGACATGTCACCACCTGAGTCACAAGACCGCTAACTCCTATACCAACCCTCCGCAATGTTCTCTAGTTGATAAAGAGCTAAGACCCCCAAAAAATTATGTCATTTGTGTTTTCGTCTGTTTTGTGTTCATGGCACACAATCATCATGTAATGTAAGAGGTGATTCACCCTAATTTGTAATTCAATTTTGCTATTAAGTGCCCATTATTTCATTGTTACCATGGTATAAAATAATTGGTACACTTGATCTAGTACTCTTAACAATAGAGACGGGTAATACATGTCAGGCGACACAACACATTCACCAGCCGTAGAACATTACGTATCAACTGAATAGGGATATTATACCAATGGTTACACCAAAATATTATTTCTATGACAACCTAGACCATCCAGTGGCAGCCCATGCTTATTTCCATAACTTAGAAACTGTTTAACAGTGAGAATTGTCAGAGTTCTTGACCTCTTCACAACTCCACAGATTAGAACTAGACTACCATGCTCTTAACACCAGCTAATCCCCAGACTTTAGCAACATGTTAACCTATCACTTATTTTTACTATATATATACATTGTAATTCATAAATCTCTCCTAGATTCTAGGTGTGATAGATCCAGTAACAACTTTAGATACAGAACCTCTCTAAGTTTCTGATGTATCTTTCAGGTGCTCTATATGTGCATCTTTTGTGACATGACAAACGGCAGTCCTGTATTGAAGCTCGTGCCATACCCACTTAGTGTTGCAGTGCATAGGCAGCCAGATTCTTTAAACTTGTACCACGCATGGATTGTTTTGCCTACAGGTGGCTCTGTTTGATATTTTGTGTGAAGTTTCTAGTGCGCTGTCACAACTGTTACCATTAAACACTGCGTAGTATTGACTGCACTCTATATATTAAGGCACTGATTATCAGCTGAAACTTAGAGATATTCTGTATCTATATATGTGACCAGTTTTGGTATAGCTATCATAGCAATTGCACAAAATAAGTCCAAAATTCTAAATAGACTTATGGCTCACCCTGTATTTATAATTTATATTACACAATTTTTATTCTAATAATTTTATTTCTTTATTTTATGTTTTATTATTTATGTGTAATTATCAATTGTCTACTTCTTCCTCTTCAACGGCTTCTGTCACACGGTGATCCTCTTGCCATATGTCTTACAGCTTTACTTGTACATTATTTTACCTAAATATGGTTAAGTATGTTTGTTGCTGCAGTCCCATTGTCATCTGTGGTGAGTGATGGATTTGCTCACCCTATCTTTCCTTAATTTTATATCTATATTTTACACGAGTTAGGTGAAGTAACAGTGGATATGTGCTGTCTGCAGGAGGCGTTTCTGTATACACATTTTAAATCTGGAAGTACGAGTCCACTGCCGGGAGACCTACCCGATGAGGAAAAGGAAAACATTACTGCGGTGATCTCCAAGGTTACAGAGATGACAACTCCGTGGGCGCGCAAGTAAGTGCTTCAGTATGGTTAAGACTGTTTCCTGTTTCTGAGTTATGTTGTGACTAGATTGCATGTGGCTGCATTGTGTTTTTTGAGCTTTCCACTTTGTATATATAGCTTGAACTATATGGAAATCTTCAGAGAGAGATTTTATGCAGGATGAGCCAGGGGGAATTATCAGTATTCTAGGAGATGGTTAACAATAATCATTGTGATAAAAAAAAATGTTTTTTGTGGTATATATTTATGAAGAGAGAGAACTGTTTGAATGTTCATTTAGCCAAACCATTTTATTCAAATGGCAACTTGTCAGGGCGTTGCGGGTAGTGGGGGTTGGTACCCGGCTAATGCACCTGAACCAGATGTAGTCCAAAAATATTCTGAGTCCAGAAGAAAGTTCTGTAACCGTGTTAAAACCTTGATGCTAACTGCTAAATTTGACCACAGTCGCCACTTGTAGTTTTAAACCCACCACAAGAAGGGTACTAAAGTATAAATGAAAGTCACTAGTTGAAATCACTGAGTTGTATTTTCCAAAATCTTCAAACAAATAATGTCATTTTACAGTTAGCCAGGCAATCGGATATTATCGTCACCAAAAATTACAAGTTGAGAATCCAGAGCACAAACCGCTATTCCCCCATGTGAAGCAAACAAATTTCAAAATTTACATGTCCAACAAACTTTCAAAGATGGCCGACACTATGCGTCCTAACAAGGTACTCTAACCACACCCGACGCCATGATGTGTATTACCCATGACCGCTTCCATCCAAACCGCGCCGGACCCACACGTGCGTTCACGTGCACTTCATACTCGAGACTGACCACTGGTTCCTCGTAGGTTCTAGCCCAGCCTGCTTATATAGAAGTGGCTCACGCGATGCCGTATTTCTACTGTGTACCTCCGCGCTCCTACACATACTCTACTGTTTGATCTAATAACTTTCTTGTTACAAGCTTAATCTCGGCGAGGAAATGGGAAAGTGATGTGTGCTACTAGCTGAAGTGTTTAATGCCTAAATCTCACGTTAATTTCGTCTCTCCGAAAACTTGTCAACATGGTTGATTTTCCCAAGTCTTACGGCATTAGTCAAAGTTTTGTTACTTTAAAAATTGGCTGTAATTATTTACTCGAAAGTAGGCTTAAAATAATATTCTCGATTTTTAGATTCTCCCAAAATGTCTATTTTGTTTAAATCTATTTAGTTATGGTAAAACCGGTAATTCCTAACAATCGGTTGTAAATGTTATTTAGTTTTCATGGTATAACTCTGAAGTTTTATGGATTATCAAGCCGGAAAAATTATCAAAATGTAGCCTGAATTAAACTGCATATTTTAAAGTTTATTTCATCTTTGTAGCTGTTATACCTGAGACACAATAAATTATTCAGTTATTTACACGTGTGTTTGATGCCGAGTAAGCTTTCGCATTTTATAACATCTGTTCTATGGCTTTAAATGACATGAAATTAATATGTAGGAAGCTAAAAGAATGGATTGACACGGCAAACTAATTTTTAACCCGGAATTAAAGTAGGCTTTTAAATGAAAAAATGCTCAAGTTAGGGGTACAATTTTACGTGTTCATTTAATGTTTAAAAATACTTAGAGCATTGGAAACTATCTGATTTAGGTGAATTTACTTCTCTTTATGGCTGCTTTAATTTATTCTCTACTTTATATTGTATGGCAGTGTTTAAAATCAGTGTAGAAGCATTTTATGTTTGCAGTGTCTGTAGAAAGTCACTTTGAGATCGGATTATCCTACAACAGGTTAGTGAAATGCCTTAAAATGTGTCTAGAAAATTAATTATGTGTGTTAACTGTTATTTACATGCTCTTTGTGCTTTTGAAATGGTTTAATAGGGCTAGAATTAATTCCGAAAAGTCAAACAAATTAGTTGGTTTACCGGCTTCAGGTCCTGCCCTAATATCTTGTATTTTATGGTTTAAAACTACTTGAAATCTATTAAAACTGAAAGATTAATTTATTTACTGCCCGTTTTCCTACTTTTTAAAACCTGAAATTACTTAAAAGACCTAAAATTATTTATGTGAACTGTTTAAGAAAATGAGTATTAAAATCCTATATAATTACTTCTTGTGGTTATTCACCTCTTGTAAACTATCAGAAATCTGTTAATTTATCTACTAGACTGTCTCAGGGATTATTAAGACTACTTTTGGAGCTTTAAAATGGTTAAGTTTCATTACCATGTGATATCTTCATTCTGCATCAGACTATTCTTTAATCATCCCGTCTATTTCTTTAAAAATCCTACTAAACTATCTTTAAATGTGAAGTTATGTTTATAATGGTTCTAGGCCTGTGTATTATTTGTTCTTTATTGTCTTTACTGTGTGAAAATCTCTTCAGAAGTACCAAAACTGGTATATGCCAAGACTTATGGGTTAGATTTTACTTATATTAAAATTGCTTATTTATCTCCAAAATAATGCGTATTAAACATGATAAAAGGTTTATTTAGTGGCTGTATTACTATTTTTTTAATCATTTCCTTCGTTTAAATTGTCTCAGAATAACTCATTAAGTAATGTCAATATCTGCTATTACAAGTTTACCTTTACCTGGGAATACCTATTTTATATTGGAATATCGCTGATTTAATGCAATTTATATGTTATTTACCTTGGTTATGGATTATTTATTCACTTTAGTGTATGGAAAGTGTTGTCAACTCGATTTTAAGGTGTGGTACCGGATACTACAGTTAACCCAAAACTCGGCCCGATTCTAACCAAATATTGCAAATATAACGAGGGATACCTTACAAACTGTAACCAAACGTGTCTGAACTCCACAGGTGGGAATTGGCATATCAACATATCCTGCAGACTAGACATCCCCCAGGCCTTAATTTCCGATTATATCTTCCATCCACACCCTGTACACCCATCACTCAATAGATTCATATATATTTATAGACCTTAAAAAAAATATATCGAAAAATTTTGCAAAACTTTATCTGTTTTTATTTTTAACTAGCGGAGTTCCCGGCGTTGCCCGGTATAGTTGGCGTAAAATTACCGGTGCCCTATTTTTATTCCCATAGTGAGAAACATTTGCTCAAAGTTTCATAAAATTCGCACCAACTTTTTTCGGAATTAAAACAAACCTAGATGCACCTGTCCCCTACCAAGAAACGGGTGGGTTGAAGTTTATTTGCACATACACTATTTTTATTCGTCTGAAAAGATTGATGTATATCAAGCTTCATTAATTTGCGTAAGAAATTGCATTATTAGATTACTGAAAAACGATAGATTATGCTGGAAACTCACATCCAATTCCATTGCGAAGTGAATATACTTTTTGGTCGAAACGCCAGATACTTTAACTCCGCAGATTGAGCCTTTTATACAAATATCAAAAGTAAATCCAAAATATCATCATCGGAAACAGAATACTATTGCTGATAGCCATAGAAATTGTGGAGAGATCGTGCTTAAAGAAAATCTGTTGTTTCTAAGGCTATCTACAGCGTTTAAAAATTGAATATCCCGAAATAAAGGAAAGAATACTTCAAGTTTTGTTCAGTGTGCAAAATAGTTATTATTGTTAAGTTATCTTATTGCTTTCATTGAAACCTATGGTCAGAAACGTTGTAGTTGTATGTTTAGTGCGAAGTATACAACATCTGATCCTTCCACTTTTGGGATTCGTCATCATACGTTCAGAATTTCATTTAATGCTCCTGCGTTATTTAACGTTGAAACGCCAAACAACTGAATTGAGATTCTAAGCTTTAAAACGGTGAATACTCCATCGAAATCTGCTCCGTAGTTTCCGAGTTTTTATAAGACAAATTTATCTGCTTTTCGTTTTATAGATATAGATCTGGTAATAATTTATATGAGCTTTAAAATAAGGAAAAATTTAATGTTGAGCTCCAGGCCCAAAAGGTATGCGTCACATCTTGAGTATTTTGCTTGTGGAACCATGTAAAACCGAAAACTGAATTGCCAGACGGGGATTTGAATACAGGTGTTCTTGAGTGCAGGGCTTGAGCGCTACTGTTCACCCATCAAGCTTGGTTTAGAGTTTAATTTAATGCGATTGGGCACACGCCCCTGTAGCAATTTCTCCACCCAACAGAGCATTTTTGCCGTTTGAGTTAAGTTTTTGTATCTCAGAAATGTTGAAGTTATCATCGTGGATCGTAAGAACATACTTAAACTTTCTTCACAAGGAAACAAAATTCCATGTTGATTTACTACTGTAACAGTATTCGTCCAACCAAAAACGTGTATTCTCTTTTATGAAAAATCTTTCAACTGTGGCGTTGCAATTTGGTGATGTTTTCTTATGTAACACCACAAGACAAATCAAAATTGAAGACTTTATATATATATATATATATAACTTGACAAGACACATTGAAAGTGAAATGTAAAATATTGCTTTGTCCTTGGGATACTGTATCTCTAAATTGAGGCTCATAGTTTGAAATGCAAACTGGACCAGAATAAAATCCCAAAGTCACACGGTACTACATGCATGTAGAATGGGAGTTTTGTTTTCTTTTTAGCGATTGTGGTCAAGTTGAAATGCAGTTTGAAGCAGAAGAAAATCGTTTTCAAAAGGAAAAGAAACTATACCTATAAATAATTTTTGACTTTCGATATCTCGAGAGCTAAGTGAAATGTGTATTTTTTTTTTTACTTTCTATCTGTCTCATTGAATTATATAAGAATTCATCATCAAATTGCAGCACAACGGTTGACATAAAAAATGCATTACTAAACAATGCAATAAATTATGAAATTAATAAAAGCTGGTTATGTCAGAAACTCAAGTGTATAGCGCAGAATGTAATGCCAAAAAACGTTCAGTTGTCATAATAGGTTACTTTCCAACAGTACGGACATAACAAAAACTTCTGTTTATGTTAAAATCCATTGTATTACTAAACAACGCAATAAAATATAAAATGAATAAAAGCTAGATTATGTCAGAAACACGCCCGTATAGTGCAGAATTGCAACTTAATATCAAAGAACCATCAGCGTAAATACCAAAACAAAAAAAAAAATGTTCAGTTGTTCTAAGCCATTATAATTCTCAACACTAAAGGTTTAATACATACTTCTAATGATAAAAAACTATCAGCGTACATATTAATTACGACGTTACAATTCGTGAGGTTTGCTATGTAATACCACAAGACAAATGAAAATTTAAGAATTTTTTTTATATATATACATCTCAATTACACGTCTCGAAAATGTTATCTCACTGCTGATATGGTGCATTTGCCTGGACATGAAAAATTTTTTGAATAAGCCAAATCGACAATGTATCGTCTAACTTCACGAGACACATTGAAAGAGAGTAGTATTGTAAAATATTGGGTTATCTTGCTTTGTTCTTGAGATACTGAATCTCTAAACTTATGTGATTAGTTTGTAATGCAACCTGAATCAGAAAAAAATTCGACAGAGTTACAAGGCACTACACGCTGGACATGTATAAAGGGTGTTTTGTTTTCTTTCTAGCGGTTGTGGTCAAGTTGAAATGTAGATTGAAGCAGAAGAAAATCGTCGTGAAAAGGAAAAGAAAACTATAGCTACAAATAATTTTTGATATTCGATATCTCGAGAATTAAGCTAGTTAAGTAATTTGTTTTTTCTATCTGTCTCATTCAGTTATATAAGAATTCATCATCAAATTATGGCGCCACGGTAGAGGTAGAAACTGCTATACGTACTGAACAATGCAATACATTATAATATTAATAAAGGCTAGATTAAGTAAGAAAAATAGATTTCTTTCCAACAGTAAGAACATAACACATACTTCTGTTGATGTTAAAAACCATTGTATTACTAAATAACGCGATATAATATAAAATGAATGAAACCTAGATTACGTCAGAAACACGTGCGTATAGTACAGAATTACAGCCTAATACCAGAAAATGTTCAGTTGTCCTAAGCCGTTATTATTCTCAACACTAAAGGTTTAATACAATCTTCTAATGATAACCATCAGAGTACATATTAATTACTGCGAACGGAATGAATCTATCGCTCCAATTGCCTGGCATTTTACCCATACAGATTCAGTCTTTTATGCAAAAATAGAAAATTCAATACTGAAAGACATAATCAGTAGTAAAAAAAAAAAAAAAATCTGCATTAGTCGTGTTTTACTTTGTTAAAACCATCAGTTAAACGTTGGTTTTATTAATAACAGAACACTAACATTGACCATCAGCTTTAGTATTTGTCTCATATCAAAGACATTGCCAGAAATCGTGGGCAAAGAAAATCTCTACTGATTTTTCGTTATTAATTCCTCACATTCAATCCGGCCATCGATGGCATTTAAAAACTGAACACCCCGTATTAAAGGAAACAATATTTCAAGTTTTGTTCAGTGTGGAGTATGAAAAAATAGTTATTATTGTAAATTTCTCATTAAAGGCTATGGTCAGAGAGATTGTGGTTGAGTGTTTAGTGCAAAGTATGCTGCATCTAGTGATTCCTTCTGTGGTAGTCCTCACCAAACGTTGAAACATAAGACATGCCAGACAACTGAGTTAAGATACTAAGCTTTAAAACGGTGAAAACCCAATTGAAATCTACTGCGTAGTTTCCGAGTTTTTAAACAACAAATATGTCCTGTTTTCATTTTATAGATATAGATTTTTCAAGGATTAATTTTAATATTTTCCATTTTAATCTTCTTGTGATTTATAATATTGTTGCTCCCCCCACCACCTCCAACGGGTATTTTTATTCGAAAGTGGCTGTGTCAAACGCAAGTCTTGTGCAAGCCCAGCCACTTAATTCTGTTTACTTGAGAAAGCTTTTTAACCCGAAATATTGTATTTTTTGTGTTTGTGTGTCGTTTTGTGTTTCTGTCGCCCTCCTCCCTTCAACTTTGGTGAGTGTTGGGTGTATTTTATCTGTCCTTTCAATATAAATAGTGCCTCACAGCGGTTCTTTCCTTTCATTGTTATTAACTTTCAGTATAAGTTTGTAATCTTTTCACTGACATATTAATTTCCTTGGTTTCAAGTAACAAAGAATTTTTTACTACAGGTGTCTAGAGGATTCAAACTGGGATATGATTGAAGCACTCACAGTTTTCACTGAACTATTCAAAGAAGGCAAAATACCTGATGAAGCATTTGGAAAAAAATCATGAATATTGTAAAATATTTCACGTACCTATAGAAATAACTGAGAAGCAATTTTTCAGGTACTAATTTCTATAGGTAAAGCTAAGAATGACTTGGTAAATCATTGTACCTTTTCAAAAGTGCAGATCACTGAAGTCTGAGGGGATTTTAGTTTCCTGTTTGTGATATTGAATATTTAATGGATTGGTACAATTAGTTGTAAATAGCTGAAGATGACAGAATACTTTTTCAGTACAATGTTGTATTAAGATGTTGCATCAACATCTGTAAACTTTATTATGATAGAGCTGGTAAAATATGCTACCTTATTCTAAATGAGATAGAAATTTCTCACTCAATAGAAGCATTGTATCATTATCATTTTTTTTTTAAGTATTCTTTTGTACTATACTTGGCTGAAAATGGCTTTCAGTGTGTAATTGTTAATCTTTTATCTCAATAAATGTGATTAAATTTTGAGAGTTTTTTGTGCATGTTTTTATCTCAATAAATGTGATTAAATTTTGAGAGTTTTTTGTGCATGTTTTCTTGGTGACACCAAAGATGGATAAAAAAGGAACTCTTCAGATTCTTGAACTTACCTATGATAAATCTTTTACTGCAAAAAATTCTCATACACCTAGTGGTCCTGCCAAATATTTACATCCATATTGTGATTTTTTTTTTAAATTGTATATTGTTATAGCCCTTATGTGGCAACATCTGTCATTTTTGTCATATAGCTCCATACTTCTTCCGGCTTTACATGATTATTCATTTAGGGATAACTGGAAACTATTAGATATTCAGAACAGATAAGACATGGATTTGTTTTACTTTTATATTATTAACAAACTTGCATTTTTACATAAAGATTTCATTTATTTACAACAAAAACATAGTGCCATCTGAAACTCACAACAATAAGTATTTATTATTATTTTATTATAATTCCCTTAATTTATTTTAAGCAACAGGAACTATGTAAGACTAAGCAGTTAAATATGTATAAAAATAAATTGCAATTATTAACAAAGCAATGGAATGTTAGCTACAGTCAAACAATTACCATGGTAAACATCCATTTATAAAGTTTCTCTGTATTAATCAACATGCATAGATGTTATTATATATGCCCATTAGGAACTAAACCTTCCTCCACAAATGTGTGCTTTCCCTTTCTACAGCAGGAACATCTAACAAGATTATAAAGGTAGACCAAGTTTGTAACCAGTATCTGTATCTATAATATAGCTATTTATTACAATTTCAGCACTGATTAGATAAGAGATGTATGCAGTGAATCTTCCAATTTTAAATAATTAGTCTTTATACTAAGAAAAAAATAACAATATTGACAGCGTTCATTATGTGTCAGGTATCTTTTGTTTCCTGCATTATTTGGAAAAAAAACCAACAGTATAAAAAATAAACTATTTCACTGCAAAGTTGAGTATATAACATCAATTGTAATAATGCAATACTACTTTACTCTTATTGAACAAGAAGTCTGTGATTCAGACATTGTGTGTGAGGAATGTTAACACAGTGTCTTTCTCCACTGTCAGATTAACCTCACAATTTTTGAATCAAATGGGGAGGGTAATCATTATGCAGTTGCAAAGGAATCCACTGTGTTCAGGAGTAGCACACAATACTTACAAATACAGTACACTTTGGAAATGTAACAGAATCAAAACACATGGCACATGTGGCTATTGCTTTCAAGTTGGACATTGACACACTTGTAGAACTAACCTGGCTTGTATTCTTGGAATGTGGAAGAGGCAAGAGATAAAACAAACTTGGAGGGGGAAAAAAAAGGTTAGATTTTTACTGGGGAAAGGGGAGAAGGAACCTATCATTCTAAGGCTTGGAGATGCTGGTTTCTAAAACACATTATATATAGTAAAAAAGAGACTATAGAGAATCATCATGACTAAGCATCCCATGATTGAACATTATTACTGCTGCACTTTCCAGCATTTTTACCAAAGACATATGCCACTAAAACTTTTGTATAAAATACAATCCTTTCTAAAGAATAAGTTTGGGGACTGTGTCATAACAGTTGGACCCTTATTTTACATACATCTGTATGATGCAACGTTATCACTTGCAGCATTTTAGATGTGTACTAAAGATTGGATTAACCGGAAAACTTTTAGCTTTTATGCAGTATAGAATCATAGGTGGAAAGCTTTTACTTTGTTTGAGAAATTGTATCGATTTGGTCCCAAAAGGTATATCCCCACCTGTGCGCGACTAAAACACAGCATAAATGGTGAAATGTTGCCATGTAGAATTTGCTCAATAATTTAAAATGGTTTACAAAGATTTCATATAATGGTTCTGAAAAATAAAAACAATACTTTAATGGCCAAGAAAGATTGGTATGAATAAGGAAACTGATGTTATGTGTGAGCCACCTACCGCCCAAAACCAAGCAATTCAAAGAAAAGTGAATAACAAAATATGACAACAATCAAGTCTTCACAAAAGATCCTTTCATTGTGAAACAAATCCTTTTGACTCTAAACAATTTATGTCTTTAGACTGCAATAGACTTTTGATTAAAGAAAATGCTAAGTGGGATTCTTAAAGCAGTTATACTTCTTTTGTTTTCCCCTTTATAGGATACATATTAGAGCACTGTACTAGCCAAATCTCAATATTAATACCTAAATCAGGTAAGCTATAGAAGCAGAAGCAAATGTGGATTTGCAACCACATTAAGCAGCTTATATATCTTGAGTTTAACTGTGCAGTTATCAGTTCTAAGTTCTTCAGTTCTCTCTGTTCTGTCATTCAGTACAATCATGAAAAGTGGCAACAGGTGACAGAAAAAGGAGAGGCACAGTTTGTTGAGTGTTATATGAGAGGGCACCCAAAATAAACAGAATAGCCTAGTCATGGGCAGAGCTTGTGTAGCACGTGTTTGTGTTGCTACTCATTGCTAGTTCAGTGCTGCTTGAATATTAATCTGCAGTGATTGTTTTTGCTAGTGTGGTTTTGTTATTGTTTCGTTTTTTAGGATGGCAAGTTTAAGTGAACAATATGCAGCTGTGAAATTTTGTTTTCTAATCAGTAAAAATGCTGCTGAAACTGTTTAAAACAGCTTAAAAGATGACATTCTGGGAAACACAAGTGTAGGCGAGTGGTTCGCTCAGTTTAAAAATGGTTACATGTTGATTGATGACAAACCTCGTTCTGGACGTCCATCAACTGCCTAACTCGGCAAAAATGTTGAAAAAATTCAAGAGCTTGTGGTCTCAGGCTGTCAGCAGACAAGTAATCAACTGTCAGATATTAGTGGGTTATCTTGGAGCTCGGTTCAGCAAATTTTAACCAAAGCTTTGGGAATGAAAAGGGTTGCAGTCAAGTTTGTTACTTGGGCTCTGATTGACAATCAAAAAGAACGTTGAGTTGAAGCATGTTGTGCTATGAAACAACAGCTTGAAATTAATCCAGATTTTCTGTCAAAGGTCATTACTGGTGATGAGTCATGGTGCTATGGTTATGACCCAGTAACAAAAGCAACAATCAAGCCAATGGAAGACGTCACTGTCACCCCGTTCAAAAAAATGTCGTCAACTCAAATCAAACATCAAAACAATGCTCATTTGCTGTTTTGCGTAGTTCATTCAGAGTTTGTTCCCACACATCAGACCGCCAAACAAACCTTATTTGGATGTTTTAGGAAGTTTACAGAACAGTGTTAGTCAGAAAGACCCGATTTGTGCCAGGCAGGAGACAGGTTCTTCCACAACAACAATGCGCCTGCACACACAGCTGTCTCTGTTAGGCAGTTTTTTGGCTAAAAAGGGCATGGTTCCGCTGCCCCACACACCTTACTCGCCTGATCTGGCTCCATGCCACTTTCTCTTATTTCCACACTTGAAAAGGGGCATGAAAGGGCACCGATTTGACAACATTGAAGAGAGTAAGAAAAAAACAAGGAAGTAGCTGTCAGCCATTTCTAAAAATGACTACAGAAAATGTTTCAAACAGTGGAAAGACCAGTCGGAGAAATGTATTAGTTGTACTGGAGATTTTGAAGGGGATAAGGTTGTTTTGTAAAAAAAAAAAAAAAGTATATAGCTTTTAAAAAATAATTCTTTTTTGGGGGGTGGGGGGGGAGAAGGTATCCTCTCGTAATTTTACTGTTGGAAGGTCTGCTTCATTATCCACTGCAATTGTTATTCATTTGGGGCCGGAGTTTCCTGCCCCGCGAAAAACATCAATTCATTTAAATATCATAGACTCGGAATTTAAACATCATCACTACCCACTCCCAATCTATTTGAATTGTTAAACTTCTTTAAATTTTTTCCAAATTTCAAATCAGAGGTTGTTTATTTTCTTCATGACACTAACATGGGTCGCAGCAGGTTTTTTTTTTTTTTTTTAACAAGATTAGAATATAAAGCACATTCTACTTCACAAAGTTCAGGAAGATTGCTTCAATAAATGAGTATCCTTTTTCCATGGAAGTCATGATGGCAACTGGTTGAGGTTAAGATAACTAGCTATGACAAGAACCGTATGATTATGGGAGGAAACTCCATAGTTTATCATTGCAAAAGACGAGTCTCTCACATAGGCCTGCATAAAAACCTGCCTGAACTGCACAGTTTCCTCCATTTATCGCTCATACATGGTGGCATATGTGATAAACTGTACTGTTAAACTAAAGGTGTGTAGACCCCTTTACAATTTCTCTTCTGTTCTTGTAGCCTTCAAAAAGACATTGACCTTTTTCAGATTCTGAATATATATTCATTAACCATTAGTCAAGTAATAAGTAGAGTCCAAATTTCATTCTAACCACATGAGCATTTCATATTTTTGCAGTTTAAACAAATTCAAGTTTATAACCTTTACCCATAGAAAATTGAATTTTCATCCAGATATAGCAGCAATAACAGATGAGATACATTTACATGGAAAGGACAGATGAAATACACCCAACACTCACCAAAGTTGAAGAGAGGAGGGTAGCAGGAACACAAAACAACACACGAACACAGAAAATACAATAATTCGAGTTAAACCCTTTGTCAAGTTCGACGCATCCACTCATAGATTCTATGACGTAAGGTTTGCGCGAGCTCAACCACTTACTTCTTTTATCTTGACAAAGGGTTTAACCCAGAATATTGTATTTTCTGTGTTTGTGTGTTGTTTTGTGTTGCTGCTACCCTCTTCCCTTCAACTTTGGTGAGTGTTGGGTGTATTTTATCTGTCCTTTTCATATAAATATTGCCTCGTGGTAGTATCCTTCCATTGTTACAAATAAGATAAACTGTTATTTCCATTAGAGTTAAGAGTACAGAAGTATCCTGCTTACATGTACTGGCAAAAGTTAAAAGCGCAACACCCAGATGGAGTTGTGATAAATGAATAAAATTTGGTCCCAAGTAACCAAGTATGAAGAGTATTAAATGATTAAAAATTGAAAATTTTACATGTAATAGCATGAGAATTACAGGGTTATTTATTATGCCAAGTTGCTATGTTTTTTAGCATATAAGTGGTGTAATATGGCACTTTTTTTCCACTAGTTCTTGTTGACTAAGTATGCTAAGGTGAAGAGTGACGACTCTATAGATCCAAATGTCTGACTGTGAGAGAGGTCAAAGAATTGGTGTGATTGGAATGGGTTCACTATATCATGAAATGTCCTGAAGGATTGGTCATAGTGCAATGTCAGTATACAGATTTGTTACACAGTGGATCAAATAAGGCTCTAGTACTCCTAGAGCAAGCACAGGTGACTGTAGGCTAGACCCAAGAAGTGGTTACAGAAAGAGTCACCCCCCCCCCCAATCGATTGTAAACCAATTGCTTGAAGCTGGGTTACACCCTCTGACGTCTTTGCAACGTGTTCCATTAACCTGATTTCATTGCCAGCTGGTGTAATATAAAACACAAATGGACATGTGAATGGTATAAGGTTGAGTTTAGATTATGTCTGTGGCAAAGTGATGATCAACAGCACGTAAGCAGGAGTAGTGGAGAAATGGCTTACCCTACTGCGATTTCAAAACGTCACACAGGTTCAGCCAATGGTGTCACGGTTAGGGGGCAATCAGTTCCAACAGCAGGGCTGAGTTGGTCGTTGATGAAGGTACAATGAAAGCTCACTGCACCCTACTGTGATAACCATCACATTCACCATCCAAATTGCATCTTCCAACAGGATAATGCCGATCATACTGTGGCCATCACAACACAAGCATTGCAAGGGGTTACGATCACAATTTGCACTGCATGGTCCCCATATTTACCCTAATAAAGCATGTATGGGATGCCAAGAATAGACACATTAGATCACATGGTCATCCACCACAAACTGTGCAGCAACTGACTGCACAAAACATGCAGAGATATCCCAAGAAGATATCCAAACACTTATTGATTCAATACCGGCAAGGATCTTCAAATGTACAAGTCCCCAAGGTTGCTGCACTTCTTACTAACAACTGTATCTGAAGGTAAAAAATTTAAATTGATCACACTAAGTTTATTATCATTTCTTCTGGGTATTACCCTGGATATATCTACGAAGTTTCCTAAAATTCTACCATTCCTGTCTGGGTATTACACTTTTAATTTCTGCCAGTATAGATATTATTTAGATTCCACACCATTTCAAATAATTTCCACTTTTCTTAAAATTAATCTTTCCTTTACTGTTATCTACAAATAATTCATGAACTGCACTATCCATATGTTGATTATTTAACATGAAAAATGTTCCAACTATGAACATCACAGAGAATGTGGTTTTAATAATCAAGCAATATTATGGCTTAGAGATATTTGAGAAAAATCATAGATCAGCTATAAAGGCAATGATGGGAGAGAAAACATTCATATACATTTTTGCTAGTAAGGGTACTTTTAAGAATAATTCTAAAAGAAACATGCTACTGAATTTACAGTTAATGATTATAATCAAGTTGCAGCCCCCTGGTTGACTGGTATCCTCCTGGTGATGTTTCCTCAGCTTCTGATATCACTTTCCCAGGAACAATACTTCCTCCTTTTAAGCCGCATATTCACCTGAGCATTCGCCCCGAATGAGCAAACATTCACCCTGTTTTGCTCAGATGGGTACAGGGCGAGCCGAAGGGATCCGCATGCTTGGACCGATCCGAGAGCTGTTGATACATCCAAGTGAGCACTTGCTCGGTTTGTGCTCAGTGAGAACGCGCTTAGTGTCTGTGGTCGAACCGAACAATATGAGCCGACTGCTCCCTCTCCTTTCCGTCAATCATCTGCTGTCGACACACGTGTCTTGTGCTTAATTCATGTAAATTGTTATTATTTTGCTTTTATAAATACGGAAATGTCTCAGGATAATTCTCTTGCCATTATCGGGTATTACCGAAACCATCCCGTGCTGTGGAACCCCAATGATGAATTTTATTATAATAATTTAAAAAAGGAAGATGCATGGAATGAAATTTCTGACCTTATCCAAATTTCCAAAGATGAACGTCACAAGAAAATTGAAAGACTCAAGGGTTCCTACCAAAGGGTAAAGGCAAGAATTAAATAAACAAATACCACTGGAATGGATAAGTTCTTGTTTAATTGATGATTCTTTTCGTTCGGATTAATGTATGTTAACAATCAATTGTTAAAAGAAATCTATCTTGAGAGGATGTTTCAATAAGTAGAATTTCTCCTTTTCTTGTTTGAGGAGTGCAACGAATACATGTAACAATAACTGATGATGATCATTTTCCGGTTAACCATTGCAGTGTACTCAACACCTACACAAAACAGGCTTGGTTCCGCATTTGGGCCGCACAGGGTCAGAACACAGAGGCTCATTGTTCATGCGAGGCGTGGCCCTAAGCCCCCTTCTTCTCAACCCGCATGCTCATTTGGGGCGAATGCTCAAGTGAATACACGGCTTTTCTGTGTCATGAATAATTGACTGGGAATCACTTTTAACTTGTACCTTCACTCCCCTGAGAACTTGTGACTAGTTGACATCTGTCCTCATGCAACTGTAGTAGCAGGCAACTGACCACCTATTACCTTTGTGGTGAGTTTCAGAGGTTGGTTGTAATGATATACCGATATTACAGAATCATTTCTTCCAGCATCTGTGAAACTGGAACATGAATTGCACTCCAAGACAGTGCAGCCAGAACTCACTTCTTGCTTGTTTTCAAGTGATAATTTGTCCAGTGAATTGTTATTTGACTGCATGTTCTGTGTAGTCCCCATGACAGAAGTGTCCCCTTGAAATTCTGTTTTCGCATCACTACAGAAACTGGTGCTGGGTTGCTGCTCTACTTGGTTTAGAAAAGTGACATTCCTTGCGGATCTGTTTAAGGACGATGAATGTACAATGACTCCTTCGCAACTAACTGATGTGTGTTCCTTCTCACCAGCTGCTATAATATCTGGCACGCTGTTATAATCTTTTTCCTTATCTGCAGATATTTTTTGCAATATGATGGTATGTTCATTGCATTCAGGAGATTTGGTGTAATGATTACAAAGTGGGTTTATGAATGTCTTGTTGTCTGTAGAGCTTACACTTATTTGATTGGTTTTTTCAACAGTAGTTTTAAATCTACTCTGTTCAGGATCTCCAAGAATATTGCCACAGTGAGATGTTTCACTGATTGCAGATTCATCTTGCCTAGGAAAATCAGTTCCCGTTGATCTTACAACCTCTGATTCTTTTTCAGCACTGATAGATCGACTCCCAGGCTGTTTGTGTCTGCTTTCAGGACTGGTATAAAAGAAGTTTTATCATACTTTTTTACCTTCTCCATCATTTCACTGACATGTTTCCCATGTATGTGATCACAAATGTCCTTCTTTGCAATAAATCGTGCCTTACAGAGGTCACATTCAAATGGCCTTTCACCAGTATGTGTGCGTGTATGTTCAACCAATTTGTAACGTCGTGAAAACATCTCCCGACAGATGGGGCACACATATTTTTCTTCACGGTGTGTATGCACGTGAGACTTGAGGTACTCGGCGTGGGTAAAACGCTTCGGACAATAACGGCAGGCAAAAGGGCGTTCGCCGGTGTGGGTGCGGGCGTGGTCAGCAAGTCGCTTCTTCTGAGAGAAGGCCTTCCCACAACGTGGACAAGGGAAGGGCAGGGCTCGTCCTCCGTGGGTCAACTCGTGTCGTGCCAAGTGCCCCGACTGCGAGAAGCGCCGCCCACACTGCTCGCAACCGAAAGGGCGTTCACCGGTGTGCGTCCGCATGTGAATATCCAGGTTGACCTGCAGCACAGTTTCAACTTTTCTTTTAAAGTTACTGTGTGAGTAGTGAAGCACTAATTACAAACAAACAGGAAGCAAAAGAAATCAGAAAAGTATCACAGATGCCAAAATATAGTCCTCTCAGAGAATTAATAATGGATAAGAGCTTTGATTTCTTGGTGTGGGTATTTGGATAAAATTACAATAACAAAAAGAAAGTAAAAAAGGAGCAGAATTCCTAAAATGGTCACAAACAATTAAATCAATTGATGAGTCATATAATCACACAGACACCAAATAGCAAGTATTCCACAGTTTTGAAAATGTTATAGAAATAACAATATATCATGTTGGAAATGCATCAGCCTAAGTCCCAAAAATTCAGGCTCTTTCTCAGCTGCTGTTGTGAATTAATTAAAACTGCATAAATATTTAATTACAAAACAGACAGTTCTATGCTATTAGAGAACAAAGTGATCTCACCTGTCGAGGAAAACACTTGCCACACCGTTGGCAGGAGAAGGACTTGAGAGGCTGGGCGTTGGCATGGTCCCGCAGATGTCTGGTGAGGGTGTGACGCTGACCAAACGCCTGTCCGCACAGCATGCAGGAGTAGGGGCGCTCTCCCGTGTGCACCCGCACGTGGGACACCTTGCACAACACAGTCGAGCGCATACATCGATTCATCTACACGAGACAAGTCTGAAAAGACAAGTATACTTATTCCCTCTGCATTAATAATGCTTTTGTATGCAGCCAGTTGATATCTCTGAAACAGCTCCCAACAGATGCATATTTCCTGTAGTAATCTTGCTCATTACTTAGTTTTTAGTTATTGAATAGCTAAGAAAATTGTAATTATGAAAATAGTGAGGACATAAGCACTTCTTAAACTTAAAAGTCACAAGTGGAGAATGAGTTAATTGTATAGGAACACAAATTAATGTGGATAATTTACTTCACGTCAGAAGATGAAACAAAAATCACGGCAGGACAGCAAAGGATTAGAAGTCGGAAGTGGAGAATGAGTTAATTGTATAGGAACACAAATTAATGTGGATAATTTACTTCACGTCAGAAGATGAAACAAAAATCACGACAGGATAGCAAAGGATTAGAGCTTCTTATCTTATCCTGGAAGAACGTTTTCCTCTCCAGCACATCAGACTTCCTTTGTGATTACCTAACTGTTATATTAAATGAAATAAATTCTCCTGGCACCCAACTACAATGCAGTGTCAAGAAAAGATGGAACAGAATGAGAAGACAGGGACTTTGAGGAAATTAGCCAACTGCAGGATAAGATAACTGTGCATAGGCTTCAATCATTAGGGCAAATACATACTAATATATGGACAATATTTTGTTAAGTATTTCTCATCAAGGAGGCAGAATAGGAATTTAGTCAACAAGCTTCATTCTCCGATCTCTAAATGGGATATAAATGGATCTTTATTATTATTATTAATTTAATTTCACTTGGGTGGCTATTCCCCAGTTATCCATTTACCCCTTTTATATACTTATTTAACATTCCAATTATAAAAGAAAATTTTAAAAACCTCCCCCATTTACTATTATGATTTACAAATTTCAGTCCTAAGTTCCTTAAACGTTTTTGGAAAATTATTCATCACTACTCTTGGTAATTTGTTCTAATCCTTGACACCCTTACCAACAAAAGATAATTTTCTCACTCCCTTATGGATGGAATCGAATGAAAGCTTGTGGTCATGGTTGCCTTTCACCTTCCATGCATTATTCCTAATTATTTGGCCAATATCCCTCCAAACTCCATCACCAACATATTCCCTGTACATTCCCAACACACTTTTCACACTCCTCCTTTCCTCCAATGAATCCCAATCCAGCTTCCTTATCACATCAGTTACTGACTGGGTCCTGCGATAATTTCCACAAACAAATCTAGCTGCTCTCCTTTGCATACCTTCCAACTCCTGTATTTGATAACCAAAATGTGGGTCCCAAACTACACCACCATATTCAACCAATGCTCTGAGCAAAGTTTTGTAACCCAACTCCCTAATTTGTCTGGTACATCCTCTCACCACCCTCTCCAGTAAATGAAGGATTTTATAACCTTTTCCTACCACCTTCCCATTCTTACTTCAGTCTCAATGCATGAAATATGTACATCTAGTTTATCTTTAGGCCTGGGGCATGGTTGCAGTTTTTCACCCATTTATTGCTACTTGCACGTGGATGTGATACAATGCTACAAAATTGATGTTAACAATCTATAGTGTATTCACGAACAAAAAATTGTTTCAACTAAAACAGTCCAATGTTTATAAATACTTAGCAGCATTATGGAGCTTAGACCCAACAATTGCATTTTGTGTTTTAAACACTGATATACTGGACATAGGGATGTATATAATAGGCCTAGGTTCAAATCTCAGGACAAACTTATCAGTTTTTATGCTATCATCTAGACAAATACTCAGATGGTTGTCAATCTCTTGTCTCAACAAGCAAAATAACTTTATAAACAATTAAATGAAAGATGCAAAGTAGTGAAAGGAATTGATATATATATATCATCCCTCTCGCAGCAGTAACACGTACACAGTTTGTAAGCTACCTTAGAATTCTATAATGGAGCGTAAGGTTGTGGTACTCTGTGCAGCGCGAGAGGCGCTTAGGCAGGATGGGTGGGAGCTGACCGTAGCCAGCCATACTTAGTAGTGGCCATATTGGATTTTTGGTGTTGCGGTTCGGTTTCAGTATTTAATATATAATTGACAAGGGGTTTTGGTTTGTCTGTTGGCACTTAACAATCTGCAGTCATTTTGTAAAGATATGTTTGAATGCTTTCAACTGTAATAAGTGTAAACTATTTAAAAGAATATAGTGAGTCTTTGACTTTGAAACAATAGCAGTGATTTTAATTCATTACTTTTACCTAACCTTTTCTTGCTTGATGTTTATATCAAGGCAAGTGGCGGCTGTTTTAAATTATTTACAGTTGATTATCCAGAGGCAAGTATATTTCACGGTACAGCAGTTTTTATTATCTACAAGACACTGACAAAGTTGAGGTGATTGGGCATATCCTAACCCCTGTATAGCGTTCATCCCTTACAAGTTGCGAGCTGGCTTGTAATAACATTTTACTTAGAAGATGGGAAGAAGGAATTACACTATTAATAACCAGACAGGACTGTTTTGTTTAGAATTTTACTAGGACCAGCTCACTGTGTGGTATTGTTGGCTTGTATAAATCCTTTTGTCATTAGAAACAATTCTGTATCCATCTTCTGCCAAACAATTGACAAAACTGCTAAGCCATCTATCTATAAGGTTACTTCTCCTTCCAAGCTTCAGATGGGTTGATGCTAAACTTTTGAGGATCGGGAGAGGTATTGGCGACAGTCATATGAAAAATATTATGTATTTGAGCTCATTCTATCACAGTTCAATTACGCAGATTAAGTTCCATTTTACCCTGCTAATGTGTTGTGGGTGATGCGGTCGTGTCACTGACTTCGCCAAGTCATTGACTTGGTCATGTCATAAGTTTTTATGGTAAGGGTGGAAACTTGTATGGTCTTCTGACCCAGTGTCAGAGTTTCAATTTACTGGGTTTCCAGGACCTATAGTTTAAGAACATTCAGGCATGAAACAATTCTTCACAGTACTCAGAAATTGAGTTACACCAATTTTTATTAATTTAGCTTCTCCTTTATTTATTTTTAACCATGATAAGTGCAATTCCTGTATCTCTTTATATAGAGTAAAACAAAAAATGAACACTTTCAGCTCACTTTTAAAGAGTTGTCTTTTGTAGTGGATAGCCCGGGGAATTTTTGGCTAAAACTGGGCAATAGTACTAAAGCTGGACAAGAGTTGAATGCATACAGTGACAGCCGGAACCACGGCAGTTGCAACAGAAAATCAAAACAGTTAGGGGCTTTGGAATGTGGCAATGTAGATAGCAATGACAGTAAAGCAGGTTAAAGTGTCAGCAGAATTAAGCTAGAGCATGACGGCACTTGGAAGAAGATGGTAGGGAAGCAATCACCACTATTGGCTGGAGGTTCTCCCCACTTTTGGTGCTATGGAGGGGAGCAGCTAACAAAAGCCAGGTGCGCGAGCAGAGAGGGGTCGCTCTCTCTCTCTCTCTCTCTCTCACACACACACACACACACACAGGAAGATCACCTTTGACAGCTATGGAGTGATGAAGCTACAGGAGGCTGGACTTAGAGGCAAGCTGTAGTCTACAGTAGGGGTAGCCAAAAGTCTACGCAGGCAACAGTCACTATAACAGGTGGGAGAAAGCCATTGAAGCAACGTAATTGGAAATTCAAGTAGTAGAACCAAGTAATGAGAGTCATTGCCTATGGAGGAGTTTAAGGGGGATAAGAATGTTATTGTTGTACATAAATCTGATGTGAATAAATTGTACATGTGTGTATATCCTTACTAAGAGTGTCATTTGCAAGTACACCTCTCACATGACAGAAGAGTCTACCCACAATTTATATGTTCCCTCCGAGAAGTGGCAGGGCGAGAGCAAAAAGATTCGCCAGTCCACCACACTTCATTTACATACCAAGTACAGTGTTATTCAGAACGGACAAAATTTCATGTGCATTATATACACAAATGTGGCTGTGACTGAGCTTGGTAGGTGAGTGGTTAATGCTCTGGCCTCGCATTCAGGAAGTCGGCTGTTCGAATCCCCGTCCGGGCATCCAGATTTGAGTTTTCCATGGTTTCCCCAAATCACTCCAGGTGAATGCCGGGATGCTTCCTTCAAAAGGCCATGGGCGAATTCTTCCCCATTCCTTGTCGTCATTCCCATCCTGCCTCTAATCTCCTCGATGTTGACGAGGTGTAAAGCAATAAGTAAAAAAAATGTGGCTATGCTGATTAATATGAAAGGAAAATGCCTTAAACTAAGGGATACACGAACCTTATACTCTAAAGCTTAACAAGGACCAATCCCACTATCAAGTTTTCTTATCTGTTGCAGGATACATTTTGGCATCCTTCAAATAATTCATTTTTCTCTTTTGAATAAGAATGTAATCAATAGTGGTATCTTTTTCTGACTGAGCCTTGATGTTCAAGCAGATGATTATGCAGATCTGTAAAATAAAAGCAAAAAGTGAGGTAAAAAGGTTCCCCTACACTAGTGATCTACCCTTAATGAAAGGCAGATCTGTAATGAAAGACTGTAAAATTTGTTTAAGAAAGATGATGCATATCTTTAGCTAAATGCCTACAGCTGGTCCCTTCGGCGAATCTGTCAGGAATGAATGCAAGTTAGTGTATAAGAGGGATGATGCAACCCTATGATAAATTCTTACAGCAGGTTTCGTCATGTTCCAATTGTTGCTTATGTGCTAAGTTGTGCTGTTTAAAAGGCGTACATTCTTTCTGTCCATATTTTCGCTCTAGCAAGGCTTTTTTCAGTGATATGGAACATTACACAAAGTCAGTATTTGATGATAATTGTGAAGAAGAAGGAGAAAAAAATGACATCTGAAACATGCCTAGGAGTGTTATACGGTAAAAGGGTCCACTGAAACATGCTGGGCCCATCCAGTGTTGGCAAATTAAAAACAAAGAGTTATACACTGAAAAAAAATTTGAAGAGAAGAGGATGTGAGGCTTAATCAAGGTCTGGAAGAAATATTATCAAGATACGGATACAAAGATGGTTAAATCTAAGATTTAGTCGCTGAGAGGATCTTTCAGAATAGAGATATATCATTCCTCCATATTCTCTTACTTCACATGTTGTGGTCATCCTTCAGATCTATGGACCTGTGATTAAAGAAATATCATTTACTTTTCCTTCAAGGGAAGTTATGGAAAACACAAATAGCCATCAACAAAAATGTTGTGTTTTCAGGTTTTATGTTAATGGTAGTAAGCAAAAGCCTAAATCTAGAAGAAATAATTCCAAAAGTATTTTCTATCACAGTCCTAGCCCTTGGTGAAGGATAATTAAAAAAATTATTTTTGTAAATAAGTTCAAATTGACTATATAGTTTCAGTATACATTTGTGCAGATGAAATGCTTCATAATTCAATTGGTTCGTATTTTCTTTCTGTTCTGGCAACTTCAACTGATGATTTGATAGTTTATCATAAAAAGTTGAATATTCTATAATTCCACCATCTGAGTTTCTTCCATTTTTTTCCCAACATCCATGTATACAAATTCATAAGCTACATTGGATGCAGAGTTGTGTTTGATCATATGACCAAGATCAGATCGTTCTGTGGTTAAACTGTAGATCCGTGAGAAAAGGAACTGGCTGTCCTACCTATGATGCAATGGCTTATTATACCTCCTTTAAGAGGATCCAACCAACCTTCAGGTTGTGGACTAAATTTGTTACGCTGTGTTAACTCTACCCATTATTAAGATGCTGTATTTTTTTTTTTCATAATTGCAATAGAGAGCTCCAGATTTGGCAGGACATGTTATTCTGATATGTTTGCCATCTACAGTGCTTCATCAATTAGGAAATTGCCGCCAAGATTCATAACAATCTTCCATTCTTCTGTAGTATTGGGGAACTGATAAAAGGAAATGGACTTCATTAGTTCTTGCATATTGTTGCTGCTAAGTTGTTACTGATTCATTAAATTTACTGTACCTGGCTAATCAATTTATAACTTAGTAAATCACCACGATTAATAGCTTTTCGGGTTATGCCACATTGTTTATTTAATTAAATAAATGAAACAGTGTAATTAAATAAATAATGCAGCATAACCCGAAAAGATATTAATCATGAACAAAGACGTTCGCAGAAGTCTTAGGAATCATTTAGTAAATCTTATTTCTTCTATAAGTTTGATAATATTTTTTGAGATTGGAGACAAAGGTGTATCATGATGTGGAAAGGAAACTTGACATGAAGAACACTTTTTTTCATCGTTGCTGGCCAATACTCGTTTCCAAGTTTATGTTTCTCACTTGCTTACAGTCATTTATGTGTACGTTGGTGGCTGATCAGGCTGATCCTGGTATAAAATAATCAACCGCACATGTTGCACCTAATTGTGGGTGACATATGCGGTAGTGTTTGTTGCATTTTCCATTTGTTATGAGCTTCTACTACCCAAATTCGCTGCTCCTCCTAAAGTGGTTTTGTACCAGAAAGCACGATCTTCAGCGAGACAGTCCCAGGAATTCAGGTCTATGTCTGTGCTCTTTAAGATCTTTTTAAGCTGGCCTTTATAATGCTGAAGAGGGGCACCACAAGGTATTTTTGCCAGTGCTGAGTTCACCGTATAAAAATTGGCAAGTAGATCATGTTTCATAGGGCATAGCTGCCAAATGCAGGGCAAAATGAAGTACTGAATACTCAGTTGTGAGATACTGAAGCTTTTGGCCAGTACATAGACACTAAATTGGATAAAGTTATCAAACCAGAATAAAGAATTTTGGCAGGATCCTTGTTCACCACAGTTCTTAGCAAGGCGCTGGTGAACAAATTAACTGAACCCCACCACTTTGTCCTCTACATCTCCATACACTGCCCCATTAGTGATTCTCTATTCATCATCAAATCCTACTGATGTCACCAAAATTCATGGTAATGAAACTGCTCAAGATTCTAATAATGAAGTGTCACATTCAATGTGGGAGTATTATAAGTTCAGATCTGAATTTAATTATAAACTGTGCATTAATTTGTTTAAGTCTTTTTGTGTTAATAAATAATGTGAAGTCATTTGATAAATATTACTTATCCTCAAATATTCCTTCTGTAGCTCTTCACATACCAATTTGCACATTTCAGGAATTATAAGACCAAGTGACTGAGGAGAAGTTCCCAAACTGAATTTTTAAATAACTAATAATTTCTCCCGGTTATGAGAAACAGTAGAGTTACAATCAGCCTTCTCTCATATGGTATGTAGTTTCACAATTTTGTGCCTTTCTTCTGCAAATGTGATCCAACCAATTTGACTAATTCATCAAATGCATCATCAAATGATTCAATCATAAATATTTGTGGAAATCATTTGGCTCATTTGCTATTAACTCAAGTAGAAGCTGCATGTGATTGTACATCTCTCACTAGGAAAGCCACTTTTTTCAACCACATACGTCTTTTTCTCCTTTTTTAAAAATAAGAAAACACTGCCCAATCCAATGCAAGCAGCTTCTAGTTGTTTATTACAACTCATTTTATGGTAAGTAAATGAACAACTTGTACACAGAACGAAGACGTTCTCGGCATATGACTGCAATGTAGTCTTCACGGGTGTACCGTCGGATTGTGTTGTGGAAACACGATATTTCTATGGCTAGCTCTGCCGTCATCTTCAGGTGTAGAGACATCTACACTGGTCGGCTGACCCACAGATTCTGAGATGGTTCGGGTGCCGCTCTTCCTTATATACATGTCCATGTCAGGCAGCTACGTGGCCTCAGCTATGGCTTCCTATGAGCCAGGCCAGCAACCAACTGGCAGCTGACTGCCAGTGGGCGTGGCTATGGTTCTTGTTCCGGCCCGAGCTAATATGGAGCCCTCTACGGCGGCAGCTGGATGGAAGTACAACGTTCTCTGCGGATATTTCCAAGGCTGGTTTCCATGCCTCACTAATACATAGACCACTATCTCTGTTGAATGTGTTCGCCAGTCGAATTTCAATCACTTCTTTGATAACAGATTCCCAAAAATGTGAAGTTCATGCCAGTATCATAACAGTGGCCATGGACGTACACGTGCTCGGCAAGGAATATAAACGCCACCTCCGCCTGGGACAGTATAGCAAATCAGCGATCGCCAAGCACGTGTATGACCATGGCCACAAAGTAGATTTCAATAACATTAGGATATTGGCTAGAACATCACAATTTTGGGAATCTGTTATCAAAGAAACAATCGAAATTCGACTGGCCAACACATTCAACAGAGATAGTGGTCTAGGCCTTAGTGACGCATAGAAATCAGCCTTGGCAAATATACGCAGAGAACATTGTACTTCCGTCCAGCTGCCGCCGTAGAGGGCTCCATATTAGCTTGGGCCGGAACAAGACCATAGCCACGCCCACTGGCAGCCAGCTGCCAGTTGGTTGCAGGCCTGGCTCATAGGAAGCCATCGCTGAGGCCACGCAGCCGCCGGACGCGGACATGTATATAAGGAAGAGCGGCACCCGAACCATCTCAGTATCTGTGGGTCAGCCGACCAGTGCAAATGTCTCTTCACCTGAAGAAGATGGCGGAGCTAGCCGTCGAAATATCATGTTTCCACAACACAATCCGACGGTACACCCGTGAATACCACATTGCAACTTGTACACACACACAACTGTTACTACCTCACTGCACTTGATTTGGTAAAGTAGCTCCGGACGAATTAAAAGTCTTTCATAACCATATAAAAGGTGTGTTAGCAGAATAATTCCTTAAAACATCATGAAAACTGCCCACTAACAAATGTTCTTTAAAATCAACTACAATTGAGAAGCATGGATACTGTTAGTTGGGTTTGAGGGGAATAGCTACTGCATGAACATCAGCAGGATTATCCCGAAGACATTCATGACAGGATAGATTGTACGAAAGTTAATTGTGTTAGTGGCTTGCTGCAGACTTATTTTCCATTTGCAGATCTAACAGGGAAGAGAGAGAAATGATGGAACATCGGGAAAGAACGCTAGTGTATGGGAGGCTAAATTCTTTGCAAGAATTCTATTTATTGGCAACAAACATAGGGCTAGAAAAAATTGACAAGCACATACAACATAAACAAAAGGACAAAGCCAAAGATAACCATTTTTGTGAATGAATGGTGATACATACTTTAAAGATATGAAAGCATCCTCAGTGTGTTGGATTCAGGTAAGTAGCCTATTTAACATGAAAGGATGCATCGTGGGAAAATCAAAAGAGAATCATATTCATAGCAGTTATGCGTCATTTTGATGTCTAATGTCCATGGTTAATGACTCCTAATGTGTAGGAATTCGTTAATTTTATTCTACAGCATCTCCTTTCACCATTTTGTTTCTTAATATTTTAATGCAACAATTATGATGTTGACATGAAGGAATGCAACCTACCAGCACATCCTTGTGGGCGAATGCTCGATTGCAGAACGTACAGTGGAATGGCTTTTCTCCAGTGTGAGTGCGGGTGTGCCGCAGCAGGTTGTTTTTCTGTGCAAACGTCTTCTCACATCTCTGGCACGCGAACGGCTTCACCTTGTAGTGAGTCCGCACGTGCACATTCAGCTCTGACTTGCGATTGAATGACTTTGGACACTGGTTACACAGATGAGCCTTTTGGATCTGTGGCAAATCAAGAATGTTGTAGTGAAACTAATGTGTCTGTATAGGTTTAACTAATACCACAGGGCTGATTGTTGTAAGCATAATATTCAGAGGGCCCATTGCTTCTGTTTTATTCAATAATATTGATTGTACGGGCGTTCTGGTGGCTCAGTGACTAAGCGCTTGCTTTCAAAACATTCGCTGCTCCTGCCCCGGACACGAATCCCGGCAGGAGCAGGAATTTTGAGAGTTGTGTTTAATCATATGAGCTATGCCAGGACGCTCCGTGGTTCGGATTCCACGTTAAACTGTAGGTCCCAGAGGAAAGGAACTGGCCGTCCTACCTCTGACACAATGGCTTAGTATGCCTCCTTCGGGAGGATCCAACCAACCTTCGGGTTGTGGACTAACTTGGGAACCATCAGACCTGTTCAGAACGGATTTCGATCCCCCGAGTATATGTTGAAGGGTATTTATTCCATATGTCTGTATTACAATTATTTCTTCAAAATGAGCCCTAAGTATCGAGAAATTAACGCGGAAACATATGTGAATATCATTTAAATACTATAATTTTAGTACATATGTTTAAGAGCTACAGCGTGGTGTATGCGGTAAGGCGCTTGTTTCCCATTTTGCGAACCCGGGTTCAAATCCCCATACTGCCGAATATTTTTATTTCTTTTTTTATATGCAGTAATCATTGAGCATTGATCTTATTTCATTTACGAATTTTTATTATGCGAAATAACAGACATTATGTTATTTTCAAACATTTACATGTTACCACCACTGCACGGAAATAAGTATAAGTGTGGTAAGGGGGAAAAAACCCGACCTTCTGGCTGTAATATATTTACTTTATGATATTAAATGTTGAGATACAAATATAGAAACGATGAACATGAAATATACCTGTTTCATTAAAAAAAAAAAAAAAAAAAAATACCACACATAAACAGTAAACTTATCAACAATAAACAATGTAATAATGATTATCTAAAAAAAAAAAGTTGGAACTGTATATTCTGTAATATTTTGTTTTAAAAGTTATTTCGCATAATAAAAATTTTAAATGAAATAAAATCAATGCTCAATTATTACTGCACATAAAAAAAGAAATAAAAATATTTGGCAGTATGGGGATTTGAAGTAAGCGTCTTACCGCATACACCACGCTGAAGCTCTTAAATGATGTACTAAAATTATAGTATTTAAAAGATATTCACATATGTTTCCGCGTTAATTTCGCGATACCTAGGGCTCATTTTGAAGAAATAATTGTAACACATATATACTCGGGGGATCGAAATCCGTTCTGAACAGGTCTGATGGTCTCCAAGTAAGTTAAGTTAAGTTTATTTATTGTACAAGGATGTCATTTAAAAATGAATGGTTGTGGGCCAACCTTAATGAAAGAACTGCAAATACACAACAGAACAACCATTCTTTTGTAAGTATTTGTAGTAACTTCTTCAAAGTATCAATTGGTTTTTTGCACATTGCTTTTTAATACAAAAAATCTAGTTTTCCATCATTTTTGTAATTTTCAATAAAAAGTAGCCATTTAAATTATTTTGTGGATGGGTAAAAAAAAGGAGTTCTAATGGATTCACGTATTTATCAGTGCATCCATCTGTCACGTCATCATGATTACTGAACCCTTTGGCAAAGGAATATATGAAGGTAATTTTAGTTTTGACTAACCTTAACATGACTATAACACAAAATTTTGAAAAATCATTCTGAATTAAAATAATTATAGAGAGTTTAGTGGGGGACTGAAGAAAATACTTTCTTTAGATAATCTTCAGGTTATTAAATGAAAACTGACTAGCTCCGAACCTTAGAATGTTTAAATTTTCCTTATTCACGATTTGTGGAAGGTTTTGCCCCAAAAAATGATTCCTCCTTCATTTCTGCAAAAACAGTTAAAATTATTTATCAACTTTTTATATACTTCAAGGGCAATATCACAAAATGTGTAACAAAATCCCCTAAAAATAAATTGATTTTTTAAAATTAAATCTACAAATTCCTATTTAAACGGAATATCAGTTGACTAAAGGGCATGGATGGCTTGTTAGTGGTAGGCTGTAATATTTCAAGTTTTAAGTGGAAATGAAAGATAAATTATACCAAACACTCACCAAAGTTGAAGTGAGAAGGGCAACAGCAACACGAAATAATATAAAACGCACAAAAAACACAATATTTTGGGGTTAACCCTTTGTCAAGTGGAAAGAAATGTGACTCAGCTCGCGCATGTCTTGCGTCAACATGGTCACAGCCTTACCACATAAATATAGTGGAAGTGGCAGTGGCAGTTCTTTCACCCCATTGTTACTTTCATGTTTTAATATACTCCAAACAAATCAATGATGATCTTTTCTTCTTGTGTTTATTTTTAGATTGGATAGAACTACATAAATCAGACTCTTGGTTTTCAGTTTTATAGCCCAACATGGCTGATTTCAGTTCATAGATTTAATCCTTCACAAAATTAGTGGCCAAGGTCTAGGAACATGCAAGCAGTTGGCAAGTGGCAATCAGAAAACCATTAAAATATTGCGAATGGCATTTCACTCGGTTAAAACAATTGGCTGTTGTAAAAAATAAATACAAAAAACACAACTCACTGCAGAAACACAACATTATAAAAGATTTTGCAGAGCTGACTGAAAAAAGGGCATTTTGGTTGGTGTTACAATACTTATGTTGTGTTATTGACCAATCAGAGATGGTTGTATGTTAACTGATATCACATCATTTGTGCATTCATTTAATGAAAGATAATAATCTAAGTGTAATAAACAAGTAATAATCCTGAATCAAGTAATTACACATTTGTTTAAAAGAATTCAGTGACAAAATTTACAGAAGTTTTTATGAAGACAGTAATTAAATAAAGAAAACATAATATAAACAGCATATTTTACTGAGAAGTTACAAAAATGCTGGATGAAATATCTACTTTTTGACATACAGTATCATTATTCACGTTTTCAAAGAGAATTCCACTACATATATCCGTCCATCAATACTAATAAAAGGCTAATTTGATCATCGTGCCTGTCCTGGCCTTGACTACCAGGCTAAAAATTGCAGGAAGATGTTTTCATTCTATTTACACATATGTTATTATTATAGCAAGCTATTATGGTTCTGTAATTGTTCGATATGTTTTAAATTGTAAACTAACCATGTAGAAATGTGTTTACCGTATTTTGTTTAGATTAATTATTAATTGCTTTTTGTTTATTTATTTTATTCAATGTAGATGTTTGAATTATATTCTCTGTCCATTGATATCACTATTTTAGTAAGCTAATAAAATATATGGGATCAAGTTTATGTAATGATACAGTGAATGTATTAATGTGCATGTATTAGGCGCTTTCATTTTTGAGCAGCAATATTAGCCATGGGTTATTTTACTTCATTCTTCTTTTTTTCCTTCTGGCTTTACACCTTGTTAATATCATTAGTGGTGGAAATGGATTGGGGGCAAGGAATGGGAAGAGATTTAACCATGGCCTATTTGCAGGAAATTTTTGAACATTCACCTGGAGTGATTCAAGAAAGCCATGGAGAACCAAAAATGGATGGTCGGACAGGAATTCAATTCTCCTGAGTGACATTATTTCATGTCAATGAAAGTACTTACATATTGATCTATGTGGCCTGGACTATGATTAAAACTAATATTATGCAGTATAGCATAAGCTGTTAAGATTTATTTTTAATTTTCTTTGCTTTTACTGAGATCATCTTGAATATTTCAGCAGCAGGTATCTTCACTGTATTGCAAGATAAACTGCAACTGAAATATGTGCATTACAAAATCAAGACCATGAATATTATTTAATAATTCTGTTATTTAAATGCGGCTGAAGAGATGAATTGACAAAATACTGTGTAACCCATTTTTATTATATTTTTCTATCTGTGCCTTGATATGCAAATTTCCTTGTGGAGGCAGAATTTCATATTCTGAGGTATATCAAAAACATGCCTTTTATTGGTTTTGCTTGAACCAAACATACTTTATATGAATACATTTCTGGTGGTGGTGATACCATACCTTGTGTGACTCCATGTGAGCTTCAAAATCAGTCTCAACTGCAAAGGCTTTGTTACAGATTTTGCACATGTAAAGACAAGGCTTCTGTGCTTGTAAGGACAGATCCAGGACTCCTTCCTGAAACAAACTCACTCACTCACTATGTTGTATGTCACTTACATAATGATTTGGAGAACTGGAAAATATAAGCAAAAATTTTTGCTTTGACTGTAAACATCCACAAGTGGAATATAACAAAAAGACACACAAAGACCTAATGGTATTCCCGAAAGTATATTCTCAGATAAATGTGACAGAATTTGAATGCTTTCAGAATGATAAATACTGTGGATCAGTATATGCACAAAGAGTACCTTCTGTCTGTTGGTTGTATGGTACGAGAGAATTCAAACTGTGTTCTCAGTTATACTCAGATTCCTAAACTTTCTGCTGGTGAAGGACTTAAACCTGAAAACTTAATAATTGCATTGAAATATCCCCCCCCCCCCACCTCCGTAACTATTTAGTACATTCATCAAGCATCCATACTTCAACATCATCCATACAGAAAATAAAAGTAAAAAACACTTAATAGAACGTATCTATAAACTGCTAAAACATAAAAGAACTTTACTAGGACCTTTTGTAGTAACACCTTAACCTCTTCAGCTGATAACGGAGAAACAATGGGAAAGTTAACAAATTAAAAATTATTTTACTTGAATTTTATAAAAATTATAAAATCTATTATATTAAAGAACTCAATCATTACAACAATATTATTTTTAAAAACAATATTTGTAAATAATTCATACAGATATGAGCTAAATTCTTTCAATATGCAGTTTTAGTCATCAAATTAGGAAGCCAAAATAACTGAATTCTGCACAGTAGTAACCATTGCAATTCTTGTCAACACATTTTGAATAAAATCATAAATTTAATTGCAAAAATCATGATTTGTGGGTAGATTTAATAAATTTACAAAGGGAAAGTATATGTTGCTATTATATGAAAGTAGTTAATTTTACCCATTGTATTTTACTATACTGATCTGTTCTGAATTTTTTTTCCCCAACAGATAAGAGATTGTTTCACTGACCAACATGTACATGTCTTTTGTAGCAATGATTATTGCTTTATTTACAAAGAAACAGTTGCTACAGTTACAGGTTTCAGCTACTTTTGTTTATAACTTAATTATTTATTAGCAGTATCTCAAAAGTACGCAATCATAATGTAAAAAAGGATAAGTTTAAAATAAGGTTATTCTGAATTCATTAAGAATTCAAAGTAATAAGTATATAAATTTGTATGAATGAGAATTTGTTTCATGAAGGAAGCTGTGCATGCCATTCAGGGTCTGTTCATCGATTCACATTCTGGTGGGGACATTAATTTTTAAGAGATGCGTTTGACCATATGAGCTAAGCAAGAATGTTCTGTAATTCAGATTCCATGATACACTGTAGGTCCAGCCACAACATAGGCGGAATGCGCAGCAATCATCTGTCACCAGATCAAAAAACAATCGAATTTACTTTTAACATCCCATTGATGGTTCTCCATTTCAGAGGAAGATGTGAAATTTTTTTGATAAGCGAATCTACTGAAATATGTAGAAGCAGTAATTTATTTATTTAAAGCTTTATTTAGTCTGGCAAGATTGGGTAAGTGAACAAAACCCACCCTCCATACTGTTCTCTTGTTGATAGAGGGCTAAGGCCTAAAACTTCCTATAGAATGTGTGTTTTTTGTCTGTATTTTGTACTCATGCTCCTCAAACATCATTTAAGGTAAGTGGTGGTTCATTTCCCTAACTTAATTTGTAATTCCTTTTTGCTACTTATCACCTATCATTACTTCATGTCCTAAGTTAATAGAGAAATGTCAAATAGGTATCACAATAATAGAGCAATTGACAACAGTTCAGTTACAATGGTCACTGACATTTTCAAGATGACAGCCAGCTCGAAGTTGCAATAAGCTGGCCAAATTGCTCGAAGACAGGATGAAAGATGGACAACAAAGAGGACTGAACAGAAGAAAAAAACCACCTAACTAAAGGAACAAAGACATACACACTGTCGCTGGTGTTAGCTGGTAAAGGATTGTCCAAGACTGTTCTATCTGGATTCATTACTCTAAGAGGCCACATCATTTTGTGATTGAATTGGCTCTAGATGATAACATTTCTTACTTTACCAAAATGAATGAGGGCTTTACAGATCATTTAAGTAATTGGAGCAAGGAATTGTGAGCAAGGATTGGGAAAAAAATTAAGCCACGGCCTTCTTGACTTAATAACCAATCTGTGCTGTGATAGCAAAGAAATGGAGCAATCATTCAGCTTGAAGTTTAAGTTCCCCATTCAAAATCTGATCCAGGAAGGGATCATCATGGACATTTAATCTGATGTTCACTTCTGTCAGAATTGAATTTGTGCACACACAGTACATTATGACTCTCTCACTCTCTCTCTCTCTGGTTTTTATTACACTTAAAAATATAGTCCCAGCCACTAGCCACAGAGATAGACTCGGTTCTTTACTTTATCGATAATAAATGGATTTATGAAAGTCTGTAACTGTTTTCAATTGATGGGTAAGCAAATAATTATACTGCAACACAGTTACTTTTGATGATGTTTTAATTTATGCTGTGCGTGACGCATTTCGAGAAGTGATTCTCATTTTAAAACCCGTTATTATTACGTTTTCGATGTGAGAAGTGCTTGTGTCAATTGCTGCTGGACATTAGTAAAGATTTTGGAGTATTTCCTGGAAATATAAATGTGGAGTGTTGTACTATATATTCTTGATATGTACAACACTCCACATTTTTTTTTTCCAAGAAACACTCAAAAAGCTTTACTAATGGCCAGCAGAAACTTACAAAAGCACTTCTCATATTGAAACTGTAATAATAATGCGTTTGAAATGAGAATAACTTCTCAAAACGCGTCAATCACAGCATACATTAAAACATCAGCAAAAATAACTGTGTTGCAGTATAATTATTTGCTTACCTCTCAATAGACTCAGTTATTAAAATCACACAAATTTTATTATAACATAATCTCTTTCAAAGGAGAACCTACAGAAAAATATCAATGGTATATTGGGAACCAATTTCAAGAATTAATCATCATTTTAGGGAAATGCAACTAAATTTGCATTTATTTGCAATACTAATTGCATGGCATTAATATGTTAAAGAATTTAGAGCTGCAATAAATATTTTAATTTAAACAGGGATAGAGGATGCAAACCAAAGCTGAAAGCAGGAGTGACTAATCATTTGTGACAGTAACTCTCCTGCAGGTATTTGTGGCAAAGAATTAGCATTTGCAACTATTGGAAGGGGGCCTTCACTGCTTACCAACCATATCCTGAGAATTGCTGCATAAGTCTTATTGCTACTGAATTTATGCCCCAGTGACTACTAACCTATACAAGTGTTTTATACGTTTTTAATCTAACTTCTTTTGCAATTTGTGTAAATTCTTCATCACCCCTTGGTAACTTATTCCAGTCTTTAACACCCTAGTCTCAAAAAAATCTCCCTTATGTCTGAAATAAAGTGCTAGCTTATGGACATTTCTTCATGGTATCCCAAGACTCTTCACCAATGTATGGCTTATACATAACCAGCACTCTCTTCCAATGACTTCTGTCTTTCAACAACTGCCAACCCATCACATTAATCATGTAAATCATTCATTGTGATACATGACAATTTGCACAAACAAATCTAGCTGTCCTCCTCTGCAGCCCCTCCATCATCCATAACCAGTGTCCCATACCATCTAACCATATGCTACCAAGGACGGGCCTGACCTGGACTCTATAACCCACTTCCTTTAATAGTATATCCCATCTATTTTCCTCTGCCTTCTACTTCCACAATTTCTCTTTCCCAACTGATTTAAGTATTGTAACGTCCCTTGGTGACAGGAAGTTTGTGCATGTTGTTGCGTCTGGTTGGCTATTTTACTTCCGCGAGCGGATCGGAAGTTGGGAGCTAGACTTCCGTTTTGTTGTTAGAAGTCGGAATGCAAGTGAGTAACGATTTTCAAACTTGGGAACTCGGTGTGGAAAGTGGTTTGAGAAATAAAACAAGGATGTGAGGAAACAAACCTACAGCTCACGGAACTCGACTTAATTCATAAAAGACTTATGGGAGGTGCGCGACTTCAAGTATTATTCTTCTAACATCTCCAACTCACTGAATTCCATCAACAGGAGCTTGATCCTCCTCATAATCTTTAAATAAGAACGATAGGAGAAATATTTCCCATGCGGATTTACCAACTTAATTTCCCTACGACTACCGTCCATTAGATCCCAGTGGCTAAGTCCTAGTCTAACTTCTGGCGTCGCTGACTGGAGTCAAAACTACTGACAATGGCGACTATGCCCTGCATTAGTCTGCCCTACACTGCTACACACAGTCTCAGCTCTGCACTCTGGCTGACCCTACTCTGCCTCTCGGTGGCTAGACCACCCCCCTTTTATATCTCTAAATGACGACATTATTTGTCCTCTCAACATTCTAGAATATTCTGTGGCATTAGTTACGCATTCTTCGTTCTTGCATCAGTCCTAGTCTTGTCACGTAGGCTGAAATGGAATCCTCTGCTGCTGTAAATATGTGGCGTAAACATGTGGCTCTTATCGTCCCTGCCCGGCCATCTGGCTTTCTCTACTGTTTCTGTTATCATGTTGCCTCTGTTTACTGAATATCGCTTTCCTACAAACATCTCACGCCCCCCGGTCATGTATCGCTACGGCGCTTCCTACGCCCACGCTCTCACGATTTCTTGCACAACTTAACATAGCTAAGTGTTCCTGCGATTATTTCGCAACAATGTGAATTAGCCAGTTTCGGGCCGAGCTGAAACATCCCATGTTTCTTTGTTATCGGCTAGGGCCAGGTGACTCCTTCCTACCTGCGCTGAAAGGCCGAACGATTTATGGCAGGCCGTAAAGTTAAAAGCTTTACGCATTCAAGGAAATTCAAAGGACAGTATAGGACCTGTGCCGAAGAAAGGTTTCCTGTTAGAGTAGAAAGTTGAAACTAGAGAAATGATAGTTCCGAGAAAAAGTCAGGTTGCGAAACACCTATGTTTTTTTTTTTTTTTTTTTTTTTTTTTTTTTTTTTTTTTTTTTTTTAGAGACGGAACACTTCTGTTGGGAACCAGCGAATCAAACAGTGTGTTACAAACTATTATAAACCATAAGTTTTATGTTGCATGAGGAGTGCCAACGGAAATCGATGAAGCCCCACCAAACGCTCCCATCGGCTGGAATTTCGCAGGCCAGCTAAAACACCGGAGCCTGGAAGCCTTCGACGGGCCGGCAAGTGAGGAGGAAGACATTCTGTTTCTGGCCGACCAACAAACCGCAGCGGCCCACCAAGGGAGAGACTGTTTTCTGGTATAAAAGTGAGTTGACCTCGACTGGGGACGCTGCCCACCAGGCCGAATTCTCGAGGGACCAGCCGCTTCTACCTGAGGCAGCCATCACCGGCCTCGCGCCCAGCTGATCAACAGGATCCTTTAGACTCTGTTTTATCCGCACCTCATCTGCTACGGTAAAGAACTCCGGCGATGTGTAGACACTCTTGCGTCATTCAATCCTAGGCAACGCTCCGAGATTTAAATCATGCTCCGAATTGCTCAATAAACGCTTAATGTTGTAACCTCCTTCAATATTCAGTTCTGTTCAATAAATCAATCAATTTTATATTCAAAGAAAATAATAGGTGTTGTAAACCCTGGTTTCAATAACTTCCTTTCCAATGTATTAGTATATCATTTGAATAGATGAAGATGTTTTTAATGGTAATTTCAAAAGTACAATTGCTTTGATAAAAAGTATTTCAGAATTGGAATGTCGCTTCTCTCGGATAGAGAACACTTCCATTCTTGGCGCCTACCCGGGATTACTTTTTTTAATTTTAATATCATCTTAAAATCCAGACGCTACAGTATTAAAAAAATGCTATATTTACATTTTATGCCTGCCACAAACAGTGCATTCACTCTCATGTAACCAATAATAAATGTTTCACTGTGTAAAAGCTTTTTGACATTTATCTTCATTCCAGAGCACAAACAACCAATAATCATTAAATAGTGCAATGCTCAGCCATACTGATTTAATGATATTAGCCTTGTGAAATAGTAAAAAAAAAAAAAATGCCACTGCAATCATATTCCCTGGCACTATTGTCAAGTGGTTGCAAGCAGGAGAAGAGGCAGCACTTCATATACCATGAGATGGATAGGCTGCATGTCTCATAATTAATTGGTCCCTGGTTGGATACAGGTGAGAAAAGGGGAAGGATCAGGTATTTGAGTCACGTTTTATGATGAAATTAAGTCAGCTGGTATTTCGAGATGGTTTTATTCATATGCAATTGTAAGAAAAGTTTTGCTCCTATATAAAATATGCTAATAGTCCATAAATACAATCTTAAAATTAACGGAACATCAAGTATTGAAAGATTCATATTTAATCTGGTTAACAGCATAAAAGAAATAGAATAAATATAAATCATAATTAATATCTTAAAAATTAACTTATTTCAGTGCAAAAATATAGCTAGTCTGGTAACGAAACAGCCATCTGTATTAGGCACTTTACTGATTTATATCACAGACAAAGAATAAACTGGTACTACTATAAAATCACAACCATAAACATTAAGACAGCAAAAATTCATTATATAAGAAATTGGACCAATTTGACAGTACTGGAACCAACTCAAATTTTAAACCCTTAATCGTAAAAAAAGAGATCATTTACAGTCATAAATACTAATACAGCACACTTAATGATAAAAATTATAACTTCAAAAGAATCAACAAAACAAAAATGCTTCTGAAAAAAGTGATTCTTGAGGTATAAAAATGTCAATACAAAAACAGTTTGATTCCCAAGGAACGAAAAATGCCAAACACCTGCAGTGGATCCAAAAAAAGTAACTCAGTCTTGAAACAAATTGTAAGGGAATACACTGCATACATTTTCTTTTTATTTATTATGATTAGAAATAAAAATGGTAGATAAATTATTGAAATTTTGAAAATTGGTAACAGATACTAAAAAATATCTGACCATGAAAATTCATTTTCTTTTAACAAGAGTTTATCTGCCATAATTGTAAACAGGAAGTACTACAAAATATGACAATTCTTTGACAAAATGAGAGGCTTTGCTCAAACATATTAGTTTAGCAAGTGAAAAAACTATCATTTGCTCTAACACATGTGCACCCATCAATCTTGTCATTATTTTCACACTCAGCTCAATTCACTGCATCAACATTTCTATACAACATTAATAGAAGCTCCAAGAAATATAAAATTTGTTGGTTACATGAAGACAATTGTAGAATGAAAGCAGAATTTGCAAACAAACTATCAGATTTTATTTGGAAAGAATGCCACATGATGGTTCAGTAATTATCGTCATACAGAAATAATATTACATACTTTATTTCTTTTAGTGTGTAAGCAAGGATCCATCAGAACTGCTTCTCCAACAATAGATATATTTTCCTTGCTGAATACATGTAGGGTGGCCTGAAAAATTCATGGCCTAAACCAAAGATAGTGACAAATATCAGAAAGCTATGCAATATGAAATTTAAAAGTCACTTGCCTAAAGTTCAGACATTTTAAAAAAGAATGGGAGTGAGTACAAGTAACTCTCAAGTTTTAAATAATTAACCTAATGAATTCTGAAATTTCTCTTTAAGCTCAACTAGCAACATCGTATTAAAGAATTTGTATCTACATGGGCATGAAGATTTTTACTAGAATACCTGGCCGCCAAACAACATGCAACAAATGCTTATTTTTAGTAGATGTTGTCACACTCTCCTGCCGTTCAAGATTCCATGTAAGCTGTGACCGGTACTCATACTACCTAAATCAGACCCGTGAATTGCTAGGTTTCTTAAAATAGCTGCCAAGCTGTTAATTTAACTTGTAACAGGTAAGAGGTTGTACAGTCAAATAAAAAGTTCACTTCATCAGAAACTGTATATTCTGAAAAATTGGTAGCTTAACTGGTATCAGTCGTAAACCTAAGGAAAGGCATCAGATCTACACATCCATTATCGAAGACAGCAGGTAGATTCAGCTCGTCCACTGAAGTCCACAACTTCGATAAAGTTTTCACCACTCCCCCATAGTTGGTGAGAACTTAAGAAAATTCCTTCAGTTCATGATAATATTAGCAGTATTCCATCCCCGACTTCCAAGTGTTAGACGACATCATTGACTAGAATCGAAATTTTATAAGTCCCAAATGCACTGTCCAAATTCTATCACCCACATGTTGACAATAGAAGTGTTCTTACAGTGACATATACACGCTGCTCCTATACCAATCAAATACTGGCAACTGCTTCCCCGAGGGAACGCTGGTTGCTTTTTTATAGCTTTGGCTAATCTTTTGCTGAATTGCCATGGAACAATGGTAAAATCCCGTGGGGAAATACTATTTTCGGGTGAATTACCAAAAGCCCCCATTCTTGTGCAGCACTAATTTTACTTGGATTTTCCCAAAATTTTAATATGTTATAGTTTAATTTATTCCCAATCTTTTCAATCATGACAAATTTTCTTGTAAATATTCTTGTTTAAGAGCTATTAATTCCTAAAAGTCACACATGGTGATATAATCACATCTCAACACTAGAACTTTGTTTTTCTTACTTTAAGTTTCAATTTTCCTTTGAACTGTTATATTATCATTATTAAATGAATTTTTCTCTCTCATTTAATCCTATTTTTATCTTCCTAGCACTTTCATATAAAAAGTTCAAATTCTTTATTTTTTCAATATCTCCTTAAAGAAATTTCAAATACATACAAAAACCACCTAAAAATGATCATCATTCATTGCTTCCTTAGTGGAAATGAATGCATCAAAATTCATTATAACTGAAAAACAACCTTATTTGAGTCTTATGTCTTTCATGAAAATGTTTTAGAATCAATTTAAAAAGTGCTTTCTTGTTAAGAAAATTGTAATAAAAGTTCTTTACTATACAACTATACGAGATTTGCCCTCTTCTAAATGGTTTTAGCCAGATAATGGATATATAACAAGGTTATGTTCTAAGATGAAAAGTGTTTTACTATTGAAAATGATTATAAAAGTTATTTGCTATATGTATTAGTAATAGGCCTCCTGCTGAACAATGTACAAGACAATTTTAAACAAACTGCAAATGCACAAGGTTCAAAAATTTCACAGATGGCTGTATGGAGATTATGGTTGTTCACTTATAGTGGCTATATGAAATTAATGTTAAGTAATTTGAAGCAGAGTATAAGAGTTGACATCAGTATCTATGAATTGTTATCGTAATTTTCCAGAATGCTTCATCAAAAACTAACATTTTTTCCTCATTTTAAACCTCCATTGGAGTTTAATGACGATTTGATATTTTTTGGTAAGTTTAAGTCCAATTTCCAACTGCAGAATTTCCCAGATGTTGATATAAGGTGTTGTTATTTTATGATTAGTCTATTATACCCATGAAGTAAAATTATTTATCAATTGTGCTCTTTGCTTGCTCCTCATTAGATATCTGCTTGGATAAGGCTATAGATTGAGCAATGAAATACTCATGAAATTTCTTTCTAGTACAGGCACCAATATGATCCTCCAAAAACATTGCTTACATTGAAGAAACAGTTAAACTTACTATCCTAGACAACATTTGTACTGTGAAAATTATTAAAATTAATTACCAGTCTTAATAATATTTCTTTGGTTATGGAACTCAGCACTAATACAGACACCACAAACAAGACAATGCAGAGACATGATGATAAATTATTAATATCAGATCCAATGAATTCTCATTTGGTGCAGTCTTGGGCAATGTTAACTGCAATTGCCATTTATCAGTTCATATGGGTGACAATTGATTTCAAAGCTCACTAAGTGGCAGAGTAATACATTTAGGAAGAACTGAGAATGGACAACTGCAATTCATTCCTTACCCTCAAACAAAGATGGAGAAATATCACTCTTGCCAGGGTGTGCCTCTCTTATATGGGTTGTCAATCTGTACCTTCTGGCATATGCCTTGTAACAATAAGGACATGTCACTTTCTCCTGATGGCATTCTGCATGAATTCATAGGTAAACGAGAGAAGTGAAGTTCTTCTGGCACACAGGGCACTCAAATGGCCGTTCACCACGGTGAACTCTCAGGTGATCCTCGAGTCGCCCTCTCTCGGCAAACACCTTGCCACAGTCTTCACAGCGCATTGGAGCATCAGCTTCGGGATGCAACGTGGCGGTGTGGCGTTGTAAATGCCCCTTGTCAGCAAACCTCCTACCACACTGATCACAGTTATACGGCTTCTCTCCAGTGTGTGTGCGCATGTGAGCAGTGAGATGGGAACTGTCAGAGAATGCCTTTCCACACTCTGGACAGGCATGGGGGCGAGCAAGGGCTTCAGGAATTGTTCCCGCCTCTACGGCGTGAATTCGTAAGTGTCTTACCAGACACGGCTGTTGACGGAAGCGTTGTCCACAGACGCGACACTCGTAAGGCCTTTCACCAGTATGTGTTCTTCGATGGGCATTTAACCGTGCACGGTCGTAGAAGCGTCGACCACAGTCTGCGCACGCGTGCTTACGTCCGTCAGGTTTGTGGGTCAGTAAGTGACGCTCGTAGCCCGGACGTGTCGTGAGCTGACGCCCACATTCGCTGCACTCAAACGACGGTGCACCCACTTTGGTATCACCTGCGTGATGGGTTCGACGGTGTCTGAAGAGTTCACTGCGGCGCCCGAAAGCTCGACCACAGTCGTTGCAAGGGTGAGGAGCGTCACCGCTTCGGTGCTTGAGAAGTCTGTGTTTGTTCAAATCTTTGCGGCTCTGGAAAACAACCTGACATCTGCAACAAACAAAGATGCCCTCTGCTTCTCGCATTGTTTTGTCACTTTTTATATACCCTTTTGGACAGTGACCTTCAAGGAAGTGCTCACCAAGTAATTCCTTGGTAGGGAAAATTGCACAACACATGTGACAGATGAAACTTTCAGTTTTTGGACCTCTGGCGCCATTGTGACACTTTGGCGTCAAACTCACATGCAGTTCTAAGTCATCGCGATTGAAGAACTCCTTCTTGCATTGACAGCATGTGAAGTTAGTCACAGTTTCAGCTGTAATCCCTCCAACACCTTGCTGTTGGGAGAGCTGCATTCTCACCACTGTCAGGTTGTCATAGCCTTGCAGCAGAGACTGTAGAGCGTCTTGCCGGTACTTCTGATCCTCTGCAACCTGCACTTCTCTCGTCAGCCTCGTTCTGTCTGGCTCAGTCGGTCCTGGTGCAGACTGCGCTGCCTCGTTGTTGGGCTCACCGCCCTAGAACAGCAGACATTGCTTTCGATCTCACACGCTGGTCACTCTTACAGAACCTCAGCACAAACGTCTAAACACAATCGAATGTTTTAATGCTACAGAACACTGTCACATTTACTCTTTGTTACTTGAAAACTACAGTCAGCAATCCTGTCATAAGTTTTCCAGTATCACATATGGAACTACTACTCTACAAATTGACAGTCTTCTTGTACTTTGCTTCACTGTGCTAAGATTTTCACAAAACAACTGCATATGGCATAGCTAGCTCTGTTGTCCATATTATATTTTGTAACCTATTTATTTAAACTTGCGACGTATGTGTAGATGGTATTTTCCTAAGTTCCAAAATATTTTTTTATTTTATTAGACAGGTATGGTCTCAAGAGTACTGTTCCACGCCAAAAGAGGCAAGACCATAAAACCTTGAGAATGCCTCTATGTCCTCTTAACAGCTGTGCCAGCAAATTCTGCTCCTACACTTAAGAAAGCAAATCCATTTGGTTATTTACGAGAGACTAACAATTGAAGTTTATCTGTTGGAAGAGGGTACAGGTCATTTTAAAATAAGGGCTTTCCCTTCAAAGTATGTTCACCTTAACAGGTGAGTCCCATATCTTTCATGTTGAGGGTAATGGATTAGGACAGTACCCTATTCATTAAAAATATGAACAATCATTCCTAGCAGCAATGATATTTATACTGAAGTATATTCCTGTAGTATCCAGATCACACTACATAAAATGTTCTCAGGCCTCCCACCACAGGAGCACATCAATTTGATGCAGTAATTTGAAATAGTTCCCCGACTTATCTTTTGACCTCGGAGTGACTGCCTTTATATAGCCCAGTCTATATCAGAGTGATCACTCTGCACGCCTGACACTTGGCCACAAGATGAAGTCGGAGAGCGACTTTGAAATATTGTATCATATTGACGCCCTCCCACAATGGGAGGTCCAAAAACATTTTATACAGTTGATACACCATTTGGCCAAGATCAGACTAGTACAAGTTATTAACATTTGTATATAACACACAAATTTTACCTTATGTATGGATTTAAAATTATTAAAAAGATGGAGAAAATAAGAAATATCAAAAGAAATGAACAGCAACCTTTATCAATGTTCATTTTAAGCAGATAATATTACATAGTAAAAATATCATAATTGCATATAACTTGGTTTATAACATTTCTTTTTTTTTATCTGTTTAACGTCTCTCCAACAGTGAGGTCTTCAGAGACAGGAAAGGATGGGGCAGCAAGGAATGGGAAGGAATTCAGCCTTTTGAAGGAAGCATCCCGGCATTTGCCTGGAGTGATGTAGGAAACCATGGAAAACCCAAATCTGGATGCCCGGATGGGGATTCAAACTGCCGTCCTCCGAATGAGAGGCCAGAACGCTAGCCGTTACACCACCACGCTCTGTATATAACATTTCATGTTACTATTGATACTGCTACTTTGGTTACACAAATTGGCAGCAAAGTTACTTTCACGCAATGAAATGGTCTATTGCCATCATAAAAATGAATAAAGTAGAAATGATAATGAAAATGCTGTTAGACAATATAAATATGGAAATTAAATCATCCATTTGCCACTGATAAAAGCAGGATGACCACAATGAAAAAATTACAATATTTTGTTGTAAACTTTATTCACAGTTAGCAGGAAAGGGTTCAGATTTTAGGTTTTGTATCATCATTCTATTCTTTTGAGTTTCTCATTGTTTGTTTTTTCCTTATTTAATTTTTTTTAACCTTTCTTTATAGATGCCATTACATGGCGGCTGAATAAAAAAAATATTAAACATACAGTAAAGTTTCATGAATTCAAAAGTGAATGGATTGAGTCTTTTGCGTTTATTGCAAACTCAAATGGTCTTCCCACATGTCTTAGTTGCAAAGAACAACTTACAAATAATAAGAAGTTGAGCATAGAAAGACACTTTAAAATAGTTTGGAGGGAAAAAATAGTTGGTTGCAATCTGCTAATAAGTTAACACAGCCAGCTCCATAGTGAACCAGAAAATGGCTAATAGAGGAAAACCTTTTATAGATGGAGAGTATATCAAAACTTGCTCTACAAATGTTTCTAAAGAACTCTTAGTTACAGATAGAATGGCTAAGATGGTCTCAAATGAAACTGACCAACAAATTGCAGATATTAACTCAGCTTCAGACGTATCAATTGCAGTAGTCTATTCTTGTGACACACAAAGTAAAACAAAGTTTGTTTTTTTGCGGTACTAAATTTCATCCAAAAGACCTGAAGAAGAACTTTAAGATAATTGTCTCTTAAAGGCCAGTGGACATTGCAGATTCTATTGTTAGTTATATGGGCAAAAAAATCAAATCCCACACACTAAAATCATGTCAATAACAATAGATGGACCCAAGAGAATGTTGGGTTCCAAAAAGTGATTTGTTTACATTTTTAAAGCTAAAAATAATCAACAGGTGATTATTTGTCACTGTGTAATGCACACATAAGCTCATTGTGCACAAACATTTCCAAAAGAACTAAGTCAAGCTATAAATTCAGTAATTAAGATTGTTAACAGAATTGTTAATTTAAAGAGCTTCTTAGTGAAACGAACAGTGAATATTCAGATCGTCTGTCTTTTTTTAACAATATGCGTGTAAGAACTAAAGCATTATACCAGGGGAGGAGTATAGACTTAGTACCTTAACTGAAAGTTCACTTGAAAGAAAAATGTTGTCTGACTTTACGTTAATGATTTTAAATGACCATGTAGCCTGCCTGGAATTCTCAACTGAAATGCTTGACGGCCGCCACCAAGTTTGTTTAACCCACAAACTTAGAAAGGGTTTCAGTCTACTACGAAATCACAAAAGAGTTCACTTGAATAAAAATTTGAAGTTTATTTTCTAAGTCACATTTTTAAAAATTCGGATTCTACAGTTGAGTAGGCGATCGAACAAACGTTTCCATAAAATTGCAGATTATGGAGAGGATAGAACCAACCGAAAATCCCTTTTGAAAATTTATAAGTTCATAATAGTTGTTAACACGATACTTTGGTAAAGAAAATCATTATGGCCGACACACGTTCTTAGCCTGGCTCACCGAGTTCCAGTTACCCTCCCGACACACACCAAAACTACCGATGCAGATTCATCTTACACAACGTTCCCAGAGTAAAGACAACCCCCTCCCCGGGGCTACCACTTATATAACCCATCCGCATGACATCAGGTATTCACCTACTTTCCCAAAATAGAATAAAATGATTGTGATTATAGAAAGTGTTCAAACTTTAACTGCATGTTTTAAAATTGTTTAGTGAGAATTCTCAAATAATTAGTTTGCTTATAATGAATTTAGTTTAACCGGCGCATTGATAAAGAATCCGAAAGTTCAGTAGCGGTTCCCCTAAATGTATGTTGAATTTACTTTTTAGGTCACCCTGCTGGATTGGAAATAATCTAAATAAAATTAGTACCAAAATGTTCTATATTAATTCCTGATTCCAGTTATGTAAATTTTGTTACAATCGTTGGTGAAATAGCAAAGCTATGAGTTTAACAAGATCGTGTCTGAAACGTATCAGAAGTCAACTTGGTTTATGATCAATAATTATTCTTGTTTTTTTTTTTTTTATATCGAAAAAGTAAAGTTATCGAATTTTTCTTTGGATTTAATTACGCGTTTTGACAGTAGTTTTATTCATGGAAGTGGCTTGGCTTAATCGCAATTTAATTTCGAAAACTACCACGTGTGGATTATGACGAAATAACTAATGTATATAAAATCTATTCTACAACATGTAATGTTCTGAAATTTTAATATGTTATACTAGATTTTTGGTCCTTTTAGGAAATCTACTTTTTAGTTTGAGAAATTATCGAAGACATATGATAAAAAATGTTGGAAGTGAAAGTGTGTTTACCTAAGTGTTTAAAAATTTATTTACGTAATTTACACGGTCTGAAACTACGGAATTTTAGTGAATTTAGTTTTCTTTTGAATTATTATTATTTTAAAATTACTTTACTTCATTTAAAAGTGTTAGGAATTAGTGGAATTCTCACGTAACAAAAATCCATTGTTTACAAGTTGGATAATAATGGATTACCCTATTCCAGGTTAGTTGAAAGGTTCTTTACTATTAAACAAAGTTTATTTAGTGCTTAAATTAAGTGTTAAGTGACTTAACTGTTTTTAAAACTGTATCTCTGCTGAGTTGGTTGCAGTATTAGCTTCCACATGAAACATTCCTCCCATAACCTGTACTTGCAATGAAACCTTATGTTTGAAGGAAAGCTTTCTCCCTCCCTTATACTTTAAGCTAAGCAAACTAGAATTTACCAACATTCTAAAGTGCTTATATGCAGTGTCATTCAGCAGGTAATATGCTAAAACCATTTGCTTCTTGGTTATAAGAAATCAAACTATTCCTTGGTAACAGGAGCGAACGTTATTCAGAATCAAAAGAAAATCACTGATTGCAAAAGTTAAATTTTATGGTGGACATAACTACACATCTGAATCATCTGATATTAAGCTGCAAGGTGGAGGAAGTATTGCATTTTCACTTCTAGGAGACATTATTATGAAATAAAAATTGTTCTTTTAAATAATGACATCATTAGATGATGGGTTATGCACCTCATAAAAAGAACATAGTGCTGAAAAGTGCAACTGCTTATGCATTGTTCTGCACAAGTTTTAATACGGCTCCTCATAGCTATTCATATCTTTCTCATCATGGCAATTGGCCCTACCAGGTATGATTTTATTGGAACCAATGTACACAGTATGGTCTTGACACAGTGAAATGTGAAAATTTCAGCATCTGTATTATTGGAGAGTGCACAAAGCAAGGATGGCAGTGCTACTGATTCAAAAATTATTGGAAAATATTATAGCCTCAACCACCCACTGGAAGAACCCCCACCTTACCTCTAGAAAAAATAACAGCATTTTGTATTTAACTATTGAGTCAGTGTTTTCCTCCTCTTCCACCCCCCCCCCCCCACCTCAGGACCTCGGCACTTTTGCTCTGTTCACCTTGGCTATCCATTCACATGGCCAGTGATGTACGTACATATGATTCCCACATTGTATGTCCATCCACACATGTGACTAAGGTTTACCAATGAAATATTGTAATATGTGTCAGTCTGTTTTGTGTTCATCACTGCCCTCCTAGCTTCACTAATATATTCAGTTTAATTTCCCTATCTTTCAGAAAACAGATTGTAATTTATTTAGCAAGGAACAGCAATTTTACTCAATTATTCTGTCAATTCGCACCAGCAGACTAGCCGGTATTGATCAGGGACTTGATGTTTTTTCCTGTTTAACTAAATTGTCATAAACATTCTCCATCACCATCACCTTTGACTGATTTCCCAACCATTTTCAAGATATTTGCAAAAAAAAAAAAAAAATACTGAATAGTTTAATACGTAAATTTTGCTGAAAAAGAGAGGGAGAGGAGTTGCATTTTTATAAACTAAATGTAGATAGTATTCGTCTTTTTGTTTTAAAGTATACATGTGCAAAGTTTCATCAAGATTGGATAAAAGTTGCAAGATTGTGTGTCACCACACAAACTTTAGAGCAATCTTTAAATTTCAAATTCGAATTTCTCAGTCACTGATTGTCTTACTGGGACCAGTCCAAAGCAAAAAAATAAAACAGTAAATTTATAGATTTTCATAATATCACCATCCACTTTGGCTAATCTCCCCACTGCTATCGATATACTTGCAAAAAACTAAACCATTCCATGTATAAATTTTCCTTAAGGAGGGTATTGGGGGAGAGGGGATTGAAGATTTCATAAACCAAATGTAGACAGTATTTTTCTCCTTGTTTAAAGATTACATTTCAAACTTCAAACATCAAGATCAAATAAAAACAGTGTATTTGTATAAAGAACGTACAACATATATAATAACCAGGAAATAATAGGTGCTAAGTATCGAATAGGAATTACAAAATATTATAGTGAAATGAACCACCACTTACCTTAGATGATGATTGCAAGGTGTGAACACATAAAAGGAACAAAAACACAAATAACATTGAGTATTATGGGTCTTGGCCATTTGTCAACAGGAGAACAATACAAAGGATGGGTGTTGTTGAAGACCGCCTCACAGAATATATATATTGGGTAACATTCGGTGTGCGCACACGTTCCGAGCCTAATGGCCCGTTTTTCTATTTGTGAGCAAGGCAGATGCCGAAATATTGTGTAGTTGTTTGTCCGCATTAGTGTTCTCTCATCGCATCCGTCCACTTTGGTATGTGGTGGGTTAATTTCCCTTTCTTTTCTTATTTAGAATATATATATAGACACACACACATCCATTATGATATATAGAGGGATTTGAAAGCAGTGCAGAAAGGCCATATGGCAAAACAACTAAATGAATGAAAGAGTAGGAGATACCATGCTGGAATGGGGAGATGAAGGAAATTGTAAAAAACAAGAAGAAGAATGCATGCCTAGATTTGAACAAAGAGAAATAGATGAAAGTAGGAAATTAATAGTATATGTAAAAAAAAAAAAAAAAAATGTAACAAAGTTGAAAAACCTTTACACGTAAGCTGGAAGATAACCTCATGGTGATAAAAAGAATGTTCTGTAGGTTTATTAGAAGTAGAAGGAAAATAATGAGAGATATCAAAATTTAAGTATCTGGGATGTAATTCACACACCAACACAACAGGTAAATAAGTAAAACAGTTTATAAAGGATGTGTGTGGTATTATTGAAAAAAATTTGCATAAAACTTGTCAAAAAGAAACTGAAGTCAAATTCTACAATACAATGCCAATCCCAACTATATTACGAATAAGTGAAACATGGGTCCTTAGGAAGAAATGTAGAAGCAGAATACAAGCCACAGAAATGGGTTTTTTTTTATGGTCTTACGCATCATCAACATCTAGGTCATCACAGGTGGAGAAGGACTGGGTCAAGAATGGGAAGGAGTACAGCCATGGCCTTTTGAAGGAACCATTCTGTTATTTGCTTGGAGTGGTTTGGAGAAATCGTGGAAAAACCCAATCCTGGATGGCTGAACAGTGATTCGAACTCACGTCCTCCCGAATGTGGGGCCAGAATGTTAACTGTTCTCCCACCACACTCAGTACAGAAATGAAGTTCCTGAGAAGTGTTATAGGGTGTAACAAAGCAGACCACATACATAATGCAGTAATAAGGCAGAAATTAGAGCTCTGCACAACTAGTGAAAAAATTGAAGAATATTAAAATAAATGGCATGAACATACAATCAGAGTCTTCCAATGATGTCTATAAGTATGAGCCTAAAAGTAGAAGAGACTTCCGAGGGACCATAACAGGCCAGGCAGGATAATCCATTAAGAAGAGGGAAAATAACAGTACTCATGAGGCTACTGAAAGGTGAAAGTTGAGATACAATTACATAAGCAGCTTATTTAAGGAAGAAATGGAAAGAGAACTTTGGAAAAATACTGCGTGTAGAAATAATACAAATGGCAGTACAGTGGCAATGAATGAAGTCACACAGATGAAAAAGGATATTATAATGTAAGAAGTGGATACAATCAAAGAAATTAAAATGGGAAAAGTGACTGGTAATGATTAGATATGTGTGGAAATGGCAATTGAAGCACGTCCTGTTGTTTTTCAGTGGTTATTTAGTTTGCTAAACTGAATATGGAATGAAAGAATTAGTGCAGTATGACTAGGTAAAAGAACTGGTAACTTCCAAAGAATTATGCCCAAATAACAGAAATAAAGGAAAGGTTAACAGAGAGAGGAATGAAGAAATGCCAGAAAGACAGTAAAGCATGACTTCCAATGGTCATATCAACAATGGATTCTATTTTATAGTATGAAGCTTTTAAGTAAAAAGAAATGTTAAGGACTTATCACAGTTGAAGAAGACGTATGGTCTGGACAATTATTTTTTTTTATTATGGCTTTATGTCTCGTTGACGTCGAGGTCATTAGAGGTGGGATGGGATTGGGGACAAGGAACGGAAAGGAATTTGGCCATGGCTTTTTGAAGGAAGCATCCGGGTGGTATTCACCTGGAGTTATTTGGGGAAACAATGGAAAACCCAAATCCGGCTGCCCGGATGGGGCTTCGAACCCATATCCTCCCGAATGCGAGGCCAGAACGTTAACCGCTCACCCACCACACTAAGTAGTCTGGACAAGGAGATCAGCAAGAAGAAACTACAAAATACACTATTTCATCATTCTAAAGTATGCGGTAGAAACAAAGTGAAAGGAAAGTAAAATTCAAATCAATGAGTAGAAGTTATTAAGAAGCATAATACAAAAGACACAGTGAAACTGTGAGAAATGAGAATTTCAGAAATAAACTGGAGTTGAATGGCTGGATGGAAGAATTGACAAATTAATATGGAAAGGAAAGATAAAATACACTCATTGTTTACCAACGTTGAATGAGAGCAGCAGTGACAAAAAAACACACAATCTTAACACTTCTTTCTACTCTAATATTGCCAAGAATAAATTAAGATGTTCTGAGCATTCAAAGAAAATGATAGAAGTCAGGTCGCCAAGACAGATGACTGAAGCTAGGATTTAGAGCAAGATAAAAGAGCAAAATGGTTGGTTTTTGTAAAGAATAATGTGGCTCAGAACACAATTACAGAAGAAAGCAGGCGGATGATGAAAGTGAGTTGGAAAAATGTCATTCATGACTTGTGGCAGGAGCTAGATAAGAGATGATGAATCTGATTCTATTAATCTAAATAGAAAGGAAAGATAAAATACAGTCACAAAAGTTAAAGGAAGGAGCAAAAAAAAAAAAAAAAAAAAAAAAAAAAAACACCCACACATATGGCATTCAATACAGCCCTATGAATGGTGATTTTGACCATTATGAGCTCAGTTGGGATGTTGGTTTTCAGAGTACCCCCTGAAATCAGATCCCAATCTGAATTCTGGAGATGAGAATTCCCTAACAACATACATATTTTGGCTAACAGTTGCTCCACAGACCTCAATCTCATGTAATATTCACTTTCCTCACTCTTGTGAAAATAATTAACTTGTATTGATATTTTATTTTAAAAAAATTGTTTTGGTTTTTATTTACTTTTACAGTTTTTGATAATGTTTTAAACTTGTTTAAATGTCCTCTTCTTACTTTGATTAAGTTCTTTCTCACAATTCTCACTAATATTGTGTTTGCTTCCCCACCACCTCCACTCTGATCAAAATGGTCAAAATCACCATTCACCAGTAGACTGCTGGTATGAGCACAAGCTCAGTAATATTTCTATTTTCTCAAAGAAGGGCATAGCCCAAATTATTGTGTTTTTTTTATTTCTGGTTTGTTTTTTGTTGTTGCTACCTTCTTCCCTTCAAATTTGGTGAGTGTTTGGAATAGTTTGTCTTTCCTTTCTATATAAACAGAGCCTCACAACATTTCCTCCTCCACTGTTGCAATGATCAATTTAAGAAATACGAATGATGTACCACAATTACTCAAGTTTGATAACTGAGGAAAAGAGAAAACAAATACTCAAACCTCTTGATTACTAAAAAATTTAGCAAAAATATACTCACTGTAGCTTGAGAAATGGCTCCATTCTGTTCTTTCATTGCCTGAGCATCATCTTCATCCTAAAACAATAAAGGATTTGTAGTCAATGCATCATCATACATTTATATTGGAGTATTTTATAAAAATGAGTACTTGATCCCAGAGGACCAGAAATGTGCCATAGTAGACCTGGCTCATAAAGGAGGCAAATAGAATTCACAATTATGGACCAATTATCTTAAGCTTACTAGCAGGTAAGATGACGGAGAGCTAGATATCCAATCACGTCATGAATATCTGAGAGGAAACAGAGTAGTTTGTAAATAAGGAAAATGGGTTTATATGAAGTTCTTCAAGTGAATCTCAGTCAGTGAACTATTTAAAGCTATATTGGATTAGATGGGTAACAAGGGCACTGGAATCTCTCCAAGGCATTTGAGAGAATAGAGAACGGTGGTGAATAAAGCTAAAACCATTTTAGTTAGTAGGAACTAGGGATGTAATGGAGCTCTGTAACCGTATCTGCAAGTGCGGAACTTTCACATGAAATTCTGCCTCTGCATCCGCAGCTTTTTGCGGATGTATAGCAGAGGTTATGTTTACATTGTAATTTATAGTATTCTTTTCTCCGTATATGAGATTTGGCCCATCATTACTTAGCTAACGACAACATGGTTGCTTTTTCCTACGATCTTGCAATAAAAGTAACAATGAACTGAATGGTTTTATTACCCAGGAAATTAATTTATAAGTATGAACTTGCATGTAAAGTAAAGTGGCCTATTCACATTCCCACTTACAGGTAACTGTGTAGAATTACCGTAGGATGAGCCCACCCATTCACACTACTAGAAATTGTCCAATAATATGTTCCAAGCAATCCTTTACACTCATACTTATCGCACACTCGTAGGATGTTTCTTCTAATAATGATCCAACGCCATAGCTTGTTGGACGGCAAGGACTGGTGTATGTCTGGGAGTACAACACCCAGCATGTCCTACATTTAGTCCTGCAACATCTTTCACGGCCCATCAATATTCCTTTATCAGATAATCGGATCATCGTAGGTCCTACAAGCTGTACTGTGAATGGGCCATTAGAGCAGTGGAAAGGCAAGTGGCAGTCACAGAGATGTGCGGTGGCATTCCTTGTGGTTGACGCTTAAACTAGTCGAGCCGCAAACTCATATGACAAAGATTGTTTTTTTGATGCTCACATGGTTATGTAAATAATTTAATTCACTTGCAAAATCAACCCCACTTCCTTTTTGTTGAAAGGTGAGGTAAAAAATAAATCAATTTGACAGTATTTTTTGTAAATAGACTTTGGTTATGAAAAAATGTATAATTAGGGATAAAAAATATACTTATTTTGATTTTAAGTTTATTTTTTATAAAATACTAAAATCTAAGTAATTATAAATTTATTTTTCCACCTCCACATCCGCAAAACAACTTGTGATGAAACCATGAACATTACGAATATTTTTGAGTTGGTGATGTGATCGCAGATATGCTAATAATGTCTTTGGAGCCAGTCAGTCTAGCATGCATTGATACAGTAGTACGGGGCAGTTGATGGCAGCTAGCGTGTTGGGGTCGCACGTGTGTTGAATTCGTATGTACGCTGTAATAACCTGCTATCGCAGTATCTTCTGTGTCCTGGGAACAATGCGGAAGTATTTTGTAGACTGTGTGTGTTGGTTCTAAGTGAAATGTTGTATTACAGAATGATTATGGTGAACTGCTACAGGACAGTACAACGTTTATTGTTTAATGAATATTAATAGCTACCACTATTTCCAACCTTATTTATACTCAAATTTGCAATCTTTGGTGAAGAAGATTAGTTTTAATGTCTGGTAGCTTGCTTTTGGATAATGTAACTTCAGACGAATAAAACTTAGTGAACTGTGAAAGCTAAGACGTGTGAGTGTTTCTCAGTAGCTTCTTAAATGTTCCCTTTGACTATTATTTAATTAATTATCCAATTAGCAACACTAACTAGACTTGTGACCACACAGCAACCAAATTATTTAATTAGAAGTAATGAGTGGTAGAGAAAAGCACTGAACATTGTGTTAAGCAACAAGGCTACACAACTGCAACAATGAACATTAGTTATTTTAAAGCCCCAAAGTACGCCAATTTAGTTACAATCTGAATCTGCGGATGTCAAGCACTGAACATCCACATTCGCAAAGATGACATCTGTTGCAATCTAGTAGGTAGATGAAGGGATTCCTATAAAAAGTCAGCATAGGAAATGCAGTATCAAAACAGGTGTAACTGAGAACAGGACTACCATATGGAAGGGAGTTGGAATTATTTCCATTCTTTATTCTAATTAATTATTCTGTTATGCAGTCGGAAGGTAGACAATTACAGATGGCATAATCACAACTTATAACAAAATGGTAAAGATGTTGTGTCTTTACAGTGTAAAGTAACCTAAAAATTTTGTAACTGCATGACAAAATTTGTTCTCAGAATAGAATTGCATATCATTTTTAAAGCCAGTTACTATGTTAATTCAAGCTAGAAAATCAGGTTTTTACAGTTTTTGAGATAGTATTTTCTGTTGCTTCAGTCTCGAGCACTCGCCTGGAAGGATATTTTTAAAAAATCATGTAAATTGAAGAACACAGCTAGAGACTTTAAATTTGCTAAATATCATATTTGAATACATGGAATTGTTTAGAGCCACTTTCAGATTGATTGCTTCAATAACTTCTGAAATATTAATTAGTTACATTCTGTTTGCGAATTTTATTTCACCTTTTTGATAATAGTAAACATGCCTTGAGTGATCTTAAATGAAGGGGAAACACATTAGGAGTAAAATACAAGTTGTTTCAGTTTCATAATTGCAAAATGATAAAAGTTATTATCAGGTCTTGGGTACAACAGGAAAATGATTTTTTTACAGCTAAACTATCGAAGCAACCAAATTTTTCATAAGGATAAAAAATAATATTTTTTAGATGATCTTGCAACTCTCAAAATTTCAGAACAATAGGAATATTTTTAGTTGTTAAGGTCAAATATCTGATGCAAGATATGAATCTGATCAGATTACCAGACTGTTCTCATGAGAAATGCAAAAGTCTTTGTGTTCCCATGTACATTTTCTATAAATAGTAGCCTGAACTTTTCCCCGTGGTCAGCTGGTCACTCATCCGCAAAGCATTCACTCACTCAGTCTGCCAGCAAGTTTCTTTTTGAGCACTAGTGTGCTACCATGTTGGCACAATGTAGGTTCACTCAGTCGGCCAAGTATAGCATGAGCATGACCGCACTATGATTTGTCACAATGTAGGCTCACTCAGTCTGTCAGTTTCAGTTAGAAAGCAACTATGCAGTTTTGAAGCAGTACTATTCACCATGTGGTGTGTCGAAATAACCTTAGTGTCAGTCGTCGGCAAACAAGTTGAACTTTAGAGCATGTTATGAACTTTTCTCTACTTTCATATGATAATTAGTTGGATTCAGAACAATGGGATTTGGTCTGGCCCTATCGGTTAATCGAATTTGCAACTTTATCTTCAGAAACATTGTCTGATGCCAGTTCAGTTTGCGACTTTGCTAACTTTCAAGAATATATTGCTTATTTACCAGCAATAGACTTGTGAACATTATTATCTATTACCCTTCCTTAGTTTGGGGTTTTATCAAGCTAAGAGGAGACTACATTAAGATTAGCAAAGCTAGAGCTGAAATTATCCAGGGTAATATGATCATGGTCAAAGTTGAGACAGAACATTGTGGTTAATCTCCCATGAACGTTTTAGCCTCACAACAGGAAATTTATTTCAAAAAGAGTAATTGCAATGTACATTACTTGTGATAGAGGAACTAAAACTGGATAATTTGGGATTTTTGTCTATCTGTTCACACAATAACAATAATAATAAAAATAATAATGGATTTCAATTAAACAACACAACAGTTAATATAGAACACATTTTCATCCTGATTAGTGCCATCAATTCTTAAAATAATTAAATTAAATGAGGTGAAATGATGCACAAATAGATGTTAAGTAATTCTTATAGATGTATGCAACTATCATTAGTTCCACCTAACAAGTTGCAATTTAATACTGTTGTGTAACATCACCTGCAGGTATGTTCAAAACATTCTCAAACATTCCCCTGAGGGATTATGTCAATTTGATGAGACATTTTGAAGTCACTCTCAACTCAATCTTTGGGCGAAGTTCTGGGTTACTGGAGCGACTGCCCACAGTAGTTAACATTTGTTGGTAATGTCATGGTTACATGCGCTGAATGCCTCTCTGTGCTGGGGTGTTGGGTTCAGAATCATGCTGGAGCAAGTTGGGCAGTAGGGTGGGAGGCGTTGTGGGAATTCACACATTGCATTGAGCTGGCTGGATATTCGCCCGCATTTGGTTATGATCTTAATGGCTCTGTCTCAGCCCTTTTAAATGACTAATAACTGGATTCCAAATTGGGATGATCTGATATCCCAAGTGTCTGTTGTGACAATACAGCTTAATGAGGCTGCTAGCGCAATCTTGGACAGTAATATTAATTATTCGTGATAAAATTTTAATGTTTGCATTGAATATACGAGGGTTTGCACGGTTACAGATCTTACTAGCCAGTGATTACTAGAGCCACTCAAACAGAGGTCAAACTTCTCTAATTCTCAGAGTGCTCAAACAAGTATTAGGTGTATTCCCTGTGGACTCTTAAATTAGAGATGAGAAGTCGGCTAGTGGACATTTATTGTCAATGTGACTCAAATGACATGAATAGAAAGTTTGCTAGTGCTGGAGACAATCGCGTCCGAAGTAAGTTTAACCCAATGAATAATATGTTTCTAACCATGTGACTAGCTCTTCTTTGAATTGTACGTTTGTATAGGTCAGCCATGGGCTTTTGAAGGAAACATCCCAGTATTCACCTGGAGTGATTTTGGGAAACCATGAAAAACTCAAATCTGGATGCCCCGCCCCAATGGGTATTCGAACTCGCATCCTCCTCTCCTGAATGCAAGGCCAGAGTGTTACTGCTCACTCGTCACACTCAGTAAAGAAATCAATCTTCTGTGACTGTATAAGTTTAGTATACAAAGAAAATGGAGTCAGTTGAAGATTATATTATTTCTCATTTATTTTTCCTACATACTGTATGAAACTGTTATTACAGTGCAGAAACAAGAACTATACATATTTTTAACTTAATCCTCATCAACACTAAGTTCATTAAAGGTGGAAAAGGAAAGGATGTAATTTGGCACAAGCCTTTTTTGAAGGAACCATCATAGCATTCACCAAGAGTGACTTCAGGAAACCACAGGATAACAAAATCTGGATGCCCAGAAAGGGATTAGAACCCTTCTTCTACTAAATGTGAGGCCTCAGTATTTCTGCTCACTTACCATGCCTGGTAATTTTTTGTCATTAAAGTTGTGATTCATATAGTCTACTGATTTTCTAAAACAAAAGGAAGAAATTCACTTACCACTTTGCAAGAGGATGGAGCCAAAGTGATGGTCAGAGCAGAAGGCTCTCTCTCCTCCAGACGTACAGACAACATCGATGCTGGGTCAGGGCCAGCCATATCTTCATCCAATTCATCCACACTGTCATCAGCTGGTTCTGTCTTAGGCTGTCGTAATGGGAACATAGTGGGGCATCCATCAGACTGAAAAAATAAGCAATTAATCTATTAGAAACACGGCAACAAATGTGGTCCTCTATGGTTTTATGGACAAGTGGAAGTTGTGGGTAATGAAAGTGTACTATCTGTAAAATTGCTTCTTACACATCAATGAAAGGAGTGTTAACAACAGGTCATAGCTTTCTTAACAGAAAATGCAACAAAAGTAAAATATTGGATATAAGGTTACAAATACAAAAATAAATTTTTTGACATAGCCTTTCATTAATGGAATAAGTATTTACTTGGCACAGTGATAACTATTGCTTTGGAAAGTTATGGCTTCTACCAATACTCAGACACGATTTCACTTATCATAATCCTATTCTTCATACATAACCGCTAACTTTCCAATGATATTTTGAAATTTCAGGTGTACATTCCACCAGTTTCAGCAAGAAATGTTTAAAATTATATAATGATACCAAGGAAAAAGGAAATGACTTTTAGTTGTGTAATAAACTTCAACATGTGCACACCTCCCAAACCATATGGCTCATTCCCTATCACATGAATAAGGTGTAAAACTGAACTACTGTATATGTTTTCGTTTGTCACATATGTTTATAACTCTTCCCAGCCTTCAGCTTCGGTGAGTGATGAGTTATTTTCCTTATCATTTGTTATTTAAAATTATATAATGGAAATATATAATAGCAAAACCACATTTCACACCTTATATAAAAGTCTAGTAGAACACTCGGCATTGTTCAGTGGCAGAATAGGAAAGTTCTGAGATGTTTTATCCCATTTGATTAGATTGACATAAACCTCATTTGTCACCATCCACTTTGGCAAACTTCCTTACTGTTTGAGATATTTGCCAAAACCTTAATAGTTTCACGTATAAATTTTGTTTCAGGTGGTAAACTGGGAGAGGGGCTGGGATTTTGTAAACCAAATTTAAACAGTACTTTTCTCTTTGTTTTAAAGTATACGTGTGTAAAGTTTCATCAAGATTGGATAAAAACTATGGATTTTCCTAAAGAACATACAAATATATACATACATATACATCTATGTTTATATACACAGAGATAAAACAATAAAACTCACAAAATAATGTCTGTCCTTCATAGCCATATCTCCTGTCTGCACCTTACTAGTGTGTACTCATTTTCCAGCTCCTGCAATGGAATAACAATCCAATGATAATTGCAGTAAATAGTGAAATGCTTAAAATTACTCCTGTGAATGTAAGAAGAAAGAGATAACAAAAATTCAAACAGCCTTTTCCAAATTGTGTAACCAGTTGTTTGATGAGTGTTCTAACATAGAAAAAAGACATCAAATTTTTATGAGTAAATGAAAACGTTAAAATGCAGATAAAATCTCCTATTAATTGTTTGTATTGAAATTTTATGACAACATACCATCTGCTATGGTTTGGGATGGTTTATGTCTGACTTTACTATTCCTCAACATTTATACACATCAATGCTAGTGTGTAATATGTAAGATACTCAGTTTACTGTTGTCTTTTCCAACAGGGAGGTCATTAGAGTAAAAAAAATGTTGACAAAGTAAAAATAAAATTTGTAACAGAACCCTGAACTGTGTTATTTTGAACACTGTTCTGAAACCAGATTGACCTCTTTTACTGTAACACGGTCAAAATACAAATTAAGGACACTGACAAGTTTCACATTCCAGAAGTCATTCGTCAGTAGAAATCATATGAATTGGGGTGTGCAAGGAAATAATACAAAGAAAAGGGTTCTGCTGTTGGGTAGTAGCCTTGCAAGAGGTTTAGATCCTCTTATTAAGGATCAGTTAGCCACGGGCTACGAGGCCACAAGCTTTTTCCAAATCTAGTGCGACATTAAGACAAGTAATAGAGAATATAGGTTCACTTTGTAGGAGTTTCACTAAGGATGATAGAGTAATGATAGCAGGAGATACAGCAATAGTATTCGTAGGAATGTTTGTCAAGGTATAGAGAATCACCTGAGGAAAGTGGTGAAGGAGATGCAGCATACCAGGGTTGAGCTCATGCTAAGTTGTCATGACTGGCCACAGCTTAACTACGCTGTGAGACGAATAAACGTGGAAATGCAGGAAAGGGCATTTGTTCTGTCTTGGGGTTGTACCTGTGGACACCATTGGTAGGTGTGGTTTCACTAGGCATGCCTACACCTAAATAGAAGAGGCAACGGGTTACTTTCTGAGTTGTTAGTTAAAGCTATAAGGGAGCCCTTTTACAGTGATCATAAGGTCAGGAGTGTGTCTTTTTTATGTTAGGGGCTGCTGGTGATGGAATGGAGATAGATGATCAAAGGGGTACTGATTGTAGATCCATCATGGGAAAAATCAGAAACACTAAGAAAAATGGTGAATATGCTGAAAAGATGGGAGCAGAACTGGGAAGGTGAAGGTTAATGCTGAAAAAATCAAGCAGAAGTATAATGAAAATAACAGAATGTTTAATCTTAATAGAGATACATGAACCACAAGCAATTATAGGGGTAGAGTCTTGTTTAAAAAAAGAATTACAAAACATTGAGGTTTTCTCAGAGATAGAGGAGAAATTTGTGGAGGGGTACTTAAACTGGTTAGCAAAGACTACCACAGTTAACTGGTATTGATAAATCATGACCATGAGTTACTTTGGGTAGAAACTAAATTCATACTCAGAAATAAGAGTAGAATGGTCCATATTGACAGAGAATAAATTTACCAGGTGTAAACTGGGTAGGAAATAAGAATAATAATTCAAGGGAACAGAGATTTGCAAATACCTTAGTAATGGAAGTGGCAAAGCAGAACACAAGAAGATGAAAAATGTTGGATAGCTTCCTAATAAAGTCCAATTATAACCTTGTGGAGTCTCAAGTAACTGATGGAATAAGTGATCGTGAAGCAGTTCTGATGGGTATTAGAGTATTCAGGAAACATGTGGCCGAAATTGAAGGGAGAATTAGGAACAATTATAAAAAGGCACAGTTTCTAAAACTGAAGAGATATTTCAAGGAAAGTTTCAGCAACTGGAAGGGTGGCATAAGTACAGTGGAGTCAAAGTGGGAAGAGTTCAAGGAGAGGGAAAAAAATTGTGAAGAAATATTTATTCCTAAACAGAAAATGGAAGAGAAGTTTGGAACATTGATACTATAACAGGGAGGTGAGGTTGCTAAGAAGAGAACACAACAGAGTTAAGAGACGGCAAGGCAGTAGGGAATACTTTAAACTACTTAATAAGGAATTAATAATACCAAAGTGGCTAAAAATAGGATTATGAAAGATATTATTGATACAGGGGGACCACTGATGAATGGATCTAGAAACTTCTATGACTATGTTAGGAAACTGAGGGGAAGGGAAGGTGTGGAGATATTCAAGATAAGGATGGAGAAGAAGTGACTGGGAATTTTTAAAAGGCAGATATTTTAAGTAACTGGTTTAGTGAGACCATTTGAGACTATGACTCAAGAATGGGAGGGTGTAAATCAGAGAATAAGCTTGTCCACACAATTAGAAATGAATGAGTGGACTAACAAATTTGAAATGCGTTCCAGATATCATTAACGAACTAGGAAAGCTAAAAAAGCAAAAACAGCATTAGGTGCAAATGATTATCTTGGCATTTGCATTTATTTCAACTTCTTGATTATTCAAATAAAAATAACACAAGGGCAAGTTTCTAAGAAATGGTATTTTTTATTCTGGGGTAGATAATATTACTACAGATGCCTTAAAGATAGCAGGATGTGATGTTGTACCTTATCTTGAAACATTTTTTAAATCGAGTTGGATACTTGCTGCTTACCAGAGAACACGAAAAATGTGATAGTAGTACCAGTCGATAAAGGAGGGATGACTGATAGGATCTAAAATTACAGGCCAATCAGTTTGACATCAGTGGTAGGTAAATTAATGGAGAGATTGATATGCAATCACAGCACAAAAGTCTGTGATGAAGGCAAGTGGTTTTCAAGTTAACAACATATGCAAGGATATTCATGCAAATTTATTAGTAGTCTATATGCAAGATATTTAGGATGGAATGGACAAGGGAGGCCAAATTGATAGGGTAGCAGTAGAACTCTCAAAGGCTTTTGACAGAGTGAAATATAAAATAGTGATAAATAAGGTAAAAATTATTGGACTGGAAGAAAAAGTCATTTGCTGGGCAGAAGAATTCTTAAAAGATAGAAAATAAAAAGTTAGGGTAGGATATGCAGTATTAAAAGAAGTGGACATAAAAATGGGAATGCCTCAGGGTTGTGTATTGGGACCATTACCATTCTTTATTTCTAATGAATGACTGAGTTGATGGTCTTCTATCAGAAATTAGGTTGTTAGTAGATGACATAGTGCTATAAATACGATCAAAATGGTAGAAGACTGTGAACTCCAGGGTGATCTGGGCATGATATCTACCCGGGTAGGTCAACATGGAAAGAAGAGTCATCTTATTATCTTGATTCGGAGTACTGATAAAAGCCACAGCATGATGACTGAAACGTTAGGTTTTAATAAATCGACAATGCTCCATCCGGAGAACCAAGATAATACGTACAACAACCGCGGAATTCTATGCATACACAAGAGTTAGCTTATTAGGTATACAGACAAAAAACTGAAGACTGATTATGAATATAATATGGGGAAAGAGTTGCTTGGTGAAGATTCAAAAAGTAAATATATTTGATAACCAACTCAACTGGGCAAATCACACTGGACAGGTGGAACGAAAATGCTTCAAAATCCTTTACTTATTGGAGAGGGTGATGAGGGGATGTACCAGGGAAGTAAGGGAAATGGATTACGAAACTTTGGTCAGACCATTGCTTGAATATGATGGTGTAGTATGAGGGCCTCATTTTTGGTACCAAATACAGGATTTGGAGAGGGTGCAAAAAAGGGCTGCTAGATCTGTCTCTGGAAATTACCACAGAATACAATCAATAACTGATATGATAAAGGAGCTGAAATGGGATTCATTAGAAGACAAGAGGAAGGTGAAGAGAGTCATGGGAATGCACAAGGTGTATATGATGATGAAACTTGGAAAGATATTGGTGGAAGAATTAGGACTAGAACACAATTTCATGCATAAGAAGATTTTCTTTTGCAGGTAAGCGGGTCAGGGATTGGAATAAATTACCAAGAGAAATGATGAATAATTCCCCAAAAACACCAAAAGAATATAAAGTTGAAATTAGTAGAGGGCAAAATTAGGTGGGAAAAGGAAAGGGGAAAAATTAATTTGTAGGAGTATTGCGATCAGAGCAAGCACTCCATCACAATTAAATTAAATCACAAAAATATTAAATTAAAATAAAGATGTGAGCCAATGACTGCCCCACATTTACGTTAATGACTTGTTACTACTTTTTACCCAATCTTCATCCTGGTCTCATCACCAAAGTATCTCTTACATTTTATATGCCATAATCTTGGCAGATATGGGGATCCATAGGCAATAAGAATTCCCTTAATTTAAAGGAAATAACAAGAATAAGACTAAAAGATTTGAATAAATACAAATTAACATTCCTAGTGTTTTTATCTACAAATTTTCTTTTGATTCGAGAAGGGAACTTTTCAGTGTATTTCTAAATCAAGCCAAAATTAATGAGAGTTCAATTAATCTTGATGCTGGTATTTCTATATGATCATTTCAAGATGCAGGTCTTAAGATTTGAAGATGAAGATTTTAATCTAAATCAGAAGAATGCTCTGTGATTGTTTATTGCAAAAATTTTCTGAGTAGACAAGAGGCTCAAGGAAATAAAATTTGAGAATAGTAAAGTTAATATGGGGACCTATTGATTACTTTTCTTTATGGATTATTGCGAAATGCTATTATCGACAAGCAGTGATAAAATATTTGTTCTTGAAAGTGACAATATTTAATATTCTGTGGTTTACATAAATCTGTGTTGACAGTTAACATCCAATGAAACGAATCGCACCTACAATGAGTTAATAGATGGCCACATAGACATATGTTCTAATTATTGTTATTCCTGCTACTGTCAAATTCGTTTAAAATTTTGATGGCATTTCTTTTGGTGCAAATGAATGCTTCTATATTTGCGTTTATTTCAACCTCTTGATTATTCAAATACGTATATCATAAATATGACACAACCTGATACACTAAGGACAAGTTTCTAAGAAATGGCATTTTTATTCTATTACTGCCAGTTCACTCTCAAACTTTGACACAGTGAATTCTAAAACCAAGCCGGCCAGGAAATTACTAAAATATATTTTTAATATAACGTATATAACCTTCCTTTCATCTTGTAATGTGAAATTTCGAAGTCTATTAACGCTTTACTACACTTATAATAACTTGTTATGCCACAATTTTGACGTATCTGTCATTTAGATACATACGAAGATAGTGGATCCAGACGAAAATTTTCCGTCGACGTTAACCCGAAATGTCACAATCGATACAAATGGACTCTTCTGTTTGCAGAGTAAAATGTGACATTCACATTAATAAATTATAATGTTTTGAATATCTCGCTATGAGCACGGGAAAAATTATCAAAATGAAAATTATGTTAGAATTTCATGTCTATAAATATTTACTGTCGAATAAAGAATTTCTCAGATGATTGAATGTGGCGCACACTCTGAATGTATACTAAAGCATGCATAAATGATGATTTTTTTTAAGTGAACAAAATAAATTAGCATAAATTTCAGTTCTAAGGGAACTAAGTGATTTATTACGATACAAATGATTTATTTGTAAACAACAAAGTGTCAAATCTAGTTTCCACTACTGGTAGCAGAAATTTTTTTTGTTTTTTTTATCGTTTTGGTTTTCCCAACGTAAAATTCGGCATATTAATCGAACTACTACAACAGCTTATTTAATTCTTTAAATTAACCATCAACGTTTCAATATAAATAACTGTTATATAACTTTTAATTTATTTAATGTATGATATAAAATCGGATTCGATAGCGTATCCGCGTAAGGTCACTATGCAAAAAATAACCGCACGTTTTATAAATGAAATTATTGGAATTTATTGCATTCTACCTTACTTTGCTTCCCACACAACTACAGTATCTGATTTAATATAATTGTGATAGAGTATTTCCCTTCATACCCGTTTTCCTATTTCATGATAGTGCCTTCTTTTTTTAATCTTAAAACTCACTCATTTCACCAATCTTAATGAATTTTAATGTTACATTTTGTCAGTGTTTGTCGTTACTTAAAAGGAAAAATTTTTGCTCCCCCTTCTGCCTGAAATCAAGTATCAGCTTGTGGTCATATTAATTTCTTCTCTGCACCCACTGCTCTTAATTCTTCTACTAATATCCCTTAAGCCTCATCTTACACAATCCTAGCACTCCTGTCTTCCAATGTATCCCAGCCAAGGTTGTGTCTATCGCATTAGTTATTGATTGTGTATGCTCCTCATACATATCTAGTTGCCCTTCTTTGCAACACCTCCAACTCCTGATACTCAAAATGTTGGTTAAGTATTACGCCACACCCAGTAGGTGTAGAACATGCAAACAAGTACCAGTATGCCTCCTCGATAGGATTTTTTTGTTGCTTGTAACTTTACACCTTATCGACATTAAGGTCATTAGAGGCAGGAAAGGACTGGGGATAATGAGCGGGAAAGTATTCGGCCATTGCCTTTTGAAGGAAGCATCCCGGCATTCACCTGGAGTGGTTTGGGGAAAGCATGGAAAATCCAAATCTGGATGCCCGGATGGGAATTCAAACCCACATTCTCTTGAATGGGAGACCGTTCACCCACCACACTCAGTGATTTTTTTATTATTACATTAACTGCAATGGAGCTCATGCCTCGTGGTAATTTCCCTACATACCTAATTATGGTTCTAGCATATTTTTACCCTAAATTCCTCACAGTCTGAGATATAAGAATTAAAAGTAATGTATTAAAGGAAAAAGATGACCATGCACTCAATTTCAGGCACAAGGGGCTGGGAAGATTTCAGTTCGTAGATAAGGGGGTCTGGGATTGGAATAAGTTACCACGAGATTTGTCGAATAATTAACAAAAAATGTGGAAACAATTTAAAGTTGAAATTTGTATAAAAGTAGGTGGGTGGGGGAGGGAGGAATGGATGTGTCAGGAAATTATTACCAGATCATGTGCTCCATCAGAATTAAATTAAAAAATATAATGTTCTTACCTCCTTAAGTATTTTGTTGAAGTCCTTCACTACTGTAGCTACAAATAAAAATTTTCCACTGCCTTCCACCTAACATCAATTGCTAATTTATTATCATAGTCCTCTCTTGTTTTCCACATGCTGTCACTAAATCTGTACCTGTATCTATCCATGCCCCATTACCAGTACACACGGGCCATAGCAACCCACCAGATTCCCTGCATGTTTTAAATCTCTACCACACTGCTTTGGGAAGAAACACAGGACTAGGTTCAGATCCCATGTCCAGCATTCCAGCCATCCTGATTCCAGTTTAGGCAGTTTTCCACAATCTTCTAGATGAATCCTGGGACAGTCTCCAATCTCCTCCACATAAACTACACATTTCAAAAACAAAAATCCTCTTAGCACATAAAACACAAGCTAAACATTTTACAAACAGATACCAACACATCCACCAATCTTATGACAGGCCTAGCAAGATGGCAGTAGATGGGACTTCACTTTGAAAATAAGCACTGCCTCTAGAAGTGGATGTGGCAAACCCCAGAATGGTGATAGTTCTTTCCAAACAGTACCTCAATTTCTTTCCTTTAATAGGATGCTGTCTTGCCTCACATACAAAATTGTTTCTGAAAATACATACTGCAAAACAGAGAGGTTTCCTGTTATAAGACCTGAGGTATGTGACATGTTGAAACAATTCTGTGGCATCACTGTCGAAGTGACTGGAAACTTTATTGTCATCTCCAGTTCAAGAGAATCAGTTACATGAAACCCATATATAACAGCTAGTGACATTCATTGTTTCAACAAAAGGTAAATAAAATAGACCATTCTTTCATTTGTAAAAATGTCTACTCGAACCCACAGCATAGCTACAACTGAACTTTAGATTGCTGCAAATATTCTAAAAACTACAGATGTGGTATTACAAGTAACAGTATCTCACAGCAATATTGAACCATGTTTATAATTTAATGTGTGCATCAAGCATGGTTTGAAACTGGAGGTGACTGGGTTGAGCGGCTGTCTAAATCAGATTTTATTTTGTAAAAAAATACTTAAACCCAATATGCTCATTGTATACAATATATTTTTTTAAAAAAATTCTTTTTTAATTGGAATGTTAAATTCCTTCCCCATTTACTATTATGATTTACAAATTTTAGTTCTAATTCCTTAAGTATTCTTGGAAATTTTAGATCTAAATTCATCAAGCGTTTATGGAAGATTATTCATCAATACGCTTGGTACTTTGTTCCTATCCTTGACACTCTTACCAACAAAAGAAAATTTTCCCACTTCCTTATGCATGAAATCGAGTGCAAGCTTGTGGTCATGATCACCTTTCCCCTTCCATGCACTATTCCTAATCCTCCGAGCTCCATTGCCAACATATGTCCTGTACATTTCCAGCACTCTCTTCACTCTCCTCCTTTCCTCCAATGAGTCCCAAACCAACTTCATTATCATATCAGTTAGTGACTGGGTGCTGCGATAAAAAAGATTAGTTCACCAGATTAAAAGAACACATGAAAATGTACAGTGTTTAAGCAAATGCTGGAATGATCCCTAGACCATAATCAAACAGTAACTTACTAGGATACAAATAATGATTTGTTTCTTTGATTATTGCAGGCCATTTTCTTCCACAGTTGCTTGTTAAACTAATTATTATTTAGTAAAAACGCCAATACAACTGTTGTCTGATATTCTTTATTTTTCGGACGCGTTTCGCCTCTCGTCGAGGCATCCTCAGCGTACAATTTTTCTGTAATATGCGATTAGTTATAATTTGTTTCTTGTCTTTATTTTTTTATGAATCTCTGACATTGGTTAACCTGTAGAAATACAAATAACACCTTTTTCTCAGTTCTAGTGGTATTCTGTTCTCAGGTACTACCAGGATTTTTTCTCTACTGTTTAATTCTTTTGGTATACAGTCACTCAACAGCAGCATCACTTTTCCTTGTGTAAGTAAATTGGACATTTAATTTAAAGAAGGACCTTCTTATGGGTTTGACATAAATTATCTGAAAAGTAGTTTATAAAGATAAAAATCTTTGATATTTGTGAGATGGGGCTGCAATTGAAGAGAGAATGTTTTGTAATGGATTTGCATCTTCAATAGAGGATTTTTTCAGGCTTTACATTTAATTGAGAGCAGTGCTGGTGAAGGCATGAGTGTTTTGGAGCACACCGTTAAGTGCACATTGTTGCAGACACAGCAGACACCACCTACATATTCAAGGACATGATCAATTACAATTGCAGTGGGCACAAGATTAGAGATGGATAAGAGAGCAGCTGAAGAAATAGTAGGTCGACTGGTGAAAACTAAAAAGGAAGTCATGTCGGCCCTCCCACAAGATTGGCAACATCAATGGAATATTAGCAGTACAGGGCAGAGAACATGGCATCCTTCCCGATGGCAAAGAATGGTTGGAGATGCAACAGCTAAATCCGTCCACTGGCTTAATACACTTCATAACTAGGCATGGTTCTTATAATAGTAACCCAGTAGGGGCCTCAAAGAATTGTCTACAGTGGAAGCTACACCCGAACATGTGGTTCTCGAATGCATTCTTCTTGTGGAACACAATGTGAGGAACAAATGGGAAAAAGAGGTAAGAAGTATCATTAAAAACAGGGCTGACTGCAAAATTCTGAGTCAAATAGCAGACAGGATTTCTATGCATTACAGAACAAGACACCTGTAGCAGGTGCAAGAAGGCACAAACAACAGAGAACTTAACAATAAAGCACTGCATTCACTATTAAAGGATGTCACAATCAGGCACCAGAACGATAGCACCCTCTAGAAACCGACTCACCTGTCTATTCCAGAAGATCCTTCTTTCTCCTTAAAATTTCACTGCATTCAAGTCTGTCAGTGTATGGCCTGTGGTGGCTAGCATTATCCCATCAGCGGGAATGTATAATGCCCACTAAGTGGCCCAACCATTAATTACCAAATGCTGCTTGCCATGATGAAGGGAAACAAGGAGATTAATATTATAATTGTTTACTTTTCTCACATTAAAAAAAATTGAAAATGATGCAGCAGCAAAATGGAAAAGAGACAGCTTTTAAATTAAGTTCCTTTCATAAGATATAAAAACAATTATACAGGAGGAAATAAACTGTAAATTGATAGGACAAAGGAGATGTAATACATCTCTTCAGCACTATATCGACCCAAATAGGATTTGGGATTCACTGCCACCAGAAGTCAATGGCAACCCCTCTGAAGACCCAAGATGGTCTTGGCCATTCTAGAAATCTCATTTGATGAGCCATACCTCAAGAAATTCCAGAGGACATGAATCCTATTGAAGATCTGTCCTAAAAGCTGGCTTTTATACTGTAGTTAGCAGTAGTGTAGTACAAATTGTAGTGGTGGTGGGTTAATTAAAAGATTATGTTACTAATATTACTTTCTTCTATTGAAATTTAACCTATGTATAGTCAAGTACTCAATTTTTTCTAATAAAACACCTATAGTTACAACAGTACTCTAACTTTAAACAATTCATTTGATTTTGCTAGGTAGTGGAAATCTATGTGACACTTTATTCATATTCTGACTGTAAATATCGCCTAATTTAGATAGTAGATGTTAGGCTGTAAAATAAAAAATAATATATAAAAATGCAAATATCATGGATGTTCAGACTTTTACTGTACTAAACAAATGTTTCTGGAATAATTAAAGCATTTGTTTTAGTTTTGATGTTTGAGTTATGAGTAAGTTATTTCTCTATCTTATATTAAAATTAAATACAGGCTGTGACTGTTCTTGTAAAATGCATGTTTAATGTTTTTCTGTTAAGTTTTTTTAGTGAAAAAATTGAACATTTGAGATTTACTTCAAAAGTACTTTTAAATAATTATTTTGTATGTTGAGGCTCTTAGATTTCTGATTTTGTGGAATTACTGTAGCAAGCACTCTTTTATTGTGTCACAAGAGCTTAGAGTTCAATGCAAGGACTTTACGATGTTGATATGTTTACATATACTTTATCTGATTGAAAATTAGACAAAATATACCACAAGTGGCAACAATTTATCTTACCATTCATAGTTGTCTCACTTCTTAAAGTATCTTTCTTACTTCTTTTGAATATTGAAGAAATAATATCATCTTAAAATGTGCAATGCTGCTTTCTATAGTAACAGGATAAGGAAGGATAGTGAAAATAACCTTTCGTTTACTGCAGATAAAGGCAGGAAGACCAGGAAAAACACAGAAAATTTATTTATTTTACTTCATCACATGTGTTATGCTTTCCCACAACTATCATTGGTCAACTTTCTTCCCCCAACCACCACTGCAATTCCTACCCTACCTGCTTGGTTTATCTTCATTCATGTGATTTGTCTGAATGCATACACATCTTTCCCCTTGTCATATATCTCACCTCTATCAAGAATAAGGTTATTCACTGAAATACTGTAAAGGTATTGGTGTTTTTTCTTCTGACCATTCTTTCTTCATCTGTGGTAAGTGGTAGGTTATTTTTCATTGCCTAATGGCATTTGCATAGAACCAGAAAAAGCTACTAACTATTTACTGACACAAGCAGCAGGCAAAAGTGAGATGCACTTAATAAATGGCTATCATGGCTTTATGAGTCAATTTTGAGTGCTTGTCGTTAATTATAAGTAGAATTAATACATTTTTGGATGTTAGAACAGAAAAACTATATTGTAACTGAAAAATTATTATGAGAGATTGAAATACTACAGTTAAAAAGTTTATATAATTTTATTTAATTGAAATGATCGTTCTTTTATGTGTATCATTATTTTTTTCAGTTAAATACTTTGTGTGTAGTGTGCCCAAAAAAAATAATGAAATAAGTATTTAAGCTTTACAATATAAAACTCCAAAAGTGGAATAAATACACCATACATATTTCAAATTATACCTGGAGCATGTTCCTGGAACTAATCCTAGGAAAGCTAGTTATACTTTTTATTCCTGTCTTCAGTCTGTCAAATGGTTTGATGCAATCATCCATATCTTCTTATCATGAGCTAATCTCTTTGTCTCATCATATCTGTTAGATTACAACCTACATACTAAATTGCTTGCTTCCTATGTTCTAAACTTGGTCTTCAACAGCACTTTTCTATAGCTGTTCCATACACCTCACTCTCTCACTTTTAAAAAAAAAAAAAAAAAAAAAAAAAAAAAAAAAAAAAAAAAAAAAAAAAAAGTCCGCCATCTCTTCTTTCAGTTACACTTTTCCACAAAGTTATTTCGCTCACTCATTTCCAAAACACTATAATTAACTTTCAAATTCCATCCAATAACATCACATTTCAAATGCTTCAAATTTTTTTTTGTTATTCCTTGTAAATTTACTTCCTAAATAACTACATGTATATGTAGCCAAGGTGGCTCTCTTAAGTTGTCACTGACATGGCAAGTTAAACTGGAGGAGTGGAGGTAAACTTCAGAGTTGTGAAACATTTTTCAAATTTTGAAATGTCAGACTAATCAACACAACATTGCTAATGCAGTTAGCAGCTGTATGTTCAGGTGCTGCAAGGATAAATCAAGTAATATTAAATGCCGACCTTTTAATTTGGCGTGCCCTAGTGTTGGAGAACTATCACATTATCAGCAGTCATTGTATGATGGAAAAAGGCACAAATTGGCAACCATGTTGAGATTCATATGGAATAACCATTAAAAAGCACCAACCAGCACTAGCAAACAGTTTAAGTTGTTATGTTCTTGGAACCAAATGTAAAACTTTCTTCTGATTAAGGAGCATTTCAAGCTAACCACAACCATTAAAAATCAAATATCTGGAATTGGCAAGTAATTTAGATTAATGTGCCCTGTCAATCAGTTCTATTATGGCCACAGCAAACCTGGCACCTTTATGCTGGTCATTTGTCTGGACTCAGCAAATGGAATATCCTCAAGAAAGTATTAACATTTTTCCGTTCGCAAACTAAGTATTGGAATGACAAATTTTATTTACAGTGTAGTTTGCTCTCATATTTCTTCACAATTCATGTGGTGGGTTGGGATGTGGTCTTCCCCCTTACCATGTCTCACTTCCTACATGACTAAGGTTTGTGTTAAACTTCAGTGTGTGCACACCTCCCAAACCACATGACTAGTTTCCTACGGCATGAACAAGATGTAAAACCAAAATATTGTGTATTCTAGTGTTCGTCATTATGTGTTTCATTCATTGCAGCCTGATGAGTCATTTTTCCTTTCCTCGTAATATAAGGTTTTTAACCGAAGTATAGTAAAGTTGCTTGTGTTCTTTACATGTTAATTTCGCTCTCCTACATAAATCTGTAGGTACTGACCCATTATTTTTCGTTATCCTATCTTATTTTCAATTTCTTCAGTTATAGCTAGACAAAAGTAGACAATGACCATTCTTGCAGTATCTGAGAATATAAAACACAGAATGTAAGAAAACATTGTCCTTTACCATTTGATGCTATTCATCAATGCGACCTATACCTTTATTATACTCAAGCATGCAAAATTCTTTTAATATCATCAACTATCTTCTTTCTCCCTCTCTACCTCCCCCCCCCCCCCCTTTTTTGCTTAAGTCGGTTGCTCAGCATTTGAATATTTTGTACAAAGTAGTAATTTTTTTTATACCAGTAACCCATATTAGGATAAAGTTTTCACTACTCTATTTTTTAACTGCATTAAAGGAAGTACTGTTGGCATTGATATAATTTTTCAGTAACTTAATGGATAATTGTGTTGATAAAAACCTGTTACCTAATAACATAAAATGTACGTTGTCGTAGCAGGGGGAGAGGTGATACTCCCATGTGGCGCATCCCAGGTGGCGGATAGGGAGGTCCTAACCGGTTTACCAGTGGACTTGAGCGAAATAAAATAGCTCTCGCGGACGAAACACACCACAGTCAATGGCCTCAATGGCGGAAGAGGAATAGGATTGTTCCCAACGGCAGAGAGGGCGGAAGAACCACACGTTCTGGAACTAACCCCTCCAGTACTAAAAAAACTGGGCTTCGGTCCAAACAATTTGATTCTCAAGTACCATGAAGCGTGGCAGAAATCAACATATTACCCCAGGTGGTAACCAATCCACTGCTGTCAGGGACAGTACAACCAGACTTTCGGATTCTGGGGTGTCTGGTATGACACGCGAACAGAGGATATCGGAGACCTCTGGCCAATTTCGTCCTAAAAGCAAAACTTTTTTTGGAACACTGAACATAAACACACTCTTGCAAGCAGGAAAAATTACATGAACTACAGGAAACCCTAGACAAACAAAAAAATTTGATACCAGCAGTTCAAGAAACAAGACTAACAGATGAAAATGCAATGGACTTTGGCAATTACAGACTCTTCAAAAGTAAGACTAACAAACGAATCCTGAAAAATACTCCACATTTAGGAATCGCTTTTGGAATTAACAAAAGCATACTGAACTCTGTAACAAATGTGAAATCCATAAATAACAGACTAATGACTATCTCTTTCAAATATACAAACAAAACATACACACTAATCAATGCGCACATGCCAATCAACAAGGATAATAAAACAGATCGTGGAAAGATATATTAATGCTGGGAAACACTAGAAGAAACGATATACAACATCCCACAAAGCCACATCAAAATCTTAGTAGGGGACTTTAACGCACAACTAGGAAGAGAAAGAAGATACAGAAAAACAATTGGAAAATACCCGGTTCACAAATGGACCAACCAAAATGGACAGAGATTAGTTGAACTCTGCAATAGATTCAATCCAATAATCATGTCAACAAATTTTAAAAAGAAACCATCAAAACAGATGACCTGGCGAGCACCAAACTCACTCTTAGGTGAGTTTCAAATCGATCATGTAGCCATCTCATATCCAAACCACAGAGAAATTTTGAATGTCCAGGTTACAAGGGGTGCAAACATAGATTCTGACCATTACTTGACAAGAATTAAATTAAAGTTGAGACCACAAAGGATCATCAAAAAGAAACCATCAATTCCAAAATTTGATGCAGGCAAAATTCAACCTTCATTTACAGAAGAACTGGACAGAAAGAAATCAGAAAATTGGCAACAACTCAAAACCAAACTGATTGAAACAGCACAAAAACTAATCCCACAGCAATAATGCAGAAAACACCCTTGGTGGAACGAGCAATGTGACCAAGCAATTAAAAAGGACGACATCAAATATACATCAAATGGAACAACAGAAAAACAGATGACAACTACATAGAATACCTGAAAAGTAGGAAGGAAACAGCAAAATTAATCAGACAAATCAAAAGGAAATATGAAAATGGGCAACAGCTCGAAATTGAGAAAGACTTCCAGAAAAACAATACACGCAATTTCTACAGAACTTTCAAAAAATAACTCACAAGATACCAACCAAAAAGCCTCTGCTTTAAAAAAGAGGACGGACAACTGGCATTAAACAATAAAGAGAACTGTAATGCAGTGCTCGCAGAGTATTTTGGAAAACTCTTAAATTGTCCCGAACCAATACAACGATTTGCACCACAACAACCTAAAGAACAAAATCCAAATTCATCACCACCTGATGAAAATGAAATTGTTAGGCAAATCAAAAGACTCAAAAACAACAAAGCAGCTGGTGAAGATGGAATCACTGCAGAGCTTCTAAAATCAGCGGGATCAAAAACTATAAAAGAGATCACAAAAATGATCCAAGACATTTGGCAAACAGAAAAAATTCCAGAAGATTGGAAAAATGCGTTAATCCACCCTTAACACAAAAAGGAAGACAGAGCAAGTGTTAATAATTACAGGGGCATCTCACTGCAGTCAGTACCATACAAAATTTTCTCCCAGTGTCTCCTCGATAGGGCTCAACAACAACTAGAACCCAGGATCGGAGAATATCAAGCAGGATTTAGACCAGGTAGATCTTGCACAGAACAAATACTCAACCTAAAACCTATCCTCAGACATCAAAGAATTTGTAGCAACCGTTTAATCTGCACATTTGTCAATTTTAAAAAAGCATATGACTCAGTTGATCGAGAGTCATTATTCCAAATATTGAAAGAACAAGGCTTAGACCCCAAGACTCTTGCTTTAATACAACAGACACTAACAGATACAAAGTCCAAAATAAAATTTTTAGGGGAAATATCAGAACCATTCATTATTAAAACAGGAGTAAGACAAGGAGACGGACTTTCTCCGTTACTGTTCAACTGCATCCTTGAAAAAGTGTTACAGGAATGGCGGAAACAAAAATCAATCATTGGAATCAACCAGCCAATTATATTAGGCAGAGGAAAATTAAAGATAGATTGCCTAGCATTTGCAGACAACTTAGCAATCTTAATCCGTGACATTGCAATAGCCCAAAAACAGATCGAACTCTTGAAAGAAGTAGCGGAGAAAGTGGGTCTACAGATTTCATTCGAGAAAACAGAATTTATGACCTGCAATAAAGAAACACCAAAATATATGGAGACAAAATATGGAAAAATCAAACGAGTCTCATACTTCAAGTATCTCGGTGAAACAATCCAAGAGAATGGAACTGAAGCAAAAGCTAAGGAAATTAGATGCCAAAAGATGGAAACAGCTTATCGCCTAACACAAAACGTCTACAACAAAAAATGCATCTCCAAGCACACAAAACTGAGACACTACAATACAGTTATTAAACCAGAATGTCTTTATGGATCAGAAACACTTATTTTGAACAGAAAAAAAGATATAGAAAACATTCAGAAAAAAGAACGCAAAATTATAAGGAAAATTTTGGGCCCAAGACTCATAGGAGACCAGTACAGACTCAAAAGTAATCAGGAAATTATACAATACGCAGACATTCACAGTGATATTAGAAAATGCTGACTAAAATTTTATGGACACATCAAAAGAATGAACCCTAACAGACTGACAAGACAAATAGTTGAATTCTATGAAAACCGAAGTAAATGAATATCGGATACTATGAAATGGGTTGGAGAAATCAAGAAAGACCTCAAATTAGCAGGAATTGTTCCAAAAGATATTGAAAACAGACACATATTTAAATCCAAAATTCACAAGTGGCAAGTTGACTGGGAGGAAACATTTAAGAAAAGACCAGGAACAACATGGTCAGATGAGAGGAAAGAAGCCCACAGCAAATGTATGAAGGAAATATGGGTACAAAGGAAAGCGAACAAACGCTTCTGAGTACTTTGCGTAGTCCTAATGGGCTTATCCGCAAATAATAATAATAATAAAATTTATAACATATAGAGCCTGATGTGTGACTACACATATTTTCTTTATTTGAGATATTAAGATGTATGTATCACTGAATTTTCAGTTTGACAATGATCAGAAGGATAGGGAAATTAATTAAACCCCAACATCTATCACAGATGATGGAAGCTGGGCTCAACGAACACAAAAGGGATGAACACATGTAACACAATATTTCAGTATTGAATCTTATAAATACATGAGACACTTAGTGAGGAGGTCAGATTTATCACATTGACGAATGCTGAGCATATGCTGTTTAGCTTTGCACAGAAACTGTTGAAGGACTAGCTCGATGAAGCTGAGGGATTCGATAAAACTATAGGAATGGAGAGACAGGTGTATTTAAGGATGGTATTTAGAGGCAAGAACTTTAACATAAATCCATTTGGAGGTATATTGAAGGAGAGGCAGGACTAAATGAAAATATTTGAGAACCCCACAGAAATGGTGAGAGGAACAAAAACAGTGATATATTAAAATAAAGAGTGTTAGAAAAATTTAAAAAAATAATCACTGTATAGATGACTAGTGGAAACGTAGTCCAGAATTTATTTATACAGAAAAAATTATAAGGAACAAAAAAGTAATCCCACAGAAAAAATGTCAATGGTGAGAGAATAAAAATGGTAATATACAAATAGAATGAAAAATAATCACTGTATAATCGGAGAGCAAAATATAATAAGGGATTTATTTATATGAGAAATGCATGAGGCACCTAAAAAAAATACAGAATCCTGTATCAAAAATGCCAACCATGACTGAAAACAAAAGCATTATTACCAAAAAATAACAATAAACCACTGTACAGATTAAGTGGAGATAACACCCAGAATTTATTTATACAGGAAAAGTGTAAGACATTAGAACAAAATTCCGTAGTATATGAAGGCACAAAAACAGAATCCTACATTAAAAATGTTGTTAAACATTTGAAGGCTACAGGAAAAACAGAAATAGAAGGCAAATGTGTAGAGAATTTAAGTGTAAAATATGGCAAAACAGAATAACTGCTTCCAGGGCGAACTAGTACCACATGGAGGAAGTTTCGTTAACAGAGCAGGTAGTGATTTTGACGGGAAGACAAGATGCCGGGAAATAAACTGGCAAGAAATGTAATGACATGAAAAAAACAAGGGAAAAGTGGAAAGACGGAATACACAGTAGAATACAGAAGAACTCAAAATGGGGAAATATTTTGAGATAGTTAAAATAAGAAAGGATATGGAAATTAAATCCAACATTTACCATAGTTGACAGAGGTTGGGTGCCACAAACATAATATACACATTCACATGTAATACAATATATCGGTATGAACCTATGGAGATACGTTACCCATATAAACAATATCGTAGTCTACGATTTGTAAGACGAAACTCTTATCATGTCTTTAATGCAACCAATAAACAACACATACACATATGCATGTTACATTAAAATAACAAATCAATGCGAATGTTAATAATACTTCCAGCTTGGCGGCAATGTAGTCTCCGTGTTAGCACGCCTCGCCAACGGTGTACTCTCTCTCTCTGGTTGTTTTTATCATTGCCCCCGGTTATGGTCAGCGAGCATCGTTGATACTGCGTTAGCAGCCGCTGCGACAACGACGGAACTGCGCTGACAACTGTAAATGTAACGATGTGTTTCCGCCACACCAGCCCCCCACGGAGTTGATGAGGATACGGCTGAAGATGTTTGGGGAACTTTACCCGGCGACCAGATCTTGTGGTTCTCGTGTTCTCCGTTGTATCGTGATCTGTAGTTTTCATTGATTTGCTGATTGACATACTAGGTGGTTCTGTCACAGCACTACCTTCGATATTAGGACAATCGTCATTGAGCAGAAAGGCAGGTTTCACTCTTTCTATGCTGACACGTACTGGTTTATCCTTGTTTAAAACAGTTAAAGTCCTATCCTGGCAATCTAACACGCGGTGTGTGCCAGTGTATGGTGACTGCAGGGCACCACGAACCGAATCATCCTGAAGATACACGTGAGTGCACGTTTCAAGGTCCTTGAAAACAAAGGTCAAACTGTGACCATGTCTGGTGACTGGTGTTGGACGTAGTCTGCGCATTTGTTGACATAGTTTGTTCACGAAGTCGGATGTATCTTCCAGACGTTCTTCCGTCGCGGTGCACAGTAATTCACCTGGGAGGCGTAGTGGTTCACCGTACACAAGTTCGGCAGAAGAGGTGCCAAGGTCTTTTTTGTAGGCACTACGAATACCGAGAAGAACGATGGGAAGGGCTTGCAGCCAGGACATACCGGGATGGCACATAATAGCTGCTTTGACTTGACGATGGAATCTCTCCACCATGCCATTGGAGCAGGGGTGCCAGCCGGTGGTGCGGGTTCTTAGCGTTCCAGTCAAGAGACCCAGGTTCCGGAGCAGTACAGATTCAAATTGTCTGCCTTGGTCGGATGTAATACATAGAGGTGATCCAAATCGTGAAATCCAGCATGCTACGAATGCGTTGGCAACGTCCTCTGCAGTGATGCGTTCTTAAGGCCAGACCTCTGGCCAGCGAGTAAATCTATTGATGGCTGTTAAGTAATAACTTCCTGATGCTGGAAGTGGTCCGTTTATGTCCAAATGAACATGTTGAAACCGGGCAGATGGCATTGTAAAGTTTCCGACTGGTGCGTTTGTGTGTCGCGTAACTTTGGCGCGCTGACAATCTTGACAGGCTCGGACCCATGCGCGGCAATCTTTCGCCATGTTAGGCCAGACGAAACGTTCTGATACCAAACGAGTGGTAGCTCTGGCGCCGGGATGACTCAGGCCGTGAACAGACCAAAAAGCTACTTTTCGGAATGATGTGGTGATAAAGGGCCTGGGTTTTCCGGTTAAGGTGTCACAGAAGTGGATAGTGGTACTGCCAGGTACTGGGACTTGCTCCAAGCGAAGTGATGTTTCGCCATTGATGAAAGAACGGATTTCCGGATCGTCCTTCAGAGAGTCTGCCAGAGCGGAAAAGTTCAAGGTTCTGTCTACGATTCCGTCCACCCGGGACAGTGCGTTTGTGACTACATTGGAAGAACCTTCAATGTGATCAATATTGGTGGTGAACTGCGCAATGAACGATAACTGATTCAGTTGCACAGGCGGGAGCTTGTCACGGCGTTGCTGAAATGCGTACGTAAGTGGCTTGTGATCGGTGTAAATTGTAAACTGGTGGGCTTCCAAGAAGTGCCTAAAGTGTTGGACGGCTTCGTAGATAGCGAGTAACTCGCGATAGTACGCTGGCCATTCTGATTGCTTTGGTGAAAGCTTCTTAGAAAAGAAGGCTAAAGGCTGCCACGTAGCGTTTACGTGCTGTTGTAGACAAGCCCCTACAGCTGTGTTGGAAGCATCAGTAAACAATCCTAGAGGTGCGTTGAGATCGGGATGAACTAGTAGCGTCGATTTGGGAAGGATGGCTTTGCAGGCATTAAACGTGCTTTCCAGGTTCTGATTCCAAGGTACAGGTTGAGAGCCTCGTAGGTTGGATACTGCCGAGTGGAGGGAAGCCTGGTATTCTGCTGCTGAAGGTAGGAAACGGCGGTAAAAGTTCACCAATCCCAAAAAGCGTCTGAGTTCACGGACTGTCTGTGGAAGGGTAAGTTTTGCAGAGCACTGATCCGATCTGGTAGTGGTCGAGTGCCAGCGGCAGAGACTTCGTATCCCAAGAAGGTAACACTTGGAGAGGCTAAAACACTCTTACAAGCGTTATCGAGAATCCCATAAGATGACAGCCTTTGGAAAAGTGATCGCAGATGGCGCTCGTGCTCTTCAGGGCCCTTAGAGAATACCAATATGTCATCTACATAGGCGAAGGTGAAGTCTAAGCCAGATAGGACCTCATCAATGAAACGCTGAAAGGTTTGTCTGGCATTCCGCAACCCGAAAGACATAAACGGAAACTCAAAAAGTCCAAACGGTGTAATAATTGCTGTCTTTGGAATGTCGTCCGGGTTCACTGGAACCTGAGTGTAGGCTTTGACTAGGTCGACGACAGAGAAGATAGTGCATCCACGCAACTGGTGGCTGAAATCATGGAGATGATGAGGTGGATACCTATCTGGAATTGTCCGTGCATTGAGAGCTCGATAGTCTCCACAGGGACGCCAAACCCTTGTCTTTCTTTGGGACCAGGTGAAGAGGCGAGGACCATGGTCCCTCTGAGCGGCACGCAGTGCCCTCCATTAACATTGCTTCGAATTCTTTCTTAGCAATCTGAAGACGGTCTGGAGCGAGGCGACGAGCACGACAAGCGACAGGTGGTCCACGTGTTGTGTGAATGAAATGTACGGTTGAGTGCTTTATTTCTCTCGGCATTCCAGGTGGGTGCGTGAGATCTGGGAAATCTCGCAATATTTCATGACAAACTGTAGTGGCCTTTAGTGATTTCACACTAGGTTGCTTCCAGTTAGCCGGCTGTACAGGCACTGACAATCCTGTCAAGCTGTCAATGATACGCTTGTTGTGACAATCCGGGAGCAAGTGATAATGTGCAAGGAAATTGGAGCCTATGATAGGAACAGCTACATCAGCTATTATAAATCACCAAGATAAATCGCGCCGCAAACCGAGGTTCAGCTTGAGAAACAAAGTGCCATAGGTATGAACAGTAGAGTCATTTGCCGCTACAAGTTCATATTTGTTGCGTTGATGACGTCCTTTTAGAAAATCTTTCGGGAAACAGCATAAATCAGAACCAGTATCGATTAAAAATTTATGTCTGCTATTTCTGTCAAAGACAAAAAGGCGGTTACCTCCTGTTGGGCAGCCGTCTACCGTCATAACTGGCTGCTTTAACTGAAAGTTACATGGTTGTTGGCATTTGCGAGCTTGGCCGTGAAAATGGCGGTGGTACCAGCAAACCTGAGAGGTGTCAGTACGCAGCGAAGAATCACGGCTGTTGTGAGCGTGCCGCGGCTTCGGAGGCTGGCTTCGAGAACGAGAACGTGTGCGAAACGAGGCTTGCAATGTAGCCAACTGCTGCGAAAGTTCTCCTATGCGCTTTGCAAGCTGACTTACCTCGGTATTAGCAGGTAACATGCCGATAGCATTAACATCGGCGTGCAGAACAGGTGTAGAAACTTCCATAATTTTGTCGGCTAGTATTGCAACTTTGTCTAGTGGTGTGTCAGCTTGAGTTTGCAAGATAGCTTGTACCTGTGACGGTAGGCGCTGGATCCATAATTGCCGGAGGAGATTGTCTTGCATTTGAGTGGCACCAGCTAGTGATCTTAAGTATCTTAAAAACTGGGATGGTTTTCGGTCACCAAGCTGTTCCTCCATTAACAGCTGGCGAACTCTCTGCTCTTCTGATGCAGAGAGGCGACGAATTAACTCGTTACGCAAGTGTTCATATGCATTTTCAGGAGGTGGATTTATTATAATATCTTCCACTTCGGCCGCATAGCGGCTGTCCAGCTGTGAAATTATATAGGCGTACTTCGTCAGATCTTGCGTAATGCCCGCGATGCCAAATTGTGCTTCTGCCTGTGCAAACCACAATGCCGGTTTGTCCGGCCAGAAAACTGGTAATTTCACAGCAAGACGGTTAACAGATGTGCCAACCTGCGAGACTGTAGAATGCGAGGGTTGCTGTTGAAGCATTTGCTGTAGCAGAATGTGATTTTGCTCCTGTAGGTGGCGTAGTTGTTCTTGAAGTTCGTCCATTATTAAAAAGAGTTCGGGTTTTTCGTCGTCGGGGTCACCAATTATGGGGATACGTTACCCATATAAACAATATCGTAGTCTACGATTTGTAAGACGAAACTCTTATCATGTCTTTAATGCAACCAATAAACAACACATACACATATGCACGCCTCGCCAACGGTGTACTCTCTCTCTCTCTGGTTGTTTTTATCGTTGCCCCAGTTATGGTCAGCGAGCATCGTTGATACTGCGTTAGCAGCCGCCGTGACAACGACGGAACTGCGCTGACAACTGTAAATGTAACGATGTGTTTCCGCCACAAACCCTTTTACTGCAAGAAGATTATAAACTTTGTCATCTACGGCACAGGTTGAGTTTAATCGCCCATTCCTTCCTTAGTCTTATTTCATTAGAACTTGCAGGAAACTACCTTTGGTTTCCTTTTCCTTCATAAAACCTTCCTTTCTGTCATTTGTTTGATATATCTATTTATTTATTCTAATGTAACCTCTCAAAAAATTACAATACAAGCTTCTTCCTGGAGATGCTTTAACACTGTGAGAAGCCAAGGTGTGCAGGTGTACAAGTATCTTCACATGTGAATCCAATATAGTTAATGATATCAATTAACAAAAATATCATCAATATGAATGTAGTAAATATTTTTTATTCATTTCCAGCATCACCCATTCACATCTTTTTTAAAAGATCTATGTAATACAGTTGCTCTCAAAGTTTTATCACATTTATTTCGAAAATAAGAATAATGATTACACACAGAACAGCAGAATTCATTAGAAAGCAATCAGGTACTTACATGTGGTGTACAAAAAATTACACAAAAGTTGGAAAAATGATGATAACACAGTTGATAACAATGCTGCCAAATGAGTGAGGAATTTATTTTACCTGCTGCAACATTGTTTGTAATGTTGACAAAATTTATAAGTTCTATCACATTGACAGAAACCTCTAACAATGAGGCTTAACTTACAGCAGATGACAAGCGCATATTTTAATTAAATATTTTACTGAAAAGTAATCCGTACTCTCAGTAATTTCCAACTTATTAGACCAACCCAAGAAACATTCAGCATCACAAACAGAAAACCAAAATTGTTCAATAGATTGCACATTTATTCACCTACTGCCATTCCAAGCATTTTTCATATAGAAAAATTACTGCTCATTTATTTCTACGGGTGAAATATTTTACATCTTCATGATGTTTTTTTAAATGCTTCTTCAGGTATCTTGCCTTTTTTGAACAGTTCGGTGAAAACTGTGAGTGCTTCAAGAATATTCCAGTTTGATTCCTCTAAGTATCTGGAAAGAGAAAAACCTTGTTACTTTAAACCAAAAAACATAAAATGCCCCCTTACAGTGCAAAAGTTCCAACTTATATGGAAAATTTATAGAAATGAGATTAAAAATTATGTAGTTGATTGAATTAATTGCAAAAACAGACAATAAAGTGCATCCAATGTTTTGATAACTGTATAATAATAAGTTGGCAAGTAAATTCAAACTGAATAAATGGACATCATAAAAGAGATAAGCGTTATATATTTGTATTCGAGTTTGGTTTATCATATGGTGACATACAGCACCAAATATAAGACAACACTCTGAAAATTGCTTCTAATTACTTTGGTACATTTGTATAACCTCATCAAGATCACTTTTTCAAAATTATTTAGTTCAGCATATGTCAATTAATGAAAAATACATGATAAGTAAGGAGGAAACAAGAACATCATGTGTGATGAAATTATAGGCTATTGTAAACAAAAAAAACTATCCTGAATAGTCCCCAAGAAAGTGTTGCTTTAGTATATACCCTTAGATCATTCTCAAGAAAATTTCAGATCATTCCACAGTCAAAAGATTGAAGTAGTGATGCACCAACTTGGGCACATATTTACATAACTATCTAATTAGTTATGGTTTATTGTGGCATAAAGGGCATACATTGTTTGCTGTGCTGCTAGAGCTTTCAGTTAAGTGTGATAGTGCCAGTATGGATGCGGAACTTAAAATGCCACACAGATATGATTTAACATGATGCTCGAGTATAGCTTCTGCAGCTGCAGTTCCACTGTGGACACTTCCCAAGGCAGAGAATTCGTGATTGAAGAGAGTTTTTAAATTGTTTTCAGACAATTCATTATACTGGTATACTTCCAAGTACTCATGTATACTCAGAATGAGAACATTAACACAATTTTGAGCAAGAAAACAATATTGACATAATACCACCATGCAGCACGTTTTTATGCACCTCAATTTTTCACAAATAGATGTATCGAAAGTACTGTATGCATGATCCAAAAATCATAACATAATGTACAATGGACAGATTTACAATTTTTGAAACTAGACGGATATCTGGCATCATCTGATTCCTATTAATGCTGTCCACATATGAAGCTACTTTTAACTGAAGCAGGAAAAGAACTGAAGCAGATACAAGATATGTAAATGGTTAATTCAACAAGGTATGAAGATAATACCAAGAAGAGTCAGCTTATTGGATAAACAGGTAACAAAAGTATAGATTGATAATGATTATGGGGGAAAGGTAGAGGGAAGGAATTGCTAGATGAAGACTTAAGTGTGAATATCTTAACACAGTACTTAATGATCAACTTAAATGGGCAGATACATTGGACAGGTGGTAGGAAAAGGTTACAGAAACCTTTATTTATTGAAGAAGGCAATGAGGTAATTGCCACTGGAGCATGTGCTCCATCACAATTAAATTAATAAATAAATACTATAGACGTGAGAAAACTGGGTAACAAAACTTTGGTAAAACCATATCTTGAATATATTGGTGAATGGACGAACACACTAACAGATGATCTGGGTTGAGAATCGGTTACAGAAAGGACAAACTATTAGTCACCTGCCTGGCCTTCGCAGATGACCTCTCTCTCCCAGCGTCTAGTGTGGAGGAAGTTATTCACCAACTACCGTCCCTCAACAACATAGCAGCTAAAGTAGGGTTAAAGATTTCCATAAACAAAACTGAGTTCATCACTAACATCAGAACCCAACCCAACTTAATCCCATTGGGGAACTCAATGATACGAAGGACTAACGCCTTCAAATATCTTGGAGAATGGATAACTCCAAAGATCAATGAGGACTTAACCACGAACAGCAGATGTGCCAGACTGGAAAGAACATACCATACTTGTAAGAACATGTATTGATCTAAATCCATCTCCCTTAAACTCAAATTCAGGCACTATAATACAACAGTAAAACCATCAGTACTGTATGCATTAGAGTGCTTGAACACGGTTAGAAAGGGACAACTCAGAAAACTTGAACTAAAAGAACGTAAGATCTTGAGAAAAATCATGGGTCCTGTCAAGAAAAATGAAAATACAGACACAGGCATAATAAGGAACTACACCAACAACTGAACAGCATTACAACGGCCATGAGAAAAAGGAGATCAATGTTCTATGGTCACATAGTTCAGATGAACAATCATAGACTCAACTCCAAAGTCTTCAACATCGTCTCTACAGGGAAAGCAACTAATGCAAAATGGACAAGGCTAGTCAGAAAAGATCTCGAGCAACTGGGAGTAGACCCAGGGCCGCCATAAGAGGATGTGCACCACACGCGGGCATTGAGGGGAACAGCAAATCGAGTGATTGACAGTCGCCTCCCCACGATAGTTGCCACTCCATTGTCACCGCAGCGTATTATGTAGCAGGCCACCTTTTTTAGCTCAACTGCTGCATCAGGCGGCCGGCGTCACTTGGGGTGGCAACAATGAGGGCGGCAAATAATGTCTGAAGGGGCGGCAATCTCACAGTTTTTTGACCCAGTTTTGAAAATTCCTAGATCCACCACTGGCTGTAGTTAGACTATGGGCAGTATAATCGGTATTGCATGCAGGCTTTCAAACAGCTAGGGGCGGGCCTGAGTAGACCTCAATGACATTTACAACAGGGATAAGTACAGAACGTTGATTGAAGCATCAGATTCTCTCCAGACACTAACAGCCAAAACACTGTGCCCTGGTTCTGGGGAGGTATGATCCAACAAATAAAAGACAACCACACTGCAAGGATGAAAGAATATTGCGCCAAAAAGAAAGCTCACCATAGTTAAGAACCAGATCAAAATGAAAAATAAGAAAAAGTAAATATTAGTGCAGCATGGGACCAACATTTTGGGTACAAGACACAGATGTTGAAGGGGATGCAAGGACTGCTAGATTATCGCAGAACACAATCAGTTGCTGATATGACAAAACAACTGGATTTGGATTCATTGGAAGACAGGAGAAGGGTCAAGGGAGAGCTGGGTGTGAACAAAGCTTACATTGGTGATGATGTTTGGAAAGATATTGGTTGAATAATTAAGAGTAGTGCATGGAAGAAAAAACATGACCAAGACCACAAGTTTGAACTTTTTTTTTATACGCCTCATCGAAGTCAAGGTCGAGGTTATTAGAGGTGGGTCAGGACCAATGACAAGGAACGGGAAGGAATTCAGCCATGGCCTTTTGAAGGATGCATCCCGGCATTCGCCTAGAATGATTTGAGGAAACCATGGAAAATCCAAATGTGGATGCCCGGATGGGGATCCAAACCAGCGTCCTCCCAAATGCGAGACCAGAACATTAACCATTCACCCACCACGCTCGGTGGTTTGAACTTAATTTCAGGTAGAAGGTAAAGCTAAAATTTTCTTTTGTCATTACAGAAATGGGGAATCAGAATAAATAACCAAGGGAAGTGATGAATATTTTTTTTAAAAAATTGTTGAAAGAATTTAAAATCAATATTTGTAAAGGATAAAAGTAGATGGGTGGGAGAATTTACAACTCAAAGAATTTAGGATTATAATTTTTAAAACTGAAAGGGTTTAATAGGCGACTAATGTGCTCCACGTTAGTTGAATTAAATTAATTACAATTAGTTTTTTTGGTGTAAACTGCCAGAACAATGTCCACAGAGATTTAATATCACCATGACAAAGTCTTTCCACAGTTTTGCACTCTGCAATTCATTTTGACATGGGACAGGAAAGAAATTCATTCTTGGCCTTTTGAAGGAACTATGGAGTGATTTCAGGGAACCTTTCAAAACTGAAATCTGGATGGCCTGGCAAAAATAGGAATGTTCCCCCCCTCCCCCTCATACTAAAGTGTTAACCACTCAATTGTCTCTTCATTATGACATGAAATGTTAGGAATTTGTCATCCTCCCAATACTTTCAAAGTCATCATGTCCCAGCTATCACAATATCCATTCTCCAAGCTCTTAGATTCCTGTTTATGGGTCTGGATGACAGGTGAGGCCGTCAGAAGAAAAGTCAATACAACACAAACAACTTGCTAGCACAAGTTCTACACAAATGTCACATCTATCTTCAATCAGCAACACATCATTATGAGCAATACATCATTTTCTTCAGTTAACTGACAAATCAACAAAGGTGGCAGTTTTGAGAACTTACCGATAAATTGTTGCAACCCAAACACGAAATGTAATAATGTATTGGCGAGAATGGAGTTTCACATGGGTGTTTCCTGTGTAAGCAGTCACATGTTTCCATATCCATGATTAAGCCCTAAATATTTGCGTTTTATTATTATTATTTGTTTTTGAAGAGTTGTTAAGCACTGCTGGCCTCCTCCTTTCAACTTTAGTGAGCGTGAGTGATGGTTTTATTTTCTCTTTCCTTTTCTCAGCAATACGTATTGGTTACAGTTGTCACTTGAATAAAATATGAGCTCTCTTCCAATATAGACCAGAATATTGTCATCAAATGTTTATTATTGTACTTGCAATCAGCTTTTAAAATACTATCCGTTGTTTTATCCGCAATGTCACCATCACATCTTCCATTGCTCATATGCTCCTTGAAACTCAATTCCTGTTATCGTTCAATGTCTGCAACCTTGATTTTTTAATTCTATACTTTATAAACAATGTCCTTTCAAAGAAATTTAAAATTACGGCAACAGGAAAAGTCTGTTGGGATAAAATTTGGTGAGTAAGGGTGGTGGGAAAGGATGACTGTTCTGTTCTTTGCCAAAACTTCCTAAACCAGCAGAGATGAAAAACACAGTATGTTTTTATGGTGCAAAATCCGGCTGTTGTTCTTCTATAGCTCAGGCCTCTTTCGGCACACATTTTCTCATAAAAGATAAAATTTAACACTTGAAAGCTGCTCCATAAAGTCCTTCATCTTCACTGTCTCACTAATTCTCAGAGCGAATGCTGCACTTTTACTTATATGGCTCTAGTTCAAAACTGATCAGGGTTAGTCCAATGTGGGAAGTGGTTGTATTGTTGCCAAGCAACACCGTCAGAGCTGTTTTTTGCAGGAACTTGATCAACTTAAAACTTTTATAAAATTTGATGCCTTTTGTGTGTCTCAAGTTTGATAAATACCACTTACTTTCCAGGTTTGTAGCCACATCATTTTTGTTGCTGCTACCAATGTTTCAGCCTTCAGAGTTCCATGTCATTTACAGTGACAAAGTATGTGGAAACCCAACTTTTAGGAAAAGTGAGAAATTTTGCCGTTTTCCAAAGTACTGCAGTTTGCTTACTTTTGAGTCTAGATAAAACTTTGTACTAAAAAAGGTGTAGGAAATTTTGTCCTCTTTCAAATTGGAAATAAAGTATTTCTTGCTAGAACTCATCAGGAAAGGGTTACACGAAAAACTGAAGAAAAAAGCAACAAAATTTTGACTTTTTTTGGCACAGAAAATTGTGCCGAGGGTGTTGGAGGTCAAAAACTTGTTTTCAACACACTCTTACTAATATATACAAGATAAGGAAGAAAAAGTCTTCTACTTGATATATTGCAAGGTAAAACTACCCCTTATTGAATTATTAGTTGAAGCTATTTAAACAAACTGGAAAGTTTGAAACGCAAAAGACATCCAAATACAATATTTTACAAGTTAGTCACAATATACATATATAATACACCAACTCAAATAAAAAATAAGTGGTCAATGAACTCGAATTAAACTAAGAAAAAATAATAGCACCTACTTCCGAGCCCATGGTATCGTCATCTCAGTAACCTTGCAGATCATTTTAACATAATTCTTCCTTTCCTCATCGGTTACAAGTGCTTTCTTCATTTTCTCAATTTCAGGACTGAGCGGTGTGTACCGAAAACCCTCCTGCAAATAGAGAAGAGCAGTTTCACCTCACTAAACTCAAATAACATGAATATATTGCCTTATATCATGATGTTTTTATCATGAAATCTTTAGCATCAGAAGAAAAGCCCACCATATTCCCAACAGCTAAATGTCTGTCAAGGATCTACATTATAAGAAAATATCACTTACCACATCACAGTATATATATATATCATGCAATAGACCTCGATGCGAGATGTGCGACATACACCATGCCTCCACCACTTTCACCAACCCTATCACAGGGGAAAGCTTCCCTATCATAGGAAACATCACCTGTGAAACCTCCCATGTAATTTACCAGTAAACATGCAACCACTGCCTGGCTTCATATATTTGACCACAAATCCATTTTCCATAAGAATAAATGGCCACCGACAGACAGTGTTCACTTGGAACCCAAAGCACCCAGTTGCTGCCCATGCCGTCACCCATGACTCAAATAATTTCAACTCATTTCATTGTCCGGGCTATCAGAGTTCTCCCTAATAGCAGCAGCTCCTCTGAACTCAGAAGGTGGGAACTTGCCTCCCAGTACAAACTGGGCACAAGGCAATCACCTGATCTCAACTTCAGATAATACCCGATCATTATTATTATTATTTTTACTTATGTTTACATTTTTTAATCCTCTCTTTGCCTCCATTCCCACTACCTATATCAAACCACCACTAACTTAAGGTGATGTCTACTTCAAAGTCTTTGTTTTTTAAAATTATTATTATTGCATTATTATTTTTAATATATATACCGAGTGTTACAAAAAATGTATACACACTTTTAAAGGTCATAGAGAGTTCGTTTTCACGCTTGAGAGGATGAAATTTGGTACAAACGTAGTGTGATGTTTGCTCAATAGGTGGCAGCAAGCTAGGGCCGTGACGCGGGCAGCGGTGCTTAACTGATATCAACATGGCGGAAGTACGGTTGAACTTTGAAGAGCGTAAGCAATTGTTGAAGTGGTACTGGAAATTTGAGAATGTGGCTGCTGTCCAGAGACAGTGGAGACGTGAGTTTGGTACAGATGCACCTACACGATTAACAATTACCCGTATACGTGACAAATTCGAGCTGCATGGAACAGTGTGTGATGTACACAAAGGCCGATCAGGGCGACCTCGCACAGCTACGAGTGACGAGTCCTCGGCTGCGGTGCTGGAACGCTTTCAGCAGTCGCCACAAAAATCTACAAGGCAATGTGCGCGTGAGAGTGGTGTAAGTCATGTCAGCATGCTACGCATTCTGAAGAAAGGCAAGTTTAAAGTGCACATTCCCAGACTGGTGCAACAGTTAAACGACGACGACTCAGATCGTAGGTTACAATTTTGTGAATGCTTTCGGGACATGGTTAACAATGTTCCGGGATTTGTGGGGAATGTGGTTTGGTCAGATGAAGCACAGTTCACGCTCAATGGAATTGTCAACAGACACAATTGTGTGTACTGGGCTGACAATAATCCCCACATCACAGTGGAAACGGCTGTGAATTTGCCTGGTGTAAATGTGTGGTGCGGATTGACTCGTAGGGGACTCATTGGTCCTTTCCGTTATGAAGGTACTTTAACCGGTGAACTTTATCTGAGAATGCTTAAAAATTCAATTTTACCTGCCATTCATGAACTGTACGGTAATGAGAGGATTTATTATCAACAAGATGGCGCCCCTGCGCACTACCATAGGGATGTAAGAGCATACCTTGATCTACATTTTCCAGAGAATTGGATAGGACGCAGGGGTCCAATCGAGTTTCCTGCGCGTTCTCCAGATCTAACACCGTTGGACTTTTACTTATGGGGATCAGTGAAAGACCAGGTGTACAGAAGAAAACCAGATAACCTGAACAAACTTTGGGATGAGATTAGAACAGTGTGCGCAGATATCCCACTGGAAACTTTAGCGGTAGTTACCGAATCAGTCGCAACCCATGTTTAGAAATGCATTGATGCAGAAGGCCATCACTTTGAACGCTTAACATAAACATTTACCCCAGAAAGTGTATTGGAAACTTCAAACAGACTAGTAATCTTACTTTCAGGCTATTAAACATTTTGTATGAAAACGTTTCCATATGTTTTTTCTTCTCCTGAAGTGTGTACACATTTTTCTGTAACACTCGGTATATATATATATTTAATTTTTCATATTTAGATTTAATTATATTTTGTTCTTCCCATCGACCAGAGAACATTTTGGATATTTATGTATACTCAGGTATTAGCTCTGAATCACTGCCCCTACCTTTCCTCTGTTTGAATTTACTCCCACCATTTTCCTGGCCAAGGGTCTTTCTGGGATACAGTCTCCAACATCATCCACCTCCCATAATGTTCTCCTGTTGATAAAGGTTCTTGTCCCGAAAATTTCTTTATCTGTTGTGTTTTTGTCTTTTATGTATGTTCGCACCCCACATCCATCATCTAAAGGTAAGTGGTGGCTCATTTCCCTATCGTAATTTAATTGATTTTGTTACTTAGTGCCTTTGATATCATTGTTTACTATAATATTTCATATGATTAAGAAGGGCGACTCATATTCTGAAGAGGCTAATCTGTTAACATCTGGATCTGTATTTCACTAATAGTGAGAAGTATGGTGGCTGTATGGCAAGGCGTATGTTTAAGATCGAATGGTGCTCGATTCATATCCTTGGTTGCAATTTGCAAAAGCCCTAAGCCTACTTTTCATCTCAGTTAAAGATTATTGTGTATGCGATCCTGCATGATCTGGTTTGCATGTAACATTGTAGGTCTTTACACTAGATGAAATTCAGCAGCTACGACAAAGGAGAACTGTGCAATTTGTGGGAAACTTTATCACACAATCATTAAAAACATGGGGAATTATGATTAGTTACAGAAATTTTTATTTCAATACAGCTCATAGAAAGACTTCATTCTTATATAGTAACAACACACTTTATTTTTCTGTATTACTACAGCCGAGTGCCGGGACTCATCTCTCTTATAATAACAGGTTATTGTCACATAAAATATTGCTGGTTGTTATTTGAAATAAATTAATTTTGTAGAATGAATTTTGATTGTAATCATGGTCAATTTATTTATTTAGTTTGTTCGCTTAAAAGTTCTCTCATACCAAAAACAACTGTGTTTGTGACAATCTTGATATCCAAAGATTCGCAGGTTTGTTTCTACTCAAGATTTAATCCATTTATTTTTTACGCTAATATGATGTCCAAAATTTCTCATTATACAACTCTTTATTATTTCCAAACTCAATGTGATGCTAGATCAATCTTGTCTTAGTCGTTCGATCTACTCAACAATTCTCTCACAACTAACTTCTCCTTTTTCAGAAATCCTCTCTTTTCAAACATCTTGGAGTAAACAATATTTATTAGGTAATCGTAGGCTTTCGCGGCCAGAGTCAGATGATTCTTGGCTATCCGGGTGGCGCCGCATCATGTTTCTTAAAACCGACGTTTCGACCCTCATTCTGGGGTCTTCTTCCAGGGCAGAACTGCGTCTTTGGTCAGTGAGCGGTCTTGATTTATAGCGGAGGCCCGCATCTAATAACATTGATAAATCCGCCATAGCACGTCATGCATCCGAAACCAATCATGCAATAGATTTCGAAAACACTACACTTACAGTGCGCGAGGATAAGTGGTGGCCAACGAGAGTTAAGGAGGCGTTAGAAATCGCTAAACGCCCAAACAATATTAACGATGACAACGGGCTCAAATTACACGACGCCTGGCTCTCTCTGGTGCGGAGAGAGCATGTCACGTCTCACCCCCCACCAGACCGCGCCGTGCCCCACCACGCCAATGGACCACGTGATGGCTCGGACCTTTGATTGGCCGGACAAATCGAACCATCTAGACGGACGCGGGCCTCCGCTATAAATCAAGACCGCTCACTGACCGAAGACGCAGTTCTGCCCTGGAAGAAGACCCCAGAATGAGGGTCGAAACGTCGGTTTTAAGAAACATGACGCGGCGCCACCCGGATAGCCAAGAATCAACAATATTTATTAGACTAGCTATTCTTTTTTATAAATTCTTTAAACTTTTAATTTGCCAATATTATGAACTACTACGTTACATTATCCTATCTGGCAAATTTTGATTAATCCAGCAAAAAAAAAAACAAATTCTTTCAACACATTTCAGGCAAAGTAACACGACTACTTACAAGTACAATCACACCAACCATATTTTTTTCCCATCGCTGCAATAAATATTTTTTTAAGGTACACCCATCCCTTCCAGAAGCTACAAGCAAGAGAATTGCAGTGACACAATATAACACAAAACCAGAATACGAAGGAGTTCAAGTAATCTGTTAACAACTTAAGAGAGTTTAGGGGATGGAGTGGCAATATAGTGGGGCTCACAATGAATGTTACCACACGAGTTTACATTTTATGCCTTGGTAAGCGATAACTGATAAGTTTACAATTTCTTTGTTGAAAACAAATCCGCTATGAATACAGTTTACTGTTTGATTATTAAATAGAAAATTTCAGTTCCAACACACAAGAACAAAAGAAGAAGACAATCATTTTACATAAACCACAATATCAGGCAAATTTTCAAATACATTGTGCTTTCATGTTCTTCTGCCTCCTAAAGAACAAATGATGTTTGTTTCTGTTTCAATTGATATTAATCCTATATGTTCTCACCAAAATATTTATGTCACATTTACTGTTGTATGTTTAGATGAGTCTACAGATTCCAATAGAACAGATCTTGTGGCCTAATCAGTAGAAAAAAACTATTGATAACTGCTGCACAAAGAGATTTCTAATCCCCATGAAACAGATTTTACTTTTAGGCTGAATGTCAAGAACAACCATACCCATTGTCGATGTGCCACTCAGCCTGCTATTAAATAATTAGCGTTATTCTGTCTGCACCCCCCAATGTCTGAGCCAAAAATCCCCTATGCCAATCCCACTCCAAGGGCTTTAACAGTATGTACGGGGATGTCTTCCACACGTACCACTGGTACACTATCTGAACAAAAGTATCTGGACACCCCAATGTAGTACGGAATTGAACACTAGATGTTACGGCTGGTGGACCCGTCAGTTTAAAAGGATGCAGGGAGTATTGTGTTGTCAGTGGAGAAGCAGTAACAGCAGATTTGGTCAGTCAGAAGAGCTCAGTGACTTCAAACGTGCGCTTGTCACTAGATATCACCTGAGGGCCAAATCCATAAGGGACATTTCTAATGCTGCCAAAGTTGACTGTTGGTGAAGTGATTGTGAAGTGGAAATGCGAAGGAACAACCAAAACTAAAACAACACCATTTAATGATAAATCATAGAGGATGGTTGTAAAAAATTGTAAGAAAACAGTGGAAGGAATCACGTGGGAGTTCCAAAGTGCTACCTGCATGACTGTGTGTTGGGAGTTAAAAAGAATGGGGTACAAAGGTCGGCTTGCTACTCTTAAGCCCATTTTTTGTAATCAATTCTGAGCGACAATTGGAGTGGTGTAAAGAGGAACATCAATGGACAGTGGATGACTGGAGATGAGTGATTGGATTGATGAATCACACTATATTCTGTAGCAATCTGATGGAATTGTTTGAGATTGGTGAACATTACCTGCCACCATGTGTAACGCCACCAGTGAAGTAAAGAGGTGAGTAAGAGGTGGTATTATGGTATGAGGGCTTTTTTTAAGTTATGTTGTGGTCCCCATAATAAGCTTAAGAACACTCTAAATACAGAAAGATATGAACTGTTATATACTGCATACTGCAGAGGTCCAATTCGTAGATGATTATTGTCGTAAAGATGCATCTGTGAAGCAATGTTTTGTGCACAATAATATTCCTGAAATGGACTGGCCTGCCAAAAGTCCAGACCTGAATCGAATCGAACACCTTTGGGATGATTTTTTCATGGCTTTACACCTCGTCAACATTAAGAACATTAGAGTCGGGAAAGGACTGGGGGCAAGGAAAGGTAAGGAATTCGACTGTGGCCTTTTGAAGGAAGCATTCCATTTTGGGATTTAACCTTTGGGATGAAAAAGAACAACAACTTCACTCCAGACCCCAGCATCCAACATCACCACCTTCTCTGGTTTCAGCTCCTGAAGAAGAATAGGCTGCCACAGACGTTCAGACACCTCATTGAAAGTCTCGCCGGCAGAGTTAAAGCTGTCATAACGGCACAGAATGAACCCACCCCATGTTAATGTCCAATAAACAGGAACGTGACATGGATAAAATCTAAGTACAGATACAATACTTTTGATAGTATACTAGTATTCTGCAAATGTTGACAGTCACAATTCTTAGGTCGTTAACGATATTATAGTAAAATGCAACCTTATGACTGGTGCAACTTTCCTTTCCATTTTATGGTTGTTATTTTGCCTGTAAGAGAATACAAGGGTTGAGCTGATTTTATTAACACACTAATTATAAGAAACATGTTCTTTGTTTCAGAATATTAACATGTTTTTCCAATTTGTACTTTGTGATCAGAAGCTTACTACTAAAAGCTGTCAGCAAACATTTTAATAGAATATTGTGCATGCACTGATCAGAAACTTTACCTCTAGTTGGGTTGGAGTGGCATTGGTGACAAATAAAATGTCGTTGACTATCTGGTACTGCTTGCTGGCGAGGCTGACTAGAATGAAGGTGCGCATGAAGTGTAGAGGGGGCACCCACTCAGTTTTCTTCTTTCTTGGCGGCTCCCGGAATAGACCCGTCACCGTCAAGATTGTGCATGCAGCCTAGAGAGAGTAACAAATTAGATTGCTATTCTTGTCCATTATTCCCGGTGATAATTCTTCAAACCTATGACAAAATCTTCGGATCATTTGATACGAACCCACAAAGTTGCAATCATACCGGATTGTTAAAATTGTTTTGGAGCTGTTTTATTTTTTTGTACAGTATACACACAGTCCAACAATAAAGAAAATGACTATCACTTGTTCCCACCATTATTATTTTAGCTGTGTACCATACAATAGACTTTTATACTATGTCATAAGAATTCTTATACATGACTTTCCCAATTGTATTTACTTGTGCAGCCACAAATTGTCAATATTTTGTAGACTTGTCAAATTATATTTAAGTTACAATCTAGATGTAGGCCACTAAAATGTATAAAAATGCAGCATGTTACAAAAAAAAATCCAATAAATCACACTGTAAAAAGCTACAACTTATGAACGAATAAATGAATTTAAAAAAAGAGCCATGAAAGATTTCATCATTTCTCAGGAGTCAGAATGCATTCCACTTCACAACAAGTATGTTGCATGTTATAAACTTCATATAATGATACTAAGGAAACGGCTTTTAGGCGTTATAAATAAAAAAGAATAGGGGAAATAAGCCATCACTCACCAAAGTTGAAGGCTGCAATGAGTATACAACACACGAGATAAACACAAATACAATATTTTGGTTTCAAAACTTACTCGTGCCTGAGTAATTTTAAACTGAAAACATTGTATGTCTATGATCATCTTGTGTACTGTACACTCATTGCAATCTTCAACTTTGCCCTGAGCGATGGGTTATTTTCTCCATCCTTTGTTATTTAACCTTCATATAATGAAACTAGTATAATACATCACAATAAGAATTAATTATCTGTCGGTAAAACTTTTTTCCTATCGTTTGCCTCGGTTGTCATTTCGATGATCTCTCCTGCATTCTTTGTGTGTGAAGTTTATGAGTATGTAAAAATCATTCTCTGTACAAGTTACTAGCCAATAGCATAAGTTGCTTCAACCCCTCCTGAAGTATCATCTATTCTTTTTTTTTTAATCCATATTAACATGGATAACAGATGCCATTTTGCTAGTTTTGGTCAGCTCTGAGAACCTTGTTTCCTTGGTATCACCCACATCTAGGATGCATTACCCTATACACCAACTAGGGAGGCACCCAATAGCAGTCTGTAGCCTTTGATTCCAGGAGGTTCTGAGCAAAATAAATCAAACAGGTTGTATCTGCTGCACTGGTTACTTCAATACTAATGAAAAAGGCAATATACATAACAAAGGATAGGTAAAATGACTCATCACTCACCACAGTTGAAGGCCATGATGAATGAAAAACATACATGATGAACAAAAACATATAAAATATTTCAGTTTTACATCTTACTCACATGATAGGGAACAAGCCATATTGTTTCGGAGGTGTGCAACACGCCGAAGTTTACCACATGAGTCATGTGGTAAACTTTGGCATATGCAAAACCCCCAAATCATATGGCTCATTCCTATCACATGAGTAAGGTGTAAAACCGAAACATTGTATATGTTTTTGTTCACTATGTATGTTTTTCACTCATTGCGGCCTTCAACTTTGTTGAGTGTAGAGTAATTTTCCTTATTATTTGTTATTTAAACTGGCTACTTTGATGTGAGAGTGGGAAACATCCCTTTAGCAGGTATTGTAGGTATCTTTGGGGAAATAATTATTACTGGAAATGGACAAGAACTCGGACCCTTAAAAAGTTAAATCAACCGATCATAACAAATCTTTTTTTAGAAAGACATTCATAAATACGCATGTGAACTAGAGAGAAACAATCATTAAACAATTTTGCTATAGTTCAAATATAAAATCAACTGAAGATAACAGAAACTTTCTTTAGACAGACATTCATAAAAACACATGGTGAATTGGCAGAAATAGGATTAGGCTACTTTTTGGAAATCTGTGAAGTAAAACTTTTTATTAGAGGGAAGAAAATGAGGTCTACAGGCAACAATGCTAAAAAATAACCATCAAATACACATTTGGAAACACACATTTGGAAATTACAAAATAAATAAAAACCATTAAAAAACTAACAAGAAAAACACAAAAAATATATTATTGCAATAGACAAGACATTCAATGTCAAAAAACAATGGCACACAAAGTAATAAAACAGCTTAATGCAACTGAACAGTAAGTTTACTATACTTTATAAATTTCACAGACTAAGAGGTAAAAAAAAAAAAAAAAAAAAAAAAAAAAAAAAAAAAAAAAAAAAAATAATAACTTAACATACTTTCTCTCTATGCAACGTTTGCAACTATACTATTATCAGAACACAGGCTTTAAATCTTACTAATACACTGGGAGTGCAGCTACACCCAGAGAATTTAGGTGGTTGAATTTCTAATCATTAGTATCATTCTGATCATTCATAGTATTTATCAAATTACTAGCCCGTACCCGCGACTTCGTACACGTGGATTAAGAATTTTTTTGCCAGAATTAAATATAGAAAGTTGTTGGTAACGAAGGATTGGTCCCATACAATATCGAGTCGGAATAATATGACAGGAAAGCTATCACTATATCATTGTACCGTCGAACCTGTCTCTTGAAGAGAATCAATTTCCAACATATTTCTGTCACCATTCGATAAGGTCTCAAAATTTCATGACTACAACTATTAATCATACTGGGAAAAAATATCCTGCGCCCTTCATACAGATTTTCTTATCAAATTCCATCAATATCGATATAGCCATTTAGTCGTCAAAACGTAACAAAAAGACAGAGACTTACTTCCGTATTTATAATAATATTACTGTGGTTCACACTCACACACTGACTGTGAACAACACCTGAGGGATCATTATAACGTAAAAAAGTGTACACCTACAACATTGCAAGACTACCTACGATTTGCCTCACATTGCACCCCAAACTTTATAATATCTACAGTTTAACATTCAATCCGAATAACCTACGGCCCAGGCCTGACTCTTACGATGAAAAACAATTTTTTAAAATCTTAGCCTCCCCGGAGATTTGAACCAGAGACCACGATGTTTGTAAGCAAGCGCTTTAACCACTGAGCTGCCAGTCCACTACACGGAAACACGGTACGGAGACGTCCATATCCAACGTGTCTGTCTATCGCCGTATTTCGAAATTATGAGAAAACGTGTTATTTATACAGATAATTTTTCAACCAAATGTAGACAGTATTTTCTCCTTGTTTCAAAGGATAAGTGTGCAAAGTTTCATCGAGATCGGATAAAAACTGTGGATTTGTATGAAGAACAAACAAACAAACATACATTCATCTTTATATATAAAGATTATTCTTGTTTTACCAAAGAAATAGATAGATGGTCCAGAACACACTGAAGAAGTTGAAGAAAAGTGAGTTAAATAATCGTAGTTGCGGGGACGAAGATTCGAACCCGAGCTGCACGCTTGACAGGCAAGCGCGGTACCGCTGAGCAAAGCACCAACTGCCTGCGAAGCGGCTAGAGAGCTACATGGGCTGAGCTCTGCTCGGCCGGAGTAGAGACGTTTTCGCTGGGGCGCTCGGAGTATTGCCGATTATCGTGGCATACTGCAGAGTATTGACACAATTCAAGTAGTGAATATTTCGGCATCATTTCTTTCATTTTAAATACAAATATCTCTGCTCCTAATTGCACTATTTGAACTGGACAACTTCGATTCGACGGGAAATTTTTCAATTATGAGACAACATGTATTATTTATACAGATAATTTTTCAACCAAATGTAAACAGTATTTATCTCCTTGTTTCAAAGGATAAGTGTGCAAAGTTTCATCGAGATAGGATGAAAACTATTGATTTGTATGAAGAACAAACAAAGTCCAGTGCCCTCCCTACAGATTTTCACGTCAAATTCCGTCAATATCAGTATAGGCATTTAATTGTCAAAACGTAACATAAGACAGAGACTTACTTCCGCATTTATAGTATTCCTACTGCAGATTACACACACACTGACTACGAATCACCCCTGATGGATCAATATAACGTAAAAAAATTGTACATCTACTGTATTGCAAGACTACCTACGAATTGCCTCAGATTGCACCCCTACCTTTGTGATATCTACAGTTTAAAATTCAATCCGAATAACCGACGGCCCAACCGTGACTCTTACGATCAAAAACAATTTTTTAAAATCTTAGCCTCCACGGAGATTTGAACCGGAGACCACGACGTTCGTAAGCAAGCGCTTTAGCCACTGAGCTGCCAGCCCACTTCGCGGAAACACGGTACGGAGACGTCCATATCCAACATGTCTGTCTATCGCCGTATTTCTACATCTACATATATATACTCTGCAAATCACAAAACTGTGGGTGGCAGAGGGTGCTCAGCACCAAACCTAATCTCTTTGTTTGCATTCCAATCCCTAATGGTACGAGTAAAAAAAGAATTCACATAAGAATCAGTGCGGCACCTTATTTCTCTAATTTTATCTTTCCTGCCATTCCGACCCAAATAGGTTGGTGGACGAAGTATTTCACTACACTCGTAAGTGATGTTATGAGACCGGGTTAAAGAAAAATACAAAGGGAATAGCCGGACGGCCTATAACCTGGGTATTCTGCGATAGACCTCAAAGGTCCATGAAAAAAGCAATAAATGATGATGATGATGAGACAAAATGTGTTATTTTTACAGATAATTTTTCAACCAAATGTAGACAGTATTTTTCTCCTTTTTTCAAAGGATAAGTGTGCAAAGTTTCCTCGAGATCAGATGAAAACTGTGGATTTGTATGAAGAACAAACAAACAAACATACATTCATCTTTATATATAAAGATATTACATCTCATTTGTATCATTTGCAAATAAAATTCTCTTGTTGCTGGCAGTCACTTGTTTAATTTTGGTACTAAGTTTAAATAAAACACCTTGTAAGCTACCCTACTCTATTTTCTATATTCAGTCAAAATCCAACGAAGTTTGAGGTTAACATTCAGTACATGATACCGTAGTTTGAAATCGAAATAACAACACTTTAGGTTCAGAAAAGTAAATAAACAACACATAGCAACCATAAATAAGAAGTTTCTAGTAAAATATAAACCATAAACTTACCTAAATGAGCGTAATCCATAATAATCCTGAAGCAAAGTAAACAGGTTTGGTTAAACAACCACAACACTAATATTCCACATAACTAACCACTGTAAAGCACTTTCAGAAGTATAATTTCACCATCTGATATTAAATTCACCAATAACTCACAATTCCAGACTAATTTAAAGCAGTAAATATGATTTTTAAAGCATCACCACATGAGATGGATTTCAATAATTAATTCCAGCACATCTAAGTAATTTCAGAGGTTTAAAAGTAGATTTAACCAAGCTAAATAACCGGAAAGCCAATACTTTTTAAGTTTCCAATAGCCATCAACTAATAAACAGAAGATATGAATAAATAAAAATCCGTTTCCAGATGACGTCGTAGCAACCAACTTGTAATTTTGATTTCTTTCTGGCTAACATATTTCACGAACTAAAAACTTTTCTAAAGCACTTAAATTCAATAAAGGTACGATTTAAAATTAGTTTCAGGCCACAACAGACTTTAAATAAAAAGTGAATTATTTCTGCACCACCTAGGAAATCAGCAAATTTTAGAAATTCAATAACTTTTGATATCGTTAACCGATTTAAAAGATTTTTACACCACTGAACTCAGCAGAAGCTGGGGAACACTTTGAAAATAGTATAAACTTGATATTTTAAACTTTAGCAAATCCAGATTTCGGGTGTGACGTATCGCAAGACTCTAAACAAATGTGCTTTCCGATTAACCAAATTTCAAAACTCAATTACACCGGTCTGGAAACTTTAAAACCAAAACCAACCACATCACTACACTTGTCTCATTACGCTCTTCATCTTGTGATTTTCTGGTAGTTCTAAGTTAACAATTTTTGTTTCTAGATAGACTGTTGTTTAGGTCAGTAGGCCATTTTGATAAAAGTAAGCCTGGACATGGTCTCAGCCCAGTCTGTTCGAACACCACGTCGAGAGAGCACGTAGCTAGTGGTTTCGCGGATTTGAGCGAGACCAGCTCGCGGTGGCTGATGGGAAACAGGAAATTGGGCAGCATGGATGACTGACGCCATTACTAACAGGATAGGAAACCATAGAAATTTGAACTTTTCTTACATGGGTTCATCCATGTGAACTCTTACTTTCATTTCGGGGTGGTGCGGTCTGTTCTGTTTCATGACTTGTGATCTTCGGCAAATGATTTTCTCCGATTGCCATTGCTAACTGTGACTTTATGTAAATTCTGTGAAATTTTTTAGAATATATACTTCAGTGATCTGGACATCGACTTTCATTTCTAGTTTAGTACCTTACTTACAGGAGGTTAATTCTGTAAGTGGCGGCCGTCTTCATCATACAGTTAGCATTCTCCAAGGTTTTTCACGGTTACAGAACTTTTCCCGAACTTTTGGCAACATTTTGGAAGACTTCAAGTTTAGGTGTACAAGCCGATACCGTACCCCGATACGGCTTATCCCCTAACAACCTCCACTGAGAAAAACAGTAATGCCTAGTCCTGTACATTAATGTCAGTTGAAAATGCCTCCACTAGCATGGCCTAGTATATATATATTTTTGTGGTATTACTTTGAGAAGTAACTTATCTTTATCAGCAGCTAACAAATGATAATGAATGGATATTATGAAACAATTAAATTTATACACATTATTGTTTATCAGCTTCCCAACAGCAGCAAAATAAAACATATCATCTTATTTTGCTCATGATACTATGGGCTATACATTATTGGAAACCCAACAATAACCCTTCCAGTAGTTTTTGTTATAAACTCATTCTACAAGGCGGACTGGCAAAATTACAACAATGGCTGATTCCTGCCACCTAAACGTGCCTAAACTCATTTTCGAAAAATATATTCATTGAAAAGACTTTTTTTCGCTTTACAGTTTTACAACATTTACAGTGATGAACCAAAACATTATGACCACCTGCTTATAGTGTGTCGGTTCACCTTTGGAACACAATGACATGGATTGAACATACCCTTCATATCCAGAGGAATCTGGCATCACATGTCTACACACAGGTAATGCAATTCCCTTCAATTATGGGCCAGAGGTTTTGGGGTGCAGAGATAGTGCCCTATATCATTCCAGATGTGTCCTATCAAGATTAGACAAATTTGGTAGCCAAAATATCAATGTTAGTTCACTATCAGGCTCCTCACAACACTGTAGCATCATTTTGCCTTGTGACCTGAACAATTACATTAATGGAAGGTGCCATTTGGAAGTAGGTGGTCTGCAATACTTTTCATGCAGTCCACAGCTGTCACAGTGCCTTCAATCACTACCATAGGTCCCATGGAAGTCCAGGCAAATGCTCCCATCACACAATATTGTATCCTCAGCCCTGTATCCATGGTGCGCTGCATGTTTTGAGAAGTTTTTGCCTGGAATACAGCATGTCCAAACACGGCCCTCAACCTGGCACAGCAAGAAATACAATTCATTCAACTAGGTGACACATTTACATTGATCAACAATCCAGTCTCAATCATTTCTTGCCCACTGCAATCATAACTGATGATGTCATTGGCTCAACATAGGAAAACATAGTGGCAGTCTGCTGCGAAGCCCTATGTTGGAGTAGAGATGGGCTAAGTGACTCACTAAAAAGAGCAGTGCTCATTTGATCACTCTATGAAAAGAACTAGTTCTTTTCAATGGTTCGCCAGTTCACTAGCTCAGTTTAAACAAAAACAGCAGTTACATCCATTTTGAGTGTAGTATCTGTTCGTTTTATTTACCTTTAGACTGATTTCTTAGGTTAATTTCACATCGGTTATTTTCATTTATTTTTGTATTTATTCTGAAACATTTTTGTTTCTTAAATACTACCAGATTACTTTCATGCAGAAAGGGTCATTTAAAAACATCAATGAAATATTATTCGGATTGATGGGAATATTTGAGATATACTTTGAGCATAGTTAGTTTTACATTAATTTATTTACAAACACAAAGTACAATCAAGTTTAAAGAACTTTTTTCTTTAAATGAAATTAAGGTTACTCTTAACAAATAAAATTGTTCTTATTTTGCCATTCAGCAGCCTAATTCTTTTTCCGGTGCAAATATGTCCAGCTGTTGAAGATAATCTATCACAAGGCACGCTTGTAGCCAGAATACACAAAGAGAAGTGGAGCAGCTCATCAGATTCGAAAGAACTAGCTCCCCAGTGGCACTGCTTCACATTGTGCTGAGCGCTGGAATCGGAGAATGTTGCGAATGAACTAGCTCTTCTTGATCTTCAGGATTTCTTATTTTTTCAGAGCAGAGTGGATAAACGGCAAGGAACAGAGAACAAATATGGGTTGGGACGCGGGCAAGAGTGGCAAAGCCGAAACTGACTTATTGTTGGCGCACACTCGATTGAAGTTAAGTTCAATTGAGACCGACACACCACCGTCATTACAGTCTCCAAGGAGAACTATTGTTCACTTTTAGTGAGCGGTAGCTCACTCACTCTTTCAAAAGAACTGGTCCACTCGCGAATAAGCCATCTCTACTGTGGAGCCCTATGTTCAACAATGTGTGCGCAATGGTTTGCTCTGAAAAAGCTGTAGTCTGCAGCATTGCCATCAGATCTGCCACAGATCTCCATCTATCCTCATTTACAAAGCAGGCAAGTCTCAACCCTCTACATTCTTGATGAGATATGGACATCCACCTCCTTGCTGCCTATTTGTCATCTCACCATCCTTCTATCACTTTCCATAGGTGCTCACGACAGTAGCACACCAAATCTGACCAGTCTTGCCAGTGGCGTAGCTAGGTTAACAAGAATCCCAGTGCAAAAAAATATTTTGGACCTTCAGGTCACATGGACAACTTTTCTTTAGCTCTACTAATTCTTGTGAGGTTTGCAGGCAGGGGCTCCCTGAGCTTTAGGGAACCCCACTGAATTGAGCTTGGGCCCCCTGAGCTGCACTTGGGGGGCCCCCCGAGCTTGTGGGCCCCCAGTGCACAACACTGCCAAGCCCTCCGATAGCTACGCCCCAGAGTCTTGCCGTTTCAGAGCTGCTTGTTCCCAGTGGCAAACCACAATAATCTGTCCTCTGTCAAATCACTTACATAATTAGCTTTCCCTATTTGGCACACATAACATCAATAGAATAACATGTCTAATAATAACATTTGCCTCTGCTCCACTTATATACTTTCATTACAGCATGATGTATCCACAACATGACCAGATGGCATTAAATTTTATTGTGGACAGTGGTCATAATATTTTGGCACGTAAGTGTATATATTTACTCAAAATCAAGAGCTCCCATTTTCTGTGTACTGGTGATGGATGGAAGTTAAAAATAAATTTATGGCACTTGTAAGTTTCCCTAAAGGTAATCCTCAAACCGAATTTTGAAAAAATAGCCTAAATTTTAGCACTACTTTATGATTTAAAGTATCAAAAAGATGAAATTAACAAATATTTAAAAGCATGATCATGACAAATGAAGGCTTCACTCACTGAATGCTGCAGAAGGTCAACTGTGAAGGTGTGCGGGTCGTGCTGACTGTATGGCAGAATTCTGAGCACCCTCATAATCTCTGAGCCATGGTACAATTTTGCATTTTCCTTGGACTTGTCTGTGGTGTTAAGAAGGTCACGATTCCCAGTCATGAATTTGTTCAACCTAAGAAAAGAGGAAGGAGAAATGGCAAGAGTAATGACAGACTAAAAATATGGCACATGGAAAAGTACTAAGAAAAATAAGTAATATATGAGGTCTGTACCGAAACTATCCGACTTTCCTCCATATCTTTGCTCCTGACAATTTTAGAACCATAATACGGGGTATGAGAGTCAACTGTAAAGCATCAAGAATTCCCTAGATGCCACAGTTGTCACCGAGATCCCTTAGTTCACTGCAGCATGTGTTTGTTTACAAAGCATAACATTTTGCTATCGTAAAAAAATGACGGAGAGATCAGAGCAATGAATTTGCATTAAATTTTGCTTTAAACCTTAAAAGAGTTGTGCAGAGGCCATCAAAATGATGAAGACAGCATTTGGGAATGAGTGTAAGAGCAAAACACAAATAAAAGAGTGATATAAGTCATTCAAAGATGGCCGCATATCTGTTGACAGTAACCCATGCTTGAGTGGCCTTCGACGACAAAAACAACGGATAATATCAAACATGTGTGATCAATGAAGATCATCAATTGACTGTGTGAGAATTCAAATATCATCTTCGAAAATCAAAAACTACTATTTGGAAGATTTTAACTGAAAATTTGCAAATGGTTCATATATGTGCGAAATTCATTCTGAAATTGCTAAAGGTGGAGCGGAAAAACCTTTGCCTTGAAATTGCTCAGGACAATTTGGAAATGGTCAATAATGATGAAAATCTGCTTTAAAAGATTATAACTGGTGATGAATCATGGGTTTATGATTATGATCCCAAAACCAAATGACTGTCTTCACAGTGGAAGCTGTTGTCAGAACCACAACCGAAAAAAGCGTGCTTAAAGGTTAGACAATAAACAGAGAATATTATCTGGAAGTGGTGAAAAGATTGCGTGATGCAAATAAAGTCGTACAGCTCTGTCAGCCTCCATACAGTCCTGACATTGCTCCCTGCAACTTTTGGCTGTTCCCAAGATTAAAAATTCCGCTCAAAGGACACCGATTCGATGACAAAGAAAAACTCTAAATTAATATGACAATCGCTGTAAATGAAATACCACAAAATGAGTTCCAGGACTGCTGCCAAAATTTGAAAGGCTGTTGGCAGTGTATTCTTCAATCAAACGGGAACTACAGTCCGATGACACAGAATATCACCAGCGGGGAAATATGGAGGAAGGTTGCATACTTTTGGGACAGACCTTGTACAGTAAAATTTATATTAGCTGAAAGGAAAAACATAATTAAAGCAGGTTTTTGCAGTGGGATCTCACACCATATTTTTCTAATGACAATAGGTTTACATCTGAAAATGTTTTTATTCTGTGTGTGCGTACAAATCCATCGTTTCCATGTACTGATGCTGTAGTGCGGTCATCTATGGTAACTGATGATTCTTTCCACTGCGTACATTTTAATTTTACAGTAGTGTGCTATAAACCAAAAAGCATTTTTTTAATGATGAATTTTTTAAGATCGAGTTTTACTATGTGACTCAGAAAACAGTTTGCTACAGCAATATAACTAGAACTTGGCAGTGAAAATCTGAAATCTTTACCAAATGGCGAAACTATAAGAATTTCTAAAAGGCAAGCAAAAATTTGGTGAATTGGTACAACACAAATCCAAACATTATTAATGAAGAGTGGTGAGTGACATGTTAAAGGAAGTAGTTTGAGCTAGTATATTTATGGAAGACACACTGGAAAGAAATAACTATTGACAATGAAAGAGATTAATGAACATGCGAAGGAAAATATTAATGGTTAACATGTGTCAAATTAATTTAATGTATTAATGTCATAAAAAAATAAAGAAATGCATCAAATTTATTTACAACAAGAAAAGAATGTATCTTGTCACAATATATAATTGACATTAATAAATATTAAGAGGAGAACTCTGATCACAACGAGACAGAAAAACAAGGTAACTAAGATTTGCACTTTGTTATGGTTTAGAACCTTAAACAAAAATTTGTTGCAGATAAGCAAAAGTAGTATGAAAATTTAGGCATGTCATCGACGCTGAGGGAACAAAAGAAAATGGCAAACTCAAATCTACATCTACATCTATACTCTGCAATTCACAATTACTGTGGGTGGCAGAGGGTGCTAAGCACCAATCCTATTTTAGAGTATTCCAATACCGAACAGAACGAGGAAAGAAAGAATACATGAATGTATCAGTACGGCATCTTATCTCTCAAATCTTATCCCTTCTGTCATTGCGACATAAATAGGTTGGCGGAAGAAGTATTTCATTGCACTCGTAAATTAGAGATTTTCGCATATTCTCCAACAAATTTAAACGAAAACGACATCGTCTGTCCGCCAAACAATCCCAGCCTAACCCACGTATCAGCTCTGTGACACTTACATAAGGATTGTAACTAGCGGTCACAAATCGAGTGGCTCTCCTCTGTACTTTCTCTAATGTGTCAATCAATGAGAACAAGGAAAGAAACAATAGTTCTTTTATAGTTGTAAGCAGGAAAATAATTAAAAAAAGAGAAACTCAAATACACAAATAATATATTTATCGATAACAATGGAGTGATAATTTTTCCGCAAGCCAATATTTAACTGGAAAGGAATGATAATATTCCCCACACTCACCAAAGTTGAAGAGAGGAGGGCAGCAGCAACACAAAATAATAAACAAACAAAAAACACACAATAATTTGGGGTTAATCTTTTATCAAGTGGAAAGAAACATACATTTAAAATGAGAAATAATAATGATAGTTAAAATAATGAAAATAAAATTTGAAATAAGATTTTACATAAATATATACAACAATGAGCAGGAAAATGCTTTAGGACAATAAAAATTAAGGAATGAGAGGGGAAAGCGGCCCAAAATTTGCTACAGATGAAGGCGGCTGGCAATGATGAACATAACCTATTGTTCTTTAGTTTTTAAATATATTAGGAATAACAAATTAGGATAGGGAAATGAGCCACCACTTACCTTTAGATGATGGATGTGGGGCACGAAAACAAAGAAAAGACAAAAACACACATGATATTGAAATTTTTGGGCCTAGTCCTTTGTCGACAGGCGAACATTATGGGATTGCGGGGTAGGGGAGGTGTCGTGGGAGACTGCTTCGCACAAAGACTGATGACCAGGAAAATGGTGGGGGGATAACTTCAAACTGAGAACAGGTAGAGCAGCAGTGGTTCACAGCTATTATCTGAGTATAGATAAATATCAAAACTTATCTCTGGTCAGTGGGAAGAGCCAAATAATACATATTTATATTTAAAAAATTAAACCAAAGACTATGAAGCTAAACATCACCTCAGGTTGGTGGTGGTTCAATTTAGGTAGAGGGGATGGAAGAAAAGAGAGCGTAAAAAAAAACAGTAAACATAAGTAAAAATAATAATAATGACTGGAAATTACATGTGAGACATGGTGGCTGCCTTGTGCCCAGTTTTTACTGGTAGCAAAGTTCCCACATTCTCAGTTCAGAGAAGCTGCTGCTGTTATGGAGGACTCTGATAGCATGGACTGTGAAATAAGAGTTGAAATTATTCGTGTCATGGGCCGCTAGTGGGTGCTTTGGGTTCCATGTGAATACCATCTGCTGGTGGCCATTTATTCTTATGGAAAGTGGATTTGTGCCAGCTTTTCCCAGTGGCAGGGTTGGTGAAAGGGGTGATTGGATGGTTTATGTTGCACATCTTGCAGCAGTGTCTATTGCATGGGATATATAGCCTTGGGACTGACTCTTGGACTAGGAGCTCACTGAGGTTATGAAGCATGCTGAAACAAGTTCTAGGAGGGGCAGGGAGGATTTTGGTAAGAATGGACCTCATTTCTGGGCATGTTTGTAGGAAATCATAACCCTGCCAGAGGATTCTGTTAACAGAATTGAGGCGTAGGTAGTATTGTGTGATCAGGACTGGATAGTGGTTGGTTTTTGCAAGTTTGAGATGATTTTTTTTTCTTTGTTTTTAACTGCTTAACTTCTCTGAACAACGAGGTCTTTAGAGATGGGAAAGGAGGTGGGGGGGGGGCAATGAATGGGAAGGAATTAGGCCAGGGCCTTTTTGAAGGAAGCATCCCAGCATTTGCCTGGAGGATTGGGGAAACCATGGAAAACCCAAATCTGGATGCCCGGACGGGGATTCGAACCAGCATCCTCCCGAATACGAGGCGAGAACACTAATCGTTACACCACCACGCTCAGTTTGGGATGATTGATGGGCTGAGTAGATTGTAATGTTGCCTGAGAAAGCTAATTGTTATCCAAAGTCAGAGGGTAGTAGCAAGATATCAACGCTTGTGAAATGTTGTTTGACTAATGCATGAGGGATTGTTGGTTGGAGCATATACGACTACGCCGAATGCCAAGACTGCGTGGGAGGAAACATTATGATATGGGTGGCAACTGTCAAAATTGGGATACCGTTGAAGGTTGGTCAGTTTGATGTGGACTGAGGAGTTGAGGTAGTCATTAAGAGAGGGACAAATCCACATCCAAGAATGAGGCCTGGGTGTGGGAGTAGGTCCAAGTGTATTTCAGCATGTTAAAGGTATTGAGATGGTTCAAGAAATTTAGCAGGTCATTTTCATCATGCGTCCAAATCATAAAAATATCATCTATGAATTTAAGCCAAATATGGGGTTTGAGAGGGACCTCCTCCAGAAATGTCTGTTCTAGATGCCCCATGAACAGGTTAGCATAAGAGGGGACCATGCGGCTGTCCATGGCAGTTCCATAGGTTTGGTGCTAGATGTTACCTTCAAAGGAGTAGTAGATGATGTTGAGAATTGGATGCATCAATTTGACGAAGTAGGATCTCATATGGATGCTGTTGGGAAGGCACTGATCCAGAAAATGTTCCATGACCCTGAGACAATGCCAGTGGGACGTGATGTCAATTGTTACCAGTATGAAAGGAAGAGCTTTGGGTATAGTAGAAAAAAGGAAGAGGTAGTGTTGTGTGTGTTAGATATGTGATGGGAGTCCACCAAGGCAGAGAAGCATTCAGTTGGCGATTCGTAAGCAACAACAATATGGTGTCCTGGATTGCCAGGATTATGGATTTTGGGATGGAGGTAAAGGGTACGTGTATGTGAAGTAAGAAGTGAAATGGATTGTGTGGTAAGACCATGAAGGGACTCACTAATCTGTACATATTCCTGTATTGCGGCAGTAAGTACTGTTGTCTGATAACTGACGAAAAGCTTCAGCCACATAGTCACTACAATTCATGACTACAATGGTTGAGCATATGTCAGCGCGAAAGACTCTGTGAAATGCTCAGAGCTAGAAGCAGTAGCTTTAAAAACTTCACAATCCATACATTTAAGCTAAGGCTCCATTCAACACAACATACACTATTCCACAAAAGACTGAACATTTTACTGTGACATACCTTGCCATGGCGGCGGCATTCGCATTGGGCAGACGTGCAGCAGAATATGAGAAACGGGCATTTCTGTGGTACAGGCCACGAACATGCTGTGACCTATCTTCTTCATCGTAAAGAGTGAAGAAGTGCTCCAAAAACTGGTTGGCCAACTCACTCGGGTCTCCATAGCTACCATCTACAATGAAGTTTGGCTTCCAGTATGGAATACCAGGTAGAGAGTGCAGATAAATTCCATCCTGGAAGGAATATCACTATAACTTTCTCAACAATTTCCAGTAAAATAGGCTACAATTTTAAAATTCAAGAATAATAATTTCACACTGAAATCTAAAAATTTAGTTGCAATGTGTCACTAGCAAACATCTTCTTTTTAATTTATTTATATTTTATTTTTCAGGACACTTTTGTACCTTAATATCTTCAGTCTGGATGATGCCACATGCCTGAGATTTGTAAAGAGATCAACAATCGTAGCTTACACATGTAATTTTGCTTTGTTCCTGTCCTTAATTTGGAAACTATTGATATGCATATTTGACCAATTCTGTCTCTTGAATGACTGAAGATCATTAAAACTTCCAGTGGTTGGTAAGATTTGCATGTATGATATATGAAATGAGTGTTTGTAAATTTATTATGGTAACATCCATGAAATTCAGTTTGCTTCTATCTTTAGTTTTTATTTGGAAACAAAGAAACTGCCATTGGGAAATATTGTGCAATTTGTTTCTGTATTTTTTACATGTTCAGCTCACCCTCCTGCCTTCATCTGTGGTAAGTGACAGGTTATTTTTCTCTGTCCTATCTTATTTTTTGTTTTTATTGTTAATATGATGTTTTTACATATTGTGATTGTCTCAGGATAACCTTATATATATTTAAAAATAAGACGTGTGTGTACCTACATTTCCCACTGCCTAGCGCAGACTACTGGTGTTTGTGTTTGGTAGTGGCATGGAGTTTCCCGTTGTGCACAACACTGGCCGAATGCTGGTAGTTATGGGGGTGTGGGAGATCTGGGGGTTGAAAGTTGTCAATCTGAACATTTTCATATTTTGACCAAAAGCCTGTGTCACTATACTTCCTTTTTTTATCTGCTTAACGTCTCTCTAACAGCGAGGTCTTTAGAGACGGGAAAGGATGGGGGCAAGGAATGGGAAGGAATTCGGCCATGGCCTTTTGAAGGAAGCATCCCGGCATTTGCCTGAAGTGATTTGAGAAACCATGGAAAACCCAAATCTGGATGCCTGGATGGGGATTCGAACTGCTGTCCTCCCGAATGCAAGGCCAGAACGCTAGTCATTTCACCACCACGCTCGGTTCACTATACTTCTCTTTGCTGCCACAACTACATAGCACAGACCACTGGTGTTTATGTGTGGTAGTACCATTGAGTATCCCATAGTAAACGATGGGGGTTGCATGTTGGTAGCTATAGGGCTGTGGGAGATATAGTGGTTGAAAGTAGTCAAACTGGAGCACTTTCATATTCCGACCAAAGATGTGTGTATCCCTATATTTCACGTCCAGTGTTTGTGTGTGGTAGTAGTCTTAAGTCTCCCACTATGCACTGGTGGTAAATGGTCGACCGAGGATTATTTCGACCAAAGATGTATGTATCTTTATACAGTATTTCACTTTGCAAACACAACTACGTAGCACATATCACTGATGTTTTAATGTGTGATAGTGGTATTGAGTTTCCCATCATGCACTATGATGGTTATGTGTTAGTAGCCATGGGAGTATGGTAGATATTGAGATTTAAAGTGGTTGGTCTAGGGCATTTTTCTATTTTGACCAAAGATATGTGTGTCCCTATATTTATCTTTGCAACCATAAATACCCTGCGCAGATCACTTCTGTTGTGTGTGGTACTCGCTTTAAGTCTCCCATTGTGCACCGTGGTGGTTGCATGTCAGTAGCTATCAATCAAAATATTTTAAAAACACTTGTGAAGTAATGGACATCAGTTAGTTGATTTATACATCCATCTGTTTTGTTGTTATGAACTATTACATTGTCAATTAATTTCCATCAACATCTCATATTGTAACCTTTATGAGCGATTAAATTTATCTTTTCTATGTGATCTGAAATTGGGTTTCTCATAATAAGTCCTTTACATTGAAGGTAATCATATATATTATTTCTATAAGGTATTTTTTTGTCACAAGCCTGTATCTTCCTTCATACTTAACCTAAATGAATGAATGAGGTGTCATTTTAAAGCTTATGGTCCCCACTTTGGGCACATCACATTATAAGAAAGGAATTTTCGGAATTCGACCCTTAAAGGGCAAAAATGTCAATATTTCTAACATGCTGTTTTCTGTGTTACAAGTCATTTATCTCCCTGGATATCGATCTGAAATCATTTAATGAAGTATCATTTTAAAGATTAAGATTTCCGCTTTAGTGACGTCATATATTAAGACAGAAATTTTTCTGAATTCGACCCTTAAAGGGCAAAAAGATCAATATTTTTGCAATTCGTTATTGTGTCACCAGCGATTTATCTTCCTTAATATCTAACCGATATAGATAAATGAGGCATCATATTAAAGACTAAGGTCTCCGCCATGGTAACACTATATTTTAAGAAAGGAATTTTTCGTAATTCGATCCTTAAAGGGCAAAAATGTTAATTTTTCTAAAGTGCGTTTTTTTTTGTATCTCGAGCCATTTATCTCCCTGGATATCTAACCAAAATCGATAAATGAAGTAGGATTATAAGGAGTAATGTCTCAGCTTTGTGAAATCATATTTTAAGAAAGAATGTATTTGGAATTTAGCCCTTAAAGGGAAAAAGTATAAATTTTTCTAAAACGCATTTTTGTGTCACGAGCGATTTATCTCCCTTAATATCTAACCGATATAGATAAATGAGGTATCATATTAAAGACTAAGGTCTCCGCCATGGTAACATTATATTTTAAGAGAGGAATTTTTCGTAATTCGACCCTTAAAGGGCAAAAATGTTAATTTTACTAAAATTCGTTTTTTGTATCTCGAGCCATTTATCTCCCTGGATATCAAACAAAAATCTATAAATGAAGTAGGATTATAAGGAGTAATGTCTCAGCTTTGTAAAATCATATTTTAAGAAATAATTGTTTTTGAATTCAACCATTAAAGGGAAAAAGTATAAATTTTTCTATAACGCATTTTTGTGTCACGAGCGATTTATCTCCCTTATTATCTAACCGATATAGATAAATGAGGTATCATATTAAATAATAAGGTCTCCGCCATGGTAACATTATATTTTAAGAAAAGAGTTTTTCGTAATTCGACCCAAAAAGGCCAAAAATGTTAATTTTTCTAAAATTCATTTTTTGTGTCTTAAGCAATTTATCTCATTGGATATCTAACCAAAATCGAAAAATCATGTAAGATTATGAGGAGTAATGTCTCAGATTTGATATTTTATGAAAGAATGTTTTTGGAATTCAACCCTTAAATGGAAAAAGTATAAATGCTTCTATAACGCATTTTTGTGTCACGTGCCATTTATCTCACTTGATATCCAACTGATATAGATAAATGAGGTATCATACTAAAGATTAAGGTCTCCGCCGTGGTAACATTATAATTTAAGATAGGAATTTTTCGTAATTCGACCCTTAAAGGGCAAAATTGTCCATTTTTCTAAAATGTGTTTTTTGTGTCTCTAGCCATTTATCTCCCTGGATATACAACCAAAATCGATAAATGAAGTAGGAGTATGAAGAGTAATGATTCAGCTTTGGTGTCATCATATTCAACCTCACTTTTCACCGAATTTTTTTTTTGCGAAATTTTCGCATGGGTCGTGTAGTACTAATTATTGAAATTGAAATGTTGTAGCTGTAGTGAGCATACAGTATGGCTTTCAAAAAATACAAACAAAGTTATTTTCAAAGCTTAGAAAACCTACAGCAAAGACAAAATAACACATGTATTAAGACATATAATCAAAAACAAGCAGCAACAATAATTATGCTAAATAGATTGAAACAATTAGCCAAACAGAACTCAACATAACAAAAATAGGATAGGGAAAATAACCCATCACTTACCACAGATGAAGGTAGGAGAGCCAGAAGAACACAGAAGAAAATACAATATTTCAGTTAATAACCTCACTCATAGAGATCTCATTCAATAGAGATCTACAGGCACTGGTGTTTGCAGATGATGTAGCAGTATGGGATGAAACAGAAGAAGGAATACGTACAAAACATACTGAAGATGTGGAATGATAAGTTTGAAGAATATGGAATGAAATTGAATCAAAAAAAAAAAACTGTAGCACTAACAATAAGCCGAATGAATACAGACTGTCATATAAAATTACAAGACCACGAATTTGTAGTTTTTGACCAATTCAGCTACCTGGGGAGCATAATTGCCAATAATGGTAGAAGTGAGTTAGAAATAATGAGTAGAGTAACCAAAGGAGCCAACTTCTACAGTACCGTGCGAGGCTTACTATGGGACATGCAGGGGCGGCCCTAGGGCGGTGCGACCGCACCGGGCGCCGTCATATAGGGGGCGCCGAAAATGCAGCGAGAGATAGTCTTCGCAAAAATATCAAAAAATAAATTCTGTAATAACCCAGCTTGCTGTTATATATTATTTTAACACACATCATCCAGAAGAGTTTATAAGAATAAGAGTTTCAGCTTAATACATAGTCGTATGTCATCATAGAACAGAGTCAATTCGAGTTGCTATTCGAGACAGTTCGAGTTACTCGAATCATTAAAATCATAACTCGTTACAAAGTTAGCACCCTCCTGTGCCGCATCACGCTTCCCGCACATGTTTACTGCCTTTTTTGCTGTAGTTTGGAAATTTATGCATGCGGGTACATGTGCATGGGGCGAGATTCAATCTATTTATCTATTTCTACCATATTAGATCCTCGGTGATTACAATTAACATTGGTGGTACCGTAAATATTAACAAAGCTTATCTGTCTTTTACAGACAAGATATGTCACTAACCGAAAAAAAAACCTTTATGGCCCACAATGCTTAAAAGGAAAACAAAACCAAGACGAAACTGAGAAGACTTCAAAATTGTTAGGAAACTTTTATTGAAAAGTCATCTTAATCGTCGTTGCCAGTGCTAGTTCAACACGAGATGGAAGAAAACTTAATTGTTGTTCAGACGAGTCTTATGATAAAGAGCAGCATGTGCGAGAAGATTTATCTATGGCTGAAACGTCGTCTGCTGTTCAAAAGATGGGTATACAAGTAATATCACCACAGTCGCCCTTTCAAAGTACAAATTATGACGATATTTCAAACTTGTCGCTCACTGACTCTGCTGGCAGAGATGAAATAATTATTCGAGCAACGAAAAAATCCAAGAAAAAAAATCATGGACATTTTTCAAATACGCGATTTCAAAGAGCAACACCAAATGGAGAAACTTATAAAAGTAGATAGCTTGTTTATTCTAAATCTGCAGATAAAGTATATTGCTTATATGTTGTTTATTCAATAGGTCTCATTTTTATTTGGGAAAAGAAGGATTCGATGATTGGAGTTACTAATCAGAGCGTCTCAAAACTCATGAAATTTCCTCAGATCACAATGACATCAGTTGGCTGGCTAGGAGGGTTGATTCCATTAAATAACTTCAATTTACTAGACAAGCATTTGTAAATACAGACTGAAGACGAAAAATCACACTGGGTTGCTATCCTCTAATGAATGACGTCTTGTTCAGAGAAAGCTTTGGATCTGAAATACTAAATACTTCTAATGATGGTAACTTCCTGGGTATATTGCAACTGCTAGGAAAACCTGTGATTATGGAGCATCTCCGCCGTATTGCTAATAACGAGACTAATGTCTTATTATATTGGCAAATGTATTCAAAACGAATGAAGTTCGTAATAAAATTTTGACTATGGTCGGGTCATCTACTCATAAATATTTTTCCATCATACTGAATTGAACTCCTGATGTAAGTCACGTCGAAAAATTATCTTTGACATTGATTTTGTTGACACTAATGAAAACGAAGTCTAAGTGCGCAAGTATTTCGCTGTGCTTACTTTTTTTTTTACTTGTGGCTTTACGCCTCGTCGACGACTAAGGTCATTTGAGGCAGGATGGGGACAAGAAACGGGAAGGAATTCGGCCATGGCGTTTTTGAAGGAAGCATCCCGGCATTCGCCTGGAGTGATTTGGGGAAGCCGTGGAAAACCCAAATTTGGATGCCCAGACGGGTATTCGAACCCGCGTCCTCCCGAATGCGAGGCCGGAAGCTGTGCTTACAATCCGAAAAGTGACTTTTCAGGAACTGGTAGCTGGACTCACTGCCCTGTTTATCATTGATACTTTGCAATAGTTCGATTTGGATATGAACGATTGTCGAAGTAAAAGATATGATAATGGATCCAATATGGTAGGTGGAAGCTAAATTTTGAACCAGTATCTTCGTGCATTTTTTAATCTATGTAACTGTAATTAAATTTGGTAATAGCAAGAGCCACCAAAACATCAGTTAAATCGGTTTTCCTTGCCCGGATTTCTTTAAAGAATATTTGTTTCATTCTCTCGATCAACAAAGCGATGGGAAGTGGTATTCAGGCACTTAGAAGGACTATCGCCAAAAATTTGCGAAACTCGTTTCAAGGATAGAGTTTCTAGCATCGCTGCAGTTCGTTATCACTACTCTTCAGTTCGTGACGCTCTTCTTGAACGAATTATTCGGTTGCAGCAACAGAAGCCTTGTCACATAGCCAGAACATGGAGCAATTTGAGTTCATAATTACAGTGGTGACATAGTATAATACATTGTATCAGGTAAACATTGTAAGCAAAGGCTATGCAGACTGAAAGTGGATTTATGAAACTCTTCACAGTTGCTGAAAAACATTTCGGAATTTGAGAAAGAGTACCAGATCTGATAACAGACAGCTAGAGAAATTGATTCTCAGACTGGAACATTTCCTATTATTAACCCAGTCAGATGCCTAAGAAAGCAAAGATTTTTGAGTATGAGCCATAAATGAGATAGCAACAGATCTAGAAGAATTATTTGCAATGAATGTGTTTTAGCATATGATCGATACAATGTAGAATGTGTTGATCGCTCTATTTGCACAACTTTCTAAGGATATAGCAGGGATTAGCTTCAGAGAGGAGCAAAAACAATGAAAAATACTTGTTGAAAATGGTTTTACCTGGGGAAATAATATATACATTTAACCTGTATAACCATTAGTCTGCGAGGGTTCTGGCAAAATTTTGGTAAAGTTTATTTTTCTGTATTAAAAGTGGGAATTTTTAACTACACATATTTTCTAGTTTTATATATTTTTAAAAATTATTGAAAACTGTGAATTTGACGTGTAAGTGAAGTGAGCATTGTGTTCGCGGCTTTGCTCGAGTGGAATTCATAAAGCTTTAATATACATATTCGTATCCGAATCCCACAGGATCAGCTATTTGGGATAAAAGTTGGTGACCAATACATTATTCCAAATTTATCCTAAGCAGTTCAGTCGTTCGACGTGATACAATAAAAACACACAAGCAAAAAAAAAAAAAAAAAAAAACTTTTACATTTAGATGTAAAAACTGTATGTTATCTTCAGTCTATCTACATGGACACCTTAATCATGAATAAGAGATTGCTCATTTGAGGCGCCACAATGGGATCTCGCACCACCTGAAAAACTTGCTAGGGCCGCCTCTGGGGACATGAAAGTTCCTAGAAGAACAAAAATTGTCTTGTACAAATCATATCTCATTCCTATTCTTACATATGCTTTGGAAACATGCACACTAACATCAAGGGACCTTAGCAGGATCCAAGCCTGTGAAATGATGTTTCTTAGAACGGCCCTCCAGAAAACTAGACTTGACCGCATAAAGAATGATGAAATTAGATCAAACCTAGAGCTAAGGGAATCCATGGAAGAGAGACTTAGGTCATCAAGACTTCGGTGGTTTGGGCATGTGAAGAGAATGACTAGTAAAAGACTGCCAAAAACTTATTTGGAAAAAAAGGATAGTGGGCAAAAGACCAGTGGGAAGACCAAGAAGAAGATGGAACTGAAGGAGGACGTAGAGAGAAGAGGCTGGAATTGGGAGTACATCACAGACAGAGAAACCTTTCTGGACAGGAAAATGTGGAAAACAATCGTCTATAACAACCAAGACTCGTAAACCACACCCGGGAAACTGGAGATGGTCCCCAACGATAATGATGATGATGATGAACCTCACTCATGTAAGAGGCGAGATATGCAGCAGGGGAAAGATATACAGCGTGCGTCACCAAAATCCGGACAAATCGAAGAGTTTTTTGAAACAATTTTTTTTCACAAAATATTAAATATAACAAAAAATACTTTTGCATGGCTTATCAGGGACCTCTATAGAAAATAATTATTCAATATATCCCCCTTTAGCTTCAATAACTGCCTCCAGTCTCGGCCTGAAGCGGTCGCATGCTCGACGTAATGCAGCCGAGTCCATGGCGGCGAATGCTGCTTCAATGGCGGATCTCAATGATGCGACGTTTGGATGCCGAGACTTGTTGGACATCCTTTCAACTATGCTCCAAACGTAGTAATCCAGAGGATTTAAATCGGGACTGTTTGGAGGCCAAAATTCCTTTGACCAAAACATGTCCAAATTATCGGACATCCAGTTTTGAACCAAATGGCTCGTGTGGGCTGGTGCACCGTCTTGCTGGAAAACATACGGAGTTCCAGACGCCACTGCATCAATCCACGGCTTCACAACACTCGAAATAATGTTCAAATAAACTTCTTTTGTCACAGTTTCCTTGTTTTTAAAAAAATGTGGGGGCATGACATGACCCTCGCTCGACACAACACTTAGCACGTGAACACTGGCAGGAAATTTTGTTCTGGCAACAATAGGGATTGTAAGGAACCAGACCGATACCGGGGTTGAGTATCGCCTAAGTGCCTTAACTTAACTCTTGATAACACTTCACTGTTCGAAGTAAACTTACTGAAAATGTTAATTTGCTTTGACCATGTTGCCTGGATATTCAACTAGAACACTTCAGGTCGCCACAATATTTGAAGACCCCAAATATTGAAAAGGTAATTTAGTAGCTATGGAAATAAAACAGTTCAATTTCCCAAAATTTCTTCAAGTTTATTTAAATGAAATCCAAAGTTCAAAACAGCTTTTACAGTTGATTAGGCATATCGAACACTCGTTCCAAAACTTTGCAGATTGTGGAGAGAACGAAAGACCGACCGACCCCTGATGAGAATCACAAGTTCATGTTGACAAACAAATGCCACGCCCCAAAAGCCAAAGTTCCATAATGGCTGACCCGGTGGTACAAACTCAAATTCTGAGCTGCCAACTCACCAACGCACACGCACCTAGCACGTCATGTCAGTACAGCTTCCAGACTCGAACAGAGTGCCGTCATCCCCGCGTCCTGTGATTTATAACCTCGCTGACGTCAGAGCCAAAATACAACTTTCTACTAACACCTAGACGATTTAGATCAGAAATATCTCAGTAACTAAACAATTATCCGAAACTTTAGGTGTGACAGTGTGTATACTTTTTTAATTGTGAAATAACGGATATTTAGTGATTAACTTTAAGTGTTTGGTTTTAAAAGTCTGAGCGTAAGAGCGAACTATTTCTCTACCCTGGGGAATTACTATTGTTCTAGAGGCTTCTTTATTTCGTCATTTTCATAGAACTACAATTTATACAAATAATATTATTATCACTGTTTTCTACTAAAATTCCCGAGTTTATTGGTGTAATTTTTATTAAGATTGGTGCAGGGAAAGTTTAATTACGACGTAACCAAAGTGCGATTTCAGTTTTAATTTTATAACTTTATTTCTATTACTTTTATCGTAAATATAAAAATTACCAAGAGATCCTCTGAATTAAATAACGTATTCTGAAAGTTATCTCATCTCTGTATCTACTTTTGAACGGATGTAATTAATTTCTAAGCTGACCACATGCTTGTAATGAAAACTAAATTTTAAGATCTCTATAGAATCGATTCTATTACTTGGAATTACTTGAAATTATTATATGTGATATTAGATTTTTAGGTCTTTCCGGAAATCTACTTTTTATTTCGAAAGTTCTCTAGGATTTTGTGATAAAAATTGCCAAAAGTGAAGTGCATCTAACGAAGTATTAAAAATTGATTTAAGTTTTTTATGCGTTCAGAAACTACGAAATTTTAGTGAATTTATATTTTAATTGAGTTATTACTTTATTAACACTACTTTATTTTGTTCGAAAGTGTGTAAAACCAGTGAGATGCCAAATACTAGAAATTGCTTGTGTGCTGAACTGGATTATTTTTGGATTATCATATTTAAGGTTAGTGAAAGGTGTTAATATTGTTACAGAAAATTAGTGTAGTTGGTTTATTAAGTATTGAGTTACTTTCTTGCTCGTAAATCGGTTTAAAAATGACAAAATGCTCCCCAGGTAGAAGCTCATAATTACAAAGTTGGATTACTGATGATTATTTAATTTTCAGTTGATTTAAAGTTTATTTATTATTATTCAAAGTTTATATTCGGCATTTAGCAACTACTGAAGTCTTTACTGCATTCAAATTGGCTTAGAAACTGCGAAGTTAGCCTATAGCAAAATTTATTATTTGAAATTTAACTTGAGGGATTTAACCTATTTCCTCCCAAACTAGTGTTTTCTTTCTGTTATAGAAGGTTTACTTTAGGGCTTTTATTTACTTTTAAATACTTTTACTGTTCCTAAAAGGGTTTATTTAGCTTGTTTGGTTACAGTATCTCTATGCTATATAAAGCTTCACTCCCATAACCTATACACGAAATGAAAACTATCTTTTCCTACAGAGTAAGCTTTCCCCCTAAAGCCTAGAGGTGAGAGGCTAGAATTTACTAAAATTCTAAGATGCTTACAGGATATCCTGTGGATCATGTGCAAGCCAACGGTCATTTCTTCGATTATTTTTGGCATCAACTGTAAAAATCTTTTCATTAGAAAAGAATCTGATACGCCCAGCAGCATCATTTTTCAGTGATGACAGAAGCAAATGGCAGCGGCTGACTCTCTTTGTCCTAGCAGTCTCGGAGAGCATTTGCCTAACCTTCAGTGTGTAGGACTTGTATCTAAGGTCTTCTTCAGCAATTCGACGCATTGTTGGTTCGCTTACACCAATGATTTTTGCCAGAGATCGCAATGACTGCCTTGGATTCTCTGAAATCAGCTCTTGAGCCCTTTCGATGACTTCAGGTGTCCTCATTGTGCGGTCTTTCGAGTGACGCTTCCTTGCCGGTACTGTGGAACCTTCGTTTGACTGTTCTAATGACGAATATTTTGCTACAACATCATAAACTGTCGATTTTGGGTACTTGAAAAACCGAATTATTTCAACTGCTGAGCGCCCAGCGCGAAGACCTTCGACAATCGCGGCTCTTTTATCATACTCCGCACTTGGCTTCAACATCATGGCCATTTTGAGGTTACCACTGTTTACTAGAAACGTTAGACACTGAAGCGCCAAACACGACCTCTGGCGGAAGAAAAATGTGGCGGGAAATTTAAATTTAAAATTGTCCGGATTTTGGTGACGCACCCTGTATATATATATATATATATATATATATATATATACACATCCAGATCTACCACATGAATGAACGAAAGATAAAAAAGGAAGAAGGAAGGGTTGTAATATATCTATAACCTCACCAAAACAATTCAGTATGGGCCCTATTCCATATAATTTAGTCAGTAAATAACTGTTATTTATTATTTTCTTATGAGTAAAGCACTTTTTAACTTGATTTTGGACATAAGTTTCAAGGTGGTTTTTCAGACCAATAGATACTGCTCCATTCATTTCCACTAAGACAGCCTAGTAAGGTGTATTTTGTATGCTCTAAAAATTTTAGGTAAAAAGATGCTTTGATTTTTAGTGATGTTATGCTATGTGCTCCAAGGAATCAAAGTACAAAATTTGAAATTATTAATTAATGCAAAGAGCTATGATAGATTTTGGTATCACAGGTTGTTGTCAATGTTGAGAGGCTCACTCTGCTTATAAGAGTAATTAAATAAATTTTAAATATGCTTTTTCATTATATAAATAAAATCAAAATTTGTAATGAAATAGATAAAAGAATGGAAATAGGTTCAGGAAATAGATGAAATCACAATGATTAAGAACATGTTTCCAGTTTCATAAAAAGTTTAAGATTTCAAGGAGAAAGGTAGAATTTTGTAGGTTTAATTGAGTGTATTGTCGATTTTCTGCACTTAAATGCTTACTTCACGAAGATAAATTAAAATTTAGTAGAAGCATCATTCAGAGATAAATAGGGTTACAAAATTTCGAACAGACTGCCTTAAGAAACATATGTTAGTTACAGCTTCAAATATAAAGGAGTTAGCTGGTAGCTTGATATTAATTTTTGAAATTATGGGCTGACGTCAAAATCCTCAGTTTGTCCATAAAGGGGATAAGCCATCTTTTAGTTTAGAGCAGTCTTTCGTTAAATTTCATTTCAGCAATGTTAGTCTGTGGTCGATCAGGTGACCAATTTCCACGATGTGGTGACCCGGGCTGAACTTTTCGAACTTGTAAAAATTCTCATGTGATGTAACATTAGCGAATGAACTATGTTAAATTAACAGGCTTCAGTAAGAATTTTCAGAACATTTTCATCCACTCTGTTGGAGGGACTGATGAAGCAAATTGTAAGAGTGTGCCCTCGAGTGATGGGACTTAGTTTAACTGTTACCTTTGCCAGGGATGTGTTTGTCTGATGCCTTGTCATTAGGTATAATGCTGATACCAGTCAATGTGCCTTAAACTTTTCAGAATATATTTGAATTTTTACTGGAAGTGACTTTATTTTATTTCAAAAGCGCATCCTGCTGTCTGTTATAGCTTGGCGACCGATTGAATCTTAATGAACAATGCATCTCAGGAATCAGATTTCTATGCAATATCAGTAACGGTCACAGTTCACGTACAGTGTGTTGCGTGCCTAGCCCCCAGCACGGCACTAGTTCGTGACAGGGTGGGGATTGCACCAGTGGTGGGGAAAGAAGGTTGACCAACGATACTTGTGGGGAAAGAATAAGCCCACAATTATTATTTCTCCCCCTACCACCCGTGGAATCCCCACCGCTCCCTCTTGTTTCATCTTTTGTTTATTCATGTGGTTTGTCTGGATGTGTACACATCTTACCCCCAGCTATGCGTATGAGTAAGGTTAGTAATTGAAACATTGTAAAGTGTAACAAAATCTTCATGGGTTATCTGCCGGATAATATCTTTGCCAAACATAATTTCTTTAATACACAACATTTCGGCAGCAACCTCCGCTGCCTTCGTCAGGTAAGCTGTCATAACAAAGCTAAAATGTGACTGCACGAAAGTTCTCCTGTGGTATCCTGTGGATTTATATATACAGGACTTTGAGGAGAGGGCTCTGGACACTGCTCCATTAAAACCAAGATGATTCTTCAGATACGTGGATGACACATTTGTAATTTGGCCACACGGCTCTGCAGTGCTCAAAGAATTCTTGGAACATCTGAACTCAATCCATCCTAACATATGTTTCACAATGGGGGTTAGAGAGATGGCATACTGCCGTTCCTGGACATATTAATTAAACGTAAGTCAGAGTATATTACACAGACTTTTCTCCCACAGAAACCAAGCCTATCAACTGGACAAGAAGAATCTCCAAAAACTGTCGTCATGTTGCCTTATGCCGAGAATACTTCAGGAAAGATCGGAAGAATTTTAGCAAGATATGGCGTAAGGAGTATCTTCCGTCTACCATCGCAGATACGGGATATGTTACACACGGTGAAAGACAACTTCGGTCTTCGAGTGCAGGGAGTTTATTTGATCCCTTGTGAATGCGGCAAAGTATATATTGGCCAAACCATAAGAACTATCAAGGAACGCCACACTGAACACCAATTATATCTGCGGTTACTACAATTGGAAAAATCAGCGTTAGCAGAACACGCTATAGAAAATTTTCACAATATCAACTTCGACAATACTGAAGTTTTTGCTAAGATATTGTATTTCTGGGACTCAGTGATCAGAGAAGCACTGGGGATTCAAATAAGTGACAACAGCACCAATAGAGATGGTGGTCTCTTCCTGAGTGAAGCTTGGGAGCTGATCTTCCGAGAGCTGAAACAGCAACGTGTAAGACACAGCCGTCTGGGGGGAATGCCGTCTGGACGCGTCAACCAATGGGAGTGCTGATCCGTTGCGGGCCAGACTCACATTGAGCCAACCAGGAGATAAATCGTCATGATTAGTCAGCTGCAGAACCCCCATGTAGCTTGGAGTAATGCCACTGGTTAAGCAACATTGAGCGTGGTTAGTACTTGGATGGGTGACCGCCCAAGATGCCGTCTATGATGTATTTGCCCCGAGATGCAGCCAAGCCGGTCGCACCCCATCTGAGACCAATTGAAGCGCCAACCAATGGGAGAGCAGCGGGAAGTCTCTCCGGCAGCAGGCTAATTATAGAAGTCAGGACTGACTCGCGCAGTCACATTTTTGCTTCGTTATGACAGCTTACCTGATGAAGGCAGCGGAGGTTGCTGCCGAAATGTTGTGTATTAAAGAAATTATGTTTAATAAAGATATTATCCAGCAGATAACCCCTGAAGATTTTGTTTCATTTATACGCCGGAAAAAAACTGAATTCTCATATTGTAAAGTGTGTTTGTATTTATTTTGTATTCATCTGGTCCTCCTGCCTTCATCCGTAGTAACTGACAGGTCATTTTTCTTATCCCATCTTATTTTTATTGCCTGATGCCAGTTTCATTGTCATCATTATTCAACATAATACAAGAAACACCCACAAACGGTGGATACAAAACATGGTTAGATTACATAATAAATAGAAAATAATAAACCAAAACAAACAAATAAAAAAATACATTAACATTGAGCCAGTGAGAATTCAACAAAGACACCCATAACAAAACAAAAACAGTTCAAAATAAAAATTACTACCAATGAAATTAAAATAACAGTAACAAAAGAAACTCAATGAAATACTCTGACAAAAACCAATACCATAACACAAACCTTTTTTTTTTAAAATAAGGCATTAATGCAGCACTTCGAAATATTAACAAAAATAAACAAATAAAATCTTGCACATACGCAAAGAAATTCTACAACTCAAGGATAAACACAGTTGTGGGATTGTAATGCTTAACAATAACATAGAAAAATCTCTCATCTATTGGTGTTAACCAAAGGCATATGGGCATTCAATGACTAATTCAGATGATTAACAAGGGAAGGTTTCACAAATATACAACCATCAGTCTTTCCATTACTTGATCTTCCTCTATCATGACTAATGGGTTACTCAGAGCATTATATTTGACTGTTGCTGTTTCCAACTCTGGTAGTTAGTGTTTTATTATGTTTATCATTTTCATGTTAATATAGCTTCGTGGCAATTTTTTTTATAAAGAATATTCACATTCACAATGATATATTAATTTTCCTAAGCACTACAGCAAATTTACTTTTATTCTTCTTATCATAATTAAGCTTCTTACTGTTAACTTTTTACTGTTTTCAACTCTACAAAATATTCATTGAAACAAAGTTTCATTTCTGTTTGTAGATTTTTGCAGAGTTGTACAAATAAAATAGATCCCAAATTAAAGTCCACACTTATACACTGAGGGACAATACATAAATAAGAACATCTGTGTAACGTTTCAAAGAAATTTCTAAAAAAATAATAATAATCACATTACGTGGTTAATTGTTTAAATTGGGAACCCTTTTAGTCATTAAACATAGCATTACCAGTTACCAAGATTTTAAAACTAAACAGTATACTCACCTTAACATCTAAAACTGTACTTACCAGCTTTGTAATTTTGGGAAGTATTCCCCTCACAGCACTGAAAAATTAGGAAGAAAACTCAGTAACTCAAATATTGAAAATAATAAGTAATTTATCATGTGTGCAATTTAAACATTAATTAGATAACACTGATAATGAAACCGCTGTTAGGCAATGGAAATAACCTGTTACTTATAACAGATGCAGGCAGGAGGGCCAAACGAACACAAAAAACTTGAACACAATTTACAGTATTTCGGTAAAAAAACCTTAGTAATATGAGAAGTGAAACAAATGGTGAGGGAAAAGATGTGTACACATCCAAACCTACTATACAATGAATTACAAGTAAAGTTTTTTTACCAAAATATTGTCAAGTTTGGCCCTCCTGCCTGAATCTGTGGGAAGTGATGGGTTATTTTCCTACCTTTCTTATTTTAAACATTAATTCGAAATATAGAAAGGTGGTTAGAAGAGTTAAAAGATTGAAATGTTGTAAATAATAAGTAGTTTACAATGTTTGTGAAATTTAAACAATAATTACAGGCAGGCGGTTACAAGCGTTATCTATAAGCTGAATTGGGAAAATGAAGTGTTCATTCGTTGTTGGTATATTTTAGAAAGAATTATCGTCAAGCTAATACTTTAATCATGCAGAAGCCTAAAGTTAAAGGAGCTGTTATTATTATTATTATTATTATTATCAATTTAATTGTGACGGAGCACACACTCCAGTGGCAATTCAATGTCAACTAATAACCCCTTTTTTTTATTTTATCTTTTTATTATCTTCACAACCAGCATATATGGAAAGCACATAGCTAACAATGAGATGAACAAGTTACACTATAAAATATCAGGAATTTCATCCTAATGCCATTGCCTCTCACAGCTGTTTATTCATGAGAAATTGAGGATTAAAAAAACTATAAAAATAACCTCGTAATCTACACCAGTAAAACTATATAGCTTTCAGCAGTGAAATAGTCTACGTTAGGGTGGTACGTTCTGACACTTGAGGTTCCATATTCAATACTCATCCCAATCCCCACCCCGCCCCAAGTTTTCTTGTATATTATTTAGTGTCTGTAAAATAACAATTCTGTTTATACAAAACCTTACCAAATTAAAATTAAGCTTAGAAATTTTTGTGATTTGTTTTAAAACATTAATTTAAGATTGCAAAGAGCTGGAGTGAATTCTTATTACAAGAGGCAAAACACTGAATTAAGGGAGCAAAATTAACATCAAACTGGTAAGTTCTTCCTTATAGCTCTCAATATCGACAGAGTCAAACTGACAGTAAGTGAAAGTACAATCTTCATTATTCACGAGTGCATTATATTCTTTCAAAAGCTAAAATATCAACAAAACAATAACTAACTGAGTGAAAAAGATAGTGATCCTACACTAAATACTGAAACACAAAAGAATTCGAGCAAGCCTCAGAATGCTTATAAGCGTTTCAAAGAGGTTTCTGAAAGTGGACTGGGCAATTTGTTTGGCATTTCATATGCTGACGCTCTTGAACAGATGAAATAGAGGAGAATAAAAAGTGACAGAAAGAGCCATGGTTGTTTGGCTTGTGGAACAAAAGAACTATTTGAAAAGGAAGAAAGGGTAAAACAAAGGAAATTAGATGAAGACAAAAACTCTTAAATATTTATCATCCAGTTGGTCATCAAGTTCTTCATTGTCTTTTGATTTGCTGAAACTACCTTAAGATCATGACTCATCTATTAGTTCTGATGGAAATCAGGAAGACCCCATCCGATATAATCTGGAATCACTACAAATTAATAGCCACTGGAAGTAGATGCCACATAAATGTAAGAGATTCAATTTAAGTTCTTCGAGCCAAGGCACTTGGCATTGGAGATTTTCCTCTCAACAAGTCTATTCAACGAATTTGGAGATAAATGAAGAAGCAATGAGCAGAAGCTATAGAGACCAATTTTAAAAATGATGTGGCCGTAGTCATACAGGGTGGCCACAAAGAAATGATTTAAAAATTCCCTGATATTTCCAGGTTTTCCAGGAAAGTTTGTCATACTTTTCCCTGAATTAGAAATTTTATTCACATAATTATAATATTTTAATATTTGATTACATTTTAATTGGAAAAACTGTTACAAAACTCACAAAAATTAAAAAGACATTTCTAATTATGTTTATTTGAATATCATAATTTATTTAATTATTTTTAATACATTGCTATAGATGGTATTTTATAACTAATTAAAAAATCTTATGAAAAATAATTTAAAATGAGTAAAACAGAAACAAGCTAATGATAAATTAGCACAAATTAAACTGTTAGTATTTGCTATATAAAAATCATTTAACATTTTTAAATTGCTCATCAATAACTTGAATCTCAGCTAGAAGTTTAACTTTTTATTTGATGCCAAATGCTTTTTTTTTTTATTAGCTAAATGTTTTCTTTTCATATCTTCTGATTCAGTTATTTTATCTTTCTTTTTTCAGCGTTCAATTTCTTGAGATAAATTTGAACGTGAGGTATGGTAAGAATGAACTAAAGATTTTGGAACATCAAGAGTTGCAACATCCCCGTTCGTTTCACTTAAGACAGTCATCCATTAATTGCTGAGCAATTACAGTTTCATATTCTAAACTAAACCTTCAGAATTTACTGAAAAACCTCTCTCAATATTAGCATTGCCGCCATGACTATCTTTAAAAGTTTTACTATTGACTGTATTAACGTGTCCAACAATTAATTCATCCCACAACTGATCTAGGCGTTTACTTGTTCGTGAATAATTTTTTAAGAACTTGCAATGCTGAACATTGAGAACATAAATTGTTGAAATCTTGATTAATTTCATCAGCCTTATTACCAATGATCCAATTATTTTCATTCAAAATTAGTGAGTAGGCTTTTAGTCTCCTACTTCTGACTTCGAAAAAATGTGCAAGACTAGGATCAAAACACGAGACTCCTTCAGTAAGTTTATAAAGTAAGTGACTGTGTCAACAATTTTCCTGTAAAAGCTTTCAAAGCAGGTGTGGCATTTTTCTGCAATTGTAAAATCAAGAGATCGGTGATATTTTTTTAAAATTTTAATCTCTCTTTTAGTACCAAATCCCATGTCAATTTGACTGTACAAAATCAAATTGTTTTCATCAGTTAAGTCTATACTTGATAATGAGTCAACAGACTTCAGTACATCTGCTTTGATAAATCTTTGCATTATACTAAGGAGAACTGTCACTAAAGAGCTGTGAAGAAATTGTGCTATAGGAGCATCAGTTTGATATTCTTGTAGGAATGGTTGTGATTCACCTGGTAATGACTGAAAAACTTCTAGTTTTGCTGGTAGGGAAAGATCTGAAAGAGCCTCAGTTACAATTTTGTAACTAGTGATAGTCAGCTCTTTTTTATCATGCTGTAAATCCCTCCACCATTTTTTTAAGATTAGGAATAATTTCGATAGCACAAGCAGCCAACTGTAATTTTCTATCTAATGGGCTGCACAAAATTTTTTTTAGGATAAAGAGTTGATCCTGAATACTCTTAACTGAGCGTGGCATGTCAGTGCGTCTATAAACAGATAATAAACTGACCATAAAAACTGAACAATATTCCATTTAGTCGTCTCTATTCCACATTTAAATCCTCCATGCATGTTATTGAAGACCACAACTGTCCATGTCAAGTACCAAAGTATCATTTATTTATCTAATTTTCTGTAGCTCAGCTTTCAATTCTCCGAAAAATTTGTGATTAACATTTGGTCCATCTATTGAGATTTTTAAACTTTTAAGGCTTATAAGGAGTTGAAGCATTTGCTTGAAGGACAGAAGATCTGAAGCTCTTGTGTGACAAAGAAAAGCAGATGTTAAGTATCGTGTACAAACTTCATTCTTTACAGTACTCCAAATCCATTTGAGTTTCTTGACAAACTTTGTTGAGTGACTCATCAAACCTTATAGCAAAATGATTACAAAAAGTTATAGATTCCATCAGTCTACTTTTATAAAAAGGAGCAAACCCATGAAGAAATGAGTAGGTAATTTTAGTTCGCTGCAATTCCATTCCTCTGGCTATTTGACTATCGTTGAAAATTTTTTTTAAATACTCTACATCACTTCCCGCTGTGCACATTGACTTGTGAGTTATCAGTATCTGAATACATCAAAGTATTACTGCACAGCTTACTTCTTTGAGAAGAAAGGAGCAGAGTGTATTTTGTGAAGCCGGAATTTGTTCTTTTTCCTGACCCGTAACAGGATTAGAAACAGTAAAATTTTCAGACAAATCACGTTTAGTTATCTCATTACTAGTTTGTTGCGACTGACTTAAAAAAACTTTGAAAAGGATAGACAGTTTTGCAATTCTTAAGTTTGTTAGTATGTTTCATTTAGCATGACTTTTGATAGCTGTTCTATCCATATTAATTAAAGAAAATGTAGCATTGCAAAGTCTACATTTTGCACTTTTAGATTCATTTTTAACTTCTTTTAACTAAATATTAAAAACTGGATTAATCAACCAATCATTTTGAAAGTGTGTTATCATGCTGAATTTATTAGTCTGAAAATTTTAAAAATTAATATTTTTACCGGTATAATGAAATTAAATACATAAATAGTAAACAATAGTAATAACTTCCAAAATGCAATCGACATCCACCTAATGAATGTTCAAAAATAATTATTAATTTAAAAAATAGCAGTAGAAAAGTTTGATATAATCATAAAAATTAAGAAAAACTTCCATTTGATAATGAACTAAAACAACGATATTTAGAAAACACTTCCACTTTAAAATTATATGTGACGGCAAGAGATGTGTCTCGGTTATTCTTATGCCTCGTTTACACAATTCGCGCGAGTTTATTCGAATCGAGATAGCACTGCTTGAACACACGGTACGCTCGCATTGGTCTTCTCGCGTAGTTGCCCGCGAGTGCCGCTCGTTTCTGTGGCGGCCGGCGGGTGTTTGGTGCGAGTCAGAGACACTAGTTGCGAGCGCTAATACGCTGTTTAAACTGTCGCATCGAATTAACATTCGAAAAAACTTTGACGATCGAACACAGATAACGGTAATTAACATTGCGAGAAGAAAATACCAAGAGTTAATGATCAGTAAAATAAATTATTTATACCCTTTAATCGGCTATTTCAGGTGAAAATAAATAAGCTGAAATGTTTAATGAGAAATTTCACGATTAAAATGAATTAATAACTTAAAAAAATAACAATCTTCCTTTCACTTAATCATAAAAATTAAGAAAAACTTACCATTTGATAATAAACTAAAATAACGATATTTAGAAAATACTTTCACGTTTAAATTAGATATGATCACACGATATGCGTTTGCGTGTTTGTAAACAGCAGACGAAATTTTATGACAAATGAAGCGATTGTTGCTTAGTTAGCAAACTCAACTGACCAGAGGGCTATCTATAGCTACAACGCATATAGTTCGAGGATTCTAATGCCACTTTTACACTTTCGCTAGAGCTTGTGCGAGTCGAGATAACAATACAGAAGCACGTGGTACGCACGCCGGTCTTCTCGCGTGGTTGCTCGCGAGTGACGCAACACCGGTGGCGGCTTTTTGGCGCTAGTCGAAGGTAGTCGTGGCGAGTTTTAGCGCGCTGTTTACACTATCGTTGGCTATTTTATGTTAAATGTATATAAGTTTAGTATCTAATGAGAAATTTCATTATTAAAATAAATTCAAGACGACCTTAAAAAATATCTAAATTACTTGTAGTCGCAATTGAATTCCCTGATTATTTTCGAAATTACCTGAATTCCCTGATATTTCCATGAAATTTTCCCGGTTACATGAAATTCCCTGATAATTCCCGATATTCCCGGTTTGTGGCCACCCTGTCATAACTGTTCGTTGGGATGGTAAATTTTTGCATGGTCTGGAAATATGAAGTCCCAAAACAGAAAGATTGTTAATGATAATTAAATCTGGCAATAGGGAACAACACCTTGTGCTGTCAAAACTAGAGAACTCATCTGGTAAAGAGCAAGCTGAAGCTGTTTGAAAAGCTCTTAATCACTGGGAAACTAAGTGATGAAGTACAGATAATGTGCTGCAACACAACATTTAATGAAGGTCACTTCAATGGTGCTTGTGTGCTTTTGTCTGCGAGTTAGTTTCAAAAAGTGTATTTGAAACAAAGATCCACCTAGTAACAAATTCCAGACTGACTGGGAAAAAATTACGCAAGCAACATTCAAAGTGATATTACTACTGTGAACAAACAGTTTAATGACAAAAATTGAGGATTTGTTATATTTATGTTTAGCTGAATTAAAAACTATTGTGAGCGGAAGCATGGCTAAACATTTTTTCTGGGGACTTCCAACGACATACTGAGTCAATTCCATGTTGGATTACTGCACTTCACCAGCTGTAAGGAAGTACAACATGATATCCCACTTTAGGCACTTCAGTGTTTATGTTCATGCAGAACAAGGATACTACACATTCAAAATGAGAAATAAAAAAAATAATAATAATACAACCCTGTCATATGTATATCACATACTGTCAGTAAAATAATTAAGTAGCTTAGGCAAGCTTCCATTATCGATTGCTTTACTTTCACTATCCTTCATTATTTTTTCATTGACTAGAAACATTTTCATTCTAGTTATTATTGCTATTATATATACAATGTTTAACCATTTTGTTCATAACCTGTTACAAAATTTTATTAACATCAACATAAACTAACAATAACATACTGTAAAAAAAGTATGGAACACGTATGGTAGAGAAAGTTGTACATCCATGCCAATACATATGTTTCTTGAGCTAGCAATAGTTTTTATTAATTATTCAAAGATTAATTTTGTGGAAATCCTACCTCACATATTTTTCATCATTATCATATTTGCTGCACAAAGGATTGTGGTGCAAACAGATTTCTGTTAACGTTAACGGTTTCAAGCAGGCCAAGGGTCCTATATACTCGAGCTGAAAAATAAAGAAAAAAAACATGTCAAACATACATTAGATGTTGTCTGTAAAAATAATAATAGCGATATATATATATATATATATATATATATATATATATATATTAGACATTGGGATAGGAGAAAAACCACCGCTTACCAAAGATGAGGGCTCCAGCGGCGTCAAAACACGAAAAAACACACAAACACAAACATAATACAAATTTTCGAGCTTAGCTCTTCATCAGTTTGTAGGATGAGGTGGCTGCCCCGCGGAAGCTAGCAACTTGCTAGCTTCCACGGGGCAGCCACCTCATCCTACAACCTGATGAAAAGCTAAGCTCGAAAATTTGTATTATGTTTGTGTTTGTGTGTTTTTTCGTGTTTTGATGCCGCTGGAGCCCTCATCTTTGGTAAGCGGTGGTTTTTCTCCTATCCCAATGTCTAATATATCCGCTCTCAGCGCCTTTGTTTCCAAACAATCTATATATATATATAGTTACACATAATATATATATATATATATATATATATATATATATATATATATATATATATGGACAAAGCTTTAAGGCAATAAAATTAAGGAAGGATAGGGAAATATGACCCAACACTTACCACAGATGAAGGCGGCTGGGACGACGAACAAAAAACAAACACAAGAGAAGCGCAATATTTCGGCCTACAACAGCCTTAAACGTGCAGAAGGTGAAGCACCAGGCGCCGTCACATGTGTACACATAGACGGCCGACTGGTGAATGGCGTCTCAGGCGCGGATGGTAGTTTAGGTGGAAAGGGAGGGGGGGGGAGGGAGAGTAAGCTCAAATATTGGGTCGATAATCAATACTGATGACGATATGTTATTATTGAAAGAGGTGAATAATAACTGGGTGGGGATATATATATATATATATATATATATATATAACTAAGTGAAACGTAAAATAAATGTAAATAGCATAGATAATAGTAAATACAGAAATACAAAAAACGTAAATGGTATAGATAATAAGTGCTGGGTCTGGTGGACAGAGTTTATTGGAGATTGAGTCCAGGAGGATGTCTGGTATCAAGGATATTCTGGTAGGCTAATTCCCATCTACGAAGTTCAGAGGGGGTCGTGTTGTTAGGGAAAACTCTGACTGCCCTAACTGAAAAACAGATGTTCAAATTATTGATTTTGTGGGAACTGGCATGTTTTGCAACTGGATGGGAATCATTGTTAGTATAGACTGTCTGCCTGTGGCCATTCATTCTGATAGCTAGGGGATTGGTTGTGAGGCCTATATATGAGCTGGAGCAATGGAGGCATGTCAGTTGGTATATGAGGTGTGTTGTCATGCAAGTAGCATGACCAATGATAGGGAATGTTTCACCTGTTGTAGGATTGGAGTAAGTGGTAGTGGCTGGGTGCATGCTGCATGTTTTACAACGGGGTCTATTGCATGGGAATGAACCCTGTGGCAGTCTGGGCAAATTACTTGGTGAGTACTTGTGGACCAAGATATTACTTAAATTTGGTGGTCTGCTAAAACATGTGCGAGGGGCAGTGGGTAGAATTTTATGGAGAACGGTGCGCATCCCGGGGAAGGAACGTAGGAAATCATGTCCACGGCGAAGGATTAGGTTAATGGACTCGAGACCAGGGAAGTACTGAGTGATGAAGGCGGGGCTGTGGTTAGTATCAAGGGGTACTGACTTGGAGTGGCTGTGTGAAGGAAGGGCTATGGCAGGGAGATTTGTTTGTGTACTAAATCAGGAGGGTAGCTACGGGAGATGAGAGCTCCAGACAGGTTTTCTGTGTATTGGGAAAGAGATTGTTCATCAGAGCAGATTCGCCTGCCACGGAGGGCCAGACTTTAAGGAAGGGAACGTTTGATGTGCAACGGATGACAACTGTTGAAATGAAGATATTGCTGCAGATTAGTCGGTTTGATATGAACAGAAGTATGTAGGCGCCCGTTATGCAAGGAAACGTCAACATCAAGAAAGGTAACATGAGTATGGGAGTACATCCAAGTAAAGTTGATGGAGTGGTTGTTTAGGGAGTTGAGGAAGTCTATTAGATGATGCTCATCGTGGGTCCAGATCATAAAGATGTCGTCTATGTATCTGAACCACACAAGAGGTTTAATGGGAAGATTGTTGAGGAATCGTTGTTCCAGACGGCCAAAGAAAAGGTTTGCATAGGATGGTGCCATGCGGGTGCCCATTGCAGTACCACGTATCTGGTGGTAAATTTGTGAGTTAAAGGAAAAGTAGTTGTTAGACAGGATGAGGTTAGCCAAGGAAATGAGGAAGGATGTCTTGGGGAGGCTGCCGGGAGGTCGCATTTCCAGGAAGTGTTCCATGGAGCTGAGGCCCTGTCCATGAGGGATGTTGGTGTAAAGGGAAGAGACATCTATGGAGACAAGGAAGGAGTCAGGTGGTAGAGGAGTGGGGACTGTGGAAAGTCGTTCAAGGAAGTGTGGGGTATCTTTAATGAATGAAGGGAGGTCCTGTACAAAAGGCTGGAGGTGCTGATCCACAAAAGCTGCAATCCGTTCTGTAGGAGACCCATAAGCCGCAACTATAGGTCTCCCCGGATTTCCAGTTTTGTGGATCTTGGAAAGAAGGTAAAAGGTGGGGGTACGGGGATTCTGTGGGGTAAGGAGGGACAAAGAGTTGGGGGAGAGTCCTTGTAAGGGGCCTTGGAGGTCAAGGAGGTACAATATATATATAAAGGGATAGCGAAATGAACCACCACTTACCTTAGATGATGGTATCATGGGGCGAACACATAAATAAAGACAGGAAAAACAATGAATATTTCAAGACTTGGCTCTTAGTCAACAGGGGAAAATGAAGGAGGGAGGGTGGTGTGGGCGAGTATTTCATAGATTACCGTTAGTCAGGAACATGGTGGGGGTAAATTCAAACAGGGGACAGGGAGAGGGAGACAGTGAATTGGAGCTAGTACCTGAGAATTCAAAATATTACAAAAAATGCGGAAAAATATAATCAAATGTTCATAACATAAATTTGAGAAAGTAAAAATAAATAAGTAAACAAAATAAAATGCCAACCGCTAGCATGCAGCCTACTCACTCCTACTGATGAAGAGCCATTGGCTCGAAAATTATATTCTACGTGTTTTTGTGTGTTTTTTTTCGTGTACCAACGCCGCAGGAATCCACTTCTATGGTAAGCGAGGGTTTTATTCCTATCCTAATGTATAATATATCTGCTTTCAGTGCCTCTGTTTCCTAATAACCTATATATATGTATATATATAGTAACCAGCAAACAATAGGAGCTAAGTAGCGAATGGATTTACAAAAAAAAATGATAGCGAAATGAACCACGACTTACTTTAGATGATGGTTTCATGGGGTGTTAGGGACTAGCTGCATACCGGGGTCTAGTTTCGGCTTGTACACCTAAACTTGAGTTCTTCCAAATACTATGATAAGTCAGAGAAATGTTCTAGAACCGTGAAAAACCTATGAAAAATGCTAACTGCATGATAAAGCCGGCCACCACTTACAGAATTAACCCCCTGTAAGGAGGGTACTAATTTAGAAATGAAAGTTGTTGAAGTCTATTGTCACAAAAAAAATATATTCTTAATAATTTTCACACAGTACATTAAATGCCAGTTAGCTAAGGCATCAGACTACACGTCACCCGTAAGACCACAAGTAATGAAACAGAACAGACCGCTCAACCCCGAATCCGAAAAATGAAGTCCTACTATCGAAGTCTCACATGTCTAGTAAAGTTAAGTTTTTCAAAGATGTCCTCCCTGTCTGGCTCGCCATCAGAGTTTCCGGTTACCCATGAATGCCCGCGCGCCGAGAGCGCTCAGTTCCGTTTAACACAGTACGTGTTCACTCGACCCGAGACTTCCGAATTCTGTTACCAGAACAACCTCCAGACCTTCCTTTATGGAAAATGCGTAGACTGCGATGATCAACAGGTGTACTTAATTATTTTTTCAAGCTGAGTGCTTCCAGAAAATCACGAGATGAAGAGCGTTTTGTACTAAGTGTTGTGCTGTGCGTGGTTTTATTCTCAGAGCTTCCAGACCGGTGTAAACTATTTATGAAGTTTGATGAATAGGAAAGCTAGCTGACTTTAGAACTGCAAAACGTCATGTCCGGAATATGAATTTGCTAAAGTTTAAAATATCAAGTTTAGACTATTTTCAAACTGTTCTCCTGTCCCTGCTGATTCCCAGGAGGTAAAAATTTTAAATCGGTCAAGTATATCAAAAGTTATGGAATTTCTAAAATTTGGTAGTTTTGCAGCATTACACAATTTTGTTCACTTTTTATTTACAGCTTATTTCTGCCAGAGACTATTTTTAAAGTGTTCCTTTATTTATTTTAAGTGTTTTAGAAAAGTTTTTAGTTCGTGAAATATGTTTGCCAGACCGAAATTCCGTTTACTAGTGAGCCGTTACTACGTAGTAGGATTATGATTTTGAACTTATTTGTATCTTTTATTTATCGGTTGATGGCTATTGGAAACTTAAAGAATATTGAAGGATATGTTATTAAGTGTTGTTAAATTTACTTTTGAAGCTCTGAAATTACTTGGCTGGACTGAAACATTTTATTGAAATTAGCACATGGTTCGATGTTTTAAAAATCATATTTACTGCTTTAAATCTGTCAGAAACTGCGAGTTACTAGTGAATTTAATATAAAACAGTGAAATTATTATTATAAACGTGCTTTACTGTGTCGAGATGTATGGAATATTAGTGATATGGTTGCTTAACCAAATCTGTTTACTTGCAATTATGGAAAGCTATGGATAACGCTCATTTAGGTAAGTTTTACAATTTATATTTTCTTAGAAACTGTTTAATTATTATTATTATGTCCTGTTTATTTACTTTCCTAACTCTAAAGTGTTGTTGTCTCGATTTTAAACTGTGGTATCATGTATCAAATGTTAACCCAAACTTCGTCGGATTTTAACTAAATATTGCAAATAAGGAGTAAGGTAGCTTACAGGGGTGAACACATAAAAGTGGTGGTTCTTTACGCTATCCTTTTTTTACGTTTTTTATATATATATATTGCAATTACTCTTTTTAAGAACTTTTAGGAACCTGAGCATTAGTCTTAGAGTGATTTTGGGAAACCATGGGCAACTGAAATCTGGATGGCTTGACGTGGAATCAAACATGCACCCTTCTGAATGGCAGGAGACAAGTGTGAACAATTTGCCTCATGACCATAAATTTATGGAAACTAATATGTTTCCGAAATATTCAATTCGCTATTAAAATGAAGTAGAGTAAATTCATAAGTTATCAAATTCAAACAGTAAATATTAAAACAATTATGATTATTTTCTTGAAAACCAATTTTTAAATTAAATAATAATTTTCTGCCTAGCTGGTTCAGTTGGGTACAGCATTGTGATGGCATCCAGTGCTGACACAGGATTAGCAGGTTGAGTTCTGGTGGTGGAAAAAATGCTCATCATCAGAACTAGGCTGGCAGGGTGGAAAAAGTGGTGGTGCAAAATTCCTCATCACCAGATTGTGCACAAATGTCCTGGGTTAAATCTCGTACCTCTCGGCAGTGCGTTTGGAGTGACAGCATACGACAATGCTGTTGATGATTCATCTGTAGGATGGATACATTCAGCCTGGTAGTCCCCTTGCATTCTGTCAGAAGAGTGAGCCTGAATGGATGGACAACACCTACATCTCTCATTTTATACAACACTATATACTACATAGAATTTCAGTCACCCATATCTACAATAACATATAAACAAACACTTGGGAAGACAACAGGAAAGCTCCACAGTTCATCTTCCTAAGAGAGTTATCATGGAAGGGTACCTCCTCCGTAGTAACCGTCAATGTGCAGAATCAGGCATGTCATCATTAGATGAAGAATAATTTCAGTAACTTCAAAAGTAATGCATAAAATTTAACATATAACACTGCTAGCAATATTACGTTCCATAATACTAAGGGAGCATGAATGTTTGATAAGCAGGAGGTTCATCCTTGTAGATGTATCTGGCTGTTTCTCCCTTCGAATCAGAGTTATATTTACTGTGCAATGTAATGTCTCATACAATGAATTTTAGTGAAAACGCTGATCACATACTTATTATTAAGCAAACTTCTTGAGCTAGGTTAGGAAAAACTGTAGACTGATGAATACTCTATTCCTGCACACCACACACCATCTCTACCAATTTGCCAAGACCCCATGCTTTGCTCACTTTCTTCAACTCCCCCATGCCACAACAGCTCCTGCCCTTCCTTCAGCTAAATCTCAACAGTATGTGATTAATCTTTCCTCCATTCTCCTATCAGAACCCTAACAATCAGTCCTAACCAAGGGACTTCCCAACTCCCAAGGTCAACCATGCTGCTTTAATCCAGAATTCGTAAGCATCCTGCTTCTCTCTCTATTGGCAGTATCACTTTGTCATCACAGAAGAAAACAACAGCCAGTGGACAAAATTAGGTCCAGCCTAAAGTAATTCAAACCTTCATCTTCACTGATCTGCCCCTTCTCCCACAAAATCATCTCCTCCTTCTATTCCACGAGTTCCTCACTTCCACTTTATTCTTCCACAATCTCAGCAGTGCAGAAATTCCAGTCATTAGAGAGCTGTCCAGAAACTGTACCATCATCATCCCCCTTGTCACGATAAACAGGATGTCACCAAGTTGCGATAATGTAAGCGGTGGTGTGTGTTTGTATAGCTCACTAATTGTTAGGTTTGCAGGATCATTCATGTTCATAAATCATAACACAGTTTTGCTTTAAAGATCACTATAGATTCATTGACATCCTCTTACAAGTTTCTCCATAACCATCAACAGTTACTTAAGTTTTGTGGTTAAGGCATAACATTCTCCTTCACTTACAATTGCAGGTTCTCAGCATGTGTAAGTTTAACAACGCAACATACTTTACCCGGACACAAAGTACCAGTAGTTCTCAGTTCTACCTGAGCATTTGTCTAAAAGTCTAACAAAACTGTATCATGCTGCTTCTTCATAGCCACTTCAGATTCAAACATAGGAAACCATATTGTGCGGTCCTCATACAATCGACGCGCTCACCTATTTACTTCACTTTTTTTTTAACTGCTTAACGTCTCTTAACAGCGAGGTCTTTAGAGACGGGAAAGGATGGGAATGGGAAGGAATTCAGCCATGGCCTTTTTAAGAAAGCATCCTGGCATTTGCCTGGAGTGATTTGGGAAACCATGGAAAATCCAAATCTGGATGCCCGGACGGGAATTCAAACCGCCGTCCTCCCGAATGCGAGGCCAGAACGCTAATCGTTACACTACCACGCTCGGTTACTTCACTTATCAAGACTGCCAGCTTCAGACTACTTACTACAATTACTCAACTATTTCTGTGCTGTGCAATTATGTGCTCAACAATGCTTCATGGAAAACTGAGCCTTTACAAACCATTAACCTTACTTAAATTATTTCTTAGGCTCTTTTATATTCCAAAAAAAAAAAATTAATTCTAAATATTCCCCCCCCCCCAAACACATTAAATTTCTTACTGCCTGTCCATTCCTTCTGCATACTGACTGATCTAATACTCCCTAGCCAACAAGGGCTCAACCACTTTAGTCATGGACTGCAGGGATAATTCCAGCCAAACATTCCATAAACATTTATTTTGCTATTTGGATGTTCTCAGCTACTATCATATTTGAGTTCTGTAACTACATTTTTTTACTTAAGTCAGTGTTTATTTTCTTCATATGCCTTGGCAAAGAAAAATAAGTATGACCGTGCAAAATCCTGATTTAAAGATTTTAGTAGACCATCACAAGCACACTTAACTATTTTTTAACCAAATTCCATGAAATTTTCATGTTGACAATTTTTCACTATATAGGAATGAAGACTTTTCTGGTGGTTTTAAAATAATGCTCTAGAATGACAAGTCAAGTAAATATGATATTTCTGAATGACATTTCAACTTTCCAATTTTCCATTGCCATACTTGTGGAGATATTATATTCATTCAGCTTGCTGTCTGAAAGCATTATATTTTTACTATCTGGATCATGTACACTGCTCTGCAAAGATGTTAGATATAATGTATAATAATGAAGGAACAGATGAAAGCCTCATATAGAAGCTGTAAATGACAAAATTTTACGTAGTTAAAAATATTATTACTGATGATTGTTGCATTTCAGTAGCTGGAGTTATAATGTGTCTGTCTTCTGGTATTGGACTAATTGAATTTACACAATATCATTCTTATCAGACACCCAAAACAAAACTTGCATGACTAATTGAAATGTGAAATGTGATTTTTTTTTCATATTCACCATACTTTTCAGAACATTTATCAACATACTACCCATCTCTACTTCTAATTCAAGACTGTCGAGTCATTAATTGATAGCAAAAGCAGACTAAAGCACCAAATAAATAAGGTAAATTGGAAAACTGACCCTTATCTGGACAACTGTATATGACTTTTATTTTTGAACACAGGAAAAATTACTTAATGGATAAATTTCAATATTAAACATAGTGTGAAAAGTTAAAAATTATATATAATTATAGTCATTATACTCACTTTATTGTAGGATAGATCCAAGACCTGTAGGGGCACCTGGTTGGGAAGGATCCCAGCACACCTGTATGCAGATAGTATGATCTGCACATTGTCCAGCTCATTGTCGGCGAGGCTGAGTATCTTGAGTTTCGGTGACTTTAACAGTGCTGTTTGCAACAAACGGTTGAATGCTTCTGGATTTATCCTGGGGCTTGTCATTAAGTCCTGCAGCTCTGCACACACAGGAAAAAAATATACAACATAACACAATAAACTAGCCACAACTTTCTCAGCAATTTTACACTCCTGTGCTAATTTCCGTCTAGTACATTCTTAGAGATAACGTACACGTGCTCCGAGTTTGATTATTATTTGTCAAATCACAGACGTCACCTGCACATAACTGAGCAATGTTTACATGCTCTTACGGAAAGGAAAAGCTTTTTCACATGTTTAATGTGCTAAGTAACCAATTACTTATGGGTTAGGCTAGGCAGCTACAATTGGGGCGAAATGCACATCTGATAAGAAACCCTGTTTCCAGTTCATTACGACCAATGCAATTTTCCAATAACTTGAATTAAAAAATATATGATTTTAGTTTCCATTCCTTAGTAACTTCATAAGTTGTACAGTAAATGTACCGTAAAAGATTAACTGCTATGAAGGTGAGTACAATCTACTCCTAACAACGGTTACAAGTACATTGTACAATGTCTGATGGTTTAAAAAATTATAATTCAAATCCACAGTTCACTGGAAAACTAAACAGGTGATAAGAATTATTTTGAATTGAAACCACTAAGGTATTTTGTAGATATGTATTAGTAACACTTAAATGTTTTCATTTTGCAATGTCCTCTACATTGAAATTAAAGCATCACTCCAATGTCTGTCTGACAATGAACTGCAAACCTTTGATCAATATCTCACTGTTACCCTCCCCCCAATCACATAAATTACACTGTCTTCCTTTAACTATGGATAGGTTTTTTTCTGTATTACAGAATGAATACTAGACAGAAATTAAGAGACAATTTAGGAAATTTTATACAATTGTTGTCTTTTTCCTGGTAAGATATAAGTACATAAAAGCATAAAACATTCAAAGTAATTCTTACTGTCTCATATTTTACCTTTAAATTAAATAAAATTTTTTGCACTCACAATCATTTAAAACCCATTTTCTTACAGTAAACGTAATTAATTAATTTCACTAGGTTTCTTTAACATGAAACAAAGCAATTGAGGGTTACATAATAAATACTGTTGACTTAATTATCTTTCTCTAACCTGGAATGTTTCCAAGACTTGAGAAATTCAGGAACTTTTTTACTTTGTCTAATCTTTCCTCGGCAACCCTCTCAAAAACGGTGTTAAAAACTGGTTTTGCTGCATTTATCCTGATCTCAAGCTCAATCTGAAAAAGCATAATAGCTGGACATAATTGAATTGACAAGAGTTCTTGTATGAATGAAAAGTTATCACTTTTATTCATAAAATTCTTTTTAACATAAGAATAATTTTACTATACAAATCACCATCTTGAAATGGTTACTATATTCTGATTAATCACTAAAAATGTTGGTACTTATACTTGTTGTCATTAAGGTAGTTTGGCCAAGGACTTTAGATGAACCATATTAGCATTCACTTGTAGTAATTTTGGCTAGCTGTAGAAAACTGAAATCCCAATGGCCGGATTGGGGATCACACCAATGTCCATCACAGTGAGAAGCATATACACATCAAAGAATAAATCTCACAAAATAATCTTAGTACTTCATTATTATATGTCTCCATTAATACTAAAACAATCTGTCCAGAGGAGATACTGGTGACCAATTTCTAATTCATATCATTAGGAGAAACATTCCCCAATTTAGCAAAGGTGAGGCCAGGTGATGAATATGCCGTCGTCGTCGTCGTCGTCGTCGGCCATACTCGTTTCCGAGTTTATGTTGCTCTCTTGCGTGTTTATTTGTGTGTGCGCTGGTGGCTGATCAGGCCGATTCTTGCATAGAACAGTCGTCCGCACACACTGCACCCAAATGTGGGTGGCTGGCGCGGTAGGGTTTGTCGGGCTTTCCGCCTTAAACGGGATTCAGCTGCCAGACTTCGCCGCTCCTCTTCGAAACGTGCCACTGCTGCGGAGGTAGTTTTGCGCCATAGAACGCGGTCTTTTGTGAGGCTGTCCCAGGTGGTGAGGTCTATATTAGTTTTCTTCAGGGTCTTCTTGAACTGATCTTTGTAGCGTTTCTTAGGGGCACCGCGAGGTCTGCTGCTAGTGCTGAGCTCACCGTATAAAAGTTGGCGAGGGAGTCTACTGTTGCTCATACGTTGAACGTGTCCAACCCATCTAAGTTGGTGGCTGATGATGAGGGCTTCAATGCTATACATTTGAGCTCTTTCCAAGACTCTAATGTTGGACACATAGTCGTCCCATTTAATGTTCATTATAGAGCGAAGTTTTAGCTGGTGAAATCGCTCCATTTTCTTAATATCTCGCCTGTAGAGTGTCCATGTCTCACACCCATACAGCAACGTGGAGACAACTACAGCTTGGTAGACCATCAGCTTGGTGCTTAAATTAAGATCTTTGTTTAGGAACACTCGCCGAGTAAGTCGTCCAAAGGCTATGTGTGCTGCACGAATTCTGTTTTCTACATCCTTCTCTGCTGTGCACTGTGTAGAGAGAATGCTTCCAAGGTAGGAGAAGCTATCTACTTGCTCAAGGGCTGTGCCGGAGATGGTAACATCAAATACTGGGAGTGTAGCTCCAGGGGCAGGTTGCGCTAGCACTTTAGTTTTTTCGGGTGTTGATGGTCAGGCCAAAACGGTCATATGCGTCCTTGAAGTAGTTTACGGACTGTTGTATCTGCTGAGGAGTATGTGCTGGAGAGGTGTTGTCATCTGCATACTGCAGTTCTGTTACCTGGGTGAGGAAAGTTAATCTTGATGAGCGGAGTCTTGCTGGATTAAATAGTCCTCCGTCAAACCGGTATCTGATCTCCACGCCTGTGTTGGGGGTAGATGACGTTTCGTAGAGCATTGCTGCCAAATATAGGGCAAAAAGTGTTGGTGCACTACCACCTTAACACATGAATTATTTTTAGGGTAAATCTAAGGTCAAAAAACGACTCAATAAGGGAGGGGGGGAAAGGAGGCTATGGAGGGAAATGGATCTACAGACATCATCACAGAGCGTGACAGGCCTTAAATTCTACTACCTAATATTTGGTATTTATATTTGCTTAATTTATTTCAATTTATTTTATTTTATTGCCAACTGAACTGGCTAATTGTAAGTAGCTGTATTATTATTATTATTGGCGAATTCTCCCAATAAATGGAAGATGTCAAGCAAGTGACCCAATCAAGTTTTCTTTGAGTTATTCTTGTTGTTCATATAGGCTTTCATTCTTTCCAAGAAAGCTTGTTTTCGTTCTTCCAACCGCTTTGGTCTGTATTGTTTTTGTTTTGGTTGCTCAGTTATAACTTCCCATTTATCTGCTTTGTGTCTAAAGATGTCTCTTTCTAAGATGTCTGTTGCTTCTATGTTTGCACTTTTAAGATCCTTCTGAATTTCATTCAGCCAGGGTGTTGGATTTTTAAGTGAAGTTACATAATTTATTATCTTTTTTGTCAATCGATTTTCTGATAACCTCTTAAGGTGGCGTAAGAATTTCATTCGCCTTTTCTTGATGTCAATTTTGATGTTTGAAAACTTTTCTGTTGTTTAGATTGATTGTAGTCTAAACCATCTTTAAATAGTCTTGCTCCTAGAATTTTTCTAATGATTTTTCTCTCTACCTTTTTTTTATTTCTTCAACATCATGTTTTCTGTTAAGAGTTAATGTTTCACTTGAGTAGAGCACTGTTGGTTTTATGACTGTGTCATAGTGCCAAATTTTGGCCTGTCTTGACATGGATTTTTTGTTGTAGAGATTTTGGACTAATCCTAACACTATTTTTAATTTTTGGAGGCAATTTTGCTGTGAAATTTTCTCTAGGCCTGTCAGTTCGATGAATTCTACGAGGTATTTAAAGTATGGGACTTTTGATTTCACCGTATTTTGTTCTCAAACTTGCTATTTCTGTCTTTGAACATATGAATTCAGTTTTCTCGAATGAGATTTGTAACCCTACTATTTCTCTGCATTCTTTGAGTGCCTCAAGGTGTTTGATGGCAGTCTCTTCATTTTCTGCTAGTATCGCCAAATCATCCCCAAAAGCAAGGTATGGTATATTGAGGTTGTTTTTAGGAAAGCCAGGTGTGATTGGCTTCCAACACTTACATTTCTTGAGTTCTTTCTCCCACTCTTCCATAACCTTCTCTAGAATGACATTGAACCGAAGAGGAGAGAGCCCATCACCTTGTCTCACACTTGTTTGAATGTCAAAGGGTTCTGAAATCTCTCCCATGAATTTTACTTTACATTTAGTGCCAATTAGTGTTTGTTTTATGAGTTCTCGTGTTTTTTGATCTAATCCCCTTTCTTCTAAAATTTGAAATAGTGAAGGCCTGTCTACTGAGTCGTATGCCTTTTTGAAATCCAAAAATGTGTATAATAGGGGTTTTTGTCTGAGGGGTCCATTTTGATTATGGTTTTGAGGTTGCAAATTTGTTCCAGGCATGACCTGTTTGGTCTCAATCATGCTTGATATTCTGCTAATTTAGGTTCTAACTGCTCTTGTGTTCTCTTCAAAAGACAGGCTGAAAGAATTTTGTATGTGACTGGTAGGAGGGAGATCCCTCTATAGTTGTTTACATCTGATTTGTTACATTTTTTATTTAGTGGATGGATTAGTGCAATCTTCCAATCATCTGGTTTTTCAGTTTGCCAAATGTTTTGGATTATTTGTGCAATTTCTTTGAGTGAATTTGGACCTAAATTTTTTTTAAAGTTTGGTTACATTTCCATCTTCTCCTGATGTTTTGTTATTTTTAAGTTTCTTTATATGTGCATAAATTTCTTCTTGTGTTGGTGGTGAAGAGTTCTCTGTTGTTATTTCAGATTGTATTTTCAGGACCCTCTTTTTGGGTTGCAGACAATTTAAGAGCTGTGAAAAATAAGTGATCAGCTCTTGGCAGTTTTCTTTATTTGTCAGTGCAAGTTTACCATTTCATTTTCTAAAACCTAGGTTCTGTGGCGAGTACACTTTGATTTGGTTCGCGAAGGTCTTGTAGAAATCATGTGTATTGTAATTTTTAAAGTTGTCTTCGATTGCCTGTAGTTGATCACCGATATATTTTTGGTTGTTATCTTAAAATCTTGGATGTTTGTTTGCTAACTTCGAGAAATTTACTGTGTGTTTCTTCAGATTTGTTGCAATTGTAATTCTGAAATGCATTTTTTTCCTTCTTCCAGTGCAGTCTCACATTCTTGATTCCACCAAGGGTGCTTTGGTTTTTTGTGAAGAGATATCAATTCTTTCACGGTTTTGATTATTTTAGTCCAAAATTTCTGTCTTTCGCAGGTTCTTCTTCCCATTATTCTTTGATTTTGGAGTCTTTGATTTTGCATAGATTGAATTTTAGAATCATTGGTGTTTTTCTGTTAAATTTTATTTTGGGTGTGAATTTAATTTTTATTCTGGATAAATAGTGATAAGAATCTATATTTGCCCCTGTGTACTTGCACAGTGTGAATTTCTTTTTGATAGTCATACGATATTGCAACATGATTAATCTGAAATTCCCATAAATGATGGATGGGTGATTGCCATGTTTTTTGTTTTTTGGGATTTTTCAAAGTGAGGTGGACATAAATTTGAGGTTGTTTTGTTGGCTTAACTCAATAAGTCATTAACCATATATGTTGGTGAGCTTCTGTGCAGGGTAATCTCCTACCGTCTTCTTGTATTTGTATTCCCTGCCAATCTGTGCATTGAAGTCACCAAGCAAAATTTTCACATCATCTTTTGGAATTTTGACCATCTCTGTTTCAAGCTCTTCCCAGAATCTTTCTGTTGGGCTCTTTTTTACTGTCACCATCTATTGGTGCATGTACATTGATGAAAGTGTAGTTTTTGTTTGTGTGTTTTATTCTCATAGTCATAAGTCGATTGTTGATGGGTTTCATCTCTTTCACTAACTCTAAAACTTTTTTTGTGAACAACAAAGGCCATGCCTAATAGTGGTCCTCCTTGGCCAATTTTCTTGTTAGTTCCACATTTTAAGATTCTGTAGTTATTGTAGTATATCATTTCTGAATCTGTAAAGTGTGTTTCTTACAAGGCGAGGATTTGAATTTACTGTTTATTGAGTTCTGTTGTGAGATTGTGTAATTTTCCCGTTCGTGAGTGTCTGAATGTTAAAAGTGCCAATATGAGTGTGTGTTTTTCGTGATAGTTTACTACAGCACTCTGAATTGTATTATTATTACTATTATTATTAATTGGAATGACTCATTTCCCTACATACCTAGTTATGATTTATACATATTTTAACTTAAAATCTTTTACAGTCTGAAGTATATCATGGATTAACTCTTTAGGTAATTTGTTCCACTCCCACCAACATCTACAAGTGAAAACTTTCCTACTCTAAGTTTGTAAATCAGTTACTAATTTACTATTATGGACCTCTAAAACCTTCCACAAGATATTCAAGCCTATTCTCAAGTATATGCCTTGTTCTTGCCACCCGTCTTATAGACTGCAATGATGCCCAACCAAATTTTTTTTATCATTTCAGTTACTGATAGCATTTTTGGTAATTACTACAGACAAATCTAACTGCCCTCCAACTCCAGTATCTGATGCCCATAATCCAATTGCAATTGCTCACAACCCTCTCTCAATACAATCCCATTACACAGCATTATGGCATCTGCAAGCAAACTAACCTCTGACTGTAGACCAACAGAAACATCCAATAGAATAATTAATGGGGCTGGTCCCTATATACAACCATGTGGTATATCTATTTTCATTTCCTCTTCACTTGACATTGCACTACCCATCCATCTTTAGCACATTTGTGATATTATCTATACCAAATACTTGCTATTTTTTACAACTACATAGTTCTCTCATTTCTAGTTTGCTCATTTCCACAATCATGGGAATGATTCTCCTTAGTTAATTCTCTGTCACTGTGTGTAACAAAAACAGTTGCTCAGTGTATCTCAGAAATTTTCATATTTTCTGCGATTTCTCCATTTTAACCCATAATTGTCTCAATATTTCCTTCTCTCTTATTTTCCTAACACAGCTATAGAAATTTCTACTTGCATCTTTCAGAGTTCAATGCCCGGCCTTGATATTTTTGATTAATTCTAGCCTTAGGCTCTCTGCTGCTGTTGTTAACTTCTTGTTTAGTTATTTTTTACATCTTCTGTCACCTTGTTGCTTCTTTAATTTATTATCTTCTCTTCCCATCAACATCTTCAGCCTCCTCACATCCTGGTTGTAGTACTCAGGTTCTTTGCTACTACTCATTTTTTGTTTACGAACAAACATTTCTTCTCTTATCATTTTATAACAGAACTAGTGTAAGCCCGTGATCATTTATTTGCGTATCTTCACAGGTCTAGAATAGTTCCAGTTTTTAGGATGAAAGATTATGACAGGTTGACCTGATTTGACCAAATATAAACTTGCCCTGTGTTTCAGTGTGAATAAAATCTCTGAGCTTGAAGAACTCAGAAGCATTAATAGAGGTAGATATTAAACATAAACAGGGACGATAGCACAACTGTATAATTGCATAAATACAAACTTGACTTGTATTTGACCCCAGGGCCGGCCTTAACCATCTAGGCGCCCTTTTATTTTTTATTATAATTATAAAATCGTATTTTGAATTTTGTTCCATATTTTTTGTTGAATTAATATAATACTACTATAATTAATAATAGCATATTTTACTCATTCATTCTCTGAACAATGAACTTTTACTGTCTGTCAATCAGTCATGAAACATTTAATGAAAAACAAAAATTAACAAACAACTAAAACTTTTTTTTTTTGGTCAGAAAACTCTTTGATAAGACTGGCAGAATCTAGGTTTTCTGCAACTTCATTTTCAATGGATAGCGAGGACCAAATTAGTTAATCTTGTTTCAGACATTGTAGACCACAAGTACGTTTTTATCAATTTTAGAAAAACTATGTTCGCCACTTGTAACAGTCACTGGTATTGTTAGCAAAATATCCAGGTGTTGATACATAACTCTTGAAGATTGTGCTTTTTGATAATGTTTAGATAGGTGTTGCCCGACTGTTACCGATATAGTGTTGCAGATCTAAAATTTCATTGCACAACAAATCTCCATCAATATCAGATTAAAAGTAGACCGTTAACTTTTCTTGCAGTAGGTACTGAACAATGTCTAATTAGTTCTTCTTTATTTTCATTTTTTTTTTAAATCATTTATTGGTTCATCAATTGCCTCTTCACCCTGTCTACGTTTAATGTGTCTTAGTCGTGTTTGTGGTTTGAAAAATAGGTGGCGTGGTGCTAATTCAGTTGTTGTAATAGCTTGTTCGAGACTTGTTTGTCTACATGTTTTCAAATGAGAGGAACATTTATCAAGCATTTCGGTAAAGTTGACAAAATTGACTTTAGGTGACCGACTTGCTTTGCTCGCTTTATATGACATCGCAGCATCGCTTTGCATGATAACATTGGTCAAGGAAACCAAAGCATCATGTATTTAAAATAAATGATAACGAACCGCTTTGACACTTTTAATTCAAGTTTCCCAGAGCGTTTCATTTAAATTTATGAAGGTGTATATTTTCAAATGTTCGGTCAAAATTTTCAATCTATTTATCGATCGTACAAATAAATCATTTTTTGTAAAATTCCGAACAGGGTAACGGATTTTAGCTATGTTTTTGCTGCATCACATAGTGCTTAATTATAACTGATGGAATGAATGAACAGTCACAGAGAAACAGTTTACTCCTAAAAAGCCATAGCCAACACTTTGTTTGGTGTTCAGGATTTGATTTGTTCCACTGACAGCTGCTTTGTTTGTGGTATCTCATTGCCAGTAATCTGAGGCCATCCTTCTTGCAGCGGCTGAGAAAAGTCAGTGCAGCCCCCATTAAATTTTGTTTGTGTTTAACTGTGAAAATATATATGCATTCATCAGAACAAAACGTCCTTTACTAGAAGCATGGCCCTCATCAATTAATTTGGAAAAATGTCCTGCTATTTTCATGTTTTTAAAACAGGAAAAAAGGCAATAATGCTGAAAAGAGGCTCATATACATTTTGAATGCTGCAGAGCAATGGATCTATAGCTATATCTCTGCAAAGAAGAAAGCCGCAAACACACACACACACACACACACACACAACATTTTCATATCAAATATAATACTGAATGCCTTAAAGATTCTCACCTCTGAAAACTTCACCGCTTTGCATTTAACTTTCAACTCTTTTGCTGCAAGAGCAAAAACTGCTTGTGTGCAGTTATTTGAGAGGAAACTGAGAACTCCATCCTGTGTTTGAAACTGTGGAAAATACATACGAAAGATAAATCCAGGAGTTTCTATGATCTTACAAAAGAAAAAAAATATATAGGTAACAATGAAAGGAAAGAAATACTGTGAGGCAGTATTTACATGAAAAAGAAAGAGAAAATACACCCAACACTCACCAAAGTTGAAGGGAGGAGGGCAGCAGCAACACAAAACAACACACAAACAAAGAAAAAACAATATTTCAGGTGAAAACCCCTTTTTCAAGTTAACAGAGGTAGGTGGATGGGCTTGCGCAAGACTTGCATTCGACGCGGCCACTTATAGAATGCAACAGACCGTCGGAGGTGGTGGGTGGAGCAACGATAATAAGACAGATTAAAATGGTTGAAAAAATAATAGTAATAAAAAATATAAATAAAAATATAATTGAAAAATTTTGAAACATATATGAATCTATTGTTCTGGCCAGTGATGGGTGTATAGGGTGGGGATGGAAGATTTTAATGGAAATTAAGGCGCGGAGGATGTCTAGCCTGCAGGATGTGTTGATATGCCAATTCCCACCTGCCGGGTTCAGACTTGGAGGTAGTACCTAGAAGTACTCTAATGGCTCTGACTGTGAAGCAGTTATTAAGGTCGCGGGTGTTGTGAGTACTAGCATGGTGAGCAACAGGGAGGTCCAGGTTTTGGGAGTAAACTGTTTGTCTGTGACCATTCATTCTGATGGATAATGAGTTTGAGTTCAGGCCAATGTAGGAACTTGGACAGTGGAGGCAGGTGAGCTGGTAAATGAGATGGGTGGCTTGTAGAAGTGGCATGACCTATTATGGAGTAGGTTTCACCAGTAGTAGGATTGCTATAGGTAGTGGTAGGTGGATGCATACCGCAAGTTTTGCAATTGGGTCTCTTGCAAGGGAAGGATCCAAACAGTGGTTTAGGAGCATCAGAGGGTAGATATTTATGTACAAGAATGTTTTTTAGATTATGCGGTCTGCTGAAGGTGACTCGGGGTGTGGTGGGAAGGATAGTGGGAAGAATGTGGTGCATTTCATGAAATGATCTATGAAAGTCATAGCCCAGATGGAGAATTCTGTTTAGCAATTCCAGGCCAGGGAAAAACTGGGTGAGAAAAACAGGGTTCTTGTTGGCTTTAGGTTGTTTGTGTCTAGAAAGCTGTTGAAATGCCTCATAATGGATATCCGAAGTATACAGAATATCAGAACAATTTTTTGATGGACACAGGATTTATTAGCTTGACGGCCTCAATATGTCATCTTAGGGGAAGAAGCATCTTCTACTTTAGAATCTGAATCAGGCATCCCACACTTCTATTCCTGACATTTATAAACGGTACTAAGCAGACATTGTTAATAGCTATTCGAGATTGTTTTCTGAGGATATAGTCATCTACAGGAAAGTAAAGTGTTTTGCTAATTGTGTAGAAATTATCATGGAATTATTTCAATGTGATGTGATTAATGGCAACTTAAATTAAGTTGCAATTGTGAATGAGAAGACATAACATGCCCATAAGCACAAAGCAAGCCATTTGATTCTTGGTAATGTTGGATCTTTCAAGTCCCTACTGTAACATTACAAAGCAACATGAAATGGATCAGCACCTATATAGGTCATTGGAAAAGCTAATTGCAGACTGTGGTTCATAGTTCAAATTTTGAATACTTGTAAAATATCTGTAAAGAAACAGCATTAAAAACCCTTAGGCAACCTCATTTGGAGTATTGTTGTGCTATATTGGACCTGTATCACAAAGCATTAATTAACAGTATCACGAATGTGCAGAGAAGAGAAACATAATTAGTCACAAATTGAAACTGAAATTGGGCTCTGATTTTATGATAGACAGACAGTGTAATTTCCCTTTGAACTTACTGAGTAACATGCAAACAACTTCCATTATTTACAAACTAGCATTTTCCCGCTGCTATGCGTGCATGTCATTTGGAATAATTTAGAAATTGGTAGTCCTATCATTACCTTGGCGCCACAATATGATGATGGATTCTTATAGAACTCGACAAAACAAATCGAAAGTAAATAATAAATTTTTTGATACCTCGCTTGGTTCTCGAGATATATTGGCTCAAATATTACGTAGTTAGGCTGATATGCTATCTGGACCATAAGGGTAATTGGAAGTGCCATAGTTTTATAATTTGCCATACTGTAAGCTATCTGTTAAATTTTGTAACTGCGTGACAAATTTTGCTCTCAGAACCACGAGTTAGATTGGATAAAATATTAGTACATTTCATTTTTATAGTTAGTTTTTATGTTTATTCAAGTTAGAAAGCAGTTTTACAGTTTTTATGATAGCATTTTCAATTTTTTCAATTTCAACATTCTTCAGCATTCGCCTGGAGTGGGAAAGGTCATATCTAAAGTATTTATTTTTGGCTAAAGCATTAAAGTTAGGATAATTTTCATGATAAGTAAAGTTAACATTTATTTAAAGATCTAGCAATTGGAAAATTTTCAGAAAGATTGATTATTTTTATTGTCAAGGTCAGATTAGCCAATGTAAGGACTTCTGATGTGCGATTTGATATCTGACGAGCTTCCCACCAGCCACCCTTGTGAAAGAGGAAAAAGATTTGTTCCCACACTTCGCGTGAGAACAGTTGCTAGGAGTATTTGAGAATCAGGAGCGTGCAGTTGTTCGGCCCCAGTCTGCCAGGATCTGCGAACGCGATAACATGTAGCTCAGTAGGCCGGAAAGTTTTATATCAAGCACATCAGTGATAGTTTTATTTTGGAATAATGCCACTTGTTTTATTCAAGTTAACCATAATGTCGTGTTAAAATAGTGTTTCTCCAAGTGAGGCCTTGGGTTTGTCTAAATTAACTAAACTTTTGAACAATGGGAGCGTGTGATCCACTTTGGTATAATTTCTGCAACTAAAAGTTTGATTTAATTCATTGAACTATTGGGGTGAAGTCTGGCTTGCCCAGTTAATCGAACTTGTAAAACATTTGTTTGGAAAATTCGTCTGATTGCCTGTACAGTTTTTGGCTTTGTGAAATTTGGAAGAATATAATTATTCAAATGACGATTAAACTATTTATTGAACTTTACCTTTTCATAGTTTTCTGGTTAAAAACCTATGTGGCGGCCGTATTATTCTATCTAAGCCAAAACTGTTACATCCAAGGCTACACACGGTCAGAGTTAAGATTCAAGCTTTAGGCAGAACCCCACTGCAAGCTTGCGTCTTACAATACCTGTTTTTTAATACATACTTCTTTAGGAAAAGTCTATATAAAAGTAAAAAGAAACATATTCTAGACCTGTTGCGACAGCTATTTTTCAATGTGGCACAGAATTAATACTATAGAACAACCATATCCAATGATGTTATTCACACCAAATATAATATGGAAGTAATGAACAAAATCTTTCGATATCTAACCTAGGTTTCTAAATATCTTAATTCAAAATTTTCCTAAATTCAAGGCACAGAGGGAAATATTACTTCTTGTCCAGGTCGCACATCTTCCTAATCCTTTGACATAACTTATCTCTAAAACTAAGTGTCTCGTATTCCTGCATAAGAAAGCTCCTAGCCGCATTTTAAAAAAGTAACAAAACCTTTGACACACAGTATGGCTAGAACTAAGCAAAATGTCAAAATATCTAACCTTAAGAAGACATCATAAAATTGCAGTGCCACGGAATTTTTTCTTCTGATACAGGGCACATTTCGACCTAACCACACAATCTATGTGATACCTACTATATCTCCAGAACTAAGCGAAATCTGGAAATGTCTCATAGAATTATATAAAAATGCATCATCAAATTGCGGTGTAATTAGGGGTATAATGGTTATTTAATAAAAAGAATTTATTCTACCGGCTGTGGTTTGAACAGCAGCCAAAATTTTTACACATGTTCCTTTTGCGATATTTTCACAGAATATTTGCACATAAGAAATACGTACCGTTACCTGTTAATGTTTATTGTAGGCACCTTTCTTTGAGAAAAAACTGATTTCTGCATCCATATCTCACATTACAGTTTTTCATTAATATTGTATGACATTCAGCAAAAATTTAAAAACATGTCGTACCAGAGAAAAAGTTTGTAACCGTCAAAGATGTTAATAATAATCAAAGCGACTGTGCTTACAGTAAATTATGTATTAATGACGCTTTATACATTTGAGTTACATATTCCATTAATATTAATGTTTTAAATTTCGGATAACAGATTAGATAAATAGCTGAAGTCAAGAAACGAAACATGATCCTGTCAGTTTTTCTGCAAGGAGTGAACATCTCAACTACAGTGTAATACGTATATTATAATTACCGATCTAGAAATGAATTTAAATATTTCCTCCTTCGTTCAGAACACATAAGTCATTACCTATTTCCACAGATTTTTATTTGGACAATTAGCTGTAAAAATTTGAAAATACCATCCAAATTGCTGCATTAGTTTCTGCGCGGGTCCCGTTCAAATAAAGAGACACATGCAGCTTACTTACAGACTTATAATAGTATAGATTGTGAGAAATACTTCTTTCACTAATTTATTTTCATTGTAACAGTAATATAGATAAGATCAGAGAAATAAGGTGCCATACTGACGCCTATATGAATTCCTTCTACTCTCATGCTGTTACGGATTGGAATGAAGCATGTAAAGCACCCTTTGCCGACAACAATTGTCTGTGAATTACAGAGTGTGGATGTAGACAATTAAAGTCTTATTGTAAAATGACTTCACTTTTTTCTTTCTCATTTGCAATGCAATTGGGGATGATGAGGGCAAATTGGCCAGTAAAACAAGTAATGAAGTGGGAGTATTAAAGATTTGTGGATATTTCTCATCAGCACCTGAGGGACCTCGTCAATGTTACAGAGGATATTGTCAATGAAAATAAACAAAACTGCTGTAATGCACTTTCTACCAAGACGGTAGTAGTAATCTCATTTTCTGTTAAATGGTAAGACTTATAGTTAGAGATATAAACATAAAAACTAATATACAACTTCCAGGTTCTTGAATACATAATAAGTTAGTGATCCACAATTTCAATCCTTTTGATTATTCTGAAATTTGAATTATCCAGCAGCATTGGCTACCATAATGTTTCTTAGTTCAATTGTAATAAAAACTATTATTGCTATTCATAATTTTTTCTTAAAAATATATACTGTTGAATTTTACATCACGTTATCACAGATAAACTGTGAAACAAATGTACTGACAAATACAACTTGAAACAGAGCTAATCATGTAAAGAATTCAAGACTAGTGAGCTAAACATCAAGCATAATTTTAATCTCATTAATACCATCTGGCTTATACACATCTCACACAATCATAGAAATTATCACAGAGCCTAAAAACTAAAATCTGGATATGCACTGAAATTTCAAAATAAATAATTTACAGATATACTATTCTCTATGTATACTATTGTAGTTGGAGCAGGGGGATTATTTCCTAAGCTCCCCCCCCTCCCCCCTGAGAGACTCACAAACATACATACACAAGCGTCTACCCAAATGTAAAAATTAATGACAAATATCTAGACAAGGACAAGAAAACAATTGAATATGGATGTGGAAAATAGGGCTACTGACAATTCAATTACATCATACTAAGTAATAAACATGGAAAAACAGCTGAGATTAATTTTCTGAACATTTTAAAAGCATGTGGACTACTTACATAATATGGATAAATTTTCAGTGGATGAATGGCTGAATTAATAGAAGCAATTATAACTTCTTTATCATTTATTGGTGTTTTCACCTGAAAAGAATATCAACATCTCAATGAGTCTCAGAGTAAAAACTTCATATCAAATAGTAACACAAGTTTATTTAACACAAGTTTGTAATACCATTTTTTTAAAAAAAATAAAATTCATCAGTCTCTTGACTGTCTTGATGCAGTCCTCCATCGCATCCCATCTTGTGCTAACATTTTCATCTCAACATACCCCTTACAACCCATGTCCTCAATTATCTGTTTCAAATATTCTAAAGTCTGTCTTCCTCTGCAGTTCTTACCTTTGACTGTTCCCTCCACTAATAAGTTAACCAATCCTGCATGCCTCAAAATATCACCTACCATCCTGTCTCTTCTTTCTGTAAGCATCTTCCACAAACTTCTATCATTACCCATCATTTCCAAAACACGTTCATTTCGTACTTTATCCATCCACTTAATTTTCAGCGTCCTTCAATAGCACCATATTTCAAATGCTTCAATTTCCCTTCTTTCTGGTATTCCTAAAGTCTATGCTTTCTGCCACAAAGTGCTGTGCTCCAAACATAGAGTTTTAAAAAAGTTCCGAGTTCTAGATCAATATTTGAAACTAAAAGATTTTTCTTTTTCATGAAGGCTTTTTTTTCCTAGTGCTATTCTGCTTTTAATATCATTCCTGCTTCGGCCATTGGTTGTAATTTTACTTCCTAAGTAACAAAATTCACTAACTTCCCTTATCACATCTGACCCTATTTTTATATTTAATCTAATATTCTTGGTATCATGTCTTGCTTTGGTTTATATTTAGTCCAAAATCCTCCGTCAGTATTTTTTTAATAATATTCAGTAACTTCTCAATATCCTCAGTCTGTTCTGCTGGCAAGACAATGTCATCAGCAAATTGTAGTTTGTTACACAAACAAAAATACACGTATGACACACATAGTTATACGTTTCATGGACAGATGGCAACACACCCTCTTTGCAATAAGACTACAACAGACCTAACAAGCTGGTAGTCTGACTGGTAAAACATTCTTTCAAAATGAGCACAAGCCTCTGGAAAGAGGGAGTTTTTTATGGACATTTTTGCTTTTCCAGATCAGCCCTGACACTTGCTCTTTCTAGAGGCTTGTGCTCATTTTGAAAGAATGTTTTACCAGTCAGACTACCAGCTTGTTAGGCCTGTTGTGGAGGAACATAAAGATTAGAACATATCAAGCAGATAATCGAGGAGTAGATTGTAAGGGGTGGACTGCACCAAACCTGCTTAGAGACTGATGAGGGAAAAGAACAGAATCAGTCGTTCAAGATGTTGGGAGTACCAAATGCAAACAGATTTTTTAGTCTTAACCTTATTGACTTATCCTAAGAATTCATTCTTCAACAGTACAGTCTCAAACACAGTTTCATTATCTTGCTGCAATCACCGCCGTTTTATTTCCTGATCCTAATCCCAACTTTTTTATCAATTGAATGTGTTCTTTATTCCTCCCTTATAATTGGTAATGTGTAATAAAATTCCAACTTATAAATAACACCTGTTTATCACCAATATTTCAAATGGATGACTGACTACTCACAATAAAACGATGATAATTCAGAGAGTTAATGTTTTGACTGGAGAACTGTAGAATTTTTCTTGCAGTGCTGCTCGTTATTACATTCGACAGATCATCGTCTTCCAAACGAGGAACAGTTGATGCTGAAGGAAAAAAATATTTTTTCATCTCAGAACTATGGAAATTAAGAAATAATAAGGAAATATATCAGAACAGAAAATATCATGGACATATCTATAAAATGAATGATAACAAAAAAGATATTCATTTACCTATGGGGAAAAAATCAACAAGTTATATTCAAGAGGTTGAGAAAGTTTTTAAAAGAAATAATATAAGAGCAAATGAAATTATGGATAGAGAGATCTTTAGAAAGAAGGTATTAAGTATGAAGGATTTCAAGGCAGAAGAGGAAAGAAAAGTAGTCTGATGAGGGGAGGAGGAAACACAGTGAAATAATAAAGCAATATTGAAACAAGAAAAAACAACAACAAAGGACGAGGACTGAAATTGGCATATGGTCTTGAAAAGAAGAAATTTTTTTTCATTTATAATACGTCAAGGATATGAATAAAATCTTCTCGAGTAAAGAGCCAAGTTAGTTCTTTGATGTCGGCTAGTTACCCAAGAAGATTTTATTCATATTCAATGCCTAGAAAACCTCCAGCCTTACATACATCAGGGATATGTTCAATACTGCTAGTCCATATTTTGCCCATTTTAAAGGCATTATCAAATTATTTATAGGAATATACATTGAAACATATTTTGAGATTTTATGCCAAAAAAGATAAATATCTATATACTTACAACCAATAAATTTAAAGAGAACAACACTAAAATGCAATATAAATTGCATCACAGATAAATAAACTAAACCCTTGCTATCCAAAGCTGGGGAAAAAAGTAGTGCAGTGACAACAATGGACTACACACAATTTTTCAGCTGATTCTAATCAAGTGTGAGAACTAGATATAAGGCCAAGAAATTTTAGTTTTGTATTCAAACAATTACAAAGAAATTAAATTCGTTATTTATCAAACACAAGGAAGTTGCAGGGAACCAGAGACAAATAAGCAATATTTTTATCAGATCATTATATATATGAGAGAATACATGTGTGTATATTTGTGTTTCGTCCCTGCTCCAGCTCTCAACTTTGGTAAGCGGTGGGTATTCTCCTATCCAAAATACATATACAACCAAACATTAGGATAATAAAATAACCACTGCTTCCAACAATTGACAGCAAGATGGCATCAAAACATGGACAGACAAGTATACAGACTAAGCATTGGCATTTTTGGGTTTATGAACCTTCTTCAGCAGGAAAAAAAGTTTGCCACATGATGGAGGATTGAGCCAACCTGCACGCTCAGAGGCTGATGTCACGGGTTGGGGGAAAAATCAAAATGGAGGATAGGAGTGTGGAGTGGTGGGCATATGTTGAAAATAATAAACCCAAAGTGCACAAAACTGGAAACTGTACCGCATTTGCTAAACTGGGGGGTTGTAAGAGTAGTAGTTTCTGGAGAAGATGAAGTGTAAACTGTACAAAGGGTATGAGAAAGGATGTTCTGGAGGCATGTGTTCACTAGGCAGCTGCTTTAGGTGCCTGGGATTGCTAGCCCTGTTGATATCAGGAAGAAGAGTGGGTGCACGAGGATTCTGAGGAGTGATGAGGGAAATGGATTCTGATAAGAGGCCAAGCAAAGAGTACAGGGTTGTGTGGAGTGTGGAAGACAGGTGCCAGTATTACAAAGCTGTCTCAGGGACCCAGTTCTGCAGTCACTGCAGCTCAGGGTAGATGCGCACTTATCAACAGGGAAGATGAAATTTTTCTTGTTCCTGGACAGTTATCTATTGGCTCAGATTTTTAACATCCATTTTTCTGTATTCAATTTAATTAACTTTTTTTAAATCTTTAAACCACCAATCAACATGACGCATTGTATATCAGGATTACTGTGAAAAATAACTGGAAATGAACGAAATATACAACATAAACAATAAAACATAGCTCAAATATTACAATATTTACTGATCACTCATAATACTTTATGAGAATAATTAATTTATTTACTTCAAACAAAGGTGAAACTTGAAAATAATTACAAGAACTGAATGAACATAGAACATGAGATATCTTTACAGGTAGTTTCCAGACTATTGAGTCAGTGTTGTAAACACTTCACATGATTTGATATTACCCAAACAGCGTCTGTAACGGAGGCAGCAGGTGTTGTCTTCGTGTAGTCCACGGTGACAGCTGTCCCCTCCTCGAGTCGCTCACTGATGGGGTGCAAAGCACTCGAGACACATTTGGTGACAAGCCAGCAGTCTGCCTCTGCAGGGGCTCCAAGACTGGTCACCTGCTCACAGCAGGAATGAAACAACAGAGTGTTCAGCCACTATGCCAAACTCAATGTTCTCGAAGTCAGCACCGAAGTTGAGCATCTGCATCGCCTCCGAGCTGGCTAACTTTCGTTCCCCCACGCGATGCCCGGCTTCCCCATTTTCTCCTATTGCAACTTTTGCAATATCTTGTTTCTAGACTGGTTGATGTAGAACAAAATCGTATCAAAATTATTACAAGCTGAAAGTCAAAACCTGTGATTGGCCAAAGAACTGAGTCCACTGTTCTCATGCCTATCACATTCTGAGAAGTACTTCCCTTATATATGACCAATTGTAAGTTTCATGGATCATCCACAATTCTTGGCTAGGCATTCCAAAATTGATTTTTACGCTTCACAGAAATGAAACAGCCAACCCATCCAGAAATACATCTTTTAAATGAAATTGCTTGGATTATGTAATCATCCAAATCTTGGCAGGAACATGTATGCTGCTGTCAGGTACTGTGGAACGCTGCACAGTTTTATGCTTTGTTTACACAAGGTCATCAGAGGTAGGACTGGGGAGAAGGGATGGAAAAGGAATTCGACCATGGCATTTTTAAGGAACCATCCCGACATTCGCCTCGAGTGATTTGGGGAAACCATTGAAAACCCGCAGGACTAAATTTGCATCCTTCTGAATGCAAGGCCAGGGCGTTACCTCTCACGCACCACGCTCGGTTTGGAACACTACAGAATGCCCTCCCTTCCACAGTTCTAAAATTCTTAATGCTAAATTTAAATTCAATGTCGCACACATTTGCACTGTCCACTAGTCCACTGTAGTCCCAAATACATTTAATTCAGTGACTCTCCAAGCTTCATCTTCTAGTCACTTTAACACCGACAAACTACAACTGGAATCTCCACCCACAAATATTCCGACAAAAACATGTCATGATAGACTTTAGTCTCTGAAAGGTAAAACCTGGCAAACCTGCTGTTCTACAATTAGCCACAGGTTAGCAACGATTCTGATAAAGTCATCTTGCATTTCTCAGACTTGGCATACAATTATTGGCAGAGACTCTCATTCTTTCAGGCCAAACACAGGGATTTAAAATTACATTTTATATCTAAGCGGCCAATCAGTTGCTGAAAAAACTAAATACAAAATAATTTCATTAAAAACTGTTTACAAACACTAAACTATACACATTGCACAGAACACTTTCCTTGTGTAGATTAAATTAGATACGATAAGACAACAATGGCAGAAAACAATGCTGCTTCCTGATATGATGAAACTGTGTATCTGCCATGCCCGTACAGACTATCACCAATGCTCGCTAATGATCTTGTCGCTGACACTCCCGAAAACACCACCATCACCAGTGCTGATGTGGACCATCCACACCCCGTTGACTGTGTGTTTGTTAGTAAACATATCAAACTCGACATTCTCTTTTCAAAGGGTGGGCTGATCTCATACTTCCTACCTGACAGCGAGTTCCAGGAAAAACCTGCCAAATGGACTAAGGTGGGTCATTTGCCCCTACCTTCTCTGATTACAAAGGTTCTAATGTGACACATTTGAGAATAGTTGATATTTTATCAGTTCTTGATAGATAAGACTCAAGAAAAATCCAAATTCCATTCAGCTGAGTAAGTCACTACTATTTTATTATATTTGAACACCAAGTGAGTCCTCATTCTTTAAGATGGAGACTACGGTAGTTTAATATTGCCCACACTCATAAACATGCATTGTTGATTAAAACTGCAGTATTTATCAGTAATATTGCACATTACTATACAATTCCAATATTGCCCACCAAGTTGCCATGACAGGCACATCTGTGAAAAGAATTCTCTAATTACATTCTGCCGACTTGATTCATGTTGAATATGATAATCGATACTTCTGCAAATTTTAGATGCACTGATGATATCAGTAAAATAAATTGCTGTGGCAGACGGTGTCTAATCCAAGAATATGAGCCATACTGAAACTACATCTCCAATGATTGGTGACTTTCTTCCCATTGTTTAAATGTCTGGGCAACTGTGTATCTATGACCACCCTCTTAAAATGCCACCCAGACAGAAGGAGTCCTCATTTCTGCATCATACCCACAAAAATTACATTCTCTGTATTTGTTCCACTTGCAAGTAATCAGTTTTTATTTGTTTGTTTTTTTATTTTATTTTCCTGTACCATTAGCAAGGAATTACGTCGGTTAACTCTCACAATATACTGTAAGATACTTTTTTTTTATTTTTGCACATTCTACTTGGTATATCAAAAAACTTTCTTTCCAGCAGGAATTTAATAATAAACAAAAAAAATAAAAATAAACACAGGATGCTCATCATCACACTTAAGTAAAACTTCTATTCTTTATTACAACAATTTCTGGAGATGATTCTGGTGGTATTCCTTTAAGCATGCTAAAAAACTAGCCAGAACCTGGTTATAACTACGAAAAGATGTGGGATCAGTCGAATTTATAACCATGCTAACCATGCACTTCTTGTGGCAACACTATTTTCTTCACTCTTCTTGTCAATTGAGTGTTTTTAAATGTGGATGTTGTATATTTTGAACCACAAAAAAACATGGGTTCACCAATCTTTTATGGAGAATGAGTACTGATATTATAGCTTTAATCTTCAGGTGGGCTGTCCCAACACATCGTCAACTTGGACAACAATTACATTACCGGTGCGCACTTTGTCATCGAGAGCACTTAAATTAAATCCTTACCACCTATGAAAAATCTAAAGTCATGTACCCAACATCCTCCATGATGGTGTTAAGTCTCTAATTTTAGTAATACATAATTGAGTTGAGGAAATTCTCTAATACATCAACTTTGAACCCAAATCACCTTATGTTATTCTACCATGTCCTACAATCATCATTGAACAAACTTTACAAACAACCATGTCCAGTACTAAAACTTCCTTTCATTCTCTCAGCTGATTTCACACAGAGGTGCCACATCCTTTATATTCCAATCCAGTCCCACATCCTCTCCTTCTTTTACACAAGTTCCACATTATTCAAAATATTTTCTTCAATTGGAATTGTGTGTTGAGAAATCATCGTCACTTGTGCAAAAATTGCATCATGTCAATACCTTAATCAACACTATAGCAATACCATGTCTTTTTGAGCGTGACAACTACAACCATTTGTAAACAACTACTAACATCAGCTTATGTGATAGATGATGCAAGTTGTGCTGTAAATGCACCTCCCAACATTTACTTAATTGTGGAGTCTTTCAAACCATTCCTTGTGTTGTGTATCAACATCCAAGTAGAGTGTCTCATTAATTACCAGCTTCCTATCCAGGAAATGGTTTTATTCCCAACGAATTGCTGTATTCTTTTGCCCTTGGAAAGATAATGTGAATTTTCGGTAGCAGTGAGTGGGAATGAACGCGCACAGTGGCAGCTTTTTTCTGACCAAGTCCAATTCATTGTCCTTTGCCAAAATGCTGGCCATCTTAACAAAAAATGTTATTCTACTATACGAGTGTCTATGCTGGATGCAGTCACAAGAGTCTGATTCTCTCGCCATATCTCAGAAAGAAAACAGGGTAACAGGCGATTTTTTTTCTTTCTGTTTTTAGAAAATCGACATAATGTCAGTCTCTTCTTTTTCTGACACAGTTTGTCAATCTTCACAGTTGGATGTCTACTTTTTCAAATGTAGTGATGATCTCAACCAACTAGATGTAGATTGATCTGACTGAGAACTCTAGTGCCTTCTTCGTCTCATTATGAGCGTCTCCTAATATTTCATTTTCACACTTCTTTGTTTGACTTGCCTGATGCGCACTTCCAGCTGGTTTGCTCAAGTCTTTATAATCTGGCTTATTTCCAACATATTCTTCTGCAGATACGTCAATAGTTCAGTGGTGGAATTTAGGGAATTGGTTACATTTTGATTTCCTATTTGCAGATATTGCACAATTCCCCATGACCTCACTGATCTGCGCAGTCAAGGTATTCCTAAAGACTTCAATTTCCTGAATTTGGAAATCTTTAACCATTGTCTTCACCTCAGTTATTTAAATTTGTAAGGAGCTTTGCTGTGTGTTCATCTCTGCCATCATTTCAAACTATCACTGAAGTTTGTTAACAGAGACAGGTGAACTTTAAGCAGGTTCCGGCTGCTGACAGTAATTTTCTCCATATACAGATGTCAAAATTCATCTGTTCTGTGAGACATATCTGTCCTGGCTGTTTCGATCTGCACGACTGCAACATATAAAACAGTTTATAGAACTGCTCTCGCCATATTTGAAACCTTCAATTTCCACATGGGTGAAAAACAATGGCTCATTTCGCCTGACACTGTTTCATGGTTCATTCCCAAAACACTTAACATCATCCTGTTATAGCATGATGGCTCCAGGTGACTCAAACACTTACATGTGTTTAATAATTTTCCAGAATATAAAAACAGAGACAATTTAACTATGTGCAACACTACTAACTGACTTCCAATAAAGAATGAATACAACAAAAATATTGCATAATCCATGCATAGTGACAGAAACCTCCATGGCAATGATGATCAACAGTGGAAACAACGCAAACATCGAATGACAAACATCAGATAATCAAACACGAACAAAACAAGGTCTCGATGCAGCTTTCATAGCCCATGAACGTCGAACATCAAATATAAAGCTGTAGCAGGAACATAACGCAAATATCCGACACTGTATAACACATATCATTTTCCTGGGGTGGAGGCTTGCTTTTAAAAGCCACTGGAAGAGAAAACTGCTATCAAACATGGCATAAAAAACAGTAACATACATCCTTCTCTGCCACTGCGACCACCAAGCTGAAATATGCCAACACAACATGAAGAATTATAAGTTGTTCACAACAAATTTTTAAAATTCTCAAGCTTCATATGTGGAATGTGAAATTGAATATCCTGTTTTGCGGTATTTAATTAATTTACCTTTTTTAATCTTTAAACCATCAGTCAATATTAAACATCACGTAACAAGATTATTCTGAAAAATGACTGGGAGTGAATGAAATACAAAAGACAAACAAAATGGCATAGCTCAAATATTTATAAAACACCCAACAAAATTATTAGTTTATTTACTTAAAAGATAAAACTTTCAAATAATTGCTAGAAAAGAATGAGCATGGAGCATGAAATATCTTTATAGGGAGCTTTCTGGACTATTGAGTCACTGTTGTGAAAACTTGATGTAATTTGAAATTACCCAAACAGCATCTGTAATGGAGGCGGCGAGTGTCGTCTTCGTAGATTCCATGGTGACAGCTGTCTGCTCTCGTGTTGCGATGCAAAGCCCTTAAGATGAGTTTTGCGACAGTCCAGCAGTCTACCCCTGCTGGGGCACCAATAATGGTCAGTTGCTCACAGCGGGGTTGAAACAGCAGATTTTGACCAGTATACCGAAGTCACAGTTCTCGCACTCTGCACCGAAATTAAACCTTTACATCGGCAATAAGGCAGCTTACCTCAGTTCTTCTCCTGTAATGCCTTGCTGTCCCCATTTTCTCCTATTGTGGCACCTTGGAAAATCTCGTTGTTTCCATACTTGTCGACATAAAACAAAATTGTTTAAACAATATTGCAAGTTGAAAGTCAAAACTTGTTATTGAACTAAGAATCAAGACTGAAGTTCTCACGCCTGTCATGTCCTGAGAAGTACTATCCTTCTCTTGTAAATGACCACTCTCGAGTTTCACATGTCTTGGTTGGGCACTCTAATATCCTTTTTTACCCCTGCAGACAAAAACTGTCGACTTAATGGCCGTCACATTAGACCTGGAACAGTGTACCATTTTTGCACCTCTTAAATGGAGTTGTTAGGACCATGTAATCTCCCAGCTCTCGGTGGTAGCATGTACACCATTGTGAGGTACCGTGGGACTCTACAGGTTCCAGTGATCTGATGTTGCTGGAATGAGCAAGGGAGTTGAGGAAAGATAGGGTAGATGTGAGGAAGAACTCCTCGATCAGAAAGAGGAGATGGTTTTGGGAGAGGGGAGGTGGTTCCAATTGTGATGGAGGTTTGAACAGATGCAAAAAATATACATATTATCGAAGAAATTTCTTTTCTTTTAGTTACAGTAGATTTGGTTTCATACAGACATCCAAAAGTGGTGTTTTTGTTTTATTTATATTTTCATGTAATGTAATTTATGAAATATAAGAAATTAAATTAGTAATTGTACATAACGCTATGTAAAAAATTATACATATTATTATGCAGAGGTAACCCACAGACTTATCAATAAGCATAAACTTTGATTAGGATTATATCTAAGGTCAAAATGTAAGGATTTAGGTATGGTAATATATTATTTCTTGAGGAGAATTGGAACAACAAATCCAATGATGGAAAACTTCACTTGATAGATACGGCATGCAAATTCATGAAGGAAGACCAAGTATATGGAGCGTGGATTTCCAAGTTACAGGTCTGTTAATATTGACAGCATTGAACTCTGTAAGTCATCTAAATTCAAATACTGGGAACAGTACTCTGTTCAGATGGTCAGACCATCTCAGACATCCAAAACAAAATCAATGGATGTAGTGGCGTCAGGTCACAGGAGTCCTTTTCGACCGAAAGGTACCACTGTACCTTAAATCAAAGTTTTACTGAAACATCGTTCAACTAGTGGCACTGTATAGAACCGAATGTTGGTCAGTCGCAAAAAGACATGAAAAACAGCTGTATGTCATGGAAATGAACATGGCCACAAAGTAGAGTTCAATAACGTTAGGATATTGGCTAGAACATCACATTTTTGGGAATCTGTCATCAAAGAAGCGATCGAAATTCGTCTGGCCAACACATTTAACAGAGACAGTGGTCTAGGTCTCAGTGAGGCATGGAAACCTGCCTTGGCAAATATCCGCAGAGAACGTTGTACTTCCGTCCAGCTGCCGCCGTAGAGGGCTTCATATTAGCTCGGGCTGGAACAAGAACCATAGCCACGCCCAATGACAACCAGCCGCCAGTGGGTTGCGGGCCTGGCTCATAGTAAGCCTTTGCCGAGGCCACGCAGACGCCGGACGCGGACATGTATATAAGGAAGAGCGGCACCCGAACCATCTCAGTATCTGTGGGTCAGCCGACCAGTGCAGATGTCTCTACACCTGAAGAAGATGGCAGAGCCAGCCGTCAAAATATTGTGTTTCCACAACACTATCCGGCGGTACACCCGTGAAGACTACATTGCAGTCATACGCCGGGAAAGTCTTTGTTCTTATATCAAATTATTGTAACGACATTAAGTACAAAGATGATTACTGCATACTAAATATTATAAATTTGTTACACTTATTACAGTGTAGTGGTTTGATTAATGTATTCAGTTTAATTTAATGTACTGTAGTACACAAAAAATTAAAGAAATAAATAACCAAAATAGTAAAAAAATTATATTTACAGACTCCAAAAGATGAGGTGTTTGTGTTGTAACATGACCTTTGGTGAGTGTCTCATAAAGGAGTGTTGATTTAAGATGCACCATGATCTGTGGCACCCATATAGTCTTGATACAAATGAATTGCCATTTCTTCCTTCATTCCCCAGTTACACAGTCATAAGATAGGCCACAGATTTCAGATGACACCATAATCTTCGAAGATGAGAAAACCCCATCCACGTTGATGTGGAAGTTTTGCGTGATGATTCCGCAAACCCTCAGGCAGATGCTTATCGCATGTAGGTTCACAGTAGTATAGATAGAAGTGGATCATAAGAGTACAAATTTTTATATAAGTTTAAATTCAAAAAAAAAAAATAATTTTAACTTTTGAATAGAGTCATAAGTAGAACCACAGTTGGTCAGTTGAGGGCATTCTGCTGTGGTAACCAACAACCTTCCTCTGTATCATTAACGTTATTACACTGTATCAGAATATTTAAGGTGTAACAAATGGTCCTTGGCATAAATTCTTGGAATAGATTAACTGGTAAAAAGGAAATTTTATATAGCTTTGGTTATTGATATTACAACTTCAGAGATATCAAACACTGCTACAAATTGAAAGAAATACAGACATCAGGTTCAAAATAATAATAAAAATGGTTAATATTTTCATAATTTTTAAATTATAGTATTTACTACTGTGCACAGGTAAAATAAAAAGAAACTTTTAAGAATCATACATTATAATAAAAAATAATTTTTAGTGATAAACAATGAAGGAGATTATATTCCATGAAAACACAATTAACACAAATATATACATTATCCTGGTGAGGGCAGGTTCAAAGACGGCCACTACAGTTTCCAAATGTTAGAACAATTACTGTGAAGTGAATAATCTTAATAAGTTGTTTATCTTTTTCAATCTTAGACCTGGCTACAGCACATTATAAGAAAAGACTGCAGTTGCAGTAAATTAGTCACATTGACATTACCTTTTTGGAGCTGTTCTGGTTGGGACTCTGGTGGATTCTGCTGATCAGTATTTGGCTCTGGTGGCAATGGAATTTGCTGATCTTCCAGTTCTAGTTCTGACACTGATGGTGAAGTTTCCTGTGGAATCTGGATAGTTGGAAGAACTTCTTTTGTTACAGCCTTTTTTTCCTTAATCTTCTTCATGTGAAATTCATATAGTTTCTTCATGTTTTTCTTTTTGGCGACATGCAACTTACCCCGAATGAGAGAATTGTGTAGCCTGCAAAACGATCACAGTCATACAACTAAAATTTAGAGCTTTAAGGTCTACAGAGTAAAATAATAATAATGGAACAATTTCATAATACATAAGTTTTATCAGTGGAAAATATCTTAGTATAAAATTCTGTTTAGTTCAAACCAAAAAAATTGTTACAATAGCCACAGATAATTTCCTTTTCCAAGATGAAAAGTGCAAAAATAAGATTATTTTTAATGTTGTTGTTGTTTTCGTCCACCCCCCCCCCACCCCCCTTTTTCCCAGATTAATGTATTAGTCAAATTATTTTGCGCCATTACTTTGTTTTTTATGAATTTAATAAATTTGTATCAATTTTTTCCATTCAGCAGATCCAAACACCACAACTATAGGTTACCTGCCAGCATTGTGGATCTAGCAAACAGGGTAAGGCACAAGGATTCCGTGGAGTGGCAAAGGAAATGGATTGTGATGCCCGTGAGGCAGCTAACGGATACCATCACCTCCATTACACACATCACAAATCCCATCAATTCCATTTATAGAATGTACACATTTTCATTGTAAACAGAAATAGTGGGTTCTGTGAAAGGTTGAAGACAGGTGCTGGAGTCGGAAAGCAGTCTCGGGGCCTTAGCCTGATAGTAACTGCAATTGATAACCATGGTGGTGGAGCCATTGTCAGTTTTGAGGATGCTGATATTCTTGTTTCTGGACAGTTCTTTCATGGCTGGTGTTTACACAGTGACGAAGTTGTTGAGAGTGGGGAATGAAGCTGAGGAAGTAGATGTGGATAGTGCTGACTTGAGAAGCTTCTAGAACTGGAAGGTATGGTTTTGGGGATTTCTTGTTTTAACTGCTGTAGATTAAGCTCAACTTTATCTTCTAGTTCCACTGTGGTAGCAAAATGTCACAGCACACATCTAGGTTGGTAAAGGTAAAAGTGTGGTTCAACTTTGGAGCTGAAGAGAATGAGAGCTCCTTGGATATGGCAGTGGTTCGGAAGAGCAGAGAGGAAGAGCATCGTGGCTTATCCTTAGCTGTCACAGGCGTGTGAGGGTGGCTTAATGAGGCCGACACTAGCCTACAACAGTTTAAACATCCAACCTGTTTGGGTCCATCTAGAAACCAGTCCCTCCTTCTATTTTTGGAGACCCACACATCTACCCTGTCCTCATAATTTTTGCATGACTCAATTCCCCTTTCCAACAATCTTAACTTAGTGGAAACCCAAGTCATGTGGGAACTGTCCACAAACAAGAATTTCATCTTCTTCCCAGGTGACAATGGCTCAACCACGATTGTGCGAGGCGTATTTTTTAAGTAAGTACCGTTTTGTCACACTGTGGCTGCAGCGCTACGGTCGGCGTTCCGCGCATGCGCACTGGGTACCTGCATCTCTTGCCTACGCACTGACGCCATTACAGTCTAATTCTTCCTTGTTTACGTTTTTCACTGAGTGTTTAAGATGCCTCCGATAATTGTGAGTCCCGCCGACTGTGAAGTACGGGCTGTTATAAGATTTCTTTGTGCTAAAGGCCTAAAACCAATCGATATTCATTGTGAGATCTGTGCAGTTTACAGACAAAACATTATGAGTGATGGAATGGTGAGAAAGTGGGTGAGAGCATTTAAAGATGTCCACACAAATGTGCATGATGAACAACGGAGTGGGCGTCCTCCGGTCGTTAATGAAAGTTTGGTGCAGAAAGTGGACAATAAGGTGAGAGAAAACAGACGCTTTACGATTTCCTCCTTGTGTGATGACTTTCCTAATGTTTCTAGTAGTATTTTGTATGGCATTGTGACCGAGCACTCGAATTACCGTTAAATTGTGCTCACGTTGGGTACCGAAAATGTTAACGGATGTACACAAAACCAAACGTTTAGGCAGTGCATTGACTTTCCTTAAGCAGTACCAGAACGATGGTGATGATTTCTTAAGCCAAATTGTTACGGGCGATGAGACATGGGTGGCCTACGTCACACCTGAATCAAAGCAACAGTCCATGGAATGGCGGCATTCAGATTCACCCAAAAAAGTGAAGTCAAGCAAACAATTTCTGCCTGGAAAATCATGTGCACAGTTTTTTGGGATAGAAAAGGAGTATTGCTTGTGGAATTTCTGCCTCGTAATGAGACAATCAATGCATCAGCTTATTTTGAGACATTGAACAATCTGTACCATTCAATCCAGAACAAAAGACGTGGCAAGTTGAGCAAGGGTTTCGTTTTGCTCCATGACAATGCCTGTCCACATGAGGCTAATCAGACCAAAGATCTCATCACATCTTTTCGATGAGAAACTGTATTAGTTGCTTGCCATACGACAAATAAATAAATAAATAGATGGGAAACTCTAGATCATCCTTCATACAGCCCTGATCTGGCGCCCAGTGACTACCATCTGTTCCTGCACTTGAAGAAACACCTGGGCGGTCAGACGATAACAAAGTCAAAACAGTTGTGATGCAGTGGTTAACAAGTCAGGCGGCAGACTTCTATGAGGAGGGTTTTCAAAAACTGGTACTACGTTATGACAAGTGCCTCAATATTGAAGGGAATTATGTAGAAAAGTAGAGTAAGGTGCAGGCTTTCATGTAAAAATAAAATTATTGAGATATATTTGCACATTTTTTTAAATTTCAAAACGGTACCTACTTAAAAAAAACATGCCTCCAATTAGACCGCAGTAATTACGAGGCTGCAACCCTGAAGCAGCATTCCGATACCAGCATCTACCTTATGAAGAACACAAATGCCATCATTTTCTTTTACCACAAAATATGCACTTTCTTTGGCTTCCAATCATAATCCATATCCCTACTCACTATGCAGATTTCTTGTTCACCCACCCTGTACCTTTAATCCAAGATCCACGATGTTGGAAATCCTGGCCAACCTATAGCTGCGGCATACAGATCTACTACTGTTTGAATTTTGGACCCGGTGGATCAACATCTCCACCATTTCACACAGAACTTCCCTTCATATACAAAGGAACTCCAAAATCCAAGTGTCTGTCCACAGCCCATTTTTCTCTACCTCCAAAATCCTTCCTTGTCTCTATCAACGTCATCTCTTTATGTACGGTATTACCTTGGTTCTTTGCATGGAGCCACGCCGATTTATTACAACCTAACGTTTCTGCCATTGTGCTGAGGCTTTCATCAGAGGACTGCTTTGTCAGTTGCCGCTATCACCTTTTATAGTAGCAGGAAGCTAGCGCACGTGCTAACCGTCGGCGGTGACGTCACCACACCCCATGTATGCGTAGGATGGGGTCATTCGTCTTGCGTTTTCCCAAGCAGGTATGACGAAAAATGGTCAAGTTGTAAATCACTGTCAGCATTCATGTTGTTAGGCCGTTTTTGAATTTCTAACGCTTCTTTTACACGCCTAGACCACCATCTGTTCTCAACGGCTATAACGCTGGTCTTATCAAATAAAATTGAATGGCCGCTATTGGCTATGGCAGACTTACTTGCATCATTATTTTTCAAATGCCTGAGGTGCTCATAGAGCCTCTCTGCAAACCCCAGGAGAATATGAAATTCCTTGTAGTTGTGGCAAGGTATACATTGCGGAAACAGGATGCACCGTTAAGGAGAGACCGTGTGTTCTCAGATCGTAGTTTCAAGAAGCAAAGGAGCTTTTGGAAGGTTCTACATTTCATCATCATCATCTTCTTCTTCTTCTCATGTCAATGACAGCATCAACACTACACTAAAGGTTTTAAACAGTTCACTTTTATGTCCGAGCCCGTCTAATATGCATTACTTACTATTAACAGTGGATATAATTTCACTTCCAAACATCAGAGCTTGTAGCTGGGAGGCCCGAGATCGTATCTTCAAGAAGCAAAAAGTTTGCTGAAGGTTTTTTCCACTATATTATTAAAATTACTTTACATATTTTCCTCTTCGCATTTTATATGGACATTGAGTAAAAACAAAACATAAGGAAAGAAATGTTACATGTGATAGTGTGGATATTACTTTTGAGGAAGTATGACATATGCATCTAGTTGGTAGTTTATATTTGATGTTTCATGCTATACATTCAGATTTTAACTTGCTGCTCTGATGATAAGTTATATTGAAGTATAAGACAGACCAAAAGATTCAATATAGATTCTAGTCTTTCATATGATGAAAACCCCATTGAAATTTACAGAGTAGTTTTTGAGTTTTTCTGGAACCAATATATACAATTCTCATTTTATACATGTAAATATATTTACTTTATTTCTTTGTAGCACCTTTGCTAGCAATTCCATAGTCATCCACTTTCAACTTCCCCCTCCCCCTCTTCCCTCCACCATCACCTCTACTCAACCAACGGCAGCCATCTCTGGCTTCAGTATTGTGGTGAGCCTCAATGTGTAAACAAATAAGTTTTTATTATAAAATATAATTAAATTCATTAGCCTTAATGCATTCATCACTATTCTTCTGTCTTTATCTGTGGCAAGTAATAGGATTCTGAATTCATCCTTTTTTTATGTACACTAAAAGCATTTTATTTCACATTATTATTTTAAAGGAAATATATGGTTTGCAAACAATTTACATACTGTGGTCTGAGTAGTCTTGGTCTAGAATATGGGGACATCGGTCTGACATCTGCAGCATTACGCCAACCAAACCTGCAAAAATAAGACTGATCATTGTAAAACAATTACACTTCACAAACTATTTTATCATGAGGAAATTATATTAGAAAAAAAAATTAAAAAAAAAAGAGGAGAGGAAAAATGTTATATTTGGAATCTCATCGATGTGAGGTCATTACAGCTAGGAGACAATTGTGAACAAGTAGGAAACAACCTTCAAAAATGGACAATCCTGACATTTGACTCAAAATGCCAGCCTTCATTGTTACCGATCTCACACCAGTCACAGTTATTCTTTAAAATGGCTGTGGAAAGCAGTTTGTCCAGATTTTATGACCGTTGTCAGAAAAAAAGACCGAATGAAAGATGAAAGTAAATAGGGTGTTGTGTAAAATGCACTATAAAAGAAAATGTCCTAATCCTTAGATTCAGGCTTTGCAATATCTGCTGTTCTCAATCAATAATTTTATTTTTATCCCATTATTAGTCTTACCAGGAAACAGTATCTTTGCAGGATTAAAATTTGCTACCTATCATATTTAATTAATTTTACACACTGTGATCTGAAAATTATACTTATTGCAGTAGAGCATCAATAATCTAAACAAATTGGGTGTGAGGTAGTATTGTGTAACAGCCCTCATACCTAAACTAACTAGAATTGTATTTTATGAAGCATTTGTAGCAAGTTAGAGTGTGATTGAAAATGGTTTTGTATATTTGTCTTGTATTTTATTGTAAATTAGTGTAACTGGATTTTTTTTGTGAAAAGAAATTATGTAAATACCATTTAATATGTTTAAGAACAGAACTATGCAAGAGAATTGCTTAAATGTTTGTAATTGTAGGTATTAAGGTGAGCTAAGATGTCTAAAGGACAATTTTCTACAGTTTAAAATGATTGCTGTGGATAATTTTGTTTTAAGTACCATTAATTTTCATTACTAAGCATTTTGTAATGATTGTAAATCATTATGTATTAATTCTGATTGTTTTTAATATGTTTTCAATTGTTTAAGTATTGTTAATGTTCAAGAAATATCTGTCAGAAGCCTTTATAGTTTTCTAGAACTTATGTAATGTGATCAGCAGAGACAGTTTAGTTCAGATTTTCGACAAAGTTTTACAGACTCAGTTTACGTCCACTAAGGACAGTTTTTGAATGAACAGTTTTGGTAGTATTGTCTTTCGAAGAAGTGTCGACTATAATCGTTGAAGTGTTAGGTTTATATGTGAACTGTATTTTGAAGTTCGATGCCTTACTAGCAATAAAAACAAGTTAAAATTTAAAACTGGATCATGGACTAGTTATTTAATAATATGTAATTAAAAACCACGAGCAATCTAATAATTGGATTTTCGATTAGTTTTGATATAAAATTTGCTGCAGTATAGTTTTTAGAGTTTGATACAACACTGTTTCAAAAATTGTTTTGCCTTTAATATTAAATGTGCTACTATATAATCTTACATACTCCTAGCAAAAGAAGTCACTAGAACACTAAAAATAACGCACACTACAAAATGGAACTAACTTACACATGTCACATCTGTAGGCAGATTGCTATTGACTCCTAAAATAGCCTACTTTAAGCATTGTATTTTTTTTAATTCATGTTGAAAATTTTCAAGTTAAAAACAAATACACAGGACAAAAATAGGAGTTTTCAGATTCCTATGAAACTCAAATCTATAAACACACTGAAAGACTGTTATAATCATAATAGTCATAATCGTTGTAGTGGCACATTTACCACAAACATTCATCATCAAAAGTAAGTATCCAGTTAGTCATGAGCATACGGTATTGATAATACAATAACAATGCCAGATATAAGGATTAACCTCATTGAACCTAGTTATTTGTTAGTGGAATTGCTGAACATAGCAAAAGGCATACGGATAATTTAGGTTTGCATTATTGATGTTCTATGACACCTAGAAATTAATTCTAGAGTGTATATGGTTACTGCAACAATGATCATATAGAATAAAGAAAGGAGAGAGCTATTTGATGAAAAATTTACTTACGGTGGACGCCACGCCATTATCTTTTATTGCGAATCTGGAAAAGAATAATAGTATAATTACTGTTGAACCAATAACATGAGAAAATCTGAGTTTAATAACACTTAGTAACAAATGGTTGGGTGTCATGATTATATCAGTCATTAATTTAATTACTAAAATAAATTAATTACTCATATATTTAGTGGACACGTGATTATATAAGTAATACGCTGAAAAGTTAAAAAATGTGGTATAGTAGAGCACCGATTATCCAAAATAATTGAGGACTGGGCAGTGATGGGTATTAAATATAAAACTGTATATAGTATAATATATTGTATTGGTTAGCACTTGTCACAAGTAGGATAAATCAAAACTTACAGTAGTATTAACTTTGTTAGAGAAATTCAAAACAGCCATAAAAGTTGGTCTATATGGTACTGTTCTTCAGATAAAGATGTCCAACCGTTTCTTGCTTCTAAATCTCACAAATGTTTTTAAAAACACCAATTGTCCCCATCACATTCCAAACCTAATGAGCCTAAATACAAATTTACTGTTTTTGGTTAATTGATGTTTCAGCTTACTATTATTTGGATAATTAATGCTTTGCTGAAAACCCCTCCAACCGTTAACAAAGGCGTTGCTCTGAGAAGAAGCTAATTGAAATTTCATGACTGATCTATTTCAGGATGACAGTAAATACATATTGCTACCAGTAACTTTCATATCTAGGAATGAGCGATAAAATAAGATGAGAGAAATCAGGGCCAGAACCGATTCTTTCTATGCTAATTTTTTCCATGAGCGACTAGGGAATCAAATAAGAAGGATTTATCAAGCAAGAAAGAATCCAATAGGAGTAGGTCTCGATAAACTCCTCCAGCCATCTTGATCTGGGTTTCCCAGATTGCACCAAGTGAATGCCGGGATTGCTCCCATGGGCACCTCCTGCCATATTCCATATTTCCCTTCCTATGCACAAATGGTTACACATTAGGATAAGTGCAATGCATGCTACACCACCCACTTTCAGTGAATCACGGAGTAATAATAATAGTAATTGGAAATGTACATTTACAGGTAAACCCACATTAGGTGTTACAGATCAGATGCAGGTCTTGCAAGGGAAGGATCCATGTGGTAGTAAGACAGACTCAATGTGTACATATTTCTGTACCAAGATGTAAAGTTTCGGGATGTATTGTAAAACATGTGGGGGAAATGAGCAGGCATTTATAGATAAGGATGCACATTTCAGGGATTGACTAAGGAAATCATATTCATGAAAAAGGATTTAATTTATAGATTCAAGACCAGTAGAGAAATGGGTGGTGAATAAGGGGCTTTGATTAGCTTTTCATGGTGCAGGAAGGGGGTTGTTTATTGAGGTGCAAGTTGTGGTATTTGAGATTTACTTTTGTACAATGTCCAGGAGATAACAATTGGAATCTAAGAATTGTGGAAATATTTGGTAAAGAACTATTTATTAGATCAAATGTGTCTACCACAGATAGATAGAATGTAGGGAAGAGGATGTTTGGATGGGGGGGATGGCAGCTGTTGTAAATTTGTTGGCTCGATGTGGACGGAGATGTGCAAGCAACCTTTGTATAGCTAAATGTGCACATAACAAGAAGATGCTATGTCTGTGGGAATATGTCCATATCAAGTTAACTGAAGTCAAGATATTTTCCTCTGTGGGTTCAGATCATAAGTATATCATCAATTTATATGAATCAAGCAACCAGTTTGAGGGGATTTTGGTTCATGATCTTTCCCCTCCATACAGCCCAGAAACAGGTTCATATATTACAAGGATAAGAGAGTATGCACGTCAGTGCAGCATGTCTGGTGGTATAGTTGGAATTTAAAGGAAAATAAGGAAGAATATGGAAAATATTCCATCACTTACCACAGATGAAGGCAGGAGGGGCACAGGAGCACACTTTACGTATTTTGATTTAAAAAATTATTCATGTACAAGGAGCGATGTGCACTCCCTACAGCCCAAAGCGTTACTAGCAACTCCTTGGACAAAAGGGTGGAGGGAAGTCATGGTGGTGGGAGCAAACTATTGATAAGTGAACTATTAATAATTCTGGAGAAAATATTAAAATATATATTCTGCAGGTGCTAGTCCTCCACGGAACAGTTAGTAATGCGTAGGCTGTGGTATGTAAGGGGTATGTTGAGATGAAGAGTTTAGCACAAGATAGGAAGGGATGGAGGAATGCATCAAAACTGTTGTAAGACTGATGACAGCAAAAAAGAAAAAAGGCTGTGGAGTGTGTTCACCACTCCTTGCAAAATGGCGCAATTCTACACACGATTCAGGTTTATAAAAAAGAATATTGTAAAAATGTATTCTTGTTTTTGTGTTCATCTGGCCTTCCTGCAATCATCTGTTATAAGGCCGGGCGCATATTGAGCTGCGAGGTGCAGTAGGGGCAGTGTAGAGCAGCACGAAAACAGAAACTGTGTCGGGCAGTTGCCCGCATATATTAGACTGCAGTTTCGTGTGGCAGTTTACAAAGCATTGTTGTGTTGTGCCAAAAAATGCTACAAAAAAGCGAAACCAAAAACATGTCAATGCAAAACCTTGAGTTTTGATTTCTGTATCAGATTGGGATGCTGAGCTTGGAAAATTGTTATTATTTTATCAGAAGCTGAGTTAGAGAAAACTATGGAAAAGTGAGTATATGAAAAGAAGAAACTCTCATCTGGCTTTTGCAGTGACAAGAGAATTCTCTACAGATTTATGCATTATTTCCTGATGGCTCGAGTGGAGATTCACAGCATAATCCAACCTGTTATTTTCTTGACAACGCTCAAATACCTTTCAGAACTCAAGAAAATCTGGCAGTATTTTCGAGGTTATTTATTTAATTATTTAGAGTTTGATGATAGATGACATTTATAAGAATGTAGTTCTTTGTTATTTCATATTATATTTTTAGGAAAACTACATAATAGAACATAAGAAACACTTGGAACCAAAGAAGCAGTGTTGAAAAAATTATTCGGGAAATTATCTTCACAAGAATCCTTCCTTTCTCGTTAGGAGTTGGTCGGAGGTTGCCTTGAAGAGGGAGAAGAAGCAGAAGGCTCAATTCAGTCGGACGTGTGCCACGGTAAGAAAAAAAAAGTGTTTCTCGTGGACACTATTGAATGATGTAGCACAAATAATAAGAGAACAACTAATGTAATAATAGGCTATATATCAATTTTTTAAAAGTTTTATTAAAAATGATTTCAAAAAGAGAAAATTAAAGTGAAAATTGTAAGTGGACTAGCCAGTTGTTGGTCTCATTGGTGATCCTGATCCTAATTTTTTATTTAAATTTATTTTTTATGAATTTATTAAGACTGGTATTGTGAATCGCAGGATGGTTACACACCAGATTCCTCTTGTTCCATAGTTGAAAATGATTTTAAAGTAAAGCAAGATTATAAATAAGGCAAGAAGTGTTACGGCAAAAACCGGCACGAGTGAGTTGCATGGCACAGTTTGTGTGTCGTGAACACAGCGTGGCGCAGTCCACATACGGTGCAGTTCTGCCCTGCCCTGCCCTGTGCCTCAATATGTGCTGTTTCACCCCAAAAGGTAGAGCCACAGAAACTGTGCTACTCCGCCTGTGTCAACTGTGCGTCAATGTGCGCCCAGCCTAAGTGATGGATTATTTTCCCTATACTTCCCAATTTTAATTGCTAACAGCACGTTCATTATTGAGGGGAAGGGAGGGTGTAGAGACGCTTATAGATAAGGATGGAGAAGAAGTTACTGAGGATTTGAAAAAGACAGAGATTTTAAGTAACTGGTTTAGTGAGAGCATAAGGGACAATGAATCAGAAACGGGAGGGTCTAATTCGGAGAACGAGCTTAACAATACAATTAGAAATGAAGATACTAAAAAATTTGAAATTCATCCTGAGGAAATAAGGAAGCTAAAAAAAACATAAAGGGGCTGGTGTAGATAATGTTACTACAGATATCTTAAAGATAGCCAGATGTGACATTGTACCTTATCTTGAAATATTATTTAAATTGAGTCTGGATACTTGCTGCTTATCAAAGGAATGGAAAAGTACGATAGTAGTGCTGGTACATACAGGAGGGGTGAGAAATAGAGTCGAAAATTACAGGCCAATCAATTTGACACCAGTGGTAGGTAAATGGGTAGGGTAATGGAAAAATTGATATGCAACCACAACAGAACTATATGTGAGGAAAGTAAGAGGTTTTCAATAGGCAACATGGGTTCAGGCAAGGATATTCATGCGAATCTCAGTTGGTGGGATATATGCAAGACATTTCAGATGAAATGGAAAAGGGAGGCCCAATGGATAGTGTAGCACTAGATCTGTCTAAGGCGTTTGACAGAGTAGGCCATAAAATGGTAGTAAATAAGGTAAAAATCTATTGGAGTGAATCAGAAAGTGATTTGCTGGGTAGAAGAAATTTTAAAAGGTAGAAAACAGAAAGTTAGGGTAGGAAATGTGGTATCAAAAGAAGTGGAAGTAAAAATGGGAGTGCCAGCAGGGTAGCGTATTGGGACCAATGCTATTCATTATTCTAATGAATGATTGTATTGATTGTTTACTATCTGAAATTAGATTGTTTGCAGATGACATAATGCTATATAAAAGGATCAAAACAGTTAAGGACTGTAAAATGTTGCAGGGCGACTTGGACAGGATATTTAGTTGGATTGGTAAACACGGGATGAAGATAAACGCAAAGAAGAGTCAGCTTATTAGATACACAAATAAAAAACAAAACGTTAATTATGAATATAAGGTGGGGAAACAATTGCTTGCTGAAGACTTGAAATGTAAATATCTTGGCATTATATTTGATAAGCTTAACTGGGCAGTACACATTGGACAGGGGGTAGGAAAAGGTTTCAAAATTCTGCACGTAGGAGAGAGTGATGAGGGTATGTACAAGAGAAGTAAAGGAATTGGGTTACAAAACTTTTGTCAGACCATTGTTTGAATATGGTAGTGTTGTATGGGACCCACATTTTGAGTATTGAATACAGGAGTTGGATATGGTGCAAAGAAGGGCTGTTAGATTTGTTTCTGGAAATTATCACAGAAAGCAATCAGTAAGAGATATGATAAAAGAGCCAGAATGGGACTCACTGGAAGACAGGAGGAGGGTGAAGAGGGACATGGAAGTGTACAAGACATATATTGGTGATAAGGTATGGAAAGATATTGATGTAGGAAGATTCTCTTTTTCAGGTAAGGGTGTCAGGGATTGGAATAAGTTACCAAGAGAAATGATGAATAATTTGCCAAAAACGTTAAAAGAATTTAAAGTTAAAATTTGTAGAGGGTAAATGTAGGTAGCTGCAGAAAAGGGGGAAGATGGGTGTTTAGGGAAATTGCCACCGGAGTGTGTGTTCCATTGCAATTTAATTAAATGTGATTATTATTATTAACTGTCCAATGTGTCACGCCCAGTTAAGTTTGTTCTAAAATGTTATGCCAAGGTATTTACATTTAGAGTCTTCAATAAGCAATTCCTTCCCCACTTTATAATCATAATCAACCTTTAGTTTTTTATCAGAAGGTTGCTCTTCTTTGCATTTATTTTCATTCCACGTTGATTCACGCAGCTAGATATCCTATCTAGATCGCCTTGCAGTTGTTAACAGTCTTTTACCATTTTGATCCTGTTATATAACAATTATCTAACCACTAACACAATCATCCATTAGAATAATGAATAGCAATGGTCCCAATACACTACCCTGTGGAACTCCCATGTTCACTCCTACCTCTTTTGATACTTCATTTCCTTCCCTAACTTTTGGCTTTCCAGCTTTTAAGAATTCTTTTACCCAGCAAATCACATTTTCATCAACTCCAATAGCTTTTATCATATTTGGCACCATTTTATGGCCCACTCTCTCAAAAGTATTTGAAAGATCTTGGACGGAGATTACCAGGAAGGACTTTGAAGGTAAAATGGTACATGAAATGTGGTGTGTCTTTCGTGTATGAGGGGAGTTTCTGTACAAAAGGTTGAAGGTACTGATATTAAGAAATAAATAAATTACTAAATGGGAGGAGGGAAAGGATAAAAAATGGAAGATATATTCTGAACTTCCAAAGAAACGACAAATCAATATAGAAACATAAACGTCTTTAAAAAGGGGTAAAAAAAAAACATTTTACTGACTACCTTAAACAGATTTACTCTAAAATGATGGTTTCTTACAATACAGCTACAAAAAAAAGTATTGAGGAAAACCTCCAGAATAAATAATTTGTACACATATATGCTATTAAAGCAAAACTTCTTTTATTAGACTGAAAATAGCCTAGACTAAATAAAAACCCTTTACCGTTGTTAAGTAAGGCACTGTGTCATGTTTTTCCAGCATTGCTCAGAGTAGAATTTGCTGCAAACCTCTAGGTTAACAGACAATTATTGTATATTAAAGATGCTTCTGATCAAATTAAAATGCAAAATGTTATTGCAATAAACAAAATTATGTTCAGTAAAAAATTAAGGGTGTGTAAGGATTTGGGAGAGACTATATTAGCCTTTTCCAACCAAATGTCAACCTCTCCTTCACGTGGTGCACCCTCTTTGCACGGAAGAGGCTCTGGCGACTGAAAGATTCCCAGTATGAGGAGTCACCAACTGCTTGCCAATGGCTTCCGAAATGAGAGCAGATGAGCGGGGAATGGTCCAGGGCACCCTCTGGCCCTTGGGGTAGGAAACGACCCCTAAAGGCGCATGAATCAGAAATGATCAATGGCATGGGGATGCAGAAGGCAACAGGAAACCACTGGATTAAAGACCCAAAGGGTATCCCGAGAACATGTAATCCTCTCAAATTACATATATCATGATGGCATCTTCCTGGGTAAAATATTCTGTAGGTAAAATAGTCCCCCAATCGGATCTCCGGACGATGATTACTCAGAGAGGAGTCATCAGAACGGATAGAAACATTCTGCGAGTCGGAGCGTGGAATGTTAGAAGCCTGAATAGGGCAGGTAGATTAGAATACTTAAAAAGGGAGATGGAACGACTTAAGTTAGATGTTGTTGGGATTAGTGAGATTAAAAGGAAGGATGCACAGGATTTCTGGTCTGGGAAACACAGGATAATTAGCACACAAGCTGTCAATGGAGTCACTGGGGTAGGATTTGTAATGAATAAGAGAGTAGGGTAACGTGTGAGATATTATGAACAGTTTAGTGACAGGATTATTTTGATGAGGTTGGAAACTAAGCCTGCCCCAACCACATTAGCACAAGTGTATATTGAAAACGTCACAGGAGGATTATGAAGATAAAGAAAAAATATACGCCAAAATTGAAGAACTAAAACAATATGTGAAGGGGGAGAAAAAATCTAATCATGGGTGATTGGAATGCAATAGTGGGAGAAGGAAAAGAGGGGAATAGTGTAGGATCTTTTGGTCTAGGAGAAATAAATGAGCGAGGAAGCAGGTTGTTAGAATTTTGTGAAAGATATAAGCTAGTTGTGGCAAACACGCTGTTTAAGAACCATTTAAGAAGAATATACACCTGGAAACATCCAGGGGATACAGGCAGATATCAGCTAGATTATATTATGGTCAAACAGAGATTCAGGAATCAAGTTCTAGACTGTAAAGCATACCCTGAAGCAGACATAGACTCTGACCTTAATGTGACAGTAACGAAATGCAGGCTGAAATTCAAGTGAATAAGGAAGCAATGTAACCAGAACAGACTGGAAGTTAATAAACTGCAACAATCTAGCACGACAGAAAAATTTTCAGAAATGGTAGAATTAGGGGCTAAGAAGTAAATCTGAAAGGAGCTCAACCGAGGACGAATGGAATGCACTGAAGACCAAAATAATGAGAGCTGGTAAAGAAACATTAGGCTTTAGGGAACAAGCCACCCGAAAACCTTGGATCACAGAGGAAATTTTGAAACTGATGGATCAGAGGAGACGGCACAAAAATGCTCATGATGAAGAAGGAAGAGAGCAATACGGGCAATTTAGCAATCAAATAAATAGGAAATGCAAAAAAGCTAAATAAAACTGGCTGCAAGAAAGTGTGAAGAAGTAGAAAAGGAAATGGTCATAAGTAAAGTAGATGTTGCAAACAGGGAGATCAAAGAGAATTTTGGAGAAATGAAGAAAAGAAGTGTAAACATTAAAGCCTCCAATGGGTAACCTCTTTTAAGCAAAGACGATAGAGTTAACTGATGGAAGGAATACAATGAGAAACTTTATGATGGGGACGACTTGAACAATAGCGTAATGGAAAAGGAAGGCGCTGTTGACATTGATAATTTAGGAGATTCTGTTTTGAGGACAGAATTTATTAGAGCTCTGAATGACCTGAAACCAAATAAGGCAGTTGGAATTGATGAGATCCCTGCAGAACTTCTTAAATCCCTAGGAGGAGAAGGAATTGAAAGATTATACAAGCTGATATCAAAAAGTTATAAAATAGGAGAAATTCCAAACCTGCAGAACTTCTTAAATCCCTAGGAGAAGAAGGAATCGAAAGATTATACAAGCTGATATCAAAAAGTTATAAAATAGGAGAAATTCCAAACCTGCAAAACTTCTTAAATCCCTAGGAGAAGAAGGAATCGAAAGATTATTCAAGCTGATATCAAAAAGTTATGAAATAGGAGAAATTTCAAATGATTTTAATAAAAATATCATCTTCACACTTCCAAAGAAATCACAAGCCGACAAATGTGAGAATTATTACACCATTAGTCTAACATCACATGCTTCAAAATTACTGACCAGAATAATATACAGAAAGGATGTAAAGGGTAGTAGAAGAGATAGTAGGTGAAGATCAGTTTGGGTTTAGGAAAAATCATGGTACAAGGGAAGCAATTCTGGATTTAAGATTGGTACTTGAAGGGCGGATAAAGAAAAAAAACCAAAGATACGTTTTTGGTGTTGGTTGATTTAGAAAAAAACTTTTGATAATGTTAGGTGCGACAAGGTTTTCAAAATTTTAAAGAAGTCAGATCTAAAATATCGAGATAGAAGAATGCTCTATAAATATATAAGAATCAAGTAGCTATAATAAAAGTAGAGAACTGCAAGAGACATGCATCAGTTAAAAAGGGTGTGCATTAGTATTCAACTTGTATGCAGAAGAAGCAATAAAGGGGGAAAAAATAATTATGTGGCATAAGTTTTTAGAAAGAAAAAATCAGTATGCTACCATTTGCTGATGACATTGTCTTGTCAGCAGAACGGGCTGAGAATATTGAGAAGTTACTGAATAGCATGAACAAAACACTGAAGGCAGATTTTGGACTGAATATACATCAAAGCAAGAAAAAAGTGATGAAATATAGCAGAAATAATACCAATCACAGTAGATTAAATATAAAAATAGGATTGGATGCAATAGGAGAAGTAAGTGAATTCTGCAACTTGGGAAGCAAAATTACAACCAATGGCTGAAGCAGGAATGATGTTAAAAGCAGAATAGCACTAGCAAAAAGAGCCTTCATGAAAAAGAGAAATCTCAAACAAACATTGATCTAGGAATTAGAAAGAACTTTTAAAACTCTTTGTGCGGAGCACAGCACTTTATGGTAGCGAAGCATGGACATCAGGAATACCAGAAAGAAGGAAAATTGAAGCATTTGAAATGTGGTGCTACAGAAGAATGCTGAAAATTAAGTGGACAGACAAAGTACAAAATGAACGACTTTTGGAAATGATGGGTGAGGAAAGAAGTTTGTGGAACAAGCTTACAGAAAGAAGAGACAGGCTGGTAGGTCATATTTTGAGGCATGCTGGATTGGTTAATTGTTAGTGGAAGGAACAGTCGAAGGTAAGAACTGTAGAGGACGACAGAGATTAGAATATACAAAGCAGATAATTGAGGACATGGGTTGTAAGGGATATGTAGACGTGAAGAGGTTAGCACAAGACAGGAAAGATGGAGGATTGCATCAAACCAGTCAAAAAACATGACAGCAAAAAAAAGATTAAAGGCAGTTCTATCATTACTGTGGCGCCACAATGTGATAATGAATTCTAGTAGAATCCAATGAAACAAATAGAAAATAAACAATAAAATTTTTGATATCTCGCTTCGTTTTTGATATATAGCATGTTTCAGTTGTGGATATAGTTCCTTGTGCTTTTGGTGATGTTTCTTCTGGTCCAGGCTGTATTTCAAGCTAACAACAACCACTGGGAAGAAAATAAAACACCTATAGTGCATTTCCACCGTGCAGTTGTTGTGGTGACTTTTTTTTCTGATCCCGGCCAGCTCTCACCCTAACCTCCTCATTTTTGAGATACAATATCTCAAGAACTAAGGGAGATATTAAAAAATTTGTCTCATCATGTTTCGTAAGAATTCGTCTTCAAGTTTGGAAATGGAAAATTTTTTCTTCTGGCGCATGATGCATTTCAACCTAACCACGTCAATTTTGAGATACAATATCTCTAGAACTAAATGAAATATCAAAAAAATTTATTCTATACTTTCAATTTGTCTTGTTGAGTTACATAAGAATCTACCACCGTTATCGTAGAATCCCCAAATTAAGCATTTACAAAAAATATATTTGCATGCTCACAAGTAGTAGCCCTGGAGAATGAATGGTAGTTTTGTTTTCTAATTTTATCATACAGATTGGTAACAGCAGTAGGAACAATGAATATATTCTAGAAATAATGAGTGAAAAATATTACTTATTGATTGGAACACATACACCATTAACAATCTAAAAATTCAGTTTCAAGCATTAAGAGTCTGCAGGGTTAGGGTTCAGTACCCGATTGCAATATAGTAAATATTAGCGGAGATTTTTGGTATACTGGAGATCGCGATTCCGCTACAACAACAATCAGTTATATCATTGTCCAATAGGCCTACTGCAGTAGTCAGTCGCAAGACGTATTATTTTCAAGCAGTAATTCTGTTGTAATACAGCCTGGACCATTATTTTCAAGTAGAAATTAGGTTGTAATAAAGCCTGAACCAGAATGAAACCGTTAAATGTACTTCGGAAAGAATTTCTAGTGGTCTTGCGTTTGACCACAGCAGTATTATGATGAAAACTCCTGGCGGAATCGCGATCTCCAGTAATCCCGAGATTTTAGAGAGGTCGAAATGAATCTTGGCACAGTTTTCATTTTATGCCAATGAAAGTAATTTCATATGTAACGCGATCTATTCTGTCTCTTACAAAATTATAATAGAAATTCCGCGGTACAGAATAGCTACGAATGTTTCAATATTTGTTTTTATTTGCATTGTTTTTTGGGTGCAATATTGTACACGTCATTATTTCAACCACATCGAAGTAGTTCCAGAAGTAAACTACACCAATCTGCTTTCATTCATTGGGTAGCGCTAATTTAAAAAAACATAAACGGTTTATTGTAAATTCTTCGTTATAGATTCTACAATATTTTCTATAAACATCTTTCAGTAAATGAAAGGTGAATTTTTTGTTAATTCCGTTAAGCTTTGATGAATTACAACATATTCAATTCCAGCCTCTGGGATTGGCAACTTATGTGGGACCATATTACAACTTGGGGTATAATGTAAAACTGTCGCACACGATTTATGCAGCATTAACAGCTAAAAATCAATGTCCACGAACGCACACATCACTTGTAACCCATAACGTTGACATATGATTAACAGTTAGTACCCATCAAAAATAGCTTGAATGCTTGGTTATTGAACAAGTTCTTTCAAAGCAATGTGATATTCAGGAAATCGAAAGAATAAAGAACTACGGTTAAAAAACAGCAAAAAATACTTACAAAAAGACTTCAATTCTCAATTAGAGAACATGAATACATTCAAACATTTATTTATAAACAGACACCATAGATAACACAATCAGAAACGATACAGGCATGGATGAAGGAATATATGGAGACGAAATAACGCCAAATCGGTGAAACCTCATTAAAAAAAAAAAAACTCGTCTCCTACTACGCATGCGCAGTGACCATTGGCGGCCATAGGTGCCCCAAAACATTGGGCTGTTTGCACTTTGCACTATGTATGCTGCTGAGAATATTTTATTTTCTAATATTCTAAAGTTTTCTATAATGCCAAGTTGTGTTGCATATGATTGCACAAACAGATAAGATGGTAAAAAACCTGGAATAGCGTTTCATAAGTAAGTCACATTGTAATTATCGTTCTTGAAGTATCTTACAGGTAACTGCAACATTAGGGCCATTCGCTATAAATTTATTCATTGCTCTCAATAGGATCATATCGTTCTCAAATTTTTGTTGGTGTAATGTAGACAATTAGTATATGTTACTATTTGCACCTGAAAAGCTAGCCTTATTGTAGACAAGTGTTGAAAATTTAATTTAAGCGGGTCATGTTTACATCGCGACACAGTGAATATGGTATTCTGCAGGCTTTACTCAAGTTTCAGTTTACACTGAAAGTGTACGATAAAATTAATTGTACTAAAGGTATATGTTGAAATTAGTTGTGATAATTTATGCTACGTGAACTATGACTCCTGATATTGTCAATGTTGTTGTAGCTAGAACTGTAGCTTAAATTGAATTTTGTGGTTGAGAGAACTATTATGGCCATGGTGATGCTATTTGATGATTGTTCTCATGTAAATTGACGAAACTAATAAAAAATCAAGAGTAATTTTATATATATATCTCCCTTAGTTCTCTAGATATCAACGATCAAAAATTAGTTACAGGTATAGTTCCTTGTGCCTTTGGTGACATTTTTATTCTGGTCCATGCCGTGTTTTAACCTAACCACAAGGATTACTAAAAAAATTAAACACCCAATCTGCAAGTGCAGCAAAATTATCCTTTGGTCCAGTCCGCATCATAAGCTAACAAACTCAATTTGGAGACATTATATCTCGCGAACTAAGCAAGATATCGAAAAATTTTATTCTTTATTTTCGATTTGTATCGTCGTGATACATAAGAATTTATCGTCAAATTTGACTTTCGGGAAATGTCTCTTCTGAATTTCAACCCAAAACACTTAACTTTTGAGACAGTATATCTCGAGAACTAAGCACGATTTCAAAAAAAAATATTCTTCATTTTTTTATGTGTATCGTCGAGTTACATAATAATCCACCATCAAATTGCGGTGTCAGGTTGTATTATGATTTCCTTGCTGTTTTTGTGCCTTTTTCCGTGTTTCTCCGGACCAGCAATATGGCGGCCTCCCCACCCTTCCTCCATGCCTCCAACATCACATTGTCTCTGCTATTAATGGTTACAATATTTACGATGTTAATTGTGATAGAGCATATGTTCGATGAATGATTGTGTTGGAGGGTTGCTATCAGAAGTTAGGTTTATTGCAAATGACATAATGCGATATAATAGTATCATAACGGCAGAAAACTGTGAACAACTGCAGGGTTATATGGACAGGATCTCTAGCTCGTCAACTTATTAGTTACACATACAAAAAATTAAAAATTGGTTATGATCATAAGGTGAGTAAAGAATTGCTTGTTGAGGACTTGAAATGAAAATACCTTGTCAAAACATATGATAAACTCAACTGGGAGGGCAGATTCGTCAGGTAGAAGGAAAAGGGTTCAAAATCCTTCTTCTTGGAGAGAGTAATGAAGAGATGCACTAGAAAGTTAGGAAGTTGGGTTGCAAAACAATGGTCAGACCATTGTTTGAATGTGGTAGTTTCGTATGGGACCAACATTTTGGGTATCAAATACAGGAGTTGGAGGGGATGCAAAGAAGTACAGCTAGATTTGTCTCTGGAAATTACCGCAGAACACAATCAGTACCTAATATGGTAAAAGAGTTGGAATGTAATTCATTGGGAGGAGGGTGAAGGAAGTCATGGGAGTATGCTAGGTGTCTATTGGTGACTAGATGTGGAAAGATATTGGTGGAAGAATTAAGAGAGGTGCATGGAATGGAAAAAAAAAATGTCGATAATGACAAACTGGCACTCGATTTCAGGCATAGGGGAGAGTGGGGAGGAATGGGACACAGGAGGAATGGGACACCTGTGATATTTTCAAAACTACCGCGTCTACTAACTTCAAATGTTCATCATAGATAGCGCTAGGAGTGCCCTATAAGCCAGTGGAGTTATATCGTTGAAAGTGGTGGACTTTAAATTTTGTGTTGAAAAAAGTGTTTTTCGCCTTTAAAAGTAAGTTTAGTGTGTTGTATGAATTTTTTTCTTATTTTTAATAGAACAGAGAAAGTCATAATGCTTTAACATGTGGGCATAACATATAATTTGAAGATTATTTAACACCAAAAAGTTCTGCTTTGTGATCAGTAGTTTGTTTTCCATGCACGTAAATTTCAAAATGGTTGCCTGCAGGAGGTTTGGGACAATGGTTTGCAGGTGGAATGGGACAAGTCCCAAACCTCCTGCACTATGTAAACTAAATTGTATGAAAAATAAGTTGAAATTTATTGTGCATCGTCCAATAAATGTAGAAGCTTTTCATTTTTTACATTTTTTTCAGACTTTTGTCTTCACAATGCCTCGTGTTTATAAGAGAAAAACTAAACGTCAGAGGTTAACAAAGGAAAAACTTAAGTATGCTCTCTCTGAGATAATTGAGAAAAAATCGGTCATTAAGAGATGTGGCCAAGGAAATTGATTCGAGCAAGTCTACACTTGACAGATATGTAAAAGAGCCAAATTGTTACCCATTGGAGATGAATATTGTTACCAACCTAATACAAATGTACGACAAGTTTTCACCATTCAAGAAGAAAGAAGTTTGAAGTTGTATTTGATAACTTGCTCCTACATGCATTATGGATTAACTACAGTTCAGGCTCGCAAATTTGCGTACCAATTTGCTAAGGCCAAGAAAATTCCAGATGTTCTTGGTTGGGAAGAAAAGAAGACAGCAGGAAGGGAGTGGCTATTTGGTTTTATGAAACGCAATATGGACATTACTTTACGTTCTCCATCCCCTACCAGTCTGTCAAGGGCTACTAGTTTCAATAAGAACAATGTTATGAAGTTCTTCGACAATCTGAGAGAAGTTCTCCTCCGCCACTCTTTTAGTGCAAATAGTGTGTGGAATTGTGATGAAACAGGTGTTACAACTGTTCACAAGCCTGGAAAAGTGATTGCGGAGAAAGGAACAAAGCAAGTAGGGCAAGTGACATCACTGAACGTGGTCAACTCGTTACAGTTTGTTGCTTTGTTAATGCAGCAGGTAATACAGCACCACCTGCATTTGTTTTTCCACGGAAGAATTTCAAAGATCATATGCTGTATGGTGCTCCAGAAGGCAGCTTAGGTTTGGCTCATCCAAGTGGATGGATGACTGCAGAGTAAGAAAGTTTTGGATCACTTCATTAAAAATGTGAAATGCTCAAAGGAAGATCCAGTTCTACTTTTGTTTGACAATCATGATAGTCACATAAATATTGAAATCATAGACACTGCGAGAGAACATGGAGTTATCATTGTGACATTCCCCCCTCATTGCAGTCATCGCCTTCAACCATTAGATGTGTCAGTGTATAGTTCGTTCAAAAACAGGTACAACATGGCATGTAGTAACTGGATGGCAATGCAGCAAAACCTTGCTAAACCAATCAGCATCTACAATATTGCAAAGCTAGTGAATTCCGCATTTCTTCAAGCTTTTACTAAAGAAAACATCATCAGTGGTTTTGAAAAAACTGGTATTTGGCCATTTAATTCGGAGATTTTTACAGATTATGATTTTTTGATGTCATCAGTCACCGACCGTCCATTTCCACAAACAACAGAACAAGACACAACTCAGAATCTACTTCCAACAACTGATAGGCCTCCACAGGGAAATGAGTATGAAGAAGACACAGAAGAAATTCCTTCGACTTCAGCTCGAGAATCCGTCACACCAGAGATGGTACGACCATATCCGAAAGCTGCAGCAAGAAAAACAACAGGAAGAGGAAGAAAACCTGGGAGAACACGGATCTTGACTGACACACCCGAGAAAACTGAAATTGAAGAACAGTTGAGAAAGAAAACAGCGAGGATCATCAGTCCATTTGCCCTGTCTAGGCCTGCAATTGTTTCTTCCAAAGAAACAAGAAAAATGTCTGAAGAAGAAACTTCAGAATCAAGTGAGGAAATGGAAACATCACATAGTGAAGAAGAATTCACAGAATCATCAGACGACGAGCAAGAGTTAGACTTAAATTATGAGATCAAAGATGTTACAATTGGTGACTTTGTTCTTGTAAAATTTGACATAGGAAAAACTCTCGTGCACTACATTGGAAAAGTAAAATCCGGATGGGATGAAAACAATTGCTTGCTGGTCAAATTTCTGCGGAAGCGAGGCAAGTCAATGACATTCGTTTATCCCAATGTAGAAGATGTGGGTGTTACTAGAAGAGATGATATAATTTTGAAGATGCCAGCTCCCGTCGTTGGAGGAACCAAGAGAACTAGCAAGATTTTTCGCTTCGGAATAAATTTAAGTGTAAAATTTCCTACACTACGATAAAGAATTTTGTATGCAACATTTTTTCTTGTTAAGCCACAATTTTTTCAGTTTCTAAACCTAAATTATCTTTTTTTAATATTAAACTTGTCCAAGAATAACATTGTTGGTACTTTTTTTAAAAAATGAAGTTACATTGTCCCATTCCTCCTGCACGCAGGAGGAATGGGACAATGTCATTTCTTTCCGAAAATTGAAGATTCCCTTGCTATTATAGCGTATTTTGAAAAGATACTTATACAGTATATAGTCAGATACATGTACTCAACATATACATAGTTCATATACTTCCAATGTTCCCACAGCTCCCTGAAAAAGAACTCAAACACAAATTGTCCCATTCCTCCCCACTCTCCCCTAAGGGTCAGGATTGGAACAAATTACCAACCGAAATGATGAATAATTGATCAAAAACGAAATTGAAATTAGTAGAGGGAAAAAATAGGTGGGAAAAGGAAAGGAGATATATGGGTGTGTAGGGATATTGCTATCGGAGAAAACGCTCCATCGCAATTAAATTAAATTGTAATTTCAATATACATACTCTATTGCGTTACATGAATTTTTACTTCAAATTATTTTTGATGCCTGAGTGAACTGTTCAGTATGACCATCCATAACATATTCCACTCCTAATTCATCACCTACAATCTGAAACTTTCTAACTCACGCCTAGTTGACGAATACAGTCATGTCTCCCATACAATAATCTCACAGACTCACAATATTCATCTGGGTCATGGAGAAGATGAAACTAATCCACTGACATCAGTCTGCAAATCGTTCCTTACAAACCTCCTCGATGTTTTCACTGTTATGGCATTTTTTTACATTAAATTCTTTTACTTTATAAAATCCCAGGGAAACTTAATACAGTATCTAATTGAGTATGAAAGAAATCTTTTCCACAACCACATGTCAGAACAAAAGGCCTAATGATAGGTGGTGGTAGTATAAAAAGTGGGTCAACGGTTAACAATCCTTATAAGGGATCCAAGGCTCGAATTTCGGTTTCTGCTGAAATTTTTACCGACATTCACGTTGAATTCCATCTCTCCTATAGACACTTTGCAATTTTTGTTCTTTTGCAATACGTTAGGATCCTTCGTGGATCGAATTCCACATAAGACGAAGAACATTTAGATCCAGTAAAATTTTTGTTTAATACTAAGTATATACTAGACGACCCGTGCGAAAATTTCGCGAAAAAAATGCGATGAAAAGTTAGGTTGAATATGATGTCATCAAAGCTGACTCATTACTCTTCATATTCCTACTTCATTTATCGATTTTGGTTAGAAATCCAGGGAGATAAAAGGCTGGAAAGACATAAAACGTAATTTAGAAATATTGATATTTTTGCTCTTTAAGGGTCGAATTATGAAAACCTCCTTTCTTAAAATATAATGTTACCATGGCGGAAACCTTATTCTTTAATATGATACCACATTTATCTATATCGGTTAGATATTAAGGGAGATAAATCGCTCGTGTCACAAAAATGCGTTATAGAAAAATGTATACTTTTTCCCTTTAATGGTTGAATTCCAATAACATTCATTCTTAAAATATGATTTCACAAAGCTGAGACATTACTCCTTACAATCCTACTTCATTTATCGAATTTGGTTAGATATCCAGGGAGATAAATGGCTCGAGATACAAAAAACGCATTTTAGAAAAATTAACATTTTTGCCCTTTAAGGGTAGAATTACGAAAAACTCCTTTCTTGAAATATAATGTTACCATGGGGGAGACCTTATTCGTTAGTATGATACCTCATTTATCTATATCGGTTAGATAATAAGGGAGGTAAATCGCTCGTGACACAAAAATACGTTATAGAAAAATGTATACTTTTTCCCTTTAATGGTTGAATTCCAATAACATTCATTCTTAAAATATGATTTCACAAAGCTGAGACATTACTCCTTACAATCCTACTTCATTTATCGATTTTGGTTAGATATCCAGGGAGATAAATGGCTCGAGATACAAAAAACGCATTATAGAAAAATTAACATTTTTGCCCTTTAAGGGTCGGATTACGAAAAATTCCTTTCTTAAAATATAATGTTACCACGGCGGAGACTTTAGTCTGTAATATGATATCTCATTTATCTATATCGGTTAGATATTAAGGGAGATAAATCGCTCGTGACACAAAAGCGAATTGCATAAATATTGATCCTTTTGCCCTTTAAGGGTCAAATTCCGAAAAATTTCTGACTTAATATATGATGTCACTAAAGCGGAGATCTTAATCTTTAAAATGATACTTCATTATACGATTTCAGATAGGTATCCAGGGAGATAAATGACTTGTAACACAGAAAACAGCATTTCAGTAATATTGACCGCCCTTTAAGGGTCGAATTCCTAAAACTTTCTTTCTTAAAATATGATGTGATCAAAGTAGAGACCATACGCTTTAAAATGACACCTCATTCATTGATTTTGGTTAAGTATGAAGGAAGATATAGGCTTGTGACAAAAAAATAACTTATAGAAATAATATATATGATTAACGGAAACTGCATTCCTGCCATAATTAATAATAATGTATGGTCGTACAATATAACATGAAAAGTGTCGGGTAGGACTGATATGGAACGACCGCCAAGTTGAAATGTTTAACTCGTTAAGGGCACATAATTTATTTTATTTAATTGCGATGGAGAGCAAGCTTTGGTGGCAATATGCCTGTAAACACCCATTTTTCTTCTCCCCTCCACCAATTTCAAACTTCAAATTCAGTACTTCATTGCACCCACTCCAACTCCTGTATCTGATATCCAGAATGTGGGTTCTATGCTACACTACCATGTTCAAAAAATCGTCTTTAACCCAATTCCCTTATATTAGTATATCCCCTCATCACTCTCTCCAACAAGTGAAGGATTTTGACCCAGTTGAGTTTGTTATCAAATTTTACGCAAGGATATTTACATTTCAGGTCTTCAACAAGCAATTCTTCACCCACTGTATAATAATAAACAATCTTTAGATTTTTGTCTGTATGAAAAGATGACTCTTCTTTGGGCTTATCTTCATCCCATGTTGACCCACCCAGCTAGATATCGTATCCAGATCAACTTGCAGCTGTTTACAGTCATTTACCATTTTGCTTTTACTATATAACATTCCGTCATCTGCAAACAGCTTAACTTCTGATAGTAATTTACGATCAAAATCATCCATCAGAATGACGAATAGCGCTCCCATTTTCACTTATTTTGAAAATGCGTTTCCTACTCTAACTTTTTTCTTTCTATCTTTTGAGAACTCTTCTATATATAAAATCACTTTTCATCAAATACAATAGTTTTTACCTCATTTAGCACCATTTTATGGCTCACTGTTTAAAAATCCTTTGAAAAATATAGTGGTGCACTATATATTTGGCCTCCCTTGTCAATTCCATCTCATATATTTTGCTTATAGACTGGTAATTGAGATTTAAATGAATATCCTTGCCTAAAGCATCCTTCTCTTCTTCAAACTACTTATGTTCCTCACAGATACCTCTGATATGATTGCATATCATTCTCTGATGTCAAACTGGTTGGCCTGTAATTTTTTATCCTACTTGTCACGGCTTCTATATGGACCAGTATATTATCTCATTTTTCCATTCCTCTGGTAAGCAGTAAGTATCCAGACCCAATTTAAATAACACTTCGAGATAAAGTCAAATGTCACATCCCGTTATCATTAAGACATCCGTAGTAATATTATTTACGTCCTTTCACGATTTTTTGGCTTATGGTCATGGTCATCTTTACCCTTTCACGCACCTGTCTAAATTCTCCGACCAATATCTTGTCATGCCTCGTCCCCAATATACGCCTTGTACGCTGCCATGACTCTCTTCACCCTCCTTCTATCTTCCATCGAATCCCACTCCAGCTTCTTTATCATATTCTTTACTGATTGTGTTCTGCGGTAATATCCAAAGACAAATCTGCAACTCCTCTAACTCCTATATTTGATACCCAAAATGTGAGTCCCATACTTACACCACCATATTCAAGCAGGGATCTGACCACAGTTTTGTACTCCAATTCTCTTACTTCTCCAGTTCCCCACATCAGTCTTTCAAACAGATGAAGGATTTTAAACCCATTCCCTACTACCTCTCCAATGTGTCCTGCCCACATAAGATTGTTATCAAATGTTATGTCAAGGTATTTACATTTCGACTCTTCAATGCGCAACTCCTTCCCTACTTTATAATCATAATCAACCTTTAGTTTTTTATCTGTGTACCTAATAATCTGGCTCTTTTTTGTATTTATCTTCATCCCATGTTGACTCACCCAGCTAGATATCCTATCTACATCACCCTGCTTCTTTTAAAGTCTTCTACCGTTTTGATCCAATTATATAATACTATGTCATCTGCCATATATCAGTAGCCTGCAAGATGTGGAAAAGTATTTGATGTCACCCTCATAATTTGTAATATAATCAACTTAACTGCTTATCACTTTTAGAGTTAATTATTTAATTTTACAGTTTAAAGTTTTAATTTATAAAGACCCATATTAAATGTGGCTTAGTTATATTATAAGAAACGCCAGTTATTGTAAGATTATCAGTTTCATACTTGTCATGGTAATTATTTTCCTGTTTGGTTTAGCAAAATTCTCGATATCTTTCTTGATTATACTACCGATTCTAAATATTCATCCTCCATTCTTATTTACGTTTCGCTCTTAAATTCTACTAGCATCGCATTTCGAATGATTCAATTTTGTTTGTTCCTGAAATTTCTACAATCCAAACTTCATTTGTGTGTCCCAGTTCAATATTTTGAATTAAAAGGATTTTTCTTTTTGTAAAAGAATCTTTTCACTAGTGTCACTCTGAATTTAAGATGTTTTTGTTTTCGCTATCTGTTGTAATTTTAATTCCTCATTTACAGATTTCTCTTATTTCTTCTGTTACATCTGATTAAATTGTAGGCCTAGTATTCCTCCATGTATTCACCCTGCTGTTACAGTTATGATATCTGTTATACAGCATGACTTCAATAGTCTTAGTTCTTCTCCCAATATTTTATCAATGTCATGCTGTATTTTCTAAATATACAAACTCTTGTCTATATATCTATATAATATCATCAACTCACAGCATTCATATTGCTTCTTTTTAAAATGCCCCATGGTATTTACGAGATTCCTTGACTGCTTCTTCCTAATTCAAGTTCTATTTTAGGTAAAAAGAGCACCTTTGCCTTCACCTTTTTAAATGATTTTTGCAGCACATTATTCTCTATTTTTAATTATTATTTGCTTATAAGCTCATTAGGGCTACGCAAAATACTTATAAACATAAGTCTACTTTCTTTTGTGCTTGTACTTCCTTCACACGATTGTTGTGGTCTTCTTTTCTCTCATCACACCATTTTGTTCCTTTTATTTTCTTCGGTCTTTCCTCCCAGTCAATTTCACACTTGTGAATTTTGGATCTAAATGTGTGTCTTTTTCGATGTCCTTTGGACTGATTCCTTTCTTCGTTTCGCCAATGCATTTGATCGTATCTGTTACTGCTTTACTTCAGGATGAGTTTGCAACAACATCCTGTTGAGAGCTACAAATAAGCATTCTTAAAAAATAAAAACAGGCATTGTAAATCTATAATGATAGGCCCTACTCTTGCAGATACGGTATTAAACACTTCAAGATCTATAATTATAACATTATTTATTTAAGAAATGATTTCCAGCTTGTTTCCTACCTGGACTATTTGTGCAACCGTATGCAAAACAAGCTGGCATTATAAAAAAATGAAATATTCACAGCATGGGCGTATCCAGCGAGGGCAGAGGGGGGCCGCTGCCCCCCCCCCCAGAGGAAAAATTAAGTTGCCTTCAGTACGCTTCGACGAGTGAAGAACTAATTCAGGAGCACTTTGGGAGAGAAAGATTGACTGGATTATGTCTGATGAGTGTGCATCGAAATTTCGTGAAAGAACACCATGAGATATTGACAAACAAAATTATTGAAAATCCGAGACAATTAATGTTTACATAAAAAACTAACTGCCTTACGATCTTAATTAACTACATAGTAGGTCCTTAGATTAAGTAGTTGGGTTAGTATATTAATCAATGATAAAAATAGTTTCCTGAATAGGTTAGAGTTTGATTTTGTAATGTCATGTTCAGTCTCCCACCCCACTTCCTCGAAACCAAAATGAGTTGCCCCCCCCCCCCTAGTTCAAATCCTGCCCCCCTCTAGTTCTGATCCTGGATACGCCCTTGATTCACAGCATTAAACACAATGCAAACAGCGCGATGTTTTGGGAAAAGTAGGCTAATACGGCCGCCGCGCATTAGCAGTAGGATCCAATAGTTTACAGGAAGCTTCACAGTTTCAGCGGTATGTCGTCTCCACTCTTTTCCTTCCTCCGAGTGATGCAGAGTCAAATCTAGGGGAAAGGGGAGGGGGCACACCATTGTGCTTGCCCCGGACGGCAATTTTAGGAGGTAGCAAAATCGTGTTTGAAAGGCGGCGATTTATGTCACGGCGATCTACTACTACCCCGGGCGACAACACTAGATGCATCGGCAATCGGGACAGCAAAATAATTTTCGAAGGGGCGGCAACCTCACAGTTTTTGCCCTGGCTCCGAAAATTCCTAGATCTGCCACTGATGTGATGAACGTGAATTGGAAACATTGTTCAATAAGATCATTTTCAAACATGCAAAGCGCAATATAGTTTTAATTGCACAATTAATTCTGAGTAACAATAAATTTTAAAAAATAATACTGAATTTCGGTACATTATAAACTACATTGTTTAATAAAGAAAATAATAATTTTAAAACAAATATCTTCTATATTTTATCTTATAAATTTCTCTTACAATTTTGTTTCCACTATTATTATCACATTTTTTTAGACAAGATAACAAAATAACATTTTATGAGGGATCTCCTTCCTCTGTCCATCCACTGGCCAGGGTGCAGAGGGAGGAGCTGTTTGGGAAAGGCATTAGTTCTATCTTTGGGATTGTGCTTATAAAATCATTTGCACCTAGAGTTTCACTAATCATGACCTCTACCTAAATAGAAGGCGGACCTTCTGAGATGTAAGCTCTAAGGTAGATTACCTCCAGTTATGATGAGGTCAGGACGAAACCGTTTTTGGGCTAGAGGCTGCTGGTAAGGAGATAAAAACAAGAGGCCATGGGAATACTCAATACACAAGCTCATTTTGAGATATCATAACTATCAGAGAAATGTATCTCACTGATGAAAAAGGGACAGTCTCAAAAAAGAAAGAGGACGAAGAGAGATAACAATATTGCTACTAGTGAACTGCAGGAGTAAAACAAAGTAATAGAGTTTTGTAACTTAATGGACTTACGATCTTGGATACTTATTGTAGTGTAAAAAGAATAATCTCGATGAGGTACTATAAGAGAAATAAAATTAATATTCAGAATCGGAGATGATTATAGCATGGTCATTCAGAATCAGAAGATGTTTACAGCATGGTCATTATGGTGGTGACTTTAATTTACCAGATCTGAACTGGGAAGGTAATAGCTGTAAATAACAAAAGAGAGTAAAGATTTGTAATCACCTGATTGAGAGAAGGAAGGTTTACACATGGGGTAAAGCAATGCACCAGGGCCAGAACATGTAGGATATTTTGCTGATAAAAGTTGATGATAACTTTGTGGGGTTTCAGGTTACTAAAGGAATTGGTGATCATAAAGATGTTCTGATTAATATGATTCAATAAACCAATAGCCAACATAGTGGTTATAGAGCAATTGAATAGTCTGGTAGCTCAGTGGTTAAGGCACTTGCTCATTCAGTAGGCCATATGCCGAAGTGGCACTCAATACGATTCACTTCCAATGTGCATTAAACGAGCAACATAATAAGATTTGTTCTAATAAATATTTTTGTCCATCAAATTTCTTTCATGATTTTGTTTTCTTTGCATGTGTTATCCTATTTATCCCTGCAATAGCCAATAGTGGTATTTGTCATTTATGTGATACGCTTTGCAATAGATTCAAGTTCTGCCTAGCACAATTAAGGGATCACCATAAATACTGTGTATTTCTGTTCAATATTATATGTGCTCTTTCGAATTCAGTTTTCATTCAAAGAAATCTATCTAACTGAACTGGGTGGGACTAATGCACTAATCATCACGGTGTACAAAGGTTTCTTTACATCTCACTGATATTACTGTGTCTTGAGTTTATTCCATAGATACGTTCTTGGATGTTTTGTTGTAACTGACATCCTAATGTAGGTAGAAAATGAGGTAATAGTTGTTTGTGTTAAAATTTTGATGGAATGAAAATAATTACAAGTGTTAATAGTAGGTAGTGATGTTTTAGGTTATATAAGTATTGGGGACTACAGCATCTTATAGGATTTATGAATTACTATAAAGAAACAATACACATAAAGGTAAAAAAGAGAGACAGCCATTTATTTTTAAAATAAAAAAGATGTATACAATACTAGATATGGAGCTATGTTTTATCACACACTTAAGTATGAATTGAGATGGCAACAAAACAGCATCTCGAATGTTAAAATATACACATCTCATATATATATAAAGTGCAAATACAAAAGAACTGTATACATTCCATTTCTGGTCTGTTATCAGAATATTTTGTTCATATCTTTTATCTAATGACTAGTATATTAGTAAAAAAAAATGGGAACAAAGAGTACAATACAAAGTTAACAATATACAAGTACAGTAGCAATAAATCACCATTTCCAATGCAAAGGTTTCAACCTTACCCATCACTTCATAAATATAAATCCAATTTAAAAATTAATTTATTAATCACCATAGTGATGCAAATTCTGCCTTCTAATAAAAACTTATAACAAACTGAGTTAAGTTCAAGAGGTAAATAAGTCATCAAACTGCTTTGGGTTGAAATAATGAAACATATTATAAATGCAGTACAATATCACCAGTAGAAAAGTACAGACTAAATATCCAATCTCCAAAATTACCTGGCACTGATGATATGTTTGTTGTGCAACATGCTATTTCCATCCAACACTACAGAAGCAGCACTTTATGGCGTCACGATTACAAATGAACAATTTTTTTTAAAGTGTTACATCAGGAATTTAGTGAAATTTGTTCTGAATTCATATCGTGAAACTGCATTATATGAAGTGATCTTGAAAGGTATGATACAATTGCCACAATGGAAACAGTTTTATGAGATATTTGGTACATAGCACAATCGATAAAGGGGCGGGAAAGATTGGCAAGCTGTTATAGAGCAGAGAGGGCATAAGAAGTTCAATGTTGACTGAATATGATTTGGGGTACATCAGAAAAATTGTTACACACTTCATCAAATTAGTAATTCATAATTCAGTAGAAGTTTCATTACATGTTACTAATTTCCAAATGTGGAAAAATTAATTCATATAAACAGTTTAATTAGTACTGGCAAGTAGAGAAATGTGCACAAAAACACAATTAACTTTTATACAATAATAAGAACATGGGTAACATGAAACTGAACAACATAATAAACAAAAAGCACCTTAGTTTAAGTTTCAAACATGAAAGCTGCAAATGTTTATCTCCCAAAAAATAGGCAAGAAAAATTCCCCATCACAGTCTCAAATTACAAATACTATATACAGTCTCATTCAAATCAGTTTATACAAAACAATCTCTCTTTGTATTATTGTAAGCACATGCGCACACACACATACACACACACTCTAGAAACTATATTTTCTGAACAAGGAAACTGTTCAGAATCTGTAGGCAATCTCTGATTAGGGAAAAAGATCATTCACTAAGCATCCTGAAAAAAGATGGTGCTAAAACATATTGGCAACTAGGAACAAATTAATAAACTTGAAATAAAGATTCAAGATCCAGACAGTTTCCACAGAAATATGTGAAAAAGGAAATTTACATTTAACAACCTATTAAACCAGTCTAGTATTTTTTCATATGCAAGTTATGCAATTCATCAAAACCATAATATGGGGGGAAAGGTCAAGTCACCAAGGGTTACATGAGATAAGGCTGAGGAAGGGGGCAAAGGTTAAAGGAGGTGCCCTTTTTTCATGTCGTCTTTCACATTATGTCATTACTATATTTAGATATACTATATTGTTTCACATATTGAGCTTGAAATTATCTAAATTAAACTTGATACAACTCAAACCTAAGCACGGTTTACAGACAGATAATGGATATGAGTAACATACAAGTGAAGACATTTTCAACTCCGTAACTGTATGAAGGGATGCAGCATACAACAAAAAGGAGTTGAGTAACTATGTACAGATGTTGTTCTGAACATGTACAAAAAGTACTTGTCAGACATTCTAATTAAAATAATGGTTTGAGCTGATGGCTGCAGTCTAACAAAAGGTATCAGTGCAATTTTGGTCTGCAACAGACCAAACTGATCACAGGTTGCAACAATGTGAAATTGTTGAATACATTGCTCAGCAAGTTCACTGAATAATAATCCTGCCTCTCCCGAGAAATAGGCATTGTCTGAGCAAAGCAGTAAGTCGTCGAAATTGTCTGACTCCACAATTCATATTAATTTTTTCCCAGCTCCTTCTCTCTTACATGAGAGCAAGAGAAAGAAAAGAAATCTCGCTGTCCATTCAAAAACAAGTGAGGCAACCGAATTGCCAAAATTTCAAGAAGCAATATTTCTGGACTAATAAAATAAAAATAAAAAAATATAATAATGTCACAAGCGAGTACAACATCAAGTATTAAAATAATTGGAAAGATTTTTGGTAGATTTATCAAGAGTAAACATTTAACTTCACACTTCGGTTGCTACCCACTTCCACAACAAATGCCTTTTACATTTAGGAAAAAATTAATGACATTTGTATCATCACTTCAGCTGCAACTGTGTCCTCAACACTGCTGCACAACAAACTCCACCTGGTCACTAGTGTTCCACCATTACCGTCAGATTCTTCACGTGGAGGTGCGTGGCCATGCAATCTTGGCATCAATGCGTTTGTAGGCGAACATGCAGTGCTTGCCTGCACTGGCTACACTGCAACGGACATCCTGCGGGCATTCACCGTCCCCGAGTAAAGTCTCTGTAAAGTAGATGGAAATTATTGAACACAGCCCGTTTATCAGATTGGTGCATGTGAAATGGCAGTTCCTTGTATTTTAAACTTATTTTACTATCATAAAGTTGACATATGTCCATTATTTGAAAAGCACATGCGCCCACCTCTCATAATGTTCTCCCGTTGACGAAAGGTTTATCCCCAAAATTACTTTATTATTTGTGTTTGTGTCTTTTCTGTGTGTTCACACCCCACATCCATCATCTACAGGTAAGTGGTGGCTCATTTCCCTATCCTAATTTGATTCCTTTCCGCTACTTAGCGTCTTGATTTCATTGTTAATATATATATATATATTTTAAGTAGTGTGTGTCAAGGGGCAAATGACAGAAGTGAGAATTTTAAACAGTTAGTGTCTTTGGCAGGAGTTTTTATATATATATAACTTGTTGCGCTCTACAATTCTTTCAAATATTGTATTGTCATATCTTTGACGATTTTGGCAGAAATTGCATCAATGCCTATCTTTTCACCTACTTGATTCAATAAATTTGTTACTGTTTATCACCCATACGGGAGCATGCACAAACTATGTGGCTCAGTCCAGGGGGGAGAGGGGGAGGATTGGCTGGAAGGCTACGCTGGGCTACTTGGGGGGAGGGAGGGTTCCGAGCCAGGCCATGTAGCTTTACTTTCATAACATTTTTCACAGTTAAAATGAGGAACAGAACTCACAACAGCATGTGAATATTTATTTTCCTCAGTTAATTATCTCCGTATGCAATTTCCAATCGTTTGACAAGAGAAAACAGTACAAAATGTCTTCTGGAATCAAAAGGGAAAAAAGCTACTTGCTACGTGGGGGAAGGGGGGGGGTAGAGGCAAAAGTCACTTGGGGGGGGGGGAGGGGAGGAGTGCACAGGAGTCCAAAATGGAGCGTGGTTTATAGGTAATAAATAGGTATATACAAACCTTCCAAGAGAAAGGTGCTACATAGCAGTGAAAACGGCATTAAATTTTGTCCTTTTGTTTCCTGAAACAGTGTTACAAACCCACGTCGCTGAATGCATCATGTCAGGAGAGAGAATCACCATGACTCTTTATTTTCCGGATATACCAATTGTATTTGCACTTGGCTTTCTTTCCAAGATTTATCCGCCAAAGTCACATTACATTTCTCAACTCACGTGGCAGTGATTCTCAACATACGGTCTGGGGACATGAATAGGAAAACCACAGGCAGAATTTTAGGGAAAAAAAATTGTGTTAATTGAATCAAAAATGACAAAAAATAATTAGTAAATGTGCTCACATGAATTGGACACTGTACTCATACTTTATGACTATAAGTGAATATAAGCTATACACCAAACTTTCTTAACTAAACAAAAGAAAAGGAAACGGCTTTAGGCAATATAAATCACAAGGAAAGGGAAAATGACTCATCACTCACCAAAGTTGAAGGCAGCGACGGGAGAAGCACATATATCACAAACACAAAAAATACACAATATTTCGGTCTTAAACCTTATTCATGTTAAAGAGAAGGAGTCATGTGGTTCGGGAGGTGTGCACACGCCGAAGTATCCTACATGACTGAGTGGATTATCAATATGGCGGTGGGACTAAGATATTATATATAAATATGTATATCGCAGACGTTGATAGAAGTACTAATATATTGAAAGGGTACAGAATGGAAAGACGAAAACAAAAATTGGGGAAATAAATATAGATATATAAATTTTGGAAAAAAACATGTAGTTAGTTAAATGACAATAATGCTAATACTGAGTGATGCATCACAGAAAGGAATTTTATCGGTGGTTGAGGCCGGGTGGGTGTCTGGTATGTAGGATGTTTTAGTAAGCAAGTTCCCATCTCCGAAGTTCCACCGCCGCCTCAGAACTTAATTAACAATCCAGTACTTCCATCACTGAATTGGCACGTAACCTCCGATTCACATGATCTTAATCACTTTAAAACTTATTTAAAGGCAAAGGTAACAAGATGTATGAATGTACCTTCTCCATCTACAAGCTTGAAGAGCCCGTAGTCCTGTGGGTTGGTGATGCGCACTTTGTGGGCTATGATCTTGCAGACATCTCGAGTCGTCATGTGTGGTCGCACAGGCAGAGTCTTCGTGATGATGGAGCCGTGTACCTCGTCAGGTACAACGACCTTCAGTACAGACTGCATTTCCACGTCGGCAGCTAAGCCTCCCTGCATGGCAAACATCACACAGTGCTATGTGTACTGTAACTGCTTATGTGATAATATCTCGCTGATCTATTGAATAAAACTTATTACTAGGCTATGAATTGACCATGCAACTATTAACAAACCTCCAGATTTTAGAAAATTACCTATTTACCTGCAGAAAATAAATAAAAAATAACTTTACTTATAGGAAAAAGTACCAAAATATGTGATATTACTTTGTATGTAAGACATGAAACTTCTTTTGTTTGTATCATTTGGCTTTAAAAAAAAATCTATGCAGAAGGGTATATAAACTTAAGTTTATTAGCTAAATGAATACCTTAGTTTGATGATAAAGATTAAAACAATTTAACAATTGGATAATAGTGACAATGAAGATACTGTAAGCAATGAAAATAAGGAAGGCTACCACAGGAGGACCAGGGCAAACTCTAAAATACAAACGCACTTTCCAATGTTCCTACAAAACACCTCAATCATGTAAGAGGTGATACATATGGCAAGGGAAAAGATGTGCACACATCCAGACCTACCACATTCTTTACTCTTGCCATATATCTCACTTTTTAAATGATGAGGGTGTTTTATAAAAAAATATTTTAAAGTGTGTGTATGTTTTTATATCCAAACAATTTACTAGCCGAGATCTTATTTCACCATCCCTCATCGACTGCATTTTTTAAAATAATTTAACTGCGACTGAGCGAATGCTCTGGTGGCAATTTCCCTACTCACCTTCTTCCCCATTTTCAAAACTTTTATTTTAAATCTTTTTATAGCTGCTATTCTTTGCACCTCTCCCAACTTATCTCCCATATAACCACATCATACTCAAGTAATGATCTGATTAAGAATTTTGTAAATTAATTTCCATCATTCTTTGATACTTCTCCTCGTCACTCTCTTCAGTTCATACAGGATTACAAAACCTCTCTTTACCGGCTGCCAAACCAGGTTTACTATCAAATGATGTTCCAAGCAATTCCTCCTCCATACTAAACTATACTATACTAAACCATTATTTTTCTATTTGTGCAACTAATAAGCTGACTCTTTGGCATTCACCTTCATTGCATGTTCCTCGAACCCCTTCCATTTTAATCCTGTTATATAACATGGTAATTTCGACACAAGACAACAGAGTATTATATACCTGTGGGCAACCAGTGGCAGACGGTGTAGACCTGCGGAAGCTCTTGAGAACGTGTACGGCAGAGCTGAGTGCGGTGAGGTAATATCCGGCCTCTCCAGACAACAGTGAGGGCTGGAGCAAACCCCACATCAGCTCAGCTTCAATCTCAGCAGCCACCTGTCAGAAAAAATATAACAAACAATATTTTATGAAGAAAGTTGTACTGTACAGCAAGCAACCCAAAACCGCTGAAAGGCCATCTAATGGGCATTTTAATATACTAGGACGTGTGCAAAATGTAGGAGTATGGAAAGACAGCCAATATCTAACAAGAGCCAACGAAGAAACTTAATTCCATAAATACGAACTCGGGATACAATTTCTTACATTATAACTAGACCTCGGAATTTTAGGTTCTAAAAATCTTATTTTAGGTGCCTAAAATAAGCTTTCTTTCAATGCAAAATAGGCTCTATTTTAATTTAAAATAGGTTCTTAAAATGTCAAAATTGTGGTTATGTTTCTCTAAATATTATCAATAAACATTCATTAAATTATAATGTAACATTGAGAAGTGTAATTCAGCAGAACATTATTGAATTTAATTGGTTTCAGCTGGCTGGGATTATTTAAAATCAATAAAACTGTGCATTTTTCACATATTTTCTACTGATGGAGAAATAAATTTGGAATACAAATTTACTGATACAAAAATTAGTATGTTCACATGTACATAGTTTATTATATATATATATATTACTATTTTTATTGTATTATTCATAAATAGATAGTGAAATTTCCAATGCAGATAGTTGTTAATATCCTCAGATTGTAAAGTTCACAATTTACAAAAACGCATTTATTTTGAACAACCAAGCTGCACCATATATTTAAATTCCACTTTTAGATTGTTTAGCAATGCATCACAATTGAGGCGGTAAATCACATGACTGTGGCCAGGACGATCCTCTATGAAGCGGATAAATTTTCCCCGAAGCTAAACTTCAGAATGGCTCCTCAGCCCCACTCTGCCTGCTATCGGATGAGTACCATGGAGGAAACTCCACAGGGACGTAAAGAACAGCCAGGGCATTGCGCTAACCCCGTCCCATCCTTCTAGTACCAATGGTTGTAGTGGAAATGTGGAGCTCTAACTCCGTGAATCCTAGGGGAAGCAGCAGGAGCCTTAGGAAGTTCGAGATCTTTACATTTTAAGTTTTGAACTAGTAGCTGCATATAGGCACAATAACAGGGCTACTAGACGGACATCAAGAAAATCCTGGGCTTGCTTTACTATTTAAATTTCTGTCCGGTGTCCAGAAGCGAAGATTAAGTTTATGATACTGTGGAAGAAGGCCCGTCATATTTTTCATAAAATGCTTAATAAGCCTACATGGATGCCAATTACATTCTTAAGGTATTGTTAGTATCATAATTTAATTACAATGGAGTGCAAGCTCCAGTGGCAAATTCCCTATGCAGCCATTTTCCCCCTTTCCTGTACCCCCCTCCTTTTGCCCTCTACAAATTACAACTTTAAATTTTTTCACCATTTTTGGTAAATTATTCTTCAATATTTGAAAATTAATCAACGTATTGTTACTATTTACTCATCTGTTTGTTCCACATGTAACAATACACAGTATTCCCATCCGTTGAGAAATTGAGATACTAGTTACCCCACTGCCTAATTAAAGAAGATTTGGAGATCAGTACCTTGGTCATACTGTTACTTTACAAGTATACACGGCTCACCGCAGCGTATAGGCAATTAATAGCAAACAGGGACCGGGCAACTATGACCCCATACATACAATTGTTGGAAGTAAACGCTTGACAAAATTAGATTACAAATATAGGTCACAAATGTCCATAAATCGTATATATATGATATTATTTCATGTTCCTCAACTGGGGAAAAAGAATTAGATTTATGCCTAAAATCTAATGTCTAGTTATAACTTACTATGCCTTTCATGACTCCCATATTATTAACTATCACTATATTTGTATGAGGCACCAGAGCAATATGTTCTGCACACAAAGATTCTTTCCCAATAAGTAAATGTATTCCACTTAAGGAGACACAGAAGGTGATGAAAAGTATATTTTAGAAATGGCAGAGAAAAAATTCTACAGGCTCTGTCAAATGTATGAGGTCTATCCCAAAAGTAATGTGTCACATTTATTCATTTTTGACTTAACTATGTGTCGCAGAGCAGTCAGATCAGTTTGGATATGGTGTGGGGACGTTTAGCTTTCCAACAGTTCTGCACTTAGTTGTCTCGATGCCCTGGGGAGGTCAGAACGTGTCAATTCATGAGCTCCTGCGTAGTATTCGCGTCATACTTACAATGGAGAAAACATTGAATCAAAGCTAAGCAATCAAGTTTTGCATGAAGCTGAACAAGTTGCCACAGAAAACTTTCAAGGTGCTTCAGCAAGCCTTCAGTGATGATTGCATGTCCAGATCAAAGTCAAACAGATGGTACAAGATGTTCAAAGAAGGCTGGGAGGAGGTCACTGCCAAAGCTCTCCAAGGACACCCTTCAACGTTGTGAAACTGCAATAGCGTGACTTTTGTACGCCAGTTGATGAATTCTGACTTTCAAATGAATGTTAAGTTAATGTCTTGAACATACCAAAAATGACTGGTTCACTGGATCATATCTGAAGATTTGCTCAAATACAAGGTTTGTTCAAATTTGTCCCAAAACGTTTGACCGATGTACAAAAACAGAATCGAGTGGAAGAGTGTGAAGAACTCGTGCAACTCTGTGCAGATCATCCTAATTTTTTGGACAATTTTATCACTGGGGATGAGACAAGGATCTTCAAGTATGATCCGGAAACAAAGAGAGAGAGTGTGGAGTAGAACACTCTCCGTGCCCCAAGAAGGCTTGCATGAGCAAATCATGCTTGAAAGTCATACTCATTGTTTTTTTGACACAAAGAGGGTAGTACACAATAAGTTCATACCTCCTGGACAAACCGTAAATATCAAGTTCTACAAACAAGTGCTCCAGAGGCTGAACAACAGATCACCTGCATCCAAAAGGAAATCAGCGCTTCATGGAAGCATCACCACGACAACCGCCAGCCCACACTGCCTTTGTAGTCACAGATTACCTGACCTGCATCAGTGTGGCAATGCTGCAACAGCCACCCTATAATCCCGACCTTGTCCTAGTGGACTTCATTTTGTTCCCCCAGCTGAAAAGATTCATGAAAGGAACGCATTTCAAGACTTTGGACAACATCAAAGCAAGTACGATGAGGGCTCTATGGGATTTCTCCACGAGGACATGCTGGGAGCATATGAGGCAAGGAAATCGCGCTAGCAAAAATGTATTGACGCAGAAGAGTCATACCTTGAAGAATTTTATGTTGTTTTACCTATCTGAGGAATTTATACATATTTTTTTTAAATATGATGCATTACTTTTGGGACATACCTTGTATGTTAAGATATACTGCTAGTCAACAGTTTACATATCATTTTCTTGAGTATCGATTACATCTGTGATAAGCAATAAAACCTCCATTCTAAATCCTTATTTCTAAAAAATTAACATACAACTTATTAATTTACAGTTTTGTTGCTGAAAGGCAATAATCCATATGACAGGTAAAAATATTGGCATCACCCATACAGGGGATAATTTCAGCAACCGAAATAAATATTTAATTAGCATTACAGTTGCTCCAAAATTCTTGGCAATATTATTTCGAAGCAATGTACAGTGGGTGGCCAAATTATTATACTCAATAGGTCATAAAGCAAAAAAAGTCATGAAGTTTTTAAAAGACGAAAAAATAACCCTCTTGGATTGGCCTGGAAATTCGCCAGACCTTAACCCTATTGAGAATGTCTGGGCGGCGCTAAAAAAAGAAATTTGCAAGGATAAAATTATTACTAATAAAAAAGAATTAATAGAAAATATGGCATGGCACAGAACACCTGAATTACAAGAAATTTCCAAAAAGTGCATTGCCAGCATGCCGCAGCATCTACAAAACGTGATTGCTCAAAAGGGAGGATTCACTAAATATTGATTAATATTTTTTCTATTAATATAACATAATTCCTATGCTAAATTATGTTTTATTTATTTTTCCTTAATTCATTAAACCTATAAAGATAACAATAAAAATGATATCATAGGTCTATTAGTAGATTAAATGTATAATAACACACGAAACAATGTTTTTTTTTCAAACGAGTATAATAATTTGGCCACCTACTGTAAACTGGAGAGGAAAAACAATTATTGTATGGAGTTCCTTCTCTTTCTTACCATCTAAACCGCAAGATACATTATCTACTATTTATCTATCTCAATATCAACACAGAAATTAAGTAAAAAAATAGAGACATGCCCTTGCAGTGACCAGCTTCAACAGACAATCTACTTTGGAAGGACCTGCCAGGAATAGTGCGTGCACTCGGTACACCACATACATGTCTGTTAAATGTGTGGCAGATATGTTTCAGAAAAGACATCCTCAACAAGTATTGTATACTTAATCAGTGCTTCTCTGAGGATTATTTTTTATGGATTGGATGAAGACAATATGTGAATAGTAATATACTAATCCATTCATCACTGTTATAAAGGTGTTTTTCTCGATGGCCTGTTTGCGATTCCTGGCCAATACAAGTTGGCAAATTATGAACATAACTATGTAGTTTTTCATCTCTCCCTGTGCTTAGCCAAGCAACTATTTAATGAGAACTATTGCATTAGCAGTGAACAATTTGATGAACTCAGTTAATGTGGTTCAGTTTATGTGCTATGAGTCAAGTTGATTACAATACATGTGTGTCCCCACACCAGAGATATACTGATTATTGTGACACCCTAA
>CM061918.1:38557372-38635396 GCA_031002005.1 Vandiemenella viatica | reverse complement strand
TGCATCTAGAATTTTCAAAATAATTCGAAGAGTATTTTCCTGTCAATTTCAATTCCTCTGATTTAAGGGTGAAGCGTACAGCTTGTATTCCTTCTTTTAAAATAAAATTACTTTTTTATTTTAATTATTCTCTTAACAAAATTATTATTATTATTCAATTATTGAGAAGTGGAATTGGGATTTTACTTTAATTTAATTTTTTTTTTTTTAATTGCAATGGAGCACAGGCTCCGGTGGCAATTTCCCTACACACCCATCTTCCCCCTATCCTGCACCCACCTACATTGCCCTCTACAAATTTTATCTTTAAATTCCTTCAAAGTTTTCGGTAAATTATTCATCATTTCTCTTGGTAACTCATTCCAATCCCTGACACCCTTACCTAAAAAGAGAATCTTCCCACACCCTTGTGCCTGAAATCGAGTGCCAGCTTGTGGTCATGGTCATCTTTTCCCTTCCATGCACTACTTTTCATACCTATTGCAATATCTTTCCATGCCTCATCACCAGTATACGCCCTGTACACTCCCATGACCCTCCTCATCCTCCTCCTGTCTTGCAATGAATCCCATTCCAGCTCCTTTATCATATCCGTCACTGATTGCTTCTGCGATAATTTCCAGAAACAAATCTAGCAGCCCATCTTTGCACCCTCTCCAACTCCTGTATTTGATACGTAAAATGAGGGTCCCATACTACACTACCATATTCGAGCAATGGTCTGACCAAAGTTTTGTAACCCAATTCCTTGACTTCTCTCGTACATCCCCTCATCACTCTCTCCAACAAGTGCAGAACTTTGAAACCTTTTCCTACCACCTGTCCTATGTGTCCTGCCCAGTTAAGTTTGTTATCAAAAGTAATTCCAAGATATTTACATTTCAAGTCTTCAGCAAGCAATTCTTTCCCCACCTTATATTCATAATTAACCTTTTGTGTTTTGTTGTGTATCTAATAAGCTGACTCTTCTTTGCATTTATATTCATTCCATGTTTACCAACCCCATTAGATATCCTGTCCAGATCACCCTGCAACTGTTTACAATCCTCTATCGTTTTGATTCTTTTATACAGCATTATGTCATCTGCAAACAATCTAATTACAGATAGTAAACAATCAACACAATTATTCATTAGAATAATGAATAGCAATGGTCCCAATACGCTACCCTGTGGCACACCCATTTTTACTTCCACTTCTTTTGATATTACATTTCCTACCCTAACTTTCTGTTTTCTACCTTTTAAAAATTCTTCTACCCAGCAAATGACTTTCTTATCCACTCCAATGGTTTTTACCTTATTTACTTCCATTTTATGGCTTACTCTGTCAACGCCTTAGACAGATCTAGTGCTACACTATCAATTTGGCCTCCCTTGTCCATTTCTACAGGTTGGCAACACCGTTTCACGTACGTTTGCACTGACATTTATTACAACAATTCCTTTCAATTTCAATTAAACAATGAACGTGAAATACAGTAGTTTCAATATATCAGTTCTCAGGGGTTGTTAGATGTCCTTTCACTGCGCGCAGTGGGGCGATGAGAATCTCTGGGGCGACAGGTTTTGTTTATCAATACGACACTTCTTAGGGTGATTATCAAGATCTCAGTGCAATTACCATTTTTCCATTGGAGCCAAGTCTGCTTACAGTGGTATTCCCAGCCGATGACCCATCTGCTGGGCGTTGGATGGCGTCAAGGGACAAAAGCTCAAATTTTTTGTACATTCCATCCTCCCGCTGCTAGTCGACATACTTGGCTGGGCCTCTAGGCCACCATGGTGAATTTAGTTTGAGAAAGAAACTAGTATACGGGAATTCTGGAACAGCAACGGATAATTTCTGGACACGGACCAGAAACAAAATTCCGGGACATTCCCGGATTTCCCGGCCTTCTGGCACCCTAAGCCCAGCGTAGTTTACCAGCCAAACCTACCTGGCCCACAGACCAAGCGACGTAGTTGATGGACGCTTCCTAAGGAGATATCGCCATACCGCTATATAGCAACACCTTATATACCAGAGATATTGATAAACTGTGTTTGCTAAAGTTAGGAGTTATTCGGATATTTTTGTTTCTAATTGTTTCGTGAGACGTAAGTGTTTTGTTTTGTTCAAAAGTGAACAATTGCTACAAATGATCCTACTCTTCTTTCATCCTTTACAAACCTCCAAACCTGTTATTTATCGTATATCAATTCGCAGAACTTTCGCATGGGGCGTATATAGTAAAGTAACCTGGGGGGAGGGGGGGATAATTTTGTTTATTTCCCTCTCAACTTGTGAAGTATACTAGATATAAATGTTTATAGTATTTGTTGTTTAAGTATACAGGGTGTTACAAAAAGGTACGGCCAAACTTTCAGGAAACATTCCTCACACACAAACAAAGAAAATATGTTATGTGGACATGTGTCCGGAAACGCTTACTTTCCATGTTAGAGCTGATTTTATTACTTCTCTTCAAATCACATTAAATATGGAATGGAAACACACAGCAACAGAACGTACCAGCGTGACTTCATACACTTTGTTACAGGAAATGTTCAAAATGTCCTCCGTTAGCAAGGATACATGCATCTTCCCTCCGTCGCATGGAATCCCTGATGCGCTGATGCAGTCCTGGAGAATGGCGTATTGTATCACAGCCGTCCACAATACGAGCACGAAGAGTCTCTACATTTGGTACCGGGGTTGCGTAGACAAGGGCTTTCAAATGCCCCCATAAATGGAAGTCAAGAGGGTTGAGGTCAGGAGAGCGTGGGGGCCATGGAATTGGTCCGTACAGTACAGTACATACTAACGAAACTAAAATGAGCTCTAACATGGAAAGTAAGCGTTTCCGGACACATGTCCACATAACATATTTTCTTTGTTTGTGTGTGAGGAATGTTTCCTGAAAGTTTGGCCGTACCTTTTTGTAACACCCTGTATAATATAGTCGATATTGAGGTCAAATTTCAAGTTCTCAGTTAATACCATTTTTCACATACACCCGGTAACAAAAATGATCCAAAATCGAACACTGTGACAGATGCCATCGTATCTTTTTTCAAGTGAATAAAAATATGAATGGTCTACTTATAGACCATTTACGTTTATGCCTCACACATTGGAATAGAAAATAAAATATTTTTGCTGACCCTTCAGTTTCTGTGAAAACCCTCCTGGATAGAATGTTACAAAATTTTAAATATTATATTTGCTTTTAGGTATAATGAGCAAATAACATGTGCAACTTTCAAGTCTGAAACTTATTTCTGTGTCAGACAGACAACGGCACGTCAGCACTATACTGCTTCACCACGTTTTCCCAATATTTTGGGATCAGCTGCTTTTGACGAATTTTTCTGTTTTATTACCTTTATTTATTCATTTTATTTGTCAATCTTGTTACATGGATCCCTGCTGAGGAAGGACCTCAGGGATGTGAAACATGTAATGGTTAATACACATACATATGAGTCATAGTCATAGTGTAAACAATTATACGTTACAAAGACAAATAAAGAGAATAAAAATAAATATTAATTTTTACAACTGAGTTTTGCAAAAGGTCATATTGAATACAATTAATTGTTTTGTTCAAATTCTTGAATGGAATAGAAGGAGTTGCCCATAAGATAATCACTCAGTTTTTCTTTAAATACATCTTTATTATCTGCAAACTGTTCTACACTCTTAGGAAGTTTATTGAACAGATATATCTCAGAATAATTAACTCTTCTTTGTACTAATGACAGAGGTGTTTCTATTTTGTGCAAGTTATTTGTATACTTTTTGTTGAAATAGTGTACCTGTGAATTAGAAGTAACAGGTAAAAATGATCTATGACAAAGCACATGAGAGAATATATATTCTGAGAAGTCACTGTAAGAACACTGAGTTTTTTAAAGAGTTGTTTGCAAGAAGTTCTTGGTTTTACAATACACAGCATCCTAATAGCTCTTTTCTGTGCTATGAAAACTTTTTTACCTGGTGAAGTGTTTCCCCAAAAAATTATGCCACATGACATAATTGAATGAAAATATGATGAGTACACCTGTTTCGTTAATTCTAGATCTGCTGTTAGAGAAAGTGTTCGTATTTCAAATTTGGCACTACTTAACTTCTTCAGTAGTGAGTAGTGTCAACAGAGTTTCTCATCTATTTTAATACCAAGGAATTTTATACTCTTTGTTTCTAAGATTGTGTTATTTTTATAGTTTATATGTAAACCTGGCTGTGCATAATTTTTTGTTTTAATCCTAAAATAATGTGTTTTTTCAAAATTTAATTTTAATGAATTTGCCTTAAACCAATTTGCTACTTCACAAAGTAGTTGATTTACATTAAATTCTAGATTACTGTTTGGTGTTTTTTTCACAGTTAATTAGTTTCATCCGCAAATAAAATACTCTTAACTTTGTCAGATAAGTTTCCAGGATGATCACTGATGTATAACAAAAAGAGGAAGGGTCCTAGGACAGAGCCTTGTGGCATCGTCGAATTTGGAGTGATTTTACGGCCGTATGCACTTGCTATCGCCAAGAATTTTATACCTGCTGCCAGGTCATACAGCGTACTAATGGAGGAAGCGACGTGTTGGAATCTGTCTACAGAACATGTAACCAATCACATCGGGTGAAAAGTGTATTTTTTGTTTGTGAAATATGCAGTTTGTGAAGCGGAGATTGGCGACCCGTCCAGCATTTACTCTGATGGTTACGGAAAACAGCTTAAAACAGCAGTCAGGACGGCCGGTACGCGAGTGTCTGGTCTCGTGCCCGGTCCCGTTGTACCTCCCAGACCCAGTACACTGAGCCACGCTGACGGGTTGTGGAGCGTTATAAATAGGATCCATTTCCTTTCAAGTATGGGAACCTGAAAGGGATAAAACTGCTTACGGAAATAGTAGGTCCAATCAGAGTCAGTTCTGCATTTCTACGCAGAAAGAGTTTGAAAAAATATTGGAAGAGAGGAAGTATTTCCGTGCAGATTACGATAGGTTCGTGAATTATGTTTCCGAGTTTTAGTTCCCGCTTCAGAAGCAAATTAAGGCATTCGCTCCGTGGCGTATAGGACGTGGCAGATCCGACGAATTTACTACTCAGATTTCCGGGCAAAGGGAATAACTCGCGCGGAGGACGGAAAAAGAGAGGAAGTGCTAGGAGGCAGGGCCGGCAACATTACGAATGTAACGCCGGGCACGGCAGAGAGATTATTAAAAACCAGGAGCAAGAGCCTAGCGGGGCGATTAAAACAGAGAAATGAATTTTTTTCTGATGCTGGCAAATATGAGCCCTAACTAAGAGGGGAAGCAATATACGATAAAAACTTGACGCTTTTTTTATTAAAAAAAATCTTTATTGCTAGGTGCAGAGATCTGGAAATATTCATGCTGTGTGAGATGAAAGAAAAAAGGAATTCCACCTGCGTAACTTAATCGTTTCGTATTTCGTTTTTCTCATAGCACTACATCAAATGCTTCGGTAAGAGTGAAGAATTTTAATTTTTTTAGACCTCTGTGAAACACGAAGTGTTGTAGGCCCCGTCAGCTTTGTAGTAAGCGCTATAGTCTTTCATTTCAGTGATGTTGGATTGGTTGAGTGCCTTTTGCATTATCAGGATGTAATAAGGACACAGAATTAGTTAAATAAACATTCTTATCGTTAAGAGGTTCATACAAAAGAAGGTCAAAATATTTGTAAATATGTTCTTTTGGGTAAGAAATTTGGAGCGATAATTCAATGTGAAAAATGTAACGTTAACCCTTGTGATTTTGTAAAGTCCTGCTGCCATATTTTCACCACACTCCTGTCATAGTTCGTCTGCCGCGGGGGCAGTGTAACCAAACGCTACATTTGAAATTGTACCACTAACTTAAAATTATATAATCTCTAATTCACAAATTTCTCATCCATGGAATCTCGTTACAAAACATTAGATCAGGGGTGGCTAACCCGTTGCCCGCCTTGAAAATTTTTGCGGCCCGCGAGATTCATCATGCTTTTACAAAATATGTTTATTTTATAGAAATTATTTATTAGAAATTATATATTATTTATGCGTCCATTTTAAAGCAGGAATAAAAACTGTGTGGCAAGAATCGGAGCAGGTCGCTGAAAAATGTAAGGAATTGCAGAATGTTCAATTGAACCTAGAATCAAGAACAACGAATTTAGAGAAACAAATCAGCAATGTATGTAAGGAGCCGTTAGGTGTGTGCTTAGGAGATGGTAGGTTGCGGGCAGTGTGGTTGCGTGCGTGGCAGCCGAGAGATGAGTGAATGTGATGTGAGCGGCTGAGGTTAGCACGTACTGCTGTGGTGCTTTGTGTTGCATGTCGCCTGCGGAGCGGATGAGGCAACCGACGAACGTACAGATGGGTCGTCACTAGTGTTGTAAAAAAAACGTTTTTTTTCTGGCTTGAAAAAAAAACATGAAAAAAACTTTGAAAAAAAAATGTTTTTTTTCTGGAACACGTTTTTTTTCACAACTACTAAATCTCAAATTTGTAAGGCAGTTATCGTTTAAAATGACTGTTTTAGAGTTTATTCTAAGTACTTATCTTAGTTTAAAATCTACTTTATTTTTCTGGTTCAGTAGGAAAAAAAATTACGAAAATATTGGCAAAATTGACTGAAATTTTCTTTATGAACGGGGATTTCCCGAAGAGACTAGGTTGCGCGAGAAGGAATCCCCATTCCCCATTGTTTGGATTGATACTTGCTATTTGAAATAGTGCTGCCAGCCCTACAAAATTACCTACAGATCTTTTAAAAAAATTAGGAATTTAAAATTTATCCACGGTTTTTTGCCTCTTTTTATTACTTATTGGGCTTTCTTTATATTCGTATACTTGTTAACTCTCAGAGTATAGTGTATAGTGGTACTGACTCATTAAATTGTCAGTAAGGGAGCGTGCATAAACCACATACCACGTAGCCCTACGTGGCTTTTGCCTACCCCCCCCCCCCCACCCCCACCCCCACTCACGTAGCACGTAGCTTTCTTCCGTTTTGATTCCAGAAGACATTTTTTAGTTTTCTCTTGTCAAACTATTTTAAATTACATACGGATATAATTAACTGAGGGAAATAAATACTCACATGCTGTTGTGAGTTCAGTTCCTCATTTTAACTGTGAAAAATGTTACGAAAGGAAAGTTACGTGGCCTGGCTCGGAACCCCCCCCCCTCTCCCCACGTAGCCCAGCGTAGCCTTCCAGCTAACCCCTCCTCCCTCTGGACCGACCCACGTAGTTTGTGCACGGTCCCTAATTATGAATCGTTTCCTTGCAACCGTTGGTGTAAACAAACGATTTAAAAGAAGTAACGCTCCTATTTTGTTCGATAATAGATTTTAATTCAAACTTAAAAGACCGTAATACAGAACTATCGGCGCAGTCTTTATGCACAGTGTGTACTTTGCTCACAATTTAAAATTGCAATCTCAAAATCTTTTGCGTACAATACAAGAACAACCAGTATAAGAAAATTTAACTATTTCTTAAGTTATGGATCTAGAGGAGACAGAAGAAGAGACAGAAAATTCCGACACCGATAGAACTAGTGTTGGTAGTGCTGTTACTAGTGAATGTGGTATTGACATAGAGGATGAATAAAATTATGTTACCTATATAGATACACTTATGAATCATTATGTGAGACATTATATGATTCAGTAAGACTTAAAACACACTTGTAAAATGGAAGTTCCTTAAATAAAACTATAATTTATCAAATATATTGTTTTCTGAAAAGAAAAAAAAAAAAAATTAGAAAAAAAACACGGGTGCTAAGTTTTTTTTCATGTTTTTTTTTTTTCACAGAGCTGAAAGAAAACATTTTTTTTTTTTTTCAGTTTGCAACACTAGTCGTCACCGATGGAAGACCACTGGAAGCCGACCCGGCGCCTTCGAAATATGGTAACCGCAGAGTGATCTTGGTAAAACCCCCGAAGTGTCGTATTGATGACCAAACCTGCACCCTAGAGATTCTCATTGACCCGTTGTGTTTAGCGGAAGGACACTTAACAACACCTGCGGACTGATATGTGTAAACTATTGTATGATACGTGGATTGATGCATTGTATTTGAAAAGGAATTGTTATAATAAATATCAATGTTAGTTGTACGTGAAACGATGTTGCCTTCCTGTACAGCACAATCTCCATTCCACTTTCCATTAATTTCATATAATAATAATGGTTTCATTGTTGATCAATTAATTAAAATTAAAAGTAATTTAAATTAAAAAGGGGAGTACAAGTTGTACGTTTCAATATATTCGAAAATTCGAAATTATGAGAAAAATTAACTTTGATTTTAAAATAATTATCTTGCGGATATATGACAGATATTGCCTGTTTTATGAGTTCACAGAATAATTAAATTATATTCACCCCAAAAAAAAGTTCATAGTGGAACTAAATCTAATATGGGGATATATAATTTTATATGAGGCCCGCCGAATTATGATGCATTTCCAAAGTGGCCCACAAGATCATTTCGGTTGGCCACCCCTCCATTAGATACACATACATTACAAAGATATAACGATATATCGTTATAAGGAGAGGATGAGATTTTGAATTAAAATTCATTGTAGTATTCTGAAGAAACAATTAGAATGATGTAGTAATCATAACTCCAAAGAATTATAGGTCTAATGGAGTACGTTAAACGTGGAGGTGAGAAAACGAAGTTTGTAGAAGAAATCAAGTATTTAGTGAGAACGATAGAAAAGAATGGGATACACCTCAATGAAACACGGTAAATGGAATATGTAGAAGAGCGTAACAACTCTACCGAGGACAGATTTTTAGCAGAGAGGTGTCACAGAAGTGTAAAAGCCCTTAAGCACATTTAGAAGACTCACTTTGTGCAAATACTAACATATGGTTCTGAAGCATTGGGGAAGAAAGAAGGGCTATTACTAAAATTGAGGCCACAGAGATCAAGTTACAGAGGAGAATAATTGGAGCGACGTGGCTGGACAAGTTGCAGAATGAGCATGTGAAGAAAGCGGTTAAGGAGAAACCTGTACAGAACAGAATTCAAAGATGAATAATCATGCACAATAGATGCGATTAGAAGGCGACGGGTCAACAAGGTATTGAATCGTCATGTATCCGGCCTGTGATGAGTTTGCAACAACTGAACCGTTTAGGCTGCAATGTAGCCTGGACCACAGTAACAGTGACAGATATGACATTAAACTACGGCATCCGTGAATCGAATGCCACAGTTACGTTGAATTGGCTACATTCCAGTCTAAATGGTTCAGTTGGTGCAAATTCATCGCAGGCCGGATACATGAAGATTCAGTACCTCGTTGATCCACCGCCTTCTAACTATATCTATTGCTCATGATTAGCCAAAGATAAGTACCCACGACGAAGGGACGCATGAATAGGATGAGTGGGGAAAGGATGACATGGAGAATGTATGATTACTTAGTTTTGCATAGTAACATCTCTGACTCAAATGCATCAAGGTCTTTTCTTTTAGTGTTTCTGTTGACTTTTACTGACAAGGAAGTAACAAAATAAACAAAACTTACATTTTTTAATTTATACTTAAACACTTTTTTTATTTCGCTCGGTACTATCAGTCAGTATGAGTAGGAGGATAATAAGAGTTCAAAAACACCGCCAGGTGGCAGCACGGTCGCGTGACGTCACACGTTAGTTCCCCGATCTGCGGATAGATGGCGCTGCACCGTTAGTTCACAGATCCGCTGGCAGATGGCAGCATCTCCCAAGGGCTTAATTTCTTTGGGCGCAGACATTCCACTCCCCCAGGATAGAGAAAGCCAGCGGGGGAAAACCCAGCCCTAAGGCGTATTTGAACAGGTGTCGACATGTACGCACTTGCTCGGCCGCCGAGACCCTGTTGCGACATGCGCGATAACTTGCATAACTCTCGCTAGAGGTCAGCACACGGTAGTAGACATTTGCCGCTAGATGGAGCGGGTGTCCCAATATGCGTGAAATATTTCGGGAGTCCGACAGGTTACGAAATGGCTCCATTACAGAGCGATACAGCTAGGCCATCCACCATTGTGAAAGCATAGCTGGCGGACAAAGAAATTAGGGCGTCCAATTTCTTCGGTACTTAAGCATAAATCATTGCAATTTTACTAAAAACAAAAAAAAAGTCCACATTAAAACGACCTCGGCAGTGTTGGGGCTAGAGTGCCGAAGGTTGTCGGTTCGAGTCCGGCCGCGGTGTTTAAGTGTTTTGTGAAAAAGCCGTAAAGTTACATAATTTCCACGCCTAAAAAAATAAGTCGAAAAGCATAAATGTTTCCTTTTAACGGGAAAAAAAGCGTCATAAACTCCAGATATAAATTCTATGTGTACCTGTTTTCATGAAATTATTTAGCGTTTTTGCCTCTCATTCGGGAGGACGGAGGTTCCAGGCATCCATGGTTTCCCAAAATCACTCCAAGTGAATGCCGGGGATGCTACCTTCAAAAGGCCATGGCCGAATTCCTTCCCGTCTCTAAAGACCTCGCTGTTAACATAAATTCCGTTCATCGAAGCAGGCAGACATTAAAAATTAATTCACCGACGAAGAGACGGGAAACAAACTCACTTTTTCATTATGAACAATATAATATAACTCACGAGTGTCACCTACAGTCCGTGTATTTTAAAGGATGTATTAAATTAGGGGTATTTATATTTTTATTTATATTTCTCGTGTCCAGGACATAACAAGTTGAAAAAACAAATAACATTAATTAATTAATATTAACTATAAACACAATTATATAGAATGTGACCAGAATTCCGCAATCTTGATGGCCTTCTCGTTTGCCCTGTAAAGGTCGTCGATATTGCAGGTTTCAGGGAGATTCCTGCATATCAGAAGATGTTGTGGGTTCTGAAGCTCACCACATTCACATAGATCGTTGTCATTAGTGTACCCCCATTTTTTAAATATTATATTTACATCGGGACACTTCAGTTCTTAGTCTGTTTAAAGCCTTCCATATAGCATATGGCTGATTACATCCCGCAGCCGGTGCCTCTTTGATGTTCCTCCACCAGGACAAATTTCAAAATTAGGGGTAATGAAATTGTGTGTCTCCAAGTGAATGCCGGGGATGCTACCTTCAAAAGGCCATGACCGAATTCATTCCCATTCCTTTCCCCGTCTCTAAAGACCACGTTGTTAGAGAGACGTTAAAAAAAAATACCTGTTTTAGCGTTCTGACCTTGTATTCGAGAGGACGGCGTTTCCGAGGAGCATCCAGATTTGGGTTTTCCATGGTTTCCCCAAATCACTCCAGGTGAATGCCGGGATGCTTCCTTCAAAAGGACATGGCCGAATTCCTTCCCATTCCTTGCTCCCCATCCTTTCCCCATCTCCAAAATGCCAGGTTGTTAGAGAGACGTTAAAAAGTTTTAAAAAATGAAATTATTGTGATAAAGTTATAGCAAAACCACACATACGTTATTCCTTTCAAAATTCGTAAGCCTCAAAAACCCATCAATGGGTGAAATCCTTTCATTGAAACCGAGAGACATTCACCGATGAAGGTAGGGAAAACCATAAAAAAATTCCATTCATCGAAGCAGGCAGACATTAAAAATTAATACACCGACGAAGAGACGGGAAACAAACTCAATTAGTCACATCATGTTGGATTCGTTATAAACAATTTAATATAGCTCGCGAGTGTCACCTACATTCCGTGTATTTTAAAGGATGTATTAAATTATGTGTAATGAAACACAGACACTTTTTGGACTCAAAGAGGCATTGAAGGGGTTTACTGATGGATGTAAGTATAACCTCGATTGGTTGAGAGCCTCTAAACTAAAGCAAAGTTGTCGATTTGAAAACCAGGCTCGTAATTGTTGCCATCCAGGTCAAACCTTTGTCGTTTGTCTATCCAGACCAATCTATGTATCAATTCTGTTATGCTTTCGTAAGCAATCACAAATTGAGTGTCCTTAGCTGTACTTTGTCTAAATTCCAATAAATCCCTTGTGACACATCAGTGATTGACACCTTTAACTGTATTTTACAGTACAGCACTTATGTTCCAGGAACGAAATACCGTCTGTTAATCTTACTAATTTCACACCTGGGGAATCTAAGTACGCCAGTCCTATGTGATAAAAATCGAGTCACGCTAAGGCAGTGCTAAGCACTGAACATGCCTGAGACCATCGCCTGTGACCAAGGTGGAGATACTCCCTTATAGAAGAAATCCAGTGCCAGCTTCTACTGATATTCTATTCCTAATTCTTTCACCAAGATCCACCCCTAGCCTCATCACCAACATACCCACAGCACTTCCTCAAACCACCTTCTGTTTCCAATGATTCCCAATCCAACCCCTGATCAGTTACAGACAGGGTTACCTTCTGTTCGTGCGTTAAAGTAAACCAAAAATTCAAATTCGCAAAGTCTTCTGCTAATCAGTAGCCAGGTATCAAAATGTTCATTTAAGGTGGTTCTACTACAGTTTTCAGGGAAATTCTCCCATTTTCCAGCAGATTTATTTTTCAATAAATCAGGACCCAGGGGAGTTCTCCATTCGGCTTAAAATGTTCCCATTTAACGCCAACCTTCGGATTCAGGGACCAAGTCTGACATTTGTTTGTAATTGCATGCTTTGTTCAAGAACCACGATAAAGTTACCATAATGCTCTTAGCTCACTGATAGTTTCATGGTCATCAACAGGCATCATAACCCACATTTTCATAGAAGATCCCCAACATCGACAAGTATCCAAAGGTGCAGACACTAGTTCTATTGCGCCGAAGATAGCACCCACGCTTGAAACTGTCGTAAATTGTTTAGGTCAAAGTGGGTGTTTGGATATTTTATCCATTCAGTCCTCATCATCTAAAGTCTAATGCCAGATTGTGGTCATTGCCAACTTAGGCTCCATACACCACTCAGAATTATTTCGCCAATATCCATTCTAACAGCATTATACACCACATACAGCCCCTGACACTCTTCCAATGACATCCAGTCCAGTTCCTTTATTAAGGCACTTGTTGAATATTTTCCACTAATAAATCTAGCTGCTATATTTTGCACCTTGCATTTGATGTACAAAAAATGTGGTCTCCATACTACACTTATATATACAAGAAATGGTCTGACTGTGGGTTTGTACCCAAGTCCTTCGCTTCTCGGGTACATCCCCTCATCACCCCCTCTGTTAAATGATTTTTATGTAGTGAAAAACGTGAGAAACACAATTCGTATGCCAACACAAACGGCAGTAAACTGTAAAGAGTACAGTGAAATGGGAGATTGCCAAAGCCCTGAAGCAATGGTTAGAAGCACACGTTGATGGTGAGCATAATTCTATAACCATATATTTTAGACTCAAATTAACAGAGGAAGTAGACACACGCACACACTTGTACATGCATACAGCGAGGTCGACAGAACTAACAGCAAGCATCATGGAAACGATGAAGTGGGGCAGAATTGTCGTTACCACTGATTAACTGGGCAGAACTATCGTTAAAAAAATCATCAGACAGACGAGTTTAAGTCAGGTATCACAATACTTACACTTACATGCACAAAGAGAGACGCAGATATACATGTACAAGTCTACAGAAAGTTCAGGACAACTACCTGCACCAACCATGGAAACAAAAAAAGTGGTGTAGTACTTTCTTGCCCCCATGACTGGCTGAAAAACAGAACTCTCCTTACATATCATCTGCCTGGCGAGATAGAGGGTGTGCAAAAGATGGCATGTTTTCACCATACACCTAAGTATTTACATCATAAATAGTGTTCATCACACACAATTGATTACATTTACCATCAATACGTTTCCCCCACACTGCAACCCTATCTGCCATTCATTAAGAGTGCCCCAGGTACCATGAGTTACAATAGACATTTGACTATCAGCAGATACCAGAACCCCTCATATTCATACTAGGTCTCAACCACAAATCCATACGTATCCATGCACAAGCTCAAAGAAACAGGAACAGCAAATCATACATCCAGATAAATGAGTTTAAGGAAGGTATCACCATACTTACGCACACAGACACATATATCCATGCCTACAGCGAGATCAACACAACAACGAGCCCAATCATGGAAAATAAAAAGTGGGACAGAACCCCCATGGCTCAAGACTGACGAAAAAAATCATCATTAACATGTGTTCCAAGTAACAAACTCCTCACATCAAAATCATATCATTTAACTCACACAACAGACCTCACTACCATCCAGTATCATGTGTGCTAGGTACAAAACTGTTCACATTAGCACCACCACATCTATCCCACACCTTAACCCTTACTGCCATTCAGTAACATTTACCCCAGGTACCACGAGTAGCAGTAGACATCTGGTCATCAGACAGATATCATAACTCCCATATTCATACTAGGTCTCAACCAAAAATCTGTACGTCACCTCACACAAGCAAGGTATCACCACATTTACGAAAAAAACACACAGAGATAGAGACGCATACACACGTTCATTTCCAGGCCTACAGCGATCTCGACTCAACAACTAGCCCAATCATGGCAACGAAAAAGTGGAACAGAACACGCATGACTGGCCAAAAATCATAGAAAGACACACATAAACACATACATACACACTAACATGTCAATGCATTCAAACAGTTCCATTCATCACCACACATAACTGGAGGAAAAAACTGAAGAGTTACAGGATGTGTGAAGTTTGAAATCACAGCCACATCTCTCCCACACCGCAACCCTTTTTTGTCATTTAGTAACATGTGACCCAGGTACCATGAGTTACAATAGACACTTGTCTATCAGACAGTAATATGTGCCCCCATGTACCACGAGTAGCAGTAGACACTTGGTCATCAGACAGATATCATAACTCCCATATTCATACTAGGTCTCACCCACAAATCCATACGTCACCTCACACAAGCATAAGTGCAGGACAAACGAGATAAAGGAATGTATCACCACATTTACGCAAAAAACACACAGAGATAGAGATGCATACACACGTACATTTCCATGCCTACAGCGATCTCGACTCAACAACTAGCCCAATCATGGCAACGAAAAAGTGGAACAGAACACCCATGACTGGCCAAAAATCATAGAAAGACACACACACACTCACATGTCAATGCATTCACACAGTTCCATTCATCACCACACATAACTGGAGGAAAGAGACTGAACATGCTAGATCCAAACTGAAGAGTTACAGGATGTGTGAAGTTTGAAATCACAGTCACATCTCGCCCACACCGCAACCTTTTCTGTCATTTAGTAATATGTGCCACCCATGTACCACGAGTAGCAGTAGACACTTGGTCATCAGACAGATATCATAACTCCCATATTCATACTAGGTCTCACCCACAAATCCATATGTCACCTCACACAAGCATAAGTGCAGGAACAGCACATCATACATCCAGACAAACGAGATAAAGGAAGGTATCATCACATTTACGCAAAAAAAAACACACAGAGATAGAGACGCATACACACGTACATTTCCATGCCTACAGCGATCTCGACTCAACAACTAGCCCAATCGAGGCAACGAAAAAGTGAAACAGAACACCCATGGCTCAAGACTGACAAAAAAATCATCATTAACATGTGTTCCAAGTAACAAACTCCTCACATCAAAATCATATCATTTAACTCACACTACAGACCTCTCTGCCATTCAGTATCGTTGGTAATATGTACAAAGCTAATTTCATAAGTTACCACATACATACAAGTAATTGCAGGAAAGGGTCCCGACACACGACATCCACACTGAGGTGTTAAATGATAGGCAGATGATAGTATGTCTTTCCAATACACCTCAGTGCTCACCACACATACTTGATTTTTTAATGTGCCATCAGTATACCTTGTGGCTGGAACTAAGCTCTTGGCAATGTTTGGCCAAAAGACATTTGTTAATAGTAGCTCATCAATCACAAATTTTGGGTCAACCTGCCCAAGCGGGCGCGGCGCGAGGTGGCCACCCTTCCCCACTGCGGACAGAAATACCGTAATACGCCGGTCTAAAAGCGCGGACCGCGATGGTTTACCGGAGTCTCCCGCGCGGACCGCGATGGTTTACCGGAGTTTCCCGACCGGGACCTATTACCGGTAACCGCATTTTTAGGACCGCACTGAAGACCGGAATTTCATTGCGCTCGAGGCGGTAATATGCGCCGGTATACCGACCTACTAAAACACGATGTACGCGTCCGCTGTGAGGAAGGGTGGCCACCTCGCGCCGCGCCCGCTTGGGCAGGTTGACCCAAAATTTGTGATTGATGAGCTACTATTAACAAATGACTTTTGGCCAAACATTGCCAAGAGCTTAGTTCCAGCCACAAGGTATACTGATGGCACATTAAAAAATCAAGTATGTGTGGTGAGCACTGAGGTGTATTGGAAAGACATACTATCATCTGCCTATCATTTAACACCTCAGTGTGGATGTCGTGTGTCGGGACCCTTTCCTGCAATTACTTGTATGTATGTGGTAACTTATGAAATTAGCTTTGTACATATTACCAACGATACTGAATGGCAGAGAGGTCTGTAGTGTGAGTTAAATGATATGATTTTGATGTGAGGAGTTTGTTACTTGGAACACATGTTAATGATGATTTTTTTGTCAGTCTTGAGCCATGGGTGTTCTGTTTCACTTTTTCGTTGCCTCGATTGGGCTAGTTGTTGAGTCGAGATCGCTGTAGGCATGGAAATGTACGTGTGTATGCGTCTCTATCTCTGTGTGTTTTTTTTTGCGTAAATGTGATGATACCTTCCTTTATCTCGTTTGTCTGGATGTATGATGTGCTGTTCCTGCACTTATGCTTGTGTGAGGTGACATATGGATTTGTGGGTGAGACCTAGTATGAATATGGGAGTTATGATATCTGTCTGATGACCAAGTGTCTACTGCTACTCGTGGTACATGGGTGGCACATATTACTAAATGACAGAAAAGGTTGCGGTGTGGGCGAGATGTGACTGTGATTTCAAACTTCACACATCCTGTAACTCTTCAGTTTGGATCTAGCATGTTCAGTCTCTTTCCTCCAGTTATGTGTGGTGATGAATGGAACTGTGTGAATGCATTGACATGTGAGTGTGTGTGTGTCTTTCTATGATTTTTGGCCAGTCATGGGTGTTCTGTTCCACTTTTTCGTTGCCATGATTGGGCTAGTTGTTGAGTCGAGATCGCTGTAGGCATGGAAATGTACGTGTGTATGCATCTCTATCTCTGTGTGTTTTTTGCGTAAATGTGGTGATACATTCCTTTATCTCGTTTGTCCTGCACTTATGCTTGTGTGAGGTGACGTATGGATTTGTGGGTGAGACCTAGTATGAATATGGGAGTTATGATATCTGTCTGATGACCAAGTGTCTACTGCTACTCGTGGTACATGGGGGCACATATTACTGTCTGATAGACAAGTGTCTATTGTAACTCATGGTACCTGGGTCACATGTTACTAAATGACAAAAAAGGGTTGCGGTGTGGGAGAGATGTGGCTGTGATTTCAAACTTCACACATCCTGTAACTCTTCAGTTTTTTCCTCCAGTTATGTGTGGTGATGAATGGAACTGTTTGAATGCATTGACATGTTAGTGTGTATGTATGTGTTTATGTGTGTCTTTCTATGATTTTTGGCCAGTCATGCGTGTTCTGTTCCACTTTTTCGTTGCCATGATTGGGCTAGTTGTTGAGTCGAGATCGCTGTAGGCCTGGAAATGAACGTGTGTATGCGTCTCTATCTCTGTGTGTTTTTTTCGTAAATGTGGTGATACCTTGCTTGTGTGAGGTGACGTACAGATTTTTGGTTGAGACCTAGTATGAATATGGGAGTTATGATATCTGTCTGATGACCAGATGTCTACTGCTACTCGTGGTACCTGGGGTAAATGTTACTGAATGGCAGTAAGGGTTAAGGTGTGGGATAGATGTGGTGGTGCTAATGTGAACAGTTTTGTACCTAGCACACATGATACTGGATGGTAGTGAGGTCTGTTGTGTGAGTTAAATGATATGATTTTGATGTGAGGAGTTTGTTACTTGGAACACATGTTAATGATGATTTTTTTTCGTCAGTCTTGAGCCATGGGGGTTCTGTCCCACTTTTTATTTTCCATGATTGGGCTCGTTGTTGTGTTGATCTCGCTGTAGGCATGGATATATGTGTCTGTGTGCGTAAGTATGGTGATACCTTCCTTAAACTCATTTATCTGGATGTATGATTTGCTGTTCCTGTTTCTTTGAGCTTGTGCATGGATACGTATGGATTTGTGGTTGAGACCTAGTATGAATATGAGGGGTTCTGGTATCTGCTGATAGTCAAATGTCTATTGTAACTCATGGTACCTGGGGCACTCTTAATGAATGGCAGATAGGGTTGCAGTGTGGGGGAAACGTATTGATGGTAAATGTAATCAATTGTGTGTGATGAACACTATTTATGATGTAAATACTTAGGTGTATGGTGAAAACATGCCATCTTTTGCACACCCTCTATCTCGCCAGGCAGATGATATGTAAGGAGAGTTCTGTTTTTCAGCCAGTCATGGGGGCAAGAAAGTACTACACCACTTTTTTTGTTTCCATGGTTGGTGCAGGTAGTTGTCCTGAACTTTCTGTAGACTTGTACATGTATATCTGCGTCTCTCTTTGTGCATGTAAGTGTAAGTATTGTGATACCTGACTTAAACTCGTCTGTCTGATGATTTTTTTAACGATAGTTCTGCCCAGTTAATCAGTGGTAACGACAATTCTGCCCCACTTCATCGTTTCCATGATGCTTGCTGTTAGTTCTGTCGACCTCGCTGTATGCATGTACAAGTGTGTGCGTGTGTCTACTTCCTCTGTTAATTTGAGTCTAAAATATATGGTTATAGAATTATGCTCACCATCAACGTGTGCTTCTAACCATTGCTTCAGGGCTTTGGCAATCTCCCATTTCACTGTACTCTTTACAGTTTACTGCCGTTTGTGTTGGCATACGAATTGTGTTTCTCACGTTTTTCACTACATAAAAATCATTTAACAGAGGGGGTGATGAGGGGATGTACCCGAGAAGCGAAGGACTTGGGTACAAACCCACAGTCAGACCATTTCTTGTATATATAAGTGTAGTATGGAGACCACATTTTTTGTACATCAAATGCAAGGTGCAAAATATAGCAGCTAGATTTATTAGTGGAAAATATTCAACAAGTGCCTTAATAAAGGAACTGGACTGGATGTCATTGGAAGAGTGTCAGGGGCTGTATGTGGTGTATAATGCTGTTAGAATGGATATTGGCGAAATAATTCTGAGTGGTGTATGGAGCCTAAGTTGGCAATGACCACAATCTGGCATTAGACTTTAGATGATGAGGACTGAATGGATAAAATATCCAAACACCCACTTTGACCTAACAATTTACGACAGTTCAAGCGTGGGTGCTATCTTCGGCGCAATAGAACTAGTGTCTGCACCTTTGGATACTTGTCGATGTGTGGGGATCTTCTATGAAAATGTGGGTTATGATGCCTGTTTGATGACCATGAAACTATCAGTGAGCTAAGAGCATTATGGTAACTTTATCGTGGTTACTTGAACAAAGCATGCAATTACAAACAAATGTCAGACTTGGTCCTGAATCCGAAGGTTGGCGTTAAATGGGAACATTTTAAGCCGAATGGAGAACTCCCCTGGGTCCTGATTTATTGAAAAATAAATTGCTGGAAAATGGGAGAATTTCCCTGAAAACTGTAGTAGAACCACCTTAAATGAACATTTTGATACCTGGCTACTGATTAGCAGAAGACTTTGCGAATTTGAATTTTTGGTTTACTTTAACGCACGAACAGAAGGTAACCCTGTCTGTAACTGATCAGGGTTGGATTGGGAATCATTGGAAAACAGAAGGTGGTTTGAGGAAGTGCTGTGGGTATGTTGGTGATGAGGCTAGGGTGGATCTTGGTGAAAGAATTAGGAATAGAATATCAGTAGAAGCTGGCACTGGATTTCTTCTATAAGGGAGTATCTCCACCTTGGTCACAGGCGATGGTCTCAGGCATGTTCAGTCTGTGCTTAGCGTGACTCGATTTTTATCACATAGGACTGGCGTACTTAGATTCCCCAGGTGTGAAATTAGTAAGATTAACAGACGGTATTTCGTTCCTGGAACATAAGTGCTGTACTGTAAAATACAGTTAAAGGTGTCAATCACCACTGATGTGTCACAAGGGATTTATTGGAATTTTAGGACAAAAGTACAGCTAAGGACACTCAATTTGTGATTGCTTACGAAAGCATAACAGAATTGATACATAGATTGGCCTGGATAGACAAACGACAAAGGTTTGACCTGGATGGCAACAATTACGAGCCTGGTTTTCAAATCGACAACTTTGCTTTAGTTTAGAGGCTCTCAACCAATCGAGGTTATACTTACATCCATCAGTAAACCCCTTCAATGCCTCTTTGAGTCCAAAAAGTGTCTGTGTTTCATTTACACATAATTTAATACATCCTTTAAAATACACGGAATGTAGGTGACACTCGCGAGCTATATTAAATTGTTTATAACGAATCCAACATGATGTGACTAATTGAGTTTGTTTCCCGTCTCTTCGTCGGTGTATTAATTTTTAATGTCTGCCTGCTTCGATGAACGGAATTTTTTTATGGTTTTCCCTACCTTCATCGGTGAATGTCTCTCGGTTTCAATGAAAGGATTTCACCATTGATGGTTTTTGAGGCTACGAATTTTGAAAGGAATAACGTATGTGTGGTATTGCTATACTTTATCACAATAATTTCATTTTTTAAACTTTTTAACGTCTCTCTAACAACCTGGGCCTTTTGAGATGGGGAAAGGATGGGGAGCAAGGAATGGGAAGGAATTCGGCCATGTCCTTTTGAAGGAAGCATCCCGGCATTCACCTGGAGTGATTTGGGGGAAACCATGGAAAACCCAAATCTGGATGACCCGGAGAACGCCGTCCTCTCGAATACAAGGTCAGAACGCTAAAACAGGTACTTTTTTTTAACGTCTCTCTAACAACGTGGTCTTTAGAGACGGGGAAAGGAATGGGAATGAATTCGGTCATGGCCTTTTGAAGGTAGCATCCCCGGCATTCACTTGGAGACACACAATTTCATTACCCCTAATTTTGAAATTTGTCCTGGTGGAGGAACATCAAAGAGGCACCGGCTGCGGGATGTAATCAGCCATATGCTATATGGAAGGCTTCTAAACAGGACTAAGAACTGAAGTGTCCCGATGTAAATATAATATTTAAAAAATGGGGGTACACTAATGACAACGATCTATGTGAATGTGGTGAGCTTCAGAACCCACAACATCTTCTGATATGCAGGAATCTCCCTGAAACCTGCAATATCGACGACCTTTACAGGGCAAACGAGAAGGCCATCAAGATTGCGGAATTCTGGTCACATTCTATATAATTGTGTTTATAGTTAATATTAATTAATTAATGTTATTTGTTTTTTCAACTTGTTATGTCCTGGACACGAGAAATATAAATAAAAATATAAATACCCCTAATTTAATACATCCTTTAAAATACACGGACTGTAGGTGACACTCGTGAGTTATATTATATTGTTTCATAATGAAAAAGTGAGTTTGTTTCCCGTCTCTTCGTCGGTGAATTAATTTTTAATGTCTGCCTGCTTCGATGAACGGAATTTATGTTAACAGCGAGGTCTTTAGAGACGGGAAGGAATTCGGCCATGGCCTTTTGAAGGTAGCATCCCCCGGCATTCACTTGGAGTGATTTTGGGAAACCATTGGATGCCTGGAACCTCCGTCCTCCCGAATGAGAGGCAAAAACGCTAAATAATTTCATGAAAACAGGTACACATAGAATTTATATCTGGAGTTTATGACGCTTTTTTTTCCCGTTAAAAGGAAACATTTATGCTTTTCGACTTATTTTTTTAGGCGTGGAAATTACGTAACTTTACGGCTTTTTCACAAAACACTTAAACACCGCGGCCGGACTCGAACCGGCGACCTTCGGCACTCTAGCCCCAACACTGCCGAGGTCGTTTTAATGTGGACTTTTTTTTGTTTTTAGTAAAATTGCAATGATTTATGCTTAAGTACCGAAGAAATTGGACGCCCTAATTTCTTTGTCCGCCAGCTATGCTTTCACAATGGTGGATGGCCTAGCTGTATCGCTCTGTAATGGAGCCATTTCGTAACCTGTCGGACTCCCGAGCAAACGCCGAAATATTTCACGCATATTGGGACACCCGCTCCATCTAGCGGCAAATGTCTACTACCGTGTGCTGACCTCTAGCGAGAGTTATGCAAGTTATCGCGCATGTCGCAACAGGGTCTCGGCGGCCGAGCAAGTGCGTACATGTCGACACCTGTTCAAATACGCCTTAGGGCTGGGTTTTCCCCCGCTGGCTTTCTCTATCCTGGGGGAGTGGAATATCTGCGCCCAAAGATATTAAGCCCTTGGGAGATGGTGCCATCTGCCAGCGGATCTGTGAACTAACGGTGCAGCGCCATCTATCCGCAGATCGGGGAACTAACGTGTGACGTCACGCGACCGTGCTGCCACCTGGCGGTGTTTTTGAACTCTTATTATCCTACTCATACTGACTGATAGTACCGAGCGAAATAAAAAAAGTGTTTAAGTATAAATTAAAAAATGTAAGTTTTGTTTATTTTGTTACTTCCTTGTCAGTAAAAGTCAACAGAAACACTAAAAGAAAAGACCTTGATGCATTTGAGTCAGAGATGTTACTATGCAAAACTAAGTAATCATACATTCTCCATGTCATCCTTTCCCCACTCATCCTATTCATGCGTCCCTTCGTCGTGGGTACTTATCTTTGGCTAATCATGAGCAATAGATATAGTTAGAAGGCGGTGGATCAACGAGGTACTGAATCTTCATGTATCCGGCCTGCGATGAATTTGCACCAACTGAACCATTTAGACTGGAATGTAGCCAATTCAACGTAACTGTGGCATTCGATTCACGGATGCCGTAGTTTAATGTCATATCTGTCACTGTTACTGTGGTCCAGGCTACATTGCAGCCTAAACGGTTCAGTTGTTGCAAACTCATCACAGGCCGGATACATGACGATTCAATACCTTGTTGACCCGTCGCCTTCTAATCGCATCTATTGTGCATGATTATTCATCTTTGAATTCTGTTCTGTACAGGTTTCTCCTTAACCGCTTTCTTCACATGCTCATTCTGCAACTTGTCCAGCCACGTCGCTCCAATTATTCTCCTCTGTAACTTGATCTCTGTGGCCTCAATTTTAGTAATAGCCCTTCTTTCTTCCCAATGCTTCAGAACCATATGTTAGTATTTGCACAAAGTGAGTCTTCTAAATGTGCTTAAGGGCTTTTACACTTCTGTGACACCTCTCTGCTAAAAATCTGTCCTCGGTAGAGTTGTTACGCTCTTCTACATATTCCATTTACCGTGTTTCATTGAGGTGTATCCCATTCTTTTCTATCGTTCTCACTAAATACTTGATTTCTTCTACAAACTTCGTTTTCTCACCTCCACGTTTAACGTACTCCATTAGACCTATAATTCTTTGGAGTTATGATTACTACATCATTCTAATTGTTTCTTCAGAATACTACAATGAATTTTAATTCAAAATCTCATCCTCTCCTTATAACGATATATCGTTATATCTTTGTAATGTATGTGTATCTAATGGAGGGGTGGCCAACCGAAATGATCTTGTGGGCCACTTTGGAAATGCATCATAATTCGGCGGGCCTCATATAAAATTATATATCCCCATATTAGATTTAGTTCCACTATGAACTTTTTTTGGGGTGAATATAATTTAATTATTCTGTGAACTCATAAAACAGGCAATATCTGTCATATATCCGCAAGATAATTATTTTAAAATCAAAGTTAATTTTTCTCATAATTTCGAATTTTCGAATATATTGAAACGTACAACTTGTACTCCCTTTTTAATTTAAATTACTTTTAATTTTAATTAATTGATCAACAATGAAACCATTATTATTATATGAAATTAATGGAAAGTGGAATGGAGATTGTGCTGTACAGGAAGGCAACATCGTTTCACGTACAACTAACATTGATATTTATTATAACAATTCCTTTTCAAATACAATGCATCAATCCACGTATCATACAATAGTTACACATATCAGTCCGCAGGTGTTGTTAAGTGTCCTTCCGCTAAACACAACGGGTCAATGAGAATCTCTAGGGTGCAGGTTTGGTCATCAATACGACACTTCGGGGGTTTTACCAAGATCACTCTGCGGTTACCATATTTCGAAGGCGCCGGGTCGGCTTCCAGTGGTCTTCCATCGGTGACGACTAGTGTTGCAAACTGAAAAAAAAAAAAATGTTTTTTTTTCAGCTTTGTGAAAAAAAACATGAAAAAAAACCTAGCACCCGTGTTTTTTTTCTAATTTTTTTTTCAGAAAACAATATATTTGATAAATTATAGTTTTATTTAAGGAACTTCCATTTTACAAGTGTGTTTTAAGTCTTACTGAATCATATAATGTCTCACATAATGATTCATAAGTGTATCTATATAGGTAACATAATTTTATTCATCCTCTATGTCAGTACCACATTCACTAGTATCAGCACTACCAACACTAGTTCGGTGTCGGTGTCGGAATTTTCTGTCTCTTCTTCTGTCTCCTCTAGATCCATAACTTCAGAAATAGTTAAATTTTCTTTTACTGGTTGTTCTTGTATTGTACGCAAAAGATTTTGAGATTGCAATTTTAAATTGTGAGCAAAGTACACACTGTGCATAAAGACTGCGCCGATAGTTCTGTATTACGGTCTTTTAAGTTTGAATTAAAATCTATTATCATACAAAATAGGAGCTTTACTTCTTTTCAATCGTTTGTTTACACCAACGGTTGCAAGGAAACGATTCATAATTAGGGACCGTGCACAAACTACGTGGCTCGGTCCAGAGGGAGGAGGGGTTAGCTGGAAGGCTACGCTGGGCTACGTGGGGAGAGGGGGGGGGGTTCCGAGCCAGGCCACGTAACTTTCCTTTCGTAACATTTTTCACAGTTAAAATGAGGAACTGAACTCACAACAGCATGTGAGTATTTATTTCCCTCAGTTAATTATATCCGTATGTAATTTACAATAGTCTGACAAGAGAAAACAGTACAAAAATGTCTTCTGGAATCAAAACGGAAGAAAGCTACGTGCTACGTGAGCGGGGGTGGGGGGGGGGGAGGCAAAAGCCACGTAGGGCTACGTGTATGTGGTTTATGCACGCTCCCTTACTGACAATTTAATGAGTCAGTACCACCACTATACTCTGAGAGTTAACAAGTATACGAATATAAGGAAAGCCCAATAAGTAATAGAGGCAAAAAACCGTGGATAAATTTTAAATTCCTAATTTTTTTAAAAAAAGATCTGTAGGTAATTTTGTAGGGCTGGCAGCACTATTTCAAATAGCAAGTATCAATCCAAACAATGGGGAATGGGGATTCCTTCTCGCGCAACCTAGTCTCTTCGGGAAATCCCCGTTCATAAAGAAAATTTCAGTCAATTTTGCCAATATTTTCGTAATTTTTTTTCCTACTGAACCAGAAAAATATAGTAGATTTTAAACTAAGATAAGTACTTAGAATAAACTCTAAAACAGTCATTTTAAACGATAACTGCCTTACAAATTTGAGATTTAGTAGTTGTGAAAAAAAACGTGTTCCAGAAAAAAAAACATGTTTTTTTAAAGTTTTTTTCATGTTTTTTTTTCAAGCCAGAAAAAAAACGTTTTTTTACAACACTAGTGACGACCCATCTGTACGTTCGTCGGTTGCCTCATCCGCTCCGCAGGCGACATGCAACACAAAGCCACAGCAGTACGTGCTAACCTCAGCCGCTGCACATCACATTCACTCATCTCTCGGCTGCCACGCACGCAACCACACTGCCCGCAACCTACCATCTCCTAAGCACACACCTAACGGCTCCTTACATACATTGCTGATTTGTTTCTCTAAATTCGTTGTTCTTGATTCTAGGTTCAATTGAACATTTCTGCAATTCCTTACATTTTTCAGCGACCTGCTCCGATTCTTGCCACCACAGTTTTTATTCCTGCTTTAAAATGGACGCATAAATAATATATAATTTCTATAAAATAAACATATTTTGTAAAAGCATGATGAATCTCGCGGGCCGCAAAAATTTTCAAGGCGGGCAACGGGTTAGCCACCCCTGATCTAATGTTTTGTAACGAGATTCCATGGATGAGAAATTTGTGAATTAGAGATTATATAATTTTAAGTTAGTGGTATACAATTTCAAATGTAGCGTTGGTTACACTGCCCCCGCGGCAGACGAACTATGACAGAAGGAGTGTGGTGAAAATATGGCAGCAGGACTTTACAAAATCACAAGGGTTAACGTTACATTTTTTCACATTGAATTATCGCTCCAAATTTCTTACCCAAAGAACATATTTACAAATATTTTGACCTTCTTTTGTATGAACCTCTTAACGATAAGAATGTTTATTTAACTAATTCTGTGTCCTTATTACATCCTGATAATGCAAAAGGCACTCAACCAATCCAACATCACTGAAATGAAAGACTATAGCGCTTACTACAAAGCTGACGGGGCCTACAACACTTCGTGTTTCACAGAGGTCTAAAAAAATTAAAATTCTTCACTCTTACCGAAGCATTTGATGTAGTGCTATGAGAAAAACGAAATACGAAACGATTAAGTTACGCAGGTGGAATTCCTTTTTTCTTTCATCTCACACAGCATGAATATTTCCAGATCTCTGCACCTAGCAATAAAGATTTTTTTTTAAAAAAAGCGTCAAGTTTTTATCGTATATTGCTTCCCCCTCTTAGTTAGGGCTCATATTTGCCAGCATCAGAAAAAAATTCATTTCTCTGTTTTAATCGCCCCGCTAGGCTCTTGCTCCTGGTTTTTAATAATCTCTCTGCCGTGCCCGGCGTTACATTCGTAATGTTGCCGGCCCTGCCTCCTAGCACTTCCTCTCTTTTTTTCCGTCCTCCGCGCGAGTTATTCCCTTTGCCCGGAAATCTGAGTAGTAAATTCGTCGGATCTGCCACGTCCTATACGCCACGGAGCGAATGCCTTAATTTGCTTCTGAAGCGGGAACTAAAACTCGGAAACATAATTCACGAACCTATCGTAATCTGCACGGAAATACTTCCTCTCTTCCAATATTTTTTCAACTCTTTCTGCGTAGAAATGCAGAACTGACTCTGATTGGACCTACTATTTCCCGTAAGCAGTTTTATCCCTTTCAGGTTCCCATACTTGAAAGGAAATGGATCCTATTTATAACGCTCCACAACCCGTTCAGCGTGGCTCAGTGTACTGGGTCTGGGAGGTACAACGGGACCGGGCACGAGACCAGACACTCGCGTACCGGCCGTCCTGACTGCTGTTTTTAAGCTGTTTTCCGTAACCATCAGAGTAAATGCTGGACGGGTCGCCAATCTCCGCTTCACAAACTGCATATTTCACAAACAAAAAATACACTTTTCACCCGATGTGATTGGTTACATGTTCTGTAGACAGATTCCAACACGTCGCTTCCTCCATTAGTACGCTGTATGACCTGGCAGCAGGTATAAAATTCTTGGCGATAGCAAGTGCATACGGCCGTAAAATCACTCCAAATTCGACGATGCCACAAGGCTCTGTCCTAGGACCCTTCCTCTTTTTGTTATACATCAGTGATCATCCTGGAAACTTATCTGACAAAGTTAAGAGTATTTTATTTGCGGATGAAACTAATTAACTGTGAAAAAAACACCAAACAGTAATCTAGAATTTAATGTAAATCAACTACTTTGTGAAGTAGCAAATTGGTTTAAGGCAAATTCATTAAAATTAAATTTTGAAAAAACACATTATTTTAGGATTAAAACAAAAAATTATGCACAGCCAGGTTTACATATAAACTATAAAAATAACACAATCTTAGAAACAAAGAGTATAAAATTCCTTGGTATTAAAATAGATGAGAAACTCTGTTGACACTACTCACTACTGAAGAAGTTAAGTAGTGCCAAATTTGAAATACGAACACTTTCTCTAACAGCAGATCTAGAATTAACGAAACAGGTGTACTCATCATATTTTCATTCAATTATGTCATGTGGCATAATTTTTTGGGGAAACACTTCACCAGGTAAAAAAGTTTTCATAGCACAGAAAAGAGCTATTAGGATGCTGTGTATTGTAAAACCAAGAACTTCTTGCAAACAACTCTTTAAAAAACTCAGTGTTCTTACAGTGACTTCTCAGAATATATATTCTCTCATGTGCTTTGTCATAGATCATTTTTACCTGTTACTTCTAATTCACAGGTACACTATTTCAACAAAAAGTATACAAATAACTTGCACAAAATAGAAACACCTCTGTCATTAGTACAAAGAAGAGTTAATTATTCTGAGATATATCTGTTCAATAAACTTCCTAAGAGTGTAGAACAGTTTGCAGATAATAAAGATGTATTTAAAGAAAAAACTGAGTGATTATCTTATGGGCAACTCCTTCTATTCCATTCAAGAATTTGAACAAAACAATTAATTGTATTCAATATGACCTTTTGCAAAACTCAGTTGTAAAAATTAATATTTATTTTTATTCTCTTTATTTGTCTTTGTAACGTATAATTGTTTACACTATGACTATGACTCATATGTATGTGTATTAACCATTACATGTTTCACATCCCTGAGGTCCTTCCTCAGCAGGGATCCATGTAACAAGATTGACAAATAAAATGAATAAATAAAGGTAATAAAACAGAAAAATTCGTCAAAAGCAGCTGATCCCAAAATATTGGGAAAACGTGGTGAAGCAGTATAGTGCTGACGTGCCGTTGTCTGTCTGACACAGAAATAAGTTTCAGACTTGAAAGTTGCACATGTTATTTGCTCATTATACCTAAAAGCAAATATAATATTTAAAATTTTGTAACATTCTATCCAGGAGGGTTTTCACAGAAACTGAAGGGTCAGCAAAAATATTTTATTTTCTATTCCAATGTGTGAGGCATAAACGTAAATGGTCTATAAGTAGACCATTCATATTTTTATTCACTTGAAAAAAGATACGATGGCATCTGTCACAGTGTTCGATTTTGGATCATTTTTGTTACCGGGTGTATGTGAAAAATGGTATTAACTGAGAACTTGAAATTTGACCTCAATATCGACTATATTATACAGGGTGTTACAAAAAGGTACGGCCAAACTTTCAGGAAACATTCCTCACACACAAACAAAGAAAATATGTTATGTGGACATGTGTCCGGAAACGCTTACTTTCCATGTTAGAGCTCATTTTAGTTTCGTTAGTATGTACTGTACTGTACGGACCAATTCCATGGCCCCCACGCTCTCCTGACCTCAACCCTCTTGACTTCCATTTATGGGGGCATTTGAAAGCCCTTGTCTACGCAACCCCGGTACCAAATGTAGAGACTCTTCGTGCTCGTATTGTGGACGGCTGTGATACAATACGCCATTCTCCAGGACTGCATCAGCGCATCAGGGATTCCATGCGACGGAGGGAAGATGCATGTATCCTTGCTAACGGAGGACATTTTGAACATTTCCTGTAACAAAGTGTATGAAGTCACGCTGGTACGTTCTGTTGCTGTGTGTTTCCATTCCATATTTAATGTGATTTGAAGAGAAGTAATAAAATCAGCTCTAACATGGAAAGTAAGCGTTTCCGGACACATGTCCACATAACATATTTTCTTTGTTTGTGTGTGAGGAATGTTTCCTGAAAGTTTGGCCGTACCTTTTTGTAACACCCTGTATACTTAAACAACAAATACTATAAACATTTATATCTAGTATACTTCACAAGTTGAGAGGGAAATAAACAAAATTATCTCTTCCCCCCTCCCCCCAGGTTACTTTACTATATACGCCCCATGCGAAAGTTCTGCGAATTGATATACGATAAATAACAGGTTTGGAGGTTTGTAAAGGATGAAAGAAGAGTAGGATCATTTGTAGCAATTGTTCACTTTTGAACAAAACAAAACACTTACGTCTCACGAAACAATTAGAAACAAAAATATCCGAATAACTCCTAACTTTAGCAAACACAGTTTATCAATATCTCTGGTATATAAGGTGTTGCTATATAGCGGTATGGCGATATCTCCTTAGGAAGCGTCCATCAACTACGTCGCTTGGTCTGTGGGCCAGGTAGGTTTGGCTGGTAAACTACGCTGGGCTTAGGGTGCCAGAAGGCCGGGAAATCCGGGAATGTCCCGGAATTTTGTTTCTGGTCCGTGTCCAGAAATTATCCGTTGCTGTTCCAGAATTCCCGTATACTAGTTTCTTTCTCAAACTAAATTCACCATGGTGGCCTAGAGGCCCAGCCAAGTATGTCGACTAGCAGCGGGAGGATGGAATGTACAAAAAATTTGAGCTTTTGTCCCTTGACGCCATCCAACGCCCAGCAGATGGGTCATCGGCTGGGAATACCACTGTAAGCAGACTTGGCTCCAATGGAAAAATGGTAATTGCACTGAGATCTTGATAATCACCCTAAGAAGTGTCGTATTGATAAACAAAACCTGTCGCCCCAGAGATTCTCATCGCCCCACTGCGCGCAGTGAAAGGACATCTAACAACCCCTGAGAACTGATATATTGAAACTACTGTATTTCACGTTCATTGTTTAATTGAAATTGAAAGGAATTGTTGTAATAAATGTCAGTGCAAACGTACGTGAAACGGTGTTGCCAACCTGTAGAAATGGACAAGGGAGGCCAAATTGATAGTGTAGCACTAGATCTGTCTAAGGCGTTTGACAGAGTAAGCCATAAAATGGAAGTAAATAAGGTAAAAACCATTGGAGTGGATAAGAAAGTCATTTGCTGGGTAGAAGAATTTTTAAAAGGTAGAAAACAGAAAGTTAGGGTAGGAAATGTAATATCAAAAGAAGTGGAAGTAAAAATGGGTGTGCCACAGGGTAGCGTATTGGGACCATTGCTATTCATTATTCTAATGAATAATTGTGTTGATTGTTTACTATCTGTAATTAGATTGTTTGCAGATGACATAATGCTGTATAAAAGAATCAAAACGATAGAGGATTGTAAACAGTTGCAGGGTGATCTGGACAGGATATCTAATGGGGTTGGTAAACATGGAATGAATATAAATGCAAAGAAGAGTCAGCTTATTAGATACACAAACAAAACACAAAAGGTTAATTATGAATATAAGGTGGGGAAAGAATTGCTTGCTGAAGACTTGAAATGTAAATATCTTGGAATTACTTTTGATAACAAACTTAACTGGGCAGGACACATAGGACAGGTGGTAGGAAAAGGTTTCAAAGTTCTGCACTTGTTGGAGAGAGTGATGAGGGGATGTACGAGAGAAGTCAAGGAATTGGGTTACAAAACTTTGGTCAGACCATTGCTCGAATATGGTAGTGTAGTATGGGACCCTCATTTTACGTATCAAATACAGGAGTTGGAGAGGGTGCAAAGATGGGCTGCTAGATTTGTTTCTGGAAATTATCGCAGAATGCAATCAGTGACGGATATGATAAAGGAGCTGGAATGGGATTCATTGCAAGACAGGAGGAGGATGAGGAGGGTCATGGGAGTGTACAGGGCGTATACTGGTGATGAGGCATGGAAAGATATTGCAATAGGTATGAAAAGTAGTGCATGGAAGGGAAAAGATGACCATGACCACAAGCTGGCACTCGATTTCAGGCACAAGGGTGTGGGAAGATTCTCTTTTTTAGGTAAGGGTGTCAGGGATTGGAATGAGTTACCAAGAGAAATGATGAATAATTTACCGAAAACTTTGAAGGAATTTAAAGATAAAATTTGTAGAGGGCAAATGTAGGTGGGTGCAGGATAGGGGGAAGATGGGTGTGTAGGGAAATTGCCACCGGAGCCTGTGCTCCATTGCAATTAAAAAAAAAAATTAAATTAAAGTAAAATCCCAATTCCACTTCTCAATAATTGAATAATAATAATAATTTTGTTAAGAGAATAATTAAAATAAAAAAGTAATTTTATTTTAAAAGAAGGAATACAAGCTGTACGCTTCACCCTTAAATCAGAGGAATTGAAATTGACAGGAAAATACTCTTCGAATTATTTTGAAAATTCTAGATGCAGTTAGCATTGATTACATTTATACAGAGCTCACATGTCTAAAAGGTGTTTTTGAGGTCCTTCCAAAAGACTCGCCAGACCATAAAATCTGGGCCAGTTCCTTTAGAACAACCGTTTCAAATGATTGAGAAGATTTAAAGAAAAAAGTTGGTTTTGTTTCGTCAATTCCAACAAGCAATTTGTGAGAGAAGATTTAGCCCGTTGAACAATTTATGCACTACAGAGCGAAACAGAATGTCCATGGATTCTATCAAGACTGAAGTGCAAATTCAATCAATTTTAAAGACTCTGGCTCAGGGATTTTATCAGTTTTGCAAAGCAGTAACGGAGAAAAAGGCAATTTTTTTAATTTTTTTTTAAAGTAGTTGATTAAGATTCATTTTTATTGGTGTTGATTTTGATTTACCCAAAGATAGATGTAGATTTTTGTTTATTTCTTGATAATATCTGATGTTGATTTTCTACCTAATTTTAATTAATAAGCATGACAGAAATGTTCAATTTTTGTTTAAGTTTAGTATTTTTGTGGTTTTGGTTGATAATACCCGATTTGGTTTTCTACCAAAGTATGAAAAAGCCTAAAAGAGTTGCTCGATTTTTGTTTTAAGTTTAGTATTTTTCCTTTTCATTCATAATACCTGATGTTGATTTTCAACTAGAGTTTAATTAATAAACCTAAAAGAGGTGTTGATATTTGTTAGATAGAATAGTTTTTACCTAAAACACATTTTTAAAAATTAATTTCCGTTTTTGTTCTCTCTTTAATCATACCACTAAAATAGTTTTTAATCCCAGAAAGGTCCCGAAAATTATAAGCCTGTATCTGGCAACTCTAGCTGCGCTACGTGAGGGGAAAAAGGGGAGGGGCATGTTCCGAGCCAGGCCACGTAGCTTTTCATTCATATTATTTGTCACAGTTAAAATGAGGCACAGAACACTCAACAGCATGTGAATATCTATTTTCATTATTGAATTATCTCCGTATATAATTTACGATAGTCTGACAAGAGAAAACAGTACAAAATGTCTTCTGGAATCAAGAGGGGAAAAAAGCTACGTGCCACGCCGGGAGGGGGGAAGGGGGGAAGGGAGGGGGGAAGTAGAGGCAAAAGCCACATCGGGTTACGTGGAGGAAAAGGGAGGGGGGTTTCACAGGAGGCCAAAATGGAACTAAGTGGTTTATGGACGCTCCCTTATCGATGGCAGCGCAGCCTAGTAGCTACGCTCTGAGTTATTGCATACCCGTGACCTTGAGTGTTCATAATTTTGCCATTTACGGGTTAAATATCAAAAAATTCCTGTCATAATCAATTCTGTTACCAAAAAGACGAACTTAATCCTTAAAATGATACCTCATTTATCGATTTTGGTGTAGAGAAAAAGATGGCTCAACATCAAAACACCTTTTAGAAATAATTTACATATATGATTAAAAGGTAGGGTGTTTCTCACAACGAAATACTTATCGTGATGTTAGAGTACGTGCGCCATCTTGTCATTCAGAGGAATTAAGTTCTTTTCTCTTCCGCCTGTTGATGCGGTAGCAGTTTAAGATAGAGTTTCATGCGTTAATACTCCTCGAGAACTTTTGTTTTGAGCTTAGTTACTGATCTGTTCAACAGAAGTTAAGACTAAACCCACGTTTAATCACGTCTCCCGCGTGTTGAGTTGGTAATTGTGTTTTCCCGGCCAGTTGCTAACTGCACGCAACACGGTTTCTCCATTACCTCGAACCAGGGAAGCCAATCCGTAATTCCTTCTCGGTTCAGGTTACTTCGGAAATTTCGTAAATAGTTCTCCGTCCGAACAGAAACCCATCGACTGATGCCTATAAATTTGCATCTCTGTTATCGATTCGTGGAGACGAAAGTTCTATCTACGAAAATAAATTTTTATTTAAGTAATTACTGTGTAATTATTGTTGAACGTATGGACAAATGTATTATTCCATCTATTTAATTATATGATATTAGTAAAACCCAAACATAGATGATATTTCTAGCTTCTCATCGTTGACAATGTCATTGATTTGAACATGCTGCAACTGGTATCTGATAATCACATCACAGAACTACCGAAGACCGAAGAAGTATCAAGATTTGTAATTTGTGGATTTATGTAGCAGATAAGTGTTTCAAAATAAACAATAAAATCCTTATAGAGTTTGAAAAAATCTAATAAGAAAACTATTCCCCTTTTTACGGAACTAAACAAACTTAGTCCACAACCCGAAGGTTGTTTGGATACTCCTGAAGGAGGCATACTAAGCCATTGTGTCAGAGGTAGGACAACCAGTTCCTTTCCTCTGGGACCAACAGTTTAAAGTGGAATCCGAACTACGAAGCGTCGTGGCATAGCGCATATGATCAAATACAACTCTCAAAAATTGCTGACTACACCGGGATTTGAACCTATGACTGAACCCAGAACCCTTGAAACCAAGCACCTGAACAACTGAGCTACCAGATCACTGTTTTAAGAGCAACTAAACGAAAATTCTTTCAAAGTCTAATATTATGTATTCTCCTAAGGATTATAGAAAAACTGTTGCAGTCATTTTATGAAGTTTATGCTTTTCGAGAAAAAAAAAAAAAAAAAAAAACGATTAATTTTAACTAATTTAATTCTTCGATATCTAATTTTCTTAACAGACATATACATTATTAGATAGAGAATTTCGGGAATCAGACAATAAATCCGTTGCGACATTTTTTTTTTAGCAACTATCAGATATTAACCATATTTTTCTTCAACTGATTTTTGTTGTGTTAATTTATCAACAGCATTATAAATTCAGTTTTTTAAGATCAATATTAAACTAAATTTTGAAATCTGTTTTGAAAACACCGATTATACACAATATTTTTTTAATAAATTCATTTTAGTACGTAAACCGCCTGTGAGCTAAGGTAACTCGTACTTGGCGCATTTCTTCGCTTGTTCACTTGAAGACCTGATCCATCGGGTAGTAACCAAATTACTTTAAACTGGATTACCCAGTCATGCTTCGCACTGGTACAGTTCCACATTTTTTAGATTCATTTTTTTATAATTCTTTAAAGTCAGCAGAAACATTTTATATCGATAAGATAAATGCACTTTCATATTAGTTTTGACTTCTATAGTCTGTTCAGTCAACAGAGGCGGGTCAAGGTCAGTCTGCTCTATCCTCACTCCACTGCCCTTACCCCTACATGCGGAGGAGAAAAAGTGTTTATATATATATATATATATATATATATATATATATAAACACCAGTCTTTTGGATGAGGTAGGAAGGGAGGGGTCGGTGAGATGAGGAGCGGGTTCAGGGGATTTGACCTTGAGTCGCCTGTAGGGAGTGAACAGGATATAGTTTTGAGAGGTACGAAGAAACATAATTGGCTTCAACCTGCTCATGTTTAATTTAATTTCATTTTAATTTAATTTAATTGCAATTGAGCACAGGCTCCGGTTGCAATTTCCCTACACACCCATCTTCCCCCTATCCTGCACCTACCTACATTTGCCTTCTACAAATTTTATCTTTAAATTCTTTCAAAGTTTTCGGTAAATTATTCATCATTTCTCTTGGTAACTCATTCCAATCCCTGACACCCTTACCTAAAAAAGAGAATCTTCCTACACCCTTGTGCCTGAAATCGAGTGCCAGCTTGTGGTCATGGTCATCTTTTCCCTTCCATGCACTACTTTTCATACCTATTGCAATATCTTTCCATGCCTCATCGCCAGTATATGCCCTGTACACTCCCATGATCCTCCTCATTCTCCTCCTGTCTTGCAATGGATCCCATTCCAGCTCCTTTATCATATCCGTCACTGATTGCATTCTGCGACAATTTCCAGAAACAAATCTAGCAGCCCTTTTTTGCACCCTCTCCAACTCCTGTATTTGATACGTAAAATGAGGGTCCCATACTACACTACCATATTCGAGCAATGGTCTGACCAAAGTATTGTAACCCAATTCCTTGACTTCTCTCGTACATCCCCTCATCACTCTCTCCAAAGAGTGCAGAACTTTGAAACCTTTTCCTACCACCTGTCCTATGTGTCCTGTCCAGTTAAGTTTGTTATCAAAAGTAATTCCAAGATATTTATATTTCAAATCTTCAGCAAGCAATTCTTTCCCCACCTTATATTCATAATTAATCTTTTGTTTTTTATTTGTGTATCTAATAATCTGACTCTTCTTTGCATTTACCTTCATTCCATGTTAATCATAGTGGAATTAAAATTACGTTTTATGAGAATAACAGTTTTACATATATTTATCGATTCTGAACAGAAAACGAAAATCAGAAGAAATATTTTTATTTCCCATATCAATCTCGCTTTACACATAATGAGATAAGAGCATAATTTAAAGAATGTTAAAAAATCTATGCACGTATGAAATACGTGCTGGAAATCACGATTTAAAAATTTCTATTTGCACAGCTTTGTCACAGTTCGTGTTGACACATCAGAATGCCTTTCCACTAAGGGCAAACACGTGGTTCCTCACCAGTTTACATAGTCAACGCTTATCTTACCTCTTCCTCCGTCAAAACAAAATTTCATATCCACGTTCCACCCGAGATAATATTATTATTAAAAAAGTACAAATGCGAGTATGATATCCAAATATTTATTTTTTATTGCTTGGAAATTACATTAAATTTTCTGGAGAAAGTAATGTATTAAAAATAACAAATTTTAAATTTACAGAACTGTGGCTGAAAACTGTTGAGGATGTTGATGACTGAACTGAAATGACATGGAAAAAATAAATCAGTGGTGGAAAGTTGAGCTTGGATTTATTTTTTCAAGATTCACTACTCTTGATTGGACATCAGAAATTGTACAACGAAAATCATGGCAATATCGAGTTTGATATAAATACGAGGACTTTCCCGGCGTTCGATTGCAATGATGTCTTCACGGGTGTACTACCGGATTGTCTTTTCAAAACACAATCCGGCAGTACACCCGTGAAGACTTCACGTAATATCAAGTTTGCATCGATGGTTTGTTTTTATTGCAATAAGAGCTGAAAAATCTCTTTCTCATACATAAATGCCTTTTTTGTTTTTTTTTTAAAAATGGCATTCGGCCTTGTTAGCCATTCAGCATGCAACTGTGTTTCTATCATTCTTCAACTGTGTTCATAGTATCTTCTCATATTATTGATTATCACAAGTGACAGGACAACACAGGACGAACACAACACTTAATTAAAACCACCCATGCTCTGGGCCAGACTCGAACCGGCGACCCCTGCAACGCGAAGCAAGCTTGCTAGCCCCGCGCTACCGGGGTCGGCTTACATAAATGCTTCAAACATGTGAATACAATCGCACTGATACGCTGGGATACAGTTTGTAATATCTGACACAAAACGTAGATTTATTCATTTTATTAAAATCGTATTTGGCAGCGTATGATTTTTTCTTCTTCTGTCTCTTCAGGAAAAGGGCTACGCACATACGTTAAATAACCAAAGTGACAGATATCTTAAAAAGAGTCATGACTCAAAAATGACAATGGGTCATATTGCTCGCAAAAGATATGACAGATTGTCTACGGCAGTACTGGATTGGATACCAAAGAACCTGAAAAGAGCAAGAGGAAGACAGCCCGATCGCTGGGATAAGGATATACATCGAGTTACAGGCGTAAACTGAAAGAGACATGCTCAAGATCGATCAGCCTGGAGAGAACTGCAACAAAACTACTTAGAATTAAATTGTATTATATAGCTCATTGGCTTAAAGAGGGATTGATAAAGCTGTAGTAATAATAATAATAATAATAATAATGACTTTTTATTTTCGAAGCTTGCTCTCGTAGCTCTGCATTGAGTAATTACTGGGCTGTTATACGTTCTCAGAGTTGCAAATTAACAGTACTAACCACGATGTCTCAGAGGAAACTCTATTTATGTGATGTTGGAACAACGGTTTTCAGTTCTAAGGGGCAGTTCCGACTTTGTGGACTATAGAGCACGGTAACTTCCACACGGGCGAGGAAGTTACCTCTCACCCCGCTCCCCCACCCCCCAACCAACTGACGCTCTGCGCATGCGCATCCCCCCCCCCCCCCCCCCCACCCCCACCCCTCTTACTCCCACACTCTCTGCCGGACCGCACTACAAAACGTTTGATATCTCCTAAACTACAGACAATAATTGCAAGCTGTAAAGGACAATTTTTTTCTACGTTAAATAGATGACAAAAGAGATTATTTTGAGAATGATGAAGTAATTAATGGAAAAATTTAGTTCCTCATTTATTCTTCAACGCTAATTTAAATCACAGAGAAGCTTACTGCGAACTATCAGTTATAGATAGATATTATCCCGAAGATTTTTCTAGATGTTTTTTAAGTTCTACAGTTCTTCCGCTCACTATATTGTAATATCTTTGACGGTAGTCCTAAAGTTTGCTCCTACTTAAATGAATTACGTAGGCAACAGATTTTTGTTTAATACACATAAACCTTTTTTTGTATTTCCTTCTGACTTTACTCCTCATCGACGTCGAACTGGGAGTAAGAAACGGGAAGGAATTCGGCCATGGCCTTTTGAGGGAACCGTCCTGGCATTCGTCTGCATTGATTTCGAGAAACCATGGGAAACGGAAATGGGGATTCGAACCCGCGTCCTCCCGAAAGCGATGCCAAAGCGTTACCGCTCATTAACCACACTCAGTCACATAAACCTCCTCCGAGAAGTGAAGTACACAGCAGGGTTGACCGCATGAAATTTCGCCCATTGGTTCTTGAGATCAACGCGGTCATACAAACAGGGGATTCTATCATTACCGTGGCGACACAATCTGATGATTGTTTCTTATAGAATAAGTTTTTTGATATCTCGCTTAGTTCTCGAGATATCGTATCTCAAAATTGACGTAATTAGGTTGAAATACGGCCTGGACCAGAAGAAAAATTTCGGTATAGCCAAATTTGATGATGAATTCGTATGTAACTCGATGAGACAAATGGAAAATAAAGAATAAAATTTTTTGATATCTCACTTAGTTCTCGAGATATTGTAACTCAAAAGTGAGGAGGTAAGGATGAGATCCGGCCTGGACCAAAAAAAAATTTTCACCAGAACCACCATATCTACACAGTGTAAATGCACCATAGGTGTTTTATTTTATTCCTAGTGATTATTGCTAGGTTTACGGCCTGGACCAGAAAAAAAACCCACCAAAAGCAGAAGGAATTATATCTATGACTAATATTTAACATGCTATATCTAGAAAACCAAGCGAGATATCAAAAAAATTTATTCTTTATTTTCGATTTGTTTCGTCGAGTTCTACAAGAACACATCCTCAGATTTTGGCGCCACGGTAATGATAGAACTGCCTACAAACAGACGCGGTATAGATGGTAACTTACTTTGTAATGCTATGAACTGAGGAAGGGTTTTTCAAATGATTCGAGGAGCACGAAACTAGAAGAGTGAGCGATGATTTGAGGACACCTTGGCTACGTGTCGATTGCAGGTGGCTGGACACACCTGCTTCGAACTCAGCGAATACGTGACAACTCGCACGTCACAGCTCAGGTAAAGTCACAGCACGTACATGCAGCTACTGTGGCCGGAAACCATAATTTCTCCCTAACCTGTCAAGGGAAAGTCCAACAACTACAGCCTGTCTCTTTTAGTTAACTAGTCTCAGAAGATTGTCAAGTGCTCCCTTTAATCTCACAACTAACCCTTATCTAATTAACAACACCACATAAGCTGTCAATCTATAACAGATGGCACAAACTATCGAAGTAAGGGTGCATCCATAAACCACGTGGCTTGGTCTAAAGAGGGGAGGGGTTGGCTGGAAGGCTACGCTGCGCTACGTGTGGGAGGAAAAAAAGGGGGGGGGGCGGTTCCGTGCCAGCCCACGTAGCTTTCCATTCATATTATTTTTCACAATTAAAATAATATGTGAATAATTATTTCCTTCATTTAAATATCTCAATATGTAATTTATAAGAGAAAACAGTACATAATGTCTTCTGGGATCAAAAGGGGAAGAAGCTACATGCTATGTGGAGGGGGGAGGGGTGGACTTGGAGGCGAAATCCACGTCGGGCTAGATGGGGGGAGAGGGGAGAGGGGAGAGGGGGAGTTCACAGGAAGCCAAAATGGAGCTACGTGCTTTATGGACGCTCCCTAACAGGTAAAGATACGTACAAGAGAGATTTGATAAGTAATTCTGAGATACAAAATAATGTGTTCGTAAATTTTCAATTCCCACTTCTTTTGCTTCGGTAGCTAAAACGAGGAGTAATTGTAGTGCCTTTCATCGACATTCGATGCTAACTACATATGTTGTGATGGTAAACATCCGAACCCTGCAGCTAAATTATGACTAAGAGGATGGCAGGGGACGGCCTTGTAGCGCGCTAGGCATAGACGACAGTGGCGACAGCCTCAAAGGTGGTTTCCCACGGCACGTGGTTTTGGAAGTCGCGCGACAGGACGGCGCGCCTCTACCCATCGCCAGGCGGTAAAGATGAAAAGCGCGGGCTGGTAAGGTTGCTACGCCGTTCAAGCACTCAGATTTCCACTACTGCCCACAAAATTTGACAGCTAACGGTGAAATCCCAAATACAGCGCGAATCATGTCAATTGGCTGTACACTTCTGGAGTTAAATGCGGGGAACCTGGTGGAACGAGGGGACGAGACATCCATGATGAACCATTCCGATACGGATCTGTTAGCGGGTGGTTATGGTTGCTCCCATAGAGAGATAGTTCTCAGCCTAGTGAAGATTTTATCGGTCGATGTTACATGGTCGGATCGTTCAACTGCGGAGGTACCGTCATATATAATAGGAAAATGTATTGTCTGTAAGGCATGTACGTGACAAATATTATGTGACCGGCGAACCTGTTAGGGAGGTGAAGGTAGGGGAGGGGCTTCCCACGGACCTTGCACTTCCCGGCCGGGCAGGTCCAGCTACGAACAGAGGGCCTCTGCAGGCAGGGACGGCGCGCGTCTATCCGTCACCCGGTGGTAAACATCAAACGCCCTGGTAGTTGAACAACGTGGTGGTAAGGTGGCTACGAGGAGGCGAGGGCTAGCCTTTGGCGCGTGCTGATCTGTAGAATTCGGCTGCATGGCGCTGCTTACAAAACCATGTGGGAAGCCACTATACCAGCCAGAGCAGCTGTCATCATCATCATCCAGGACAGCTTCCAGCCACTGGACGGGTCTGCGGGGAACAAAAGCCTCGCCAGCGCTTCCTGTCTAACCACCATCTCTCTTCTTCCACTGACGCCCAATTTCCTCCTCTTTCCTCCACGCATTTCTTAACACCTTTAATCCATCTGTCCCTCGGTCTTCCTCTAGGCCTCTTCCCTTTCAGCTCCATGTCCAGCATCTTCCTTGGTAGCCTCTCCTCTCCCATTCTCTTTACATGCCCGTACCACTGTAGCCTAGATTTTTCAATTCTTTGTTGTAGCGGTTCTTCCTTTATCATCTCCCTGATTCTCTCATTCCTTATTCTGTCTCTTCTTGTTACTCCCACTCTTTTTTTTTTTTTTTTTTTTTTTGCTGTCTTCAGTCTTTAGACTGGTTTGAAGCAATCCTCCATCCCTTCCTATCCTGTGCTAACCTCTTCATTTCTACATACCCCTTACAATCCACGTCCTCAATTATCTGCTTCATATATTCTAATCTCTGTCTACCTCTGCAGTTCTTACATTCAACTGTTCCCTCCACTAACAAATTAACCAATCCAGCATGTCTCAAAATATGACCTACCAGCCTGTCTCTTCTTTCCGTAAGCTTCTTCCATAAACTTCTTTTCTCACCCATCATTTCCAAAACTCTTTCATTTCTTACTTTGTCTGTCCACCTAATTTTCAGCATTCTTCTGTAGCACCACATTTCAAATGCTTCAAGTTTCTTTCTTTCTGGTATTCCTAAAGTCCATGTTTCGCTACCGTAAAGTGCTGTGCTCCACACATAGAGTTTTAAGAAGTTCTTTCTAATTCCTAGATCAATATTTGAAACTAAAAGGTTTCTCTTTTTCATGAAGGCTCTTTTTGCTAGTGCTATTCTGCTTTTAACATCATTCCTGCTTCGGCCATCGGTTGTAATTTTGCTTCCCAAGTAACAGAACTCACTCACTTCTCCTATTGCATCCGATCCTATTTTTATATTTAATCTGCTAGTATTGGTGTCATTTCTGCTACATTTCATCACTTTTGTTTTACTTTGATTTATATTCAGTCCAAAATCTTCCTTCAGTATTTTGTTCGTGCCATTCAATAACTTCTCAATATCCTCAGCCCTCTCTGCTAATAAGACAATGTCGTCAGCAAATCGTAGCATACTGATTTTTTCTCCCTGAAAACTTATGCCACATGGAAATTTTTCTTTGACTTTCTTTATTGCTTCTTCTACATACAAGTTGAATATTAACGGGGATAGACTACAACCTTGTCTCACACCCTTTTTAACTGATGCATGTCTCTCGTGATTCTCTACTTTTATCACAGCCACTTGATTCTTATATAGTTTATAGAGGATTCTTCTATCTCGATACTTTAGACCTGACTTCTTTAGAATTTTGAACATCTTGTCCCACCTAACAGTATCAAAAGCTTTTTCTAAATCAACAAATGCCATAAAAGTATCTTTGTTTTTCTTGATCCGCCCTTCAAGTATTAATCTTAAAGACAGAATTGCTTCCCTTGTACCACGATTTTTCCAAAACCCAAACTGATCTTCACCTACTATCTCTTCTACTACCCTTTCCATCCTTCTGTATATTATTCTGGTCAGCAATTTTGAAGCATGTGATGTTAGACTAATTGTGCGATAATTCTCACATTTGTCAGCTTGTGCTTTCTTTGGAAGTGTGAAGATGATATTTTTATTAAAATCAGTTGGAATTTCTCCTGTTTCATAACTTTTTGATATCAGCTTGAATAATCTTTCGATTCCTTCCTCTCCTAGAGATTTAAGAAGTTCTGCAGGGATCTCATCAGTTCCAACTGCCTTATTTGCTTTCAAGTCATTCAGAGCTTTATTAAATTCTGTCCTCAAAACAGGATCTCCTAAGTCATCCATGTCGACATCGCCTTCCTTTTCAAATACACTATTGCTCAAGTCTTCCCCAACATACAGTTTCTCAATGTATTCCTTCCATCTGTTAGCTCTATCTTCTGACCTTAAAAGAGGTTTCCCATCGGCAGCTTTAATGTTCATACCTCTTTTCTTCATTTCTCCAAAATTCTGTTTGATCTTTCTATATGCAACATCTACTTTTCCTGCAACCATTTCCTTTTCTACTTCTTCACACTTTTCTTGTAGCCATTTTTCTTTTGCTATTTTGCATTTCCTATTTATTTGATTTCTAAATTGCCTGTACTGCTCTTTACCTGCTTCATCCTGAGCATTTTTGTACCTTCTCCTCTGATCGATCAGCTGCAAAATTTCTTCTGTGATCCAAGGTTTTCGGGCAGCTTGTTCCCTAAAGCCTAAGGTTTCTTTGCCAGCTTTCATTATTTCGGTCTTTAATGCATTCCATTCGTCCTCAGTTGAGCTCCTTTCACAGTTACTTCTTAGACCTAAGTCTACCATTTCTGCATATTTTTCTCTCGTGCTAGATTGTTTCAGTTTATTCACTTCCAGTCTGTTCTGCTTATGCTGCTTCCTTATTCGCTTGAATTTCAGCCTGCACTTCATTACTATCAAATTATGGTCCGAGTCTATGTCTGCTCCTGGGTATGCTTTACAGTCTAGAACTTGATTCCTGAATCTCTGTTTGACCATGATATAATCTAGCTGATATCTGCCTGTATCCCCAGGACGTTTCCAGGTGTATATTCTTCTTGCATGGTTCTTAAACAGTGTGTTCGCCACTACTAGCTTATATCTTTCACAAAATTCTAGCAACCTGCTTCCTCGCTCATTTCTTTCTCCTAGACCAAAACTTCCTACAGTATTCCCCTCTTTTCCTTCTCCCACTATTGCATTCCAATCACCCATGATTATTAGATTTTCCTCCCCTTTCACATATTGGATTAATTCTTCAATTTCAGCGTATATTTTTTCTATTTCTTCGTCATCTTCCTGCGACGTTGGCATATACACTTGTACTAATGTGGTTGGGACGGGCTTAGTTTCTAACCTCATCAAAATAATCCTGTCACTAAATTGTTCATAATAACTAACCCGTTTCCCTACTTTCTTGTTCATTACAAATCCTACACCAGTGACTCCATTGACAGCTTGTGTGCTAATTATCCTGTGTTCCCCAGACCAGAAATCCTGTGCGTCCTTCCATTTAATCTCACTAATCCCAACAACATCTAACTTAAGTTGTTCCATCTCCCTTTTTAAGTTTTCTAACCTACCTGCCCTATTCAGACTTCTAACATTCCACGCTCCGACTCGTAGAATGTTTCTATCCATTCTGATGACTCCTCCCTGAGCAGTCCCCACCCGGAGATCCGATTGGGGGACTATTTTACCTCCGGAATATTTTACCCAGGAAGAAGCCATCATGATATATGTAATTTGAGAGGATTACATGTCCTCGGGATACCCTTTGGGTCTTTAATGCAGTGGTTTCCCGTTGCCTTCTGCATCCCCATGCCGTTGATCATTTCTGATTCATCCGCCTTTAGGGGCCGTTTCCAACCCCAAGGGCAAGAGGGTGCCCTGAACACTCCCACTCTACTCCTCTGAAATTTCATTTCCACCGATTGTACCCTCCCTTTGTCTCTCTCCTTCATCACCCATGTTTCTGCTCCATATGTTAAAATTGGTACAAAATATGTTTTATATATTGCTTCTTTACTCTTTTGTGGGACATCCTACTCAATACCAGGCTTCTAATACTTTTAAAAAATCTATCTGTAAATCTTCCTCTTTCATTTATTTCCATCCTGTTTCCTCCATTTTCTTCAATACAGCTTCCCAAATATTTGAAACATTCCACTCTATTTAGTAAGTGATATGCCTATGTCCGTCCTGTTCTTCTTTCTTGTTGTTATCACCACTTCACTTTTTCTCGCAGAGAACTTCATACCATAGGCTGCAACTACTCTCTCCCACACATCCAGCTGATCCTGCACCTCTCTTTCATCCTCTCCCCACACTAATAGGTCGTCTGCAAATACCATTGCTTTCATTTTTCCTTCCCCAATGCTCTGCACCACCTTCTTCAATATTTCATCCATAGCTACAATAAATAAGAGGGGTGATGGGGCACTTCCTTGTTTTAGTCCATTTTTCAAATGGAACCATCCAGTCTTATCCGTTCCCACTTTGACACAGCTCTTACTACCCTCATACATATCCTTCACTCTTTGCACAATCTCCATTTTTACTGACTTTTTTTCTCAGTCCTTCCCACACTTTGTTTCGGCTGAGGCTGTCATGTGCCTTTTCAATGTCCAGAGAGGCCATCACCAGATCTTTCCCATACTCGTAGTGCCGTTCTTGTAGCTGTCTTACTGCAAATATAAGATCGATAGTTGACCTTCCTGGTCTAAGTCCATATTGTTGTTCCCAGAGCAGCTATATAGGAGATAAAACCTCCCGGTACCTGCGCCAAGATTTTCGACCTACAGCATCTCGGTAAATTCATCTAAATAACATTTATTATTATGAGAACTCCCGGATTTTGATTATATCATACCATTGAACCGTAACACCCTATTTAAAGACTCGAGACTCAATATTAAATCCCTAAAAATGAATGTACGTCGCATTTCGGAGTTATGTTTTTTGAAGTATTTGTTTCTATAAATAATTTTGTATTAAAAACCCAGAATGAATGCATAATTTTATTAATTACTAGTTGAAAGAACACGCCAATGCAACGGTTTAGTTTATTTATTGCAGCGTCGTACGCGTTTCACCTCTCATCGAGGCATCATCAGCGACGAATCTGTGTTACAGTTTTTATATACAGTTTTATCCTATTATTACATAATTATTGGTATGAGATATTTTATAGCTAAAAGTTACTTTCAATTTACATTTGTTACTATGGTATGCAGCTGCGCATCTCCCAACATCGCATAATTTTATGATTATGTTTTTGAAAATTTTAGGCATGATAAGAGGTTTCGGGTTAATTGCCTGTATAACGGTATTTATAATGCTGGTGTGATTGAACAAATTTGATTATGTATTTGTTTAAATTATGTGACTGATTTTATGTTTTGTTAATAATGGAAAAATACCATTTTCGTCTCATACATGTTATCTTTTGAACACAATAAAGGTCACATTAAATGAATTTTATCTGTATGAAATCTTTCATTTCAAAATTCCAATTCACAAATAAATTAAGGAAAGCTTTTTTCTTGTTTTCACCTTCGGCTGTACGCCTCGTCGAGGTGATTAGAGGTGGGATGCGACTGAGGGCAAGGAACGGGGAGGAATTCAGCCATGGCATTTTAAAGCCAGAGCGCTAACTGCTCACCCACCACTCTCGGTTTAAGGGAAGTAACACGGTAAGGAGACTGTAGGTTTCTGTTTATAACTGTTGTGGTGATCATATTCGTTACATGTTTTGCTGGACGGGGACTATAATATTCAAGGCGAAGCTTTACGTAAGTGAATGTGAATGCTTCGTGAGCGGTACGTGGACAATACAACAGCCTTGGACCAGATGAATGACTTGTATTCAGGGAGTGTGCCCACAGCAAGGAGCAAAAGGGGGGGGGGGGGAGTTAGAGCAGGGCTTCCTTTTCACATCAAGGCGGCAGGACGGTTTACCAGAGCGAATGACGGGCTATTTACACAGCGCAGATACCAGTTCTCAACGAAACCCAACCACGACGCAAAAAACTATTGCGCCCTCCTGACTACGTTTCTCTTCCGTTCGTGTGTCGAGGAGGGAGAGGGCTGGTCCTAAATAGGAAGGCGCGATACAAGAACAGATCGTAAAGGAATCCAAGGAGGGTAGAAGTGACAAGAAAGCGGTGAAGGCTGCCGTTGTTATAGATTTTTCTATAACAGTATAAAATGTTTAGCACGCGTCGGTGTTTATAGCGCACACTGCCTCGACCTGCCCAACAACAATTATTGGCGATACACTATCTCGAATTCGGTGTCATAAGCGACATTCGCTGCAAACGTGATTCCCCATAGAGGGACCTTGGGAGCATGAAAATTGCAAACTTTGAATCTCTCCAATTAACAATCATGAGCTACCTGTGGAACAATGTCTAATGAAAATGAATACGTTTCACTAAAAATAACATTCTTTGTTTCGTTTTTGTTTGAATGAACGAATGTCCTTCTGGCACAAAACTCCCGTGGTCAAATGAATTTAATCATACCGGTTTACTCTGAGTTACCGATTTTAAAAACAAATTTTATTCGTGTCAATTTTGATCAAGATACAATATTCCATTAAATATGGTTTAATATTGCTATGATACACTGAATTGATTTAAATAAATTCATTAATTCTCGTGTTCAATTGCAAGGCAGAACTCTGTCTCTCTATTTTCCTATTTTTGGAATGACGCCTTTAAATCAAATTTCAAGTAATTAAAACGTTAGTAAACCTCAAAGATCGAAATATTTCTCAAATCGCGGAGGTCATTCGAAATATTAACTATCGGGTTTGTTTAAACTCGTTAGTTGACATTAGAATAGCAACGAATGGGTGAAGCCACCTTACTGAGGATAGTTTCGTGTTTCAAATTGCACGTAACACCTCTTCAGCCGGTGACAGAGGCGGAATACGTGGCTGATTTAAAGTCTGTCAATAGTTGTACGAAGAGCCAAAGAAACTGGTACACCTGCCTAATATCGGGTACGGCCCCCGCGAGCACGCAGAAGTGCCGCAACACGACGTGGCATGGACTCGACTAATGTCTGAAGTAGTGCTGGAGGGAATTGACACCATGTATCCTGCAGGGCTGTCCATAAAACCGTAAGAGTTCGAGGGGGAAGAGATCTCTTCTGAACGGCTCGTTGCAAGGCATCCCAGATACGCTCAATAATGTTCATGTCTGGGAGTATTTATAGCCAACGGAGGTGTTTAAACTCAGAGGAGTGTTCCTGGAGCCACTCTGTTGTAATTATGGACATGTGGGGTGTCGCATTGCCCAAGTCCGTTGGAATGCACAATGGACATGAATGGATACAGGTGATCAGCCAGGATGGGTACGTACGTGTCACCTGCTGGAGTCTTATTTAGACGTATCAGGGATCCCATGTCACTCCAACTTCACACGCCCCACGCCATAACAGGGCCTCCACGAGCTTCAACAGTCCCTTGCTGACACACAGAGTCCATGAATCCATCCGCTCGATACAATTGGAAACGAGACTCGTCAGATCAGGCAATATGTTTCCAATCATCAACAGTCCAAAGTCAGTGTTGACGGGTCCAGGCGAGGCGTAAAGCTTTGTGTCGTGCACTCAGCAAGGATACACAAGTGGGCCCTCGGCTCCGGAAGCCTATATCGATGATGTTTCGTTGAAAGGTTCCCACGCTGACACTTGTTGATGGCCCAGCACTGAAATCCGCAGCAATTTGCGAAAGGGTTGCACTTCTGTCACGTTGAACGTTTCTCTTCAGTCATCGTTGGTCCCGTTCTTGCAGGATCTTCTTCCGGTCGCAGCGATGTCGAAGATTTGATATTTTACCAGATTCCCGATATTCACAGTGCACTCGTGAAGTGGTCTTACTGGAAAAATTCCCACTTCATCGCTACCTCGAAGATGCTGTGTCCCATCTCTCGTGCGCCGACTATAACGCCACGTTCAAATTAACTTAAATCCTGATAACCTGCCATTGTAGCAGCAGTAACCGAGCTAACGCCTGCGCCAGACACCTGTTGTCTCATTTAGGCGTTGCCGACAGCAGCGCCGTACTCTGAGTGTTTACATATCTCTATGTTTAATTACGCATGCCTATACCAGTTTCTTTTGCTCTTCAGTGTATCTTTCGTTGTCTCCGGCTAATAACGGTGTACGCATACACTTTCGCCGAACGTAATAGCGGAAAATAGCTGCAATTCTTGGAGAGGAATAAATGAGAAAAATTAGTACGTGGATAAAAAAAATTTGCAGTTTTCTGCGCTGTCTTTGGCGACTCAAAACTGTTATAGAAATACAGTCGATATTTTTAGAAATTACCGTGTGCAAGTTTGGACTCTTTCTAATAACAGAGCGATCGTGGTGAACCACAAAATTAAAATAAATAATATTATACTACTTTTGCCATCAGTGTCGTACCAATAGGGCGGCAGAACGGGCAAAATGCCACAGTGTTGAGCCGCGTCAATCAACAATGTCTCGCTGTCGCCAACACTTTTGAAAATAATCCTCAGTCAGTGTTAAATCTGCAGTGGATCAGTGAGTACCGTCATGCCGAAAACAAAATTTTCCGAAAGTGCGAAGTTACGGAGTTACACAAAGGAATTTGTAGAGGAATATGTAGTACAGACAAAAAAGTTCTTTTCTGTAAATGAAATGAAATTAAAGCGACTTCAACAAAGCGATTTAAAATTTAATTTTGCAATGGTGCTATGAGTGCACGGAAGCAAATTAAGCTATCTATATGAAATCGAAATGATGTGTAACTGATCCTGTTTTGATGTATAGTTTGGTCATATTTTGTCATTTTAGGTCATATTTGCATCCATATTTCTCTAGGGTTTTTTTTTTTTTTTTTTTTTTTTTTTTTGTCATGATCATCCGAACCTGTCAGGAGTATTTCTTCACTGAGTTTTTCTTCATTGTGCTTTTTATCTATTTATCAGTTTAGTAAAATTGTTAGTAATATTAAATTTAATTGTGGTTCAGGACGCATATATCGTGCTAAATGTCGAAATATTCTAACCTGCGACCATACTCAAAACATGAATTTCGGCTTGAACTAGTGACATCATAAAATATTTCTAATTTTGTATTTAGAAGAAACAAGCAATTTTTTTTTTTTTTTTTTTTTTTTTTTTAGAAAAGATGTACTCGTGACTAGTTTGCGGATATCTGATGTAATATTCCAGAAACTTCGTTTAATTACAAACACTAAATTTCTCCATCACAGAAACCGCATTTATCCGACCTTCAGTGTTTCGGTGAAGTTGTGTTCTGCAAAATTTTCACTGACCGACTTCGTTGGAACTAATACATATGCATGGCGCAGAATAATATTCTTTGCGCGCTTTGGTAATATCGGCGGGACACAAAGAATACGGAGAAATTTTCCTCTCGGAGTAATCCTTAAAACGAGAATGCTCTCAGATTTTGCGTACAAAAATTTTTTTTCAATGAGTTCTCTTCATTTCCGGGTTTTCGTAAGTCTCTTAATTTGTATTACTTGTACAAACGACAGTGACCAGAATCGGTGAGACATTTACGGCATTAAAGTAAAGTGACCAGATTTTAACATTGGTAAAGCGGGACACCAATGAACGGGGGGGTTCTGGAGCAATTTTTTTTATAGAACGCAAAAATAGTATTGTAATACAATTGTTTAAAATTTAAAGATAAGTACAATTTACAAATATAAATTGTGTATGGTATTATTTTATTCTTTGCCATATTTCGCATTTAAGTGAATTATTTTTAGTTGATTGCTGTAGTTGTTTATAAGCTCATGGAATTTTTCATAAGACTTTGTTAAATTATATTCCACACATAATTTGGCTTACAAAGTCTCAGCTCTTAATTGTGACTTTTCTGATGTCCACACTTTATTTACCTTAGTAAAAACGCATTCAGTCGTAGCATTAGTTCCTGGTAACGGGCGTACATTAATGACGTGTGATGTTTTTCCGCCCTAATTCGCCTCTATAAAATACGGTATAAATAATATGAGTATTGTCTGGTAAATTAAAGAACATTTATGTATTTATGAAATAAATTACTTACCTAAATTATCTGATTATCTAATTTGTTGACATCACTTGTTTAACTAGCACTAGAACGCAGCACGATGTGTATCTACTGAGAGGCAGTTACAAAATGTTATCGTCGTTAGTGTCGAAAAATGCCATTGTTCATTAAGTCTAAACAATGGTGGTCGAATGCTAACAACTGATAAACAATAGGCCTTTGATAAGCAGTTCACTTCACGACACTTCAATTCTCGACAATTATTTGTTTTCTTATTAAACTTTAACATTATAAAATCAACAAAAAATAATTTAAAATTCATATCCTGGTGAAATAGCAAAATTCCCGCCGAAAGCCGTATAGATACACAAATAAAAAACAAAAGGTTAATTATGAATATAAGGTGGGGAAAGAATTGCTTGCTGAAGACTTGAAATGCAAATATCTTGGAATTACTTTTGATAACAAACTTAACTGGGCAGGACACATAGGACAGGTGGTAGGAAAAGGTTTCAAAGTTCTGCACTTGTTGGAGAGAGTTATGAGGGGATGTACGAGAGAAGTCAAGGAATTGGGTTACAAAACTTTGGTCAGACCATTGCTCGAATATGGTAGTGTAGTATGGGACCCTCATTTTACGTATCAAATACAGGAGTTGGAGAGGGTGCAAAGAAGGGCTGCTAGATTTGTTTCTGGAAATTATCGCAGAATGCAATCAGTGACGGATATGATAAAGGAGCTGGAATGGGATTAATTTCAAGACAGGAGGAGGATGAGGAGGGTCATGGGAGTGTACAGGGCATATACTGGTGATGAGGCATGGAAAGATATTGCAATAGGTATGAAAAGTAGTGGAAGGGAAAAGATGACCATGACCACAAGCTGGCACTCGATTTCAGGCACAAGGGTGTGGGAAGATTCTCTTTTTTAGGTAAGGGTGTCAGGGATTGGAATGAGTTACCAAGAGAAACGATGAATAATTTACCGAAAACTTTGAAGGAATTTAAAGATAAAATTTGTAGAGGGCAAATGTAGGTGGGTGCAGGATAGGGGGAAGATAGCTGTGTAGGGAAATTGCCACCGGAGCCTGTGCTCCATTGCAATTAAATTAAATTAAATTAAATTAAATTATAAATTCCCTTCCCGTTCTGCCGCCATTCCCTAGCTTGTCATGCATTCTTTCAAAAAATCGGGATTTTTCTAAAACGCCGCGGGACGCGGGACAAATTGTTAAAAATCGAGGCTGCCCCGCCAAAAGCGGGACGTCTGGTCACCTTACATTAAAGTGAACATGTAATATGCATTTACAACTAAAATAGTCATAAGACAGTAAATCCAGTTCCTCAATAGTATTAATACATTGATTATCCCTATTAACTTTAACTCGGTGTTTGAACAGTTCTGAATTACAAGCAAGATAAATGCTACACCTCTGATTTTTCACTTCACCAACAGGATGGTGTATATCAGGTATGGGCAACCTTTGCTTAGCTGAGGGCGTAATTTCGGGACCTAATCAGGTCGCGGGCCGTAGGTAAGAAATAAGTTGGTAGCAGTGAATAAAAAGGCGATTAAAATTGAAGCATATTTATTTATTAGAACTAAAATAGCATAATCAAACATACAAAAAGCAAATTAACAAAAACGGATAGAAAAATCAAATGAAAATTAATGAGAGACTTGAGTTTGAAGCTTATTTGAAATTTCTGAATCTCTCGCGGGCCGGATTGAAGCTGGTGGAGGGCCGTATGTGGCCCGGGGGCCGGGGGTTGCCCATATATGGTGTATATAGTCTGCAACGCATAATTACTGTGTTTATTTAACATGAATGTGTTAAACCAACAGAAATACTGAACATATTGCGCGGACAGTTCGGTAATAATTCTCTTCTGATGCCTCAAGTGTACAAATGCCGTAAGTCTTTCTGTAAACTTCGAACAGTAATAAATTTACATGCCCACGTGTGCATGTCGACGTAAAAACATTTGAGCTGTGGATTTGAAAAACATGAAGGTAATGAACTGAATGAACAAACAGACAAATAGCACTCGTAAAGGGATCAAAAAAATCTTTCAGATATAATATTTCTTTTTACAATATATTCCACGCTAATCTGAGTTAAAATGTAGTTAGTAACTTATTGGAAATACGTATTTACTTTTTATACAAATCAAAACTTTTAAATGATTCAAAAAAGTTGGAGCTTTACTCTAGACTATTGTAAGCTCGTGACTGTTTTTTGCGTGTCGTCAAGGGTTTAGAATAGTTACAGTTTTTAGGGTCACAGTTTATGACAGGTTGACCTGATCTGACTAAATGCGAACTTGACCTGTGTGTTCACTCTTAGGGTGAATAAAATCTCTTGAGCTTGAAGATCTCAGAAGTATTAATAGAATTATGTATTAAGCACGGACAGTAACGATCGCGCTATCGTATAATTGTTTCAAAGGTCGAGGTTGCTACACTCGAACTTGCTTAAATACAAACCTGAATTGTATTTGACCCGTAAAGTTCACTCTGAAAAATTTGAAGAATTTCTGTTTGCTTCGAATGCATAACTTAAAAAAGAATTGAGACTGGGAAAACATTCATAACGTAATCATTGGTCAAAGTGTTTGTAACGGCCTGAGAACTTAATGCAGATTCCAGATTATTAAACAGTTGAGCAGCTCCGAAGAAATAAATCGCCAGAATACTCGATTTGGTAATATATTTGCTCTGATTTTCACTTCAAATAGCATAATAACCGACGTACACCGAACACGAACAAAGACCGTTAACGAAAGTCGTCAGTGAAATACGTAAAAAGCAAATAGATCGTAATGTATAAACTTTGGTCAAGCAACAACACTACCAAAAGTTTTAATTAAATTTAAATTTAGCCTAGGCAATTGGCATTCGTGTTTACAGCAGAGACCATGAGTAATTTAAGTTTTTAATTTTTTTTTGAAGTTGCTTTCAGTAGTAACATGTTGTTGATAAGCAGTTACCGGCAAGTTTACAGATATGTAAATGGAGACTTTCCCGGCGTATTGATTCAATGAAAGTTTCACGGGAGTCCAGCCGGATGGAGTCATAAAACGACGACGTTTCGACAACCTGCTCGCTTGGATGGGTGACCGTTTTGGCTCCATACGCAGTCCGCAACGCTGATACCCTCACTTCCAGCGCGCTGATTGGGCGTCCTGGCAACCCTCCTTACACGACATTCGAATTTCGGCGCACGGCACAATCAGGGCCAGTGACTTCATCGCAAACCAGAACAAGGCAACCCGCGAGAGATGGAAGCGCAGACTGGCAGCCAACAACCAGGAGGAGAGGTGGTTTTTGGTTGTAAAGATCCACCTTGACGACATTAATTTCGTATACGACCTGCCAACAAACTACAAGAACCTCATGAAGTGTCTCACAAGACACGAATGCAGCCATCTTGCCAAGAAGCGGATCATCCGTGATGACCCGAGCTGGCCAGAGGAGTGGCCCGAAGCGGTGGTGTTCCCAACGCTCTGGGCGCACGACTTTGACCTGGAGCAATACATCGCCAAGCTGAAACGACGATTCAACATCATGCCGTACCCGCAAGAAGAACCAGTAGCAGACGAGACGGAAGATGTCGACGAACTCCCACAAACTGAAGACACGCAAGAAGTGGAAGATCGGTCATCTCAAGAAGAAACACAGCAGACGGAACAAGGGCCAGTCGTACCCATCACGGCGGAGTACGACGGAAACTACGTCGAGCTGATGGCCGAGCTCCACGCGGAAACGTCGGACCTCCTTCTCGCTATCCCACTGAAGGGCGGGCTGAAGTTTCTCCCGCAACATCCCGACCAACTACAACGGCTGACCAAGTTCCTTCAAGCGAATGGGATCGTCCACGCCCCACAACTGCCCAAGAGACCCACACAAGATGCCAACACCACTGCAGTGGGAAAGGAAGCTCCTGAGCAGCAGAATCCAGAGGGCCACAACAACATGCTCCCTGATGGAGTGAGTACCAGTGACACAACGCCGACCACCGTGGAGAAACCGCCCCCACGCAACGCCACAACGCAGACCATCTCAGTGAAGCCACCCTCACGCAGCCCGGTCCAGTGCTTCAGGTGCCAAAAATTCCGGCACTATGCCAGGGACTGCACTGAACCGGTCAGGTGTGTCCGCTGCGGAGGAGGACATATGCTTGCAGACTGCAAAACACCACGGGATGAGCCAGTCTGCTGTAACTGCGGATCCAGGCACGCAGCTTCTTTCCGCGGTTGCGACAAGTGGAAGCAGCAACTTCGCAAGATTCGTCCAAGGCTCCATACGCAGCCCGCACCAAGTCGGGAAGTGTGCAAGACACGCCCACAGCAGCGGCAGTCGAGCAATGGATCGCCAGAGCAGCGTCGAGTTCCTATCCACCATTCAGCAGCAAGACAGAAGAAGAAGTCGGAGCCTCATAAGTTCGATAGAGCCCACACCAGCCACTCCTGCAACTGCCAAGACCCGGGACAGCGAGAAGACCGACTGGATGCCCTCGTCGACTTACTCAAGAACCTTGTCAACCACCTTGCTTCAAAGGAAGATTTACGAAACACGCCGCGGCAGCCCTGAGGGCACCACAGCATAAACTGATGACCATTTCTGAGATGGCAGATGCGCCGGCTCTCCATCTTGTGAAGAAACACCATTCGAAGAAGACATCTACAGCCAAAATGAAGACACACCGACAGCGAAGATTTGTTCCGTCCAAATACTTGGAGTCAATGCCTTAGGGCAATATACTCCACATTACACCAGCTCAATGGTGAGCTGTAACTAGGCTGACATGACATGTAGCGAAGGAAGTGTCAGCGAAGTCAGTCTGTTTGTGATTTCCTAGAAGCAACATCTAAATAGACCTGATGAAGACAACCGAGCAGGTTGTCGAAACGTCGTCGTTTTATGACTCCATCCGGCTGGACTCCCGTGAAACTTTCATTGAAGTTTACAGATATTTTTTAACTATGAAATGTTAAGAAAAGCAAACTTAATGAATGTATTATGGTTGCTTAGCTATTGAATTGTGGTCTTATCCTCGAATTTCTTCTAGTGACATCTCTGATCGCTGTTAATCTGCGAGCGAAGGCTGACACGTGACACCGTTCTCCAGCCAATAGCTATCGAGATGAGTAAGCTAATGAGTGAGTGAATGAGAGAGTGAGCTTAGGAAATTATATTATAGAAGATAGAGAAGGCCAATCCTGCACAGATTGTTTACATTTTGCAAAGTTACGTTACGTGGTCACGTGATCGCCGCTTCCCGTTGCCAGATTGATATCTCTCAGATGATGTTGAGCTGTCAGAAAAAGTCACGCAGCAAATATTGACGTTTCACCTATTTCATACCCTCTCCGACTGCGTAAATAAAATGCTACCAAGTACTTAACTCCATCTATCAACATTGATTCATTACTAATTGTTTTAAATATCATTTTGTCCAAATGACGCTATGTCATACTATTTAGGAGTTATGATAAATATAACCGTTTGGACACCCTGAACGTTTCCCTCTGATTATAACTTATTTTTAGCACAAATGACTGCGCCACCGCGTATTACTGTGTCCCTCGAGTCTTGGTTCGAATAAGATGTTCACTCCTTCTCGCATCTCCTTGAATTTGGGATCCGTATCGCAAGGGATTGATTGACACGTTGGAGAAAGTACAGAGGAGAGCCGCTCGATTCGTGACTGCTAGTTACAGTCCTTACGAAAGTGTCGCAGAGCTGATACGTGGGTTAGGCTGGAATTGTTTGGCGGACAGACGACGTCGTTTTCGTTTAAATTTGCTGGAGAATATGCGAAAATCTCTAATTTACGAGTGCAACGAAATACTTCTTCCGCCAACCTATTTAGGTCGCAATGACAAAGGGATAAGATTCGAGAGATAAGATGCCGTACTGATACATTTATGTATTCTTTCTTTCCTCGTTCTATTCGGGATTGGAATACTCTAAAATAGGATTGGTGCTTAGCACCCTTTGCCACCCACAGCAATTGTGAATTGATTCCATTGCTCTTCCAATCTTCTTTTTCTTGTTTCTTCCCTTTTTTCTTCTCGTGTCCATTCATTCCCTTACACATCAAAATATTCACAGCCAACATGTAATCCCGCATGCGGCGTGTATTTCTGGTTCTTCAATCAATACTTATACTGGTTCTGGATCTACCTGTGATGTAAAAATAACTGCGAACTAACATACACTGATACCAAAAGTTTGTTTTCTTGGTCGCGTGAGGAGTTAGATATACGACGAATGCATTGATGAGATGAAAAACTTTTTCACATTATCTCACTGGTCCAGCGTGTTTCCGTCGCTTAATGTCAGCTAAAAGCCATTTCTCCAGATACAATTTGCTTGTATTCTTCAGTATAGTACTATACTTCGTCGTCATGTTCTCCGTTCTCCTCTGTTTTTAGAGTAGTTAGTAGCAACATATTCCATCATTGCCCGCGCCGTCTCGCAACGACTGGTTCTACACCTGCCATCGCGAAATGCTGAAACTCACTAGCTGAATCATTTTAATTCGCCGATATTCTATATTCAATTTAATTTTACCGAATTTCATAGAGCGGTATTGTAGTTTGTACTTACGCGCCTAATTAGAATTTTTAAGGCCCTACACTAGTCTTTCATATCTGGCATAGCTTGACTCTCTTTCTGTCGCCCAATGAACATCCTGCGACAGGTTTGAAGTAGGGGTGTAACGGAGCTCCACATCCGCATCCGCAGGTGCAAAACTTTCGCGTGAAATCGTACCTCCGCTTCCGCATTTTTTTAATGCGGATGTACAACGGATGTTTTGTTTACATTGCAATATGTATTATTCTTTTCTCTTTATAAGAGATGCTACGCATCGTTCTAGTTAACAACAACGTGGTTGTTTTTTTCCTTACGATCTTGCAATAAAACTAACTATGAATTGAGCGGTGTTATTACCATTTAAAGTAAAGTGGCCTATTCACGGCGCAATTTATAGAACATCTGTGAACTAAAGTAGGATGCGCTCACCCATTCACTTTCTGGAAGGGGTCCAACAAAATTTCCTAGCAATCTTTTACATTCGTACTTTCTTACCACACACCAGTGTCCTTATAGCACACTCACAGGATGTTTCTTCCAATCATCATCCAACGCCATATATTGTTGGAAGGCCAGGACCCGCGTTGTTTCACGGCCCATCAAGAGACCCTTATCCGAAAATCGGATCATCGTAGGTCCTACAAGTTGGACTGTGAATGGGCCGCTATAGAGATGGAAGGGCGAGTGGCCTACACGGAGATGTGCGGTGGCGTGGCTTCGTGCTTTACGCTTGAATCAGTCGAGCCATGAATTCCGCAAAGTTCATATGACGAAGATTGTTTTTTTAGACGCGTGTGTAGTTATGTAAATAATTTAAATAACTTGCGAAATCTTCCCACGTTTTTGTTGTAATATGAGGCAAAAATTAAATTTTACTTAATTTCTGTGTCCAGAAAAAATGACCTCAGACTCTCTTATCCCAAAAATCAATATGGCAGTATTATATGGAAATAGACTTTGCTTATGAAAAAGGTGTAGAATTTGGCATAAAAGAATACTATTTTGATTTTAACTTAAATAATTATAAATTTATTTTTACACCTCCGCATCCGATTCCGCAAAACATCCGCATCCGCAAAGATGATTTCCGTTGCAAACCTACTTCGAAGGCATCAAATGGGTTGTTGTAAAAGGAACCAGCCCAGAAATCTCGGAGTCTTATTTATGGAGTTACGTGTTTCAGTCTGCCGATCAGATGCAGGAATACTGTTTTCTAACTGCCTGCTCTAAACGGGACTAATGCAGGAAATACTCAATGCTGTCATGACTTTGATGTTGAGATCCAAAGATCAGCGTAATAGCTATAATCACTATGGGCAGTAGACCTCAACCGAAAATATTTGGCGTCATAAACGCCGAGACTGCCTCAGAACACGGGATACCACGTTACCCCACACAAAAAAACTCCATTAAACCAATAAAGGCCCTGTGTTTTCTCATGTCCGCTTCACTTTTTTGTTTTTTGTTTATGGTTATACGCCTCGTCGACGTCGAGATCATTAGAGGTAGGAAAGAACTGAGGGCAGAGAACAGGAAGGAGGTGAAACAGGATGGGGATTATAATCCGCCTCCTCCCGTATGCAAGGCCAGTGCGTTGCCGCTCACTCATCATACTATTGATAGTGGACTTTCAACCAATTTTGTAACCAAGGAATTAAATCTTTATTGTTTCGCCGATGATAATTTGTTGGCAACTTAAACCAGCAAAACAAATGGAATACATTTACGGGCAGCAATAGACATCGTCAAAGATTCATAAGACTAAAACCGGGATTCGACATATGTTTTAATAAATTAATCAGTAAGTCATCTTGCTTACAAACTACTGAGCTATTGAAACAGTTGTTCTTAAACAGCCAGGAGTATAGCAAACCGTCACCTCGCCAGTTTCAAGCTATGCCACTGTTTGCTACCGGCCATCCTTAATTTTTCAGGTCTTTATTGCTCACAGCGTCGTTAGAGCGAGAGAAGGCTGGAGACACGAAATTGGAAAGAAATATGCTTGGGATTTTTGAAAAAGCACCCCTTAATTCGCCTGGGATCATTTTGGTAAACGGAAATCTGAATGGATGCCCGCTCACCCAACAGGCTCGGAGTTACGAGTAGTTTTTTTTTGTAATATTGTTGAAATATTTCACGTTGGGTGCTGTTGGGAAATCGTTGACATAAATATTAAATAGGAGCGGAGAAATGACGGAATGTTGTGGGATTCCAGCGCATATTGGATGCGTTGAGGATTTTTAGCCGTCAGCCGCCACGAAGAATCTTCTGTTTGTCAGGTAGCTACCGATGAGTTTAACGTAATAGTACAGAATGGTTGTTTGTTGTCGTAGTTTCTGTAGTAGTTTCGCGTGCCAAATTCGGTCATAGGCTTTTTCGACATCTAGAAAAACTGCTGCAGTGGAACTGCAGGTATTCAGTCCATGGATGATGTCTTCGGTTAGCCGGGAGTAGTTGGCATGTGGCTGACACCATTGGTTGGAAGCCGTATTGTTCCCTACGGCCTACGGATAGTGTGCTCTCTAGTTACTTCCTCTTGGAGGCGCCTTTAGACGACACGCTCCATGATTTTGGATGAAGAGCTAAGAAGACTAATTGGTCGGTAATTAGCTGTACTAATTAAATTTTTCCCGTGTTTTGGAACATCTATCACCTTTACCGTTTTCCATACGGCGGAAGTTTTTGATATCCTGATATCCCCCGGTGTTGTTAGTTTAGGTAGGGCAGTGTGTGTGGTTCTCATAATGTCCTTCGCAATTTCTTCCGTTGTCCGAGTACATTGATGCACTACCGCGTGACTGTAAACCAGCACCTCTCCTAAACTGTTCACTTCCACCTGGCGGCTCAAGGTCATGTTCCCCTTTGCCCCGCTTCTCCCCTCCTTTCCTACCTCTGCCAGCTGGACGCTGTGTCCATGGAGACGAGTAATGAATTTAACCTTCGCATATAAGAGCAAGGTCAGCGAATTGGAGACCCTATTTTTTAATGGCAACCATTTAACTCAAACAATTTGTTTTCGTACCGACTGTTGTATCAGGCTTTAATTATGGTATTGTGGACACTACAATGAGGACAGCTCAAGACAAACACAACACTTAATTAAAACTACCCATGACCGAGGCCCGACTCGAACCGGCAGCCCTTGCAATGCGAAGCCAGCGCGTTACCCTTACACTGCCAGGCCAGCCTCGGAGTGGGAATAGAGCAGACTGACCTTGAGCCGCCTCTGGTAAATGAACGGACTATAGCTACATAACTGATACTGAAAATTTCGTGTGCATCGATAATTTAGCGACCTTGCTGGCGAACGGACGCACCTATCTGGAGGTCCATTGAATTTGGTAATAAGGTAATTCTTAGTCAGTCTCGTAAACAGTCAAGTGAACTTACAGTCCGTCAGTGCAGTGAAGTGTGTATAAAATTTGAATTCCCTGAAGATATAGGCTTCAATTCTTAGCATCTTCTGAAAGCCCTGGGCCGTGCCCTAACATGGAAGAGCCCCAGACACGGGGCAAATAATCAACGCGGCACTGCAGCCGTGTTATTTTCCAGAAACAGCCTCTTCAGCCCCGACGATGATGCACTTCAAACAAGGTATCCAGCCACAGCCATCTTATCTTCATCCGCTCAACTACCCAGGTAACGACGCTGCTTCTGCAAGCTGCCCCTCGATCGCAGTGTTTAACAATGTAAATTCGGAAGAAAGAACTGTTAAACGGTCTCGCATAGAGGGAAACCCTACTGAGCTACCGAACGAGGAAATGTCCACTGTAACGTTAAACAATCCAGTGAGTGTGCCCCAGGAGTTAGCTTCCATGTCATCAGTGGTGTTTTACCCAACTACTTCAGTCGCAGAATTAGATCATCAATATGATAGCCGTGATCCAACCCAAAAAAAACATTAAACGAGGGTACGGGCATGGATATCACAAGCATTCCCGTGGATCGTGAAGGAGTTCAAAGTATATTATCGATCAATCGGAACCCTACTAACCAAAATAGTATACCCCAGGTGCCAAGCCCCAACTTAAACTCCCATAAAGACAGAAGTAAGAATAACCGATACAGCCGCACAGACACGGGTCCATACTTCGTCTTTGTAGAAAGTGTGGATAAAAATATTGGTAGACTTCACCCCATGTCAATAGGGAAACTTCTTTATACACATAGCCCAGCACATAAGCATAACATCATCAATATCATAGCGGCCGGGAGATATAGGTTAAAAATCGAAACCAATTCAGTAGACTCTGCTAACTTGTTGGTTCAATCTACAGTTTTCAAGGACAGAAACCTAGAAGCATTCATTCCAAATTTTTTAATAAACAAACAAGGTATTATCAGGGACGTAGACACCTCCCTGTCAGAAGAAGAAATCCTACAGGCGATAGAAAGCCCCTATCCAGTTATCGCAGTTAAACGGTTTACCAAGAAGAACTCATACCAAAATAATGATAGGAGAATACCGATACCAATATACATGATCACCTTTAGATCACAATCCCTTCCGGACCACATAGCAATCTTTGGAGCACGTTGCCCAGTTGAACCTCATGTCCCATAAATTCTCGTCTGTGATAATTGTTTACGTTTTGGCCATCGTATAACTCAATGCCGTAGCTCTCCCCGTTGCAATAAGTGCGGAGGCCCACATACTATGGAGACGTGTACCAGCACAGCTGATCCACAATGTGTGCATTGTCACGGTCCTCATTTATCCAATGACAGAATATGTCCCGTAATAGTTCAACAACAAAAAGCACGTGAGGCAACGGCCCATAATAAAGCCTCTCCCACGCCGAACTGGTATCCCACCCATCGTCTTACATATTCTCAGGCAGCCAGCGCCGCTCCGCTGTATTACGGCGAAAAGCAATTCCCCCCGTTCTCTCCAATGGCAGTGCAGCCACTCAGTTTAGCCTCAACAAATGCATTCCAAAACTGTCCTATAATCTCTATTCAACAAAATCAAGAGTCACGTCACCAAAGTAAAGCACTCTCTGCAAACCAACCGAAATATACTACTACTACCGTAGGCCGCAACAAGCAAAGGCCAGCAACCCCAAAAGAACAAAAGTCCCAATACCCTCCTGTTTATCAAAGAATGTATGTACCCCATCATATACCAATAACACCTATCACACAGAATCCCTACCCTCCTCAACCCAAGGATAAGGAAAAGTACCCCTCACCCGAAAAAGTAGCACTCATAGAGAAGACATGATTATGAAGATGATTCAAGAATTTCCAGTAGCTCCATCTGATACTTCCCAACTCGACCCATTTCGTCACCTTCTTACCAACCTAGCAGGAACAAATTAAAGAACCGAATAATCTCTCTAAAACTAGTTAATTGTAAGGATTTTACTCATTGTAATGTCGGAAAAAAACTATAAGGAACTAACAATAATGTATATTTCACTGTATCATCTGTAATTATGTCTGAGCAAGTTTAATTAAACATAATGTGTCAAACCCCTTTAGGGGATAAACAAAAATGTTCCTTTCTGATTAATCAGTTTACCTTGATCTATCCTTTATATTTTACTAATCACGTCAAGTCTTGCTCTCTTACCTATATGTAAAATGTTTATATATGTATGTACAATTGGATGATGGTTGTATAGTGCTTAGGCGCTTAAAGCCAAATAAATAAATAAAATAAAAATAAATAAGGTAATTCTGTAAAGGAGTAATATTCGGGATTGGGATACTCTCCACACGTACGGCAGCCATAATGTCTCAGAGATCTTTGTTGTCTGAGTTCGACGGAGTCTAGAAGGCCGCACATTCTATTAGTGAGGCCAGACGGAAACCAGCACGATAGGCGGCGACTGTTGGCCTACTTCAGTGTTTACATTCCATGTTTACTTCTAGCGAGACGGAAAGTGGACTGTCCCAAGGAGAGAAGTCGTCTCGTGTAGTAGACTAACTCACATACAAGTAGCATTCGAGCCCTGCCTTGGGCATCTACACTAATATTATAAATACGAAAGTAATTTTGTCTGTCTGTTACGTTTTCACGACTAAACTGCTAAGTCTATCTTAATGAAATTCAACGAGAAAATATTGTGTATCATTGGCAAGGACATTGGATACTTTTTTCGGAGTAAACAGAAAATTTTGTAATGAAATTATGAAAACTAACCGAACTGTGATAGACAGACGGGTAGCGTGTGTGCGTCTCTGTAATGTTATATCAGTCACTCAGGCTTTATTTCTTTCGCAGTCAGTTTGTTTATGATCTGTTCATAAATCTCATGTACAGACACAACTTATTATATAGTATAGATGTGGATTAGCACTGCACCAGACTATTACTTTTAGTTTACCTAAATAAAAATTGGTTCTCTTCGTGAGACAGGTTCAATGGTAGAATGGTATCTTGATGGTTTCCCCGTCGTATTATCCCGACTTCGTGCTTTTTGGGATACCTTTTACATAACTAACTGCAGCTTTGTTTATCAAATTCTAGCAATAAAAGTCCACGCGTATGACGTCGCGGATAACAGCTAGCGGTGAAAAAAACTGATCTGTTGATCCATACATTTCATTGTCCCGTTCCATTTGATAACTGTTACGTTCATGCTACTAACCACAAGAATATATACTTCATGGTGCCCTTTTTTGCTGCTTTACTGTTTTGATCCTTATCTTGCGCTGACCTCTTCATCTCACCGTACCTCTTAAGCAGCGTTCCCACGATGTCTCTTAACGGAGGCCTCCAGGGACGGATAGCTAACAACACGCCGTAGGAACGGGGCCGCCTCTGTTGGCGGGGATGAGACGCAGCTACTCACTCTATGTCGGTAAACATCACAGGCGTGTGTAGTGGTGCGCTGTTGCCATCAATTTGCAGCAGAGGTGCGCACCCCTTCTGTTGCTGTAAAGTGCTCTGTGTCAAACGACATTAGGCAACGTGGTGAGGAGGTGGCGGCGAGGTAGCGAGGGCTAACCTGCGGTGCACGCTCATCCCTACACTTCGGCGTGCGGCCTCCGTTACAAGACGTCGTGGGAACGCAGCTTTGCAACCCACGTCCTCAATTATCTGCTTCAGCTATTCTAATCTCTGTCTTCCTCTACAGTTCTTGCCTCCAAATGTTGCATCCACTATCACATTAACCTATCACGCATGTCTCAAAAAATGATCTACCATACTGTCTTCCTTCTGTAAAACTCTTCCACAAACTTTTTCCTCACTCATCATTTCCAAAACTCGTTCATTTCATACTTTATCAGTACGCTTAATTTTCAGCATCCTTCTATAGCACACGCTGCCTACAGTTCTTAAAATCGTAAAAGTCAGTTCCAAAAACTTACTTTTTACATGCTCTAATTAATGTTAACTTTTCCTACTCTTTCTCTATAGTTTATAATATTTCGTCTATCGTTATAAGTTCTGTCTGTATTTTTTTCCGAGCTCTGTCCTTGTTTTGTTACTCTTAGTTCTAATTCCTTTCATAACATTCTGTGCAATTAAATTAATAATTCAGCTTTATCTACACTCGTTGCTGGAAACTGCGCAATACGGAAATCAAACACTACATGTTGAATGTTGTAGCAAGACGTTATTACGTCTACTACAATTTTAATAGTTAATATATTATATTTTATATTTTTTCTTAATTAATTTTTTTATATAATCAGATCTGTAAATTGATTTAATTCTTTAATCTCGGCGCCAACCAAAGACTATATGTGGTGTAATGAATGCCAAGTTATTCAGGGAGTGTACGGAAAATAAGCGAGGGTTGATTTCTGGCAAGGAGCGGACAGCTGAGACTCCGTATCCTGGGGCGGAAACAGTACCGTTACCAAGCCCGCCACGCTGTCGCCTACAGGCCAGCGGACGTTGCCCCTGATGCAGGGGGGTTGGCAATGGCGAAGGTCGGCGAGTTTTCTCCCGCCACGCCAAGAGACGCGTGAGCGCTAACTCACGTATCTGAATGCGCGATGTGGAACACGTGATTTCAAGAAGCCCATTTCCTCCAATGAGAAGTGGTATTCAGGTTTTTTGATATGTTTCTTTCTGTCCACATGTGACTACGGACAGGAAGAAGGGACTCTTTCTCCGACAATGGAAAGGAACGGTCGACTCTTTCTACGGCAGTGGAGAGTGACGGTTGTGGTTTTGGAGAGGACGAGGAAGGTTCGACAGAGCTGATGTCGTACTGGTAGTCGTCTTATAATATCGCAGACTGGCGATCCTGGAGTGACGATAGACCACCATGACACGCAGATAGGCTGTGACACAACTTGCAGAGTCGCTGTCAGCAAATTGGTAAAGTACTCCGCCAGGCATGACGAGTTCACGAGACTGTTGAATTCCGTAAGCATCCTGAGATTACGAGACTTGCTCTTTTACAAAACCCTGAGTTAGCTGGCAAAGATTTGTGAAACGTGATAGCACGAATTTTATTGTGACTATTAAACTATTAAAGGCGCCCGAGATTCAATGTTGTAAATATCTAATGTTACAATTGTTAACGTTGTTCATTTTCAATATCATTTGTTAATTTTGATATTTAAATTTGCAGTAGGTGATTCATGACTACATTAAAAAATAAATTCAAATATTGTTTGCTTGAAATAACGGCGTATTGTAACGTCTAGGCTTGTTGTTTGCTTGTTTGAGTGATGTTAACGGTAAATGTAAAGTGGCCTAGCGATGTAGAAGCCATAGCAATTGATTAAAAAAATCAATATCAGATCTTTTAAGACCTGACCGATGTTGGAAGATTCTTGCCAATCAAAGATTTTTAATTTTGATAATTTTTAATAAACAATTAATAAAAAAAAACCCTTTTGAACCACCCCAACCTGCTACAATATGCAATATCGAATCTTTTTTTCCGTGTTACACATTTCATTTTTATTGTTTGCATTTTTGGTATCAGTGACTAGTTTATGTCCGTAGTTTTTTTGATTTACGTTTTCCGTGTAACATTGTTCGTAACACCTCCGTCAATAACATACTAATACCATTCCGTTTCAAAAGAAAACTTTACTCTGTTATTTCGTCTGGGATAAATAATGCTAATGGCCCATTGTTCTATGCGACTTACCAATGCTAATTCTTTGCTAAATATTCGTTTGGGTCTCATGCTTCACGGATGTAAGGAATAAACTATAATAATCAAGCACACCAAAAAATACAATTTAGTGGAGTCCTCTAATTATCCGCGAAGCGTGTAAATTATTCGTTAACGTGTTTTGCGTTGTTTTCTTCATCAAATGAATAATTTTGAAGCGAAAATTTTCGACCTCTACAGCCGAACGTTGATGTTTTGTCCGAAAACATTAATTGTTTTGTCGGTACACTGCTGTCAGAATTTGAAACTATAATACAAAGTTGCCCTCTCAACTAATCGGCTGTTTTTGTGCGTTTTGACAATACGAATACGATTAAGTCGTGTCTCTGCAGCATATTAAGAAAATTGCAGAAAAAAGCAATCAAAGTTACTTCCTCTGAAAAGTAATCGGTCAATTTGCATACGCCTAGAGAAAACATTGCTTATCCCAGCACCAGCTGAGCAACCTCTTCTTGCACATAATATAATTAATTCTTAGAATTCAATTGTATTCATTTATACTGTTTCCACATTTTAATTCTACCTTCACTTGTTTTAATTTGTGTCTTTTCGACATAATTCCAGCTTTCTTCTTCAGCCTTCACTAACAATTACTTTATACCACTTATTTACTGATTTACCAGTTAACGTCAGTATTAATGAGATTTTAACTAATATTTCAGTTATTAACTTAATTTAAGCAAAATAGGTAATAAATGGTCTATAGTGTTAATTGTGTTTTATGAACATCTGGTAAAATTCAAGAGAGCCTTCACTGTCCTAATCTTGCCAAGTTAAATAAATATAACTACGTGTAAATTCGCCAAATATAAACTAATATTTCAGTTATTAACTTAATTTAAATAAAAGTGAAGTAAGTGGTCTATAGTGTTAATTTTGTTAAAGTGTAAGTTGCGTTTTATAAACACCTGGTAAAATGCAAGAGAGGCTTCACTGCCCTACAGTAATCTTGCCAAGTTAAATAAATATTTAAATAAATAAAACTACGTGTAAATTCACCAAATCTAGAGAGTCAATAACAATATTAAGAAAATTCAAAGAACAAATTTGACAATCCTTTATTACCAAAAAAATATTAATTTCATAATAAATTTCTAATGTTACAAGCATCAAATGGCATAAAAAATTGTCCCAATTCAACCTCCCACCTTTACAATGAGAACGACAAGCATAGCTATTCAGCCGATGTAATAATCTTATAGCCTATATACTGTATTTAGACGTTTGTGTCCTTATATTTCACTTTGCAGCCACAACTACCAAGCGCAGACCACCGGTGTTTGTGTGTGGTAGTAGTCTCGAGTCTCCCATAGTGCACTATGGTGGTTGCATGTCGGTAGTTGTGGAGGTGTGGGAGATATGGTGGCTGAAAGTGGTCGACCTAGGACATTTTCAAATTTCGACCAAAGTGATCTAAAAATCTTTGGAATCCTTTCCCGCATTTAATGACCTGCACGAGTAAAAAAGAAAAAACCTCGTGGTAATTTATAACACAAAACAAAATGTAATTTACGTTATAATTCAACTCTAGCAAATCCTAGCAGCATGTCGTGACCTTGATTATTCATAATTTTGCCATTTGCGGATTAAATTTTGAAAAAAAAACCTTTCTCAATTAAGGATGTTACCAAAGCGGATAACTTAATCGACGATACCTCATTTATCGATTTTGGTTACGTCTGAAAAGAAAAAGATGGATCGTCGCAAAAAAATCCTTTAAGAAATAATATAAATGATATTATGTATGGTATTTCTTCGTCTTGAAACCGTTTACAAATGCATCAATTACACTATCTAAAATTGTATTCATTTCTATTAACTATCGTGGGATTTTATGTATTTGCAGTAAACAATACATATTGAATATACCGATGGATTTTTAAGGAAATTACCGTTTATCAGTAATTGGTAATATTTTAAGGGAATTACTGGTTATCAGTAATTGGTTATATTATTGGTTTGTTAATAATTGTATGTAATGTTCCATATCCCCTAGACTGCTCTCATATGGGAACAAAGTGAATAATTATTAATCTAATCTAACTTACCGATATAACATCTAGATATCTAGAGTAAAAAAACAAATCGATATAAAGGCTTGGTGAACGAGTGCCAGAAAGAGATGACATTACGATTGATATTAGTTAGAATTTGCTTCTTCTTTTGATTATGGCATTACGCCACGTCGATGTCGATGTCATTAGGGATGGGAACGGGCTAGGGACAAGGAACGGGTAGGAATTCGTCCATGGCTTTTTACCGGCATTCGCCTGGAGTGATTTGGAAAAACTAAATCTGGATGCCCGGCCGAGGATTCGAACCCAAGTCCTCCCAAATGAGACGCCAGAACGTTACCGTTCACTCACCTCGATCGGTATGTTAATGTTTGATTTGAGGCATAAAGAAATGGTAAAAGTTTTATTTGTAGTAAAGGGAGACAGAGATTGGAATAAATTATTACGTGAGAAGGTGAAAATAGAATTTTAAGTAGGCATGAAGGAAAGCTTAGCAACTAACAAAAACAATGTATAAAATGCAAGAAGCGTGGGGCAGGCAGCGTGTTTGTGGGGCGATGTTGTTTGTTTTCTGTTCTAATTTTGTTTGGGTGTTCGGTGAGTTAGCTAGATGTGTTGAGTCGTATCGGTGCCAAGGACAGAGCGAGATAAATCTGGTAGGAGGTCATCGCACTGTCTCTTCCACTCCGCCGCGCAGTCAACAGATAAGAGAACAGCGACCCCTGCTGTGGCCGAGTAGGAAAGCCGCAACATCTCCGTGTTAACGACGGGCGATGCGTGTTTCATTCTACACGAGCGTTCCTAACGCCTGGCCTGTTGGTGTAACTGGGGCGTTGGGTGATTCCAGCGTATCCGAATGAGTTAAGAACACCTATCAATCAATACACAGCGTGGAGGGTAGGCGGTATTCGGAAGGACGTGGGTTCAAATCCCCGTCCGGCCATCCAGATTTCGGTTTGCCATGGTTTCCCAAGATCACTCCATGCGAATGTCAGGATGGTTACTTCAAAATGCGATGACAAAATTTATTCCCATTCATTACGCTCGTCACCTCCTGGTCTATTTTTATCAAAATCAATTTTACTATCAAATTCTGAATAATATTGTCAGTCTTGCTAAAACTGTCTAAATTGTATTGAAAAAATGATCAATTAAAAAAGTAAGTATTCAAATCTTTGAAAGGAATTATTTTAAAAAAAGTGTTTTTGCCCTCATGGAGTGATCTGTTGACCCGGTCCGTATTGTTAAGAAAATCAGCAAAATTCCTTAAATAATAAATAAATAAATAAATAAATAAATAAATAAATGAATAAATAAGTAAATAAGTAAATAAAATTAATTAAATAAATAAAATAAAATAAAAAATAAAATAAAATCGGCAAATATCCTCTGTGCACGACGTAGACACGCCGAAAATCGTATATATTACTTCTAAAACGAGGTTTTTTTTTTTTGTTTTTTTTTTTACGAGCCACTTATCTTTATACCTAACCAACATCAATAAATTATGTATCATGTTAATGATTAAGATCTCCGCTTTCCGCTTTGGTAGCACAATAAATTAAGAAGGGAATTTTTCGGAATTTGGCCCTTTTAGGAAAAGAGTAATAACTATCAAGGTCACGCGCATGTGAGAGATCAGTGCCCAGCCGCTAGAGTTCGCTGGCGTCGATAAGGATTAATTGAATTACCACTAGATAGCAGCACCGCGTGTTACAGATATCACACATCTACATTAAGCTACTGTTCGGATATTTTTTCTGTTAAAGTAACATTTGTATGTTGCTATACAATTCTTATGTAAACATATTATTTGCAAAATTTTTCTGCGTGTTATGATCGCACTACCGCCAGACAGCAGCAGCTCATGTCTCAGATATTTCGATATAATGTGTGTGTTTTGTTTAGCTTAGTTGTATTTCGGTGATGGAAGAGATAACGTCAGGTATTTACATCACAGAAGATGACTGCAGGATAGCATACATCAGGTGAAATCATAAAGACATAGCTACAATTGAGCCGGTTCATTTTCAACCGATTACAAACCATCATCCTCGCCATTCATCGTATTTTATTCTGGAAAATTTCGCTGTGGTCTACGACGTATCTTAAATCGCTCTAAAAGCTGACCCGATAGAGATGTCTCGTCTATCTTTACTTTTATATGCAACAATCAAGCGTTTGATTTCTATGACTGTGTCTTAAGCTAATTATTATTAATTTACTAGTGGCCTGGTGGTTCAGTGGTCTAGGCGCATGACTGGAGATCGAAAGGTCCCGGTTCGAATCCCTGTCTCACCGGGGATTTTCATAGACCATTAACCCGACCTTCACCTTTGGCACAGCTTGCTGTGTAATGTGAAGTACGCCAGAACGCTTCCGTGGTTCGAATTCCACGTTAAACTGAAGGTCCCCTGTGTAACGGGCTGGCCTCGTGGTTAGGTGACTGCGTTGGGCGTTTTGACCATTAACTGGGAATGTGGCTTTACATGTGACTGACCTTAGCGTTTATCTCCTCTTCTTATCTTCCTCTGGATACCGCCTTGACTTCTTGCACGCTAACTAATTAATTCAATCAGGATTGTCTGACACCACGTGTTGGTCACGACCTTTTTTACTATTGGAATACTGGAGTATTCTCAAATGATCAACGCGAAGTGTGGGTAAACGGTTTAATGAAATCAAGCTGCTTATAGTACATGTGACGATGATGCCAAGATGTAGAGTCCACACTTGTTCTACTGGATCGCTGGTCTGAGCGTAGAAGATATTTAGTGAAAGTCAGTCTACTAATACTGGATGGAACTTAAGATCGTTACGACGTCCGAGGCAGGGCGGCTAAGCTTTAAGCTAACGGTTCGCTACCCGATGTTGCTCGTAAGGTCGCTGGTAGTGAGTAGAATGATTTATTGGTTGTACAGCGCCCCCTTCGACTTTGTTTTGCGTCACGAGAAGGTATTGCTGACATGCTATTCAGCATTCCTGAACGGGGTAACGACTTTGCTTTTGTTTGAACCGCGTGACTTCAACTTTCCTCTATAACATCACCAATGTCTCCAACATTTATATAATCATTCTTAATTAATAATAAAGCCCATAAAGAGACCTTTACACCGGTATCCGGTTGGAGTGTAGGGCTAGGTTAAGGAGGGCAAAAAAAGCACGGACAGGAATTACGTATAGATTTGGAGCGCACAGCGAAGTTACAAGAGCAGTAAACGAAAGCATCCAACTAACAGCAAACAAAAAAATGGAAACCCACAATATCCAGTTTCAGTACTAGGCGTAAAGTGTTCCAATACTTCTCTTCTTGTATACGTGAATAGTCCAATGATGACTCTTATTCCTGTCATTATTTTAAAAATACAGCACAAAATCTTCGTAATTATGCCAATTTCATCTCAGATTCCACATTTCAATTTTCATACCTGTTTTATCCTACGAATTTTTATTCATAAGTAGGCAGCACTGCTTTATGGTGTAACATAATTAATTTTTTTAACGCGTGTAGAATGGCCATGCTTGACTTGCGGAGGAAAAACGCGCACAGCCTCAAAGTTTTTGGACGATCTCTGGTATTGATCTACCAAAAATATTGGCCGCCCTTCATATCAAAAATTCCATAATTAACAACCCTTTTTTTCATAACGGACAGAATAAGCCGTTTTTGCTAATATATTTTGATGTAATATATTACTATGAACTATAATGATTATTAATGTAAATATACATCTGAGCCATGCTACAGTATTGAGGGCAGCATAGAACGATCGACTTCAGGTAAAAACAGATAGGAGTGAACAAAGGAGGATAAGATGAAGGACTGTTCACGATGTGACAAGTTGAAATGAGTATGAATGACACTCCAAGACTTAACAGATGGTGAGTTATATATTATAAAATGGTATTTAATATTCTGTAAAGATCGGATGTGACTAGCATAAATTGTATAAAAATTCTGATTTGTTAATCGAAGTTTGTAAGGTGGAATAATAAATACGCCAACCACCAGTAAATACAGGCTTAATTAATACTGAGAGAATAAAGGAAGTAAGATACCAAGAATTAGAAGAATAAATATTTTATTCCAGGTTGTCTGAAATGTAAACTAAAACTGGTGACCTAGTTACAAATATGGATACAAAGATGATATTCTTCGGTGATCTCTTATAGAATACACAAATAAAATAACATTGTTGTGTTATTAGTGTTCCGTGATTCTGAATGAAAAACAGAACTTTGTGGATTCGTTCACTTGTCACACCCTCATAATTTCTGTTCCCCCCCCCCCCCCTCTTGGTGCTCACGCTTCGCCGACGTTGAGATGATTAGAGGTGGGAATGAAGTTTGTGGAAGAGTCTTACAGAAAGAAGAGACAGGCTGGTAGGTCATATTTTGAGACATGCTGGATCGGTTAATTTGCTGGTGGAGGGAACAGTCGAAGGTAAGAACTGTAGAGGTAGACAGAGATTAGAATATAAGAAGCAGATAATTGAGGACGTGGGTTGTAAGGGATATGTAGAGATGATGAGGTTAGCACAGGATAGGAAGGGATGGAGGATTGCATAAACCAGTCGAAAGATTGTTGAGAGAAAACTTTATACATAGTAAGAATAATATTTTCATTTATTTATGGAAGAAGGTGAGGTGTTGGCATAATGCCAAGAGTTTTTTTTTAATGGCATTACGCCCGTCGACGTCGAGGTCATTAGAGCCGATAAAGGACTGGGGCAAGGAACGGGAAAGAGTTCGGCCATGGTCTTTTTAAGGAACCATCACGGCATTTGTCTGGAGTGTTTTGGGGAAAACCATGTAAAACGCAAATCTGGATGACCGGATGGAGATTTGAACCTTTGTCCTCCTGAATGCGAAGCCAGAGCGTTACCGCTCACCCACCGCTCGGTTTTATGCAGAGAATTATTTAAGTGATTCAACAAGTTGAAGAAACTAATAGCGGAAAGTGAAATGTATGAAATATAACGCCCACTTCAAGAAGTAGGAAACGTATTTTACAATACTTTGCCTGCCACCTCAAAACTCAAAGCCAGTCTTCGAAATGCTCAGTGCGGCTGGTGGGTTATCAAACTGGTGGTGCACCACAAAACTTGACACAATCGATAAGACGTGATAAAATATACCTGTTTTTATCAACTTGTTCATTATACTTTTGGATATTGCTTCTATACACAGAATCTAGCTGATTACGAATGTCGACCGTGCCTAACACAGACAAACTCATTACATTTTGTAGGTGTACTTGTGAAGAATCATGTTTTTTTTTTTTTTCACTCAAATGCGTCAAATCCTTGATTCCTGTTTCTGTCCAAATCGATTCTCCGCCAAAAATAATGCAAGGAAAACAAAAGAATGCATTAAGACGCTCACATCCACACAACCATTTCTTTCTATTATACATTTCACTTTTAAAACTTCGTGTAAATGCTTTATTTTTCGATTTGCACTCTTGTTTTAAATTTAAAAAGGGCCGTGGCGGTCCGGCCAATTTTATGTTCACTTTATTTTGAAAAGTTCTGTTATTTTCTTTAATATAATCAATGTTTATGCTCATTTTCACTAACACCATACACAGTATAGAATAAAAGTTCTCGAAAAAAATCGAAACAAAAACTAAAAACAATTATTTACGGTAATATAAATAAACAATTATTAGCGCGTCACACATACAGTGAAACTATACTGATAGTCTAATAACGAGATGTCAATCATGGCTGCCGTCGCCTCGCGCGCGCCCATGCCAGCCAGCCAATTCGTCAAACATCGGGTGCTCTCGGCAATCCTCGGTTCGCTCGTGCGGCGCTCGACAACCGACTCATTACTCCGTACGTTTCTATGAACTATCTTTTGTTTCACGCGTCAGGCGTATTAACTCGTACACCTACAAGTTGTATTAGCAGTCCTCGTGCACTCGCCGAAGCGCACGAGAATTTGTCTTTACAGGAAAATAAGTCTTAATAGTTTAGTAAAGCGCTCAAACTGTTTCACCATAATTGGAGATTTAATTTTTTATACGTTTTTGTTTTTGTATGTTTAAAAATAAATATTAAAATGGTAATATAAAAATAAAGATGAAGTAGGTACTTAATATTTTGTCATTTTTAAATCTTTTGGATTGGTGGTTCAGCGCACGAGCGCACTTAAGGTACAGCCGCCACTGGAAATGCTTATGCATTAATTTGAATGTTTATTTACTGTATTACATGAAAAGAATTGAGGAAGACCAAAGTGATATGAGGCAACTATGAAAATTGTCCGTAATTCTCACTTGCGCCGACTTCAGGGTTTACAGTTCGTATTACGAAATTCCTGCGCATCTACTTTCCCGTATTAGTCGTAGCAGAATTCCTCTGGTGTGAGGCATACAGTATGATTCACACCTCTCTCAGCGATCTATTTAAACTTCACAAAGATCCCTGGCGCCTTTTATCATAACAACTCAGAGAAGCACAACTCAAACAAACACTTGACTGTTTAAATACGAATGCCAGAGTGGGAGTAGCACAAACAAAAACTGGGAGACGTATTACGTAAACAGTTTTTTTTGGCGTGTATATGTTTCGGTAGTTAATAAATAAAACCTTACGTTGTAGCCGGCAAAAGCTACTAGCAACAACAGCTCTTAGCCTACACCGAGGGTGGTGGGTGAGTGGTTAACCCAAATCTGGATGCCCGTACTGGGATCCGAACCCGCGTCCTTCCGAATGCGAGGCCAGTACGTTAACCACTCTGGCCTCGCATTCGGGAGGACGCGGGTTCGAATCCACGTCCGGGCATCCAGATTTGGATATTCCATGGTTTCCCCGAATCACTCCAGGTGAATGCCGGGATGCTTCCTTCAAAAGGCCATGGCCGATTTCCTTCCCGTTCCTTGTCGCCAGTCCCATCCCGCCTCTAATGACCTCGACGTCGACGAGGCTCAAAGCCACAAGTAAAAAAATAAAAATAAAAAAAAATAAAAACTCCAACATCAAGCAACGTATTTCTACTTCGGGAAGGTCCAACAAACCTGCTTGTAAACCAATTTAGCTTTTTTTTTCTCGCACATTGGAGAAGAAACTTTTTTCTAGGTGCCTTTGCCTAAGTGTTTAGGTTTAAGCGTTCTTATAAATAAAAGACAAAATCCTTCTGTGGAATTACTCATTTATGTATCTGTAACGTTCTCGTGAGTTATACTGAATCCTTTAAATTATAAATTTGTAGATGTCCAGACTTTTGCATAAAATTTGGAAGAAAATTGGGTGAACATAAATATAGGGGGTTTAGTAGGAAAATTTATTTTGAGATAATATTGTTTGATATGAAATTAAAGCTAGAAACACATACTCTCAAAATGATAGATTTTAATAAATTATTCCATGGGTTTAAGGAATATTTTACGAAAGACTATAAGAAACAACTGGATCCTTTAGGCCTTTATGTAGCAGCACAGAACAGTAGATACGTATGGCAGCACTAGCATAACTGTGGCGTCGCTGTAATAAAATTTGGATTCTTTCGTTTTTCGAAGAGAAAAATCGCAAGTGAAAAGTAAATGTTTTTCGTGTCTCGCATAGTTCTCGAGATATCAACTAACAAAAATTAGTTATAATTCTTCTTGCCTTTGCCAACGTTTTTCTTCTGGTCCAGGCCTCATTTCAACCTAAACTCTACCGATAATAAGAAGAAAACAAAACAACCATTGTTCACTTCCAGCGTGTAGTTCATTGTGGCTTTGGAAACAATTTTTTGCGGTCCAGGTCACATCTCAACCTAAGCACCTCAATTTCGAGATGCAATTTCTCGAGAATTGTGGGAGATATCGACAAATTTTATTCTTCGCTTTTGGTTTGTCTTGTTTATATACAAAAGAATCCATCATCAAATTCGGCTTGAACAAAATTTTTCTTTTAGTCTATGTCGGATTTCAACCTAACCACCTCAGTTTGGAGACTATATTTCGAGAACTAAGCGAGATATCAGAAAAAATATTCATCAATTTTGATTTGTCTCGTCGAGTTACATAAGAATGCATCATCAAATTGCGATGTTACGGCTATAGTAGAATCAAAGTAAAGTGTTTACTGTTGCCCGTATGAGTGAAAAGTGCTTTTAAGGATGGATGAATCAGAAACAATCAACTACATGGGGTTGCAAAAGTAATTGGAAAAGCATTCCATTGCGACTCACAATACTCGCCCCGTTGACTCAGCTGCGGCACCGTGACGGTTAGTTGCTTCGAGTACTCCTTTTGGAAGAAATGTTCACAATCCCGACTTGGTCTGCAGGGTAGGAGAGATGGAGGAGCACAGTTCCGATTCATCAGATTGTGTAATGAAGTCCTGCATTAAATCCCAAACCACTCCGCAGTGCGTATGGAGTGAGGGGACTCGGCTCTGTTGAAGGTGATTTGTTCTTCTGACGGGGACGTTAAGCCTGGCGGCCACGTCGGTGTCCTTTCGAAGAGAAATAAACGTAGTCCTATTACTAGAGAAAAGTATTTGTTCCGGTAAACAGATCTGCCGTTTTTTTGTTATCATATATGTCGCTTCTTCCCCGCGTTATCAGAACTACAGGAATTTTTTGCTATCTAGTCCAATATCTAGTAGGAAAAAAAACGCTCTAGCATATATTTACATTTTTTGTGGATGTCGGGGGTTGTAACCAGCAGTGGCGGATCCAGGATTTTATTTTGGTATCGGCTTGAGTGGATTTTGGTTGAGGGTAAGCTTGAGCAGATTTCGTTTGCGGGGGAGGGGCTTGAGCGGATGTCGTTTGCGAGAGGAGCTTCGGCGGATTTTGGTTTGGGGGGGGCTTAAACGGATTTGGTTTGGAAGGAGGCTTGAGCGGATTTTGGTTTGGGGGGAGTCTTGTGCGGATTTCGTTTGGGGGGGCTTGGGCTGATTTTGGTTTGCGGGGGGGGCTTGAGCGGATTTGGTTTGGGGGGGCTTGAGCGGATATCGTTTGCGGGGGGTGCTTGAGCGGATTTTAGTTTGGGGGGCTTGAGCGGATTTCGTTTGCGGTGGGTGGCTTGAGCGGATTTTGGTTTGGGGGAGGGGCTTGAGCGGATTTCGTTAGCGGGGGAAGCTTGGGTGAATTTTGGTTTGGGGGGGACTTGAGAGGATTTTGGTTTGGAAGGAGGCTTAAGCGGATTTTGGTTTGGGGGCTTGAGCGAATTTTGGTTTGGGGGTGGGGGGGGGGCTTGAACGGATTTTGGTTTGCGGGGGAGGGCTTGAGCGGATTTCGTTTTGCGGGGGGGGGGGGGCTTGAGCGGATTTTGGTTTGGGGGGCCTTGAGCA
>CM061918.1:38518039-38556372 GCA_031002005.1 Vandiemenella viatica | reverse complement strand
CGGGTTTACAGTTCGTGTTACGAAATTCCTACGCATCTACTTCACCGTTTTAGTCGTAGCAGAATTCCTGTAATGTGAGGCATACAGTATGATTCACACCTCTCTCAGCGATATATTTAAACTCCACAAAGATCCCTGGCGCCTTTTATCATAACAACTCAGAGAAGCACAATTCAAACAAACACTTGACTGTTTAAATCCGAATGCTGGAGTGGGAGTAGCACAAACAAAAACTGGAAGACGTATTACGTAAACAGTTTTTTTTTTGGCGTGTGTCCCTTGCTGGTGGTTGTTGATAAAAATAAGGGAAAAAGAGAGATGTGGCATTACATAGTGTATTGTACGCACACAAGCGTTCTGGTGGCTCAGTGGTTAAAACATCTGACTGGAGCTTGAGCGGATTTTGGTTTGGGGGAGGCTTGATCGGATTTTTGGTTTGGGGGGCTTGAGTAGATTTTGGTTTGTTGGAGGGTTTTGTGGATTTTGGTTTGGGGGAGGCTTGAGCGGATTTTGGTTTGGGTTAGGCTTGAGCGGATTTTGGTTTGGGGGGGCTTGAGCGGGTTTTGGTTGGGGAGGCTTGGGTGGATTTTGGTTTGGGGGAGGCTTGAGCGGATTTTGGTTTGGGGGAGGCTTGAGTGTATTTTGGTTTTTGGGGGATGCTTGAGCGGATTTTGGTTTGGGGGAGGTTTTTGTGGATTTTGGTTTGGGGCGCTTGAGAGGATTTTTGTGTGGGGGAGATTTGAGCGGATTTTGGTTTGGGGGAAGCTTGAGTGGATTTTGGTTTGGGGGAAGCTTGAGCGGATTTTGGTTAGGGGGAGGCTTGAGCGGATTTTGGTTTGGGGGGAAGGGGCTTGAGTGAATTTTGTTTGGGGTGGGGGGCTTGAGCGAATTTTGGTTTGGGAGGGCTTGATCGGATTTTACTTTGGGGGGGGGAAGGGGCTTGAGTAGATTTCGTTTGGAGGGGGGCCTTGAGTTGGGTAAGGGTAGGCTTTATAGTCATGCCGTCCTTAACAGATCAGTAGAACTTAGAAAATCTAAAAAATTACGATGTCGGTGGTGGACCTGAATAATTTAGGGATGCTTGAGTCCCCTAGCCTCCACCCGCTGGATCCGCCATTGGGCGCCAATTATCTGCTTCACATATTCTAATCTCTGTCTTCCCCTACAGTTCTTACCTTCGACTGATCCCTCCACCAACAAATTAACCAATCCAGCATGTCTCAAAATATGACCTATCAGCCTGTCTCTTCTTTCTGTAAGTTTCTTCCACAAACTTATTTCCTCACCCATCATTTCCAAAACTCGTTTATTTCTTGCTTTGTCTGTCCACTTAATTTTCAGCATTCTTCTGTAGCACCACATTTCAAATGCTTCAATTTTCTTTCTTTCTGGTATTCCTGAAGTCCATGCTTCGCTACCATAAAGTTCTGTGCTCTACACATAGTTTTAAAAAGTTCTTTCTAAGTCTTAGATCAGTATTTGAAACTAAAAGATTTCACTTTTTCATGAAGGCTATTTTTGCTGTTGCTATTCTGCTATTTGCATCATTCCTCCCGAAAGGCCTATTCTTGGGGAGAACTAAATCATTTCAATAGTTCATGGTAGAAATAACGTTTTCTGAATTACAGACATTTAAATCACTAACGCATGCCGAACAATCAAGGTAATGTTCAACGACATTTTTACAAATTACAATTATTCATTCTCCATATCGGAAGGTGATAAATGACAACCACTTTATGCTGATATGTGAAACACAATTGATACATACTTGCAATTTTCAGAGTGAGTCAGATATTAATACATTGGTTACTGAATCGTGGCAATGACGCACATTATCTTAGATGCAATCGAGAGATAAGAAGAGAATAGCCTGCAAGAGCTTGGCATATTTTGACTGAGAGCCATATTTATAAAGAATATTTTTTGTTATACATTATGATCATCTCCTTAAAAGCGTGTTGTTCCACCTTTGGTGCCACATATAGCAGCGATTCGTGTGCCTGCACCAGCATTGTACTCTGATGTTATATCTGCCACAGATTGCCCCCTATCCTGCATTACAGAGCGGACAAGCCTCCGACCTCCACGTACTTTAATGAGGCGTCGACGTCCACCATCTTGCCGCGTACTCATGGTTTCACCGTCCTTCTACCACCTTCCATAGATGCTCACTACAGTAGCACGCGAACAGCAGACCAGCCTCGCCGATTCAGAGATTCTCGTTCCCAGCCGCCGCGCCCACAAATCACCGGCCCGTAGTTTAAGAGATTTACGTGGCCTGTGAGTATACATCCGGAAACCTACAAGGACTTGACGAGTCCATGCCACGCCGAACCTTCAAGTTGTGTACTAAGTTAGATGTTTAGTTTTTGAAGTGAAAACTTCTTTGGGTGATTTTTGGATGGATAAAATCGTTTGAGTTCGCGTCACCGACATGCTAATGTTAACAGTATATCTGTAGCGATCTGCTGGATCAGTGCTTAAGATATCTGAGTGGAGAACGAAAGGTCCCCAGTTCGAATCTCTGTCTTGGCGGGTATTTTCATAGGTCCTTAACCCGACCTTCACCTCTGGCACAGCTTGCTGTGTAATGTGAAGTACGTCAGAACGCTTCCGTGGTTCGGTTTCTAGGTTAAACAGTAAATCCCATGTGCCTGGTAGCACTGCTGCGTTAGGTAATAAGGCGACTAAGACAGGGGCGGGATGCGCAGCTAATAGAAATGCTGTCAGCAAGTCATTATCATTATTTATAAGTATGACGTGTTGCGCGTATGATATTAATAGTTTTAAAGTTTCACTTCTGTCAGCAGTCCCCAATGACTGCCAATTGACCTTTTTTTCTTTTCTTTCTAAGTTGCAGTAGAAGTACTGTGAAACTGAAGACAAGGTAAAGTATAAGATAGGGAGAAGAATCATTAATACAACGATTTGGAATCGCGAAATATTGACTGGTCTGTTTTCTGTCGGATGTTATTTTATACTCTTTTAAGTCCACTTTTTCATCATAATTTTTATCCACGTATTGTCCTTTTATGTCGCTACTAAACCCAGTAAATCCGCTTTTCTCAATCGGTGGTAACCATCCTTCAATTCTAGTTTTTTTTATGGCCTTACGCCTCGTCGACGTCGAGATCATTAGAGGCGGGAAAGGTCTGGGGGAAAGGAATTCGGCCATGGCCTTTTGAAGGAAGCATCCGGCATTTTCCTGGAGTGATTTGAGGAAACTATGGAAACCCAAATCTGGACGCCCGGACGGGGATTCGAACCCGCGTCCTGCGAAATGTGAGGCCAGAACGTTAACCGTTCACCCATCACGCTCGGTCTGCGATTCTGGTGCCATCTGCTGGATTTAAATATACACTACGCGAGACTCGATAGATGGCGTGGGTTGTCGCTGAAACAGTGGAATTACCAGTGAAAGTTTGAAGCAACAGAGCAAGAAAGTTTAAGTTCAATAATTCGCAATAAAGCAAACCGAATTAAAAATTGGCAGATTAGTGCCAAGTGTTTGGCTTCCTAGGTGGAAGAGTGTGGAATTGGAGACATTGTCTGCCGCTGTGTTTACCCCTGAATTAATAGCATGAGTTCGAACGTTTACTTATAGGCTGTCTGAAAATGGAGTGTTCATAAACTACGTGGCTTCGTGTAAAAAAAGGGGGGGGTGGAAAGGGGTTGGCTGAGAAGCTACGGTGAGCTATGTGGGGGGAGGGGGGGTTTCGAGCCAAGCCACGTATCTTTTCATTCATATTATTTGTCACAGTTAAATTGAGGTACAGAACACTCAACAGCATGTAAAAATTAATTTCCGTCATTCAATTATCTCCGTATGTAATTTACGATAGTCTGACAAGAGAAAACAGTACAAAATGTCTTCTGGAATCAATAGGGAATAAATCTACGTGCTACGCGAAGGGGAGGGGGCGGGGTAGCCGGTAGAGGCAAAAGCAACGTTGGGCTACGTGGAGTGGGGTTGGGGGTGCGGGGGTGGGAGGGGGTTCACAGGAGGCCAAAATGAAGCTACGTGGTTTATGGACGCTCCCTAAGGACTGATAGATTCCACTGGAAAAAAAAAAAAAACCGCTCACATTTGCATCAAGCATTTGTTCACCTTCACCGCTTTAATCTCATAACTCGCAAAAAGCCGCGATTTAGGTAGGTTTACCCATGAAAATTTTTAGTACGCTCGCTGAAAATACATTGCAGCAACTTTACACGTATCTTAGAGCAGGGATTGGCAAACAGCAGCTCCCGAGCCACATGCGGCTCTTTGAGGGTATTAATTAGGCCCTTTAAATATTTTTTCCATACATCTTTACCGACAATAATAATAGTAGCAGTAACATCGACAAAATCTAGACTAAACTTCATTACTACAAGGCTTCCAGACTTCATTACAAGCAAGTTCTTCTGCCAACCTTTACCGATAATATAAAAAATTAGGCTATTTGTTATGTGTTCACACCAGTTAATTTCTTTGTCTTCTTCTGGCCTCGCATTCGGGAGGACGGTGGCTCGAATACCCGTCCGGGCATCCAGATTTGGGTTTTCCATGGTTTCCAAAATCACTCCAGGCAAATGCCGGGATGCTTCCTTTAAAAGGCCATGGCCAAATTCCTTCCCATTCCTTGTCCCCCCCCCCCCATCCTTTCCCGTCTCTAAAGACCTCGCTGTTAAGATGCGTTAACCAATTTTAAAAAAAATCTTTGTATTCTTATAATCGTGTTGGGTTTAGTCTAGTAATTGTTTCTGATTTTAAAATACTTGTATCTTTAAATTAATTTCGTTTGTGTTTGCTTTTTTTCTTATTTAATTATAAAAATATATTTTAAATTATCTTTAAAAATACCGTTAAATCACTGTTAAGAAAAATAACAGATGAGCGTTGCGAATTCAAAAGTAAATGGCTTGAGTCTTTTACGTTCATTGCGAACTCAAATGGTCTTTCCACATGTCTTATTTGCGAGGGACTATCTGCAGATAATAAGAAGTCCAATGTAGAAAGACGCTTACAAATAAAGCTTGGCTCATTTGCCACAACACATCCCATTGGTGATATGTGAAAGAAAGCAATGGAAGAACTACAGATTTAAAAATAATAATAATAATAATAATAATAATAATAATAATTGACCACTACATTTAATAGCTTGTGGCACTTTGCTTCACATAACATGCTAACCGCTATCGAAAATTTACAAATGACAGACAATATCATCTTCAGTATCTGGAAGAGCTTGCCGGATTCCTAAAAGTTGAAGAAGTTCTTAACATCTTTGTCTCGACACACATGTGTGAACATACGTATTTCCAACACGGACGTTATTAAAAATATATTCAGAAACCAAATAACCCATGAGAACTTGGATTCATGTTTGAAATTAAAAACTACAAGTTACGCACCTAGTATCACAAAACTTGCCAAGGAAATAAAACCACATTGTTTTCATTAATTAAAAAGCTTACTACTTGCATGTAAATTACTTATGAATATATTATTTACATAATTTTATGTATGATGATGTAAGGATTATTCGATAAAAAATATTAAAAATTATTTATTAAAATAGGACGAGGCTTGTGGTTGTTACAAATTTTTCCCGACGAATTTAATGGTGAAATTGCCTCTTTAGCTTCTGAAGTATGCCAACCGCTGCCTTAAGGCGCATTCCCACGATCCCTTGCAACGAAGGCGAGACGGGACGGGACCTCATTAGCCGAAGTGTAGGGACGACCGCGGGCCGCAGGTTACTCCTAGCTTACCTCGCAGCCACTTCCCCACCACGTTGCCTAGTGTCGTTTGGCACAGAGCACTTTACAGCAACAGAAGGGGTGCGCACCGCTGCTGCAAACCTATGACAACAGCGCACCGCTACACACGCCTGTGATGTTTACCGACTCAGAGTGGGTAGCTGCGTCTCGTCTCCGCTAGCAGAGGCGGCCCTGTTCCCATGGCGTGTGGTTGAATATTCATCCCGTCCCGTCTCGCCTTCGTTACAAGGGATCGTGGTAATGCGCCTTTAGAGCGATCCTTTACATCTTCTGCCAGTGAGGAAATATGTGTTTTGACATCATTTTATACCAGGATGTATTTTAATGTTAGCCTTTCTGAGCGTACAACTTGTACTCCTTCTCTTTTAAGAATTAAATTACCTTTTAAATTAATTATTTTATTAACAAAAATATTATTATTGAATGAAATTTCTGAGAAGAGTAATTGCGATGCTGGCAACACCGTTTCAAGTGCGTTTCACATTAAAATTTATTACAAATTTACTTTTCAATTACAACAAAACAATCAACTCGTCATGCAGTAGGTTAAATACCTATCAGAGGTTTTATTATATCTCCGTTCACTATGCTCAGAGGGGCGATGAGAGTCTCTAGACCGACACTGAATTGATCAATACGACAACTCTTTGCGGTGATCTTCAACATCTCTGTGCAGTTACCATTTTGCGGAAGGCGCCATGTCTGCTGCCCGCAGTAATCCCAGGCGATGATCCATCTGGTGGCCGTCGGACAGCGTAATCCACTCCGATGACGACATGTAACATAGAGCACCACCACAGACCGTGCTAACGTTGGTTGCCGCACATCATGTTCTGCTCGTTGGCTGGCGACACACAGCTGGCAATCTACCGTACTCTCTCCCCACGCTTTTGTCCCTTCGGTCACCTGCCCCAAGGTCACATACCACAGCCGGTTGTTTGCACTGTCCACCTGTGCGAGCTAGGAGCCCAGCATATGGGAAATATTTTCATGTAGTGTAGAGATATACTACACTTTCCTGTTATAAATCTATTCATCTTTCTCATCATCTGAAAAATAACTGTTGTAGTATTATGTCTCAATTTCTCATTTTCAAACAATCAATAAAACTATCAACTCTTTTTTTAATTCTTCTTGTATTATAACACACTTTACACAGTATTAATTTTTAACATTTCACAACCTTGAACTACATCAATATTTTCTCTGACCGCCAGCCGTACAAATTAACTTCAAATCCGCCAGATCTGCTTTATTTTTTTCCTTCCATCCATACAGTTTCATTCTCAACTTTCTTCTTCTATCAAGTCCTCCTTAATATTTTCATCCAGTCCTCCTCTCAATATAAAATCTCCATGGCTAGTCCACACATATATTCTTGCTGCCAAACACCAAAACCTTCTCAACGAGCGTGGTGGGTAAGTGGTTAACACTCTCGCCTCGCATTCGGGAGGACGCCGGTTCGAATCCCCGTCCGGTCATCCAGATTTGAGTTATCCCAAATCACTCCAGGCGAATGTCGGGATGCATCATTCAAAAAGGCCATGGCCGAATTCCTAGAAAAAAAAATAAAAGAAAACTTCTCATGAACATCTTTTAACATCCGCTTTATATTTTCTACTTACAACTTAAATATTTTTATTTCTTATTCCCTAACAGTTTATATCTTAACGTGAGGTATGGCCGTTACAGGTCTAACAGAAAAAAAAAAAAAATACAGGACGCTGCGTCATGTTTTAAGACATACGGAATTCGTTAATTCGTTAGAGCGGGAAACGGTAATTCTACGATAACTGTGGCGCCTGTAATTCAACGAGACAAATTGAAAGTAAAGAATAAAAAATTTGGATATCTCGCTTAGTTCTCGAGATATTCTATCTCAAAATTGAGGAAGTTAGGGTGAGATCTGGCCTGGACCAGAAAAAAAATCACCAAAACCACTATATCTACACGATGGAAATGCAATGTAGGTGTTTTATTTTCTTCCTAGAGATTGTTTTTTGGTTGAAATGCGGCCTGGGCCAGAAGAAACGTCGCCTAAGGCACAAGGAACTATACAGTAACTATAACTGATTTCAACATGCTATATATCGAAAACCAAACAAATTATTTTAAAAAAAATTATTCTTTATTTTCGGTTTATTTCGTCGAGTTCTTCTTGAATTCATCATCAAATTGTGACGCCACGGTAATGATAGAACTGCCTAGGAAACAGTCAAAGGAATAATTCAAAGGTAGAAAAAGAAGATTGAGAAAGTAAGTTGTAACTGAAATCTTATGATGAAGAGGTTGACTCAAAATGGGAAGTAATTAATGATTGCCTCATACCTTTCTGCAGACCTATAACAGAAAAAAAATTAAATACGTAAAAGTGTGAGTTACCGAAGCCTGAATTTATTTTTAATTTACAATTTGGTCATTGAATCAAAAATAATAAGTCCCAAATTAATTTATTATACTTCATAACCATTTGTTTGTTACTAATCCATATATATTTTTGTGATAGCTAAATTAAAAATGCAATCAGTAACTGGTATGATGAAAGTGCTTGGTTGGGAGTCATTTGGTTGTATGGTACAAGGCTTATAATTGCTATGGTGGATGGTTGGATACTGGTAGAAGGCTTAGTCAGGTTTAGTTCATGGAAGGATAGAGATGACCATAACCATAAGCAGGCAGTTGATTTCAGGCGGGAGTGGGAAACTTTAGTTTTGTAGATAAGGGAGTTCAGTAATGAATAGTCTGCCAAAAAAAAATAATAATAATAATTAAAAAAAATGAAGATGTTTAAAGACGTATTTCGTAAAGCGAAGGGGTAGGTAGGTGGTGAAAAATCATGAAATGTGAAGGGGTGGGGGATGTAGGTTTCCTGCCACCGGAGCTGTATGATCCATCGCAAATGAAAATAAATTAAAATAATAAAAATTCCAGTTAAAAAAATTTACTGCAACTTAAAAATTATTTTCATGACATATTTATTATCTGCTTCACGATATTCTTTGACGAATAAAACACATGATTTTTGTAGGAAAAACCTTTCTAACGAAGAATCAGAATTTTCTAAAATTATTCATTTAAATTTTGTTTTTTCGCAAACCATAAAAACCAGAATGATCGGTGTAGATCTCGTGTAGTCTTTAGGAGACAACCTGTAATATTAAAGTATCAAAAATTTTCAGATCAGTATTTTTAGGTATGAAAGGGCAAGTAGATATTTTATGGTTTTCCAGCAAAAACTTTTGCAGAGTGGGCCAGCTTTCATTTTATAAGTATTTTCTAAATAAAATTCCTTAAGTCCTCTTGTCGCACTAAAGTGCATATAAATATCAATTTATATAAATAATTAACACCACTTCAAAGCAACTGGTTACTTTATTTTCAACCTTGCACTTTCGATCCCATTTCCCGGAGCATCCATAGCAGTTATTTTTATGGCATTTATGCATTTTGTTAGCTACATTTAACTATGGAAACAACATAAACCGAGAAAACAGCCCACAGCTTCTAGTTGTCCATATAAACAGTTTACACCCATGATTTTTTCAAAGTTAACGTTATAATCGTATATGCAGCAATAAGAACTGAAATTATGCGTAATTTCAAATTTCTCAGCTAAAGAGTTCAGAAATTATTGGGCTAAGCAGACAGATAAATAAGTGATTTCAGAACGATTACACCTTTTTTCAGTAAAAAAAACACCACTCGGTATACGACATACAATTCATCGGATCAAACCTGAACCTCCCATTTCAGGAAGAAAAGGTGACGTGCATTCTTTTCTCTTGACATCAGGGATTGGAATCTGCAGGGGAAAGTTCAGCCATCCACAGTTTTTATGAATTTTGAAGTAGGTTGTTAATTACTTACTACAAAAACGATAACGAATCTTATCGAAAAGTAAATTGAGAAAAATTTACCTCACGCGCTGAAAGAATTTAGGCGGATGATGAAATAGCAGCTTAAGAATATGAAATTAAAAAAATGAAAGAAAGTTATGTAAGAAAATTGCCCCTATAGCAAATGCTGCATCGCATTTAAATTGGTTTTTGGAATCAAGCGCTTGATTAATGTTTACGTTCGTAGTACCGTACCGGCCGTAAAACGTTCCATTTTTTCAATATCTACAAAGCTTCTTCACCGCGGCTTCATGAAATGTGTGTTCTCTGTAATGCGGGGTTTAATCTTACTCCAGCCTATATAGCACAAGTGGGAATACGCTGATGTAAGTTGGTTTCCGTTCATATATACGAAAATCATTTCGAAATACATCTTCTAAACTCCAAGGCCGCTCTGGTTAATGTTACCAATATATCTTTAGGATCACAAATACCTGATTGCGAAAATTTGCAGAGACATAAATTTCTGGAAATTTGCAACGTAGATGAATCTAGGTTTTATTGTGGATCTATATATTCTAATTCTATTCTCGACATTCATGCTTTTATTGCGGTATATAAAAAAAATTACGCAGCCAGTGCCATAATTGTTTGGTTTTATTTCTTCTTGGTACAGATCTATTAGATAATTGCCTAAGCTCACTCACTCACTCACTTTCCTGGATAGCTATTGGCTGTGGAACGGTGTCACGTGTCAGCCGTCGCACGCAAATCAACAGCCACCAGAGATATCATTAAAAGAAATTCGAGGTTATGTCCATAATTTGAGCTAAGCAACTGCTAAAAAATTAATTTAATTGCCATAGTAAATTCATTAACTTTTCTATTCGTAGCATTTCATAGTTAAAAAAAAAATGTTAATAAACTTTACGGTTGAAAAAACGGGGAACTGTTTTTCAGTAACATGCTGCTAATGGAAGCAATAAAAAATCTTTAAAACCTTAAATTTCACATGGTCTCTGCTGTAACCAAGAATGACAATTGTCATTCCGGCCTAGGCTAAATTTCAATTTAATTAAAACTTTCCATAATGTTATTGCTTGACCAAAGTTTATACATTATGATTTATTTGCTGTTTATGTATTTTAGTTACCACTATCGTTAATGATCTTTGTTTATGTTAGCTGTACGTGAGTTATTAGGTTATTTAAAGTGGACCAAATAAGTTACCGAAAAGAGTATTCTGGCAATTAATTTCTTCGGAGATTCTCAACTGTTTACTAATCTGGAATCTGTATTAAGTTCTCTGGCCGTTACAGACACGTATGACCAAAAATTACATTATGAATGCTCAGCCACAATAAAAAAAACAACGTGATGCTATCGAAGCAAACAGGAATTCTTCAAATTTTGCTGAGTGTAAAGTGAAAATTGTGTTTAAGCAAGTTCAAGTCTAAGACCTTTGAAATAATGATATGATAGCGCGATCGTGCTGTCCGTGTTTATTACCTACGTCTATTAATACTTCTGAGTTCTTCACGCACAAGAGATTTTATTCATCCTAAGGGTGAAACACAGTCAAGCTTATATTTGGCCAGATCAGGTCAACCTGTGATAAAGTTTGACCATAAAAAATGGAACTATTCTCGACCCGTGACGATACACAAAAATACGTCCACGGGCTTGCACTAGTTCTTATTATAAATCATTTGAGTCCGTAAGCAATTGTATTGTTTAACTGATTCTAAAATTTCATAATTCCGGATGTTCTATATAGAACGTATAAATTTACGAAAACACTATCCCTGGGGAAGGCTGCCTGTCAGTTACCATATCCAGCGAGTGTTTGAGGCCGGTCATGCACAAGTCGTTGACCTCATTGCTGGGCGAGTGAAAGTTGGATGTGCTTGGCAAAGGCGCCTTATCAGTGGGAAGTGGGGATTTTCCTATCCTCTCTGTGCCACGCACTTTCCTTTTTTTTTTTTTTTTTTTGCCAGTAAAGTATTGGATCATACTTAAGGTGCACAACTGCGTGCGATAAATAGTGTTTCATTTCTTCGTTTAAGCCCTGTCTTTCAGGGGCGGATCCAGGGGGGGAGGGCTAGGGGGCTCTACGGATTCGAGGCCCGAGGAACCAAAATCCACTGAAGGCAAGCCCTCTGAACAAAAATTCACTAAGGCTCCCCCCCCCCCCAAACCAAAATCCTGGATACGCCCCTGCTGTCTTTCATTTGCAAGTGCATTACATGTAGAAAGTGCTTTTCATATTCGATTTTCAAGGGTGAAATATCGATTCACTGGATCGATTCATTACTATAAATCGATTTAAAAAATCGATTTTTCGGTCCAAAAGATCGATTCTTCGATTAATCGATCTCAGATTGCCATCCCTAACGTGAAGTTACTTCGAGGGGTACGCGCAGTAATCTATTCGCTAAGGTAATGACTAAGATAATTGAAAAAAACTACGGAAATACTATGTCGGCAAAATATATTTTACGAAAAATTGAGTGTGTGTAAATTATATTACTGTTCTGCTGTGGCTGTGTGAAACATTCGACTGGGATGAACGCATTTATTTATTTAACATTTCAGCTGTAAGGGGTACACGATGATGAGCTCTTTCCTAAAGTAATAACCGGGAAAAAATAATTGGGAACCACTGAACGAAAGCAACGATTTTGAAACTGGGAGGCTGCGGATTAGTGCAAAAGGATTGAAAAAATTAATAGAAATGTAATTTTCGTAACTTGATGTATAAACAGGCACATATAAATTAAAATGAATTTTGCTGCAATATCTGGAATGAAACCAAAACATCGAAAATAGTACAAAAAACTATCATTCTCCTCAATCTTAGGTTTGATAAACTATGTGCTAAGAAACAAGCTCATCAATTGCATTAAAATCAAATTGATTTCAAAGTCAATTAATATATATATATATATATACTGCAGTAAATTGTTATTATATCTTTGTATTAATAATTTCTAACTATTTTTTAAAAAAAATGTTTTTCTTGTTTCACTAAAGAAAGGGGGAGACGAAAATATTAGACCCGGCAGTGACAGTCAGCTTGCGACAGCTAGAGGTGCCATGATACCTGATGAAGACGGCAGAGTTAGCTGTCGAAACATCATGTTTATAGAACACCTTCCGCCTGAGAGAATTTTATATTTCACAACTTGAGTTAGGTTTCGTACGATGGTACGAGTCACCATGATTACTCAGATGATTATAATCACACTTCTAATCTTATATTTATTTATTTGACTCTTGGCTTGCGGGCCACACATTCATACCACATTGTACAGTAAAGAATATAAATTAGATTTATTAGATTAAAATAACAGAATTGTATAACAGAAAGTTTGAAGTTTATAAAGTAAGCCGTATTAAAAATTGGCTGATCTGTGCGAAGAGTTTGGCTACCTACATGGAAGAATATGGAACCGGAGACATTATCTGAATCTGTAGTTATACCGGAAGAAGATAGTTTGGTATGAATCCTAACGTTCACATCACTCATTGACAGGCTGGCTGACAGATTCCGCAGGTTAGAAAAAATGGCCACATTTGCATTAAGCATTTGTACAAATTCACCGCTTTTATCTCATATCTAACAAAAAGTCGTGATTTACATACGTATACATGATTAACATGTTTGGTGTGCTCGCCGAAAATACATTGCAACGACTTCGCGCGTAACGAAGCAAGTTTGTTGAAGAGTCTCAACAAAAAGAATAAACACGATGGTTGGTCACATTTTAAAACATGCCGGATTGCTTAATTCGTTAGTGCACGAAACAGTCCATGGAAGAGAAAGAGTGGAATAGGAGAAGATGATAACTGAGAGCTTAAGTTGTGATGCGAATCTAGAAGTGAAGAGGTTACTTCAAGGTAGCAAGAAATACAGGATTGCATCATACCTTTCTGCAGACTTATAACAGAACAAAATTACGTAAAAATTACCGAAGTCCGACTTTATTTTTAGTAATACATATCTTATATTTCAGTTTGGTTATTAAATCACAAATAATAAACCCCAAATCAATTTATTATACTTCATAAACATTTGCTTGTTCCTAATCGATATGTTTTTGTGGCAGCTAAATTAAAAATGCAATCGGTAATTAGTATGATGAAATAGATGTGTTAGGAGTCATTTGTTTGGATTGTACAAGGCATACAATCGCCATGCTGGATGGTTGGACATTAGTAGAAGGATAGGAGTAGTAAATGCAACGGAAAAGATGATCGTTAGCATAAGGGAGTGTCCATAAATCACGTAGCTCCATTTTAGCCTCCTGTGAACTCCCCTCCCCCCACGTAGCCCCATGTAGCCCAACGTGGCTTTTGTCTCTACACCGCCTCGCGTAGAACGTAGCTGTTTTCCCTATTGATCCCAGAAGACATTTTGTACTGTTTTCTCTTGTCAAACTATCGTAAATTACATACGGAGATAATTAAATAACAGAAATAAATATTCACATGCTGTTGTGTGTTCTGTATCTTATTTTAACTGTGACAAATAATATGTATGGAAAGCTACGTGACTTGGCTCGGAACCCCCTCCTCCCTCCCCCCACGTAGCCCAACGCCAGCCAGCCACCCCCCCCCCCCGGCCGAAAAACATAGTTTATGGACGCTCCCTAAGCAGGCAGTTGATTTCATGAGGAAGGAAGTGGGAAGGAGAATAATGGACAGTTTACGAAAAATATTAAAGAACTATAAGGACGGAATCCGCAAAGGGCAGAGGCTTACTGGCTCAATCGTGAATATCCTATTTCAGGAGAAAAAATGGCATACTACCTTCTCTCTTGTCGTTGGGGCTCGGAATGTGCTGGGAATAGATCAGTAACCAAACAGTTTTAGTGAATTTTGAATATCAGGTACAGGGACGTTGATAATTAATTACTAGAAAAACAATAACGAAACTTATAGGAAAGGAAATGCTGAAAAATTTATCCGAGGCACTGGTTTAGTTGGCTGATGAAATAGCAGGTCAAAAAAAAAAAAAAAAAAAAAAAAATGTAGGAAAAAAGTTGCGTAGGGAAATTGTTCATGTAGCATATGCTGCATTGCAATTAATATATTAAATCGATTTATAGAAGTAAACGCTTCAAGTAATATTTACCTGCGTCCCATTTTCCATATCTACAAATCTTCTTTATCGTGGTATCTTTAAATGTTTCTCCTCCGTAATGCGGGTTTTACGAATTATTACTCCTGCCAGTATAGAACAAGCTGCAATACAGTAAAGTGTTGCATAATCATTTTGCAACTTACAGTTTCGCAACTCCCAAGGCCATTCTGATTCATGTTACCTAATTATCTTTAGAATCACAAAAACTTGATTGCGGATATTTGCAGTGACATAAATTTCTGGATTCTGCATCGTGGATGCATTTAGGTCTTACTATGACACTATTTATTCTGGTCTCGACGGTCCACACTTTTATTGCGCTATATAAAAATGTTTATGTAACCAGTGACTAAATTTGGGAATTAAGTTTTTACCGGCGTATTAATGAAATAAACTTTTCTCGGGTTTTCTGCCGGATAATATTTTTATTTAATTCATTGTACAACGTTTCGGCAGCAACCTCCGCTGCCTTCATCAGGTGCTGTGTCATATCGAAGCTCAGACAGTGAGTTTATTTCAGTGATTTAATTGTTTGATTTTATTTCTTCTTGGCACAGATCTTACTATAGTTAATTTTATTTCCTAAGCGATTGTTTTGGTTAACTTAAACTAAAATTTCCTCGTTTTATATAGAACATATAAATTAACGAAAATATTTAAAAATACTATAAGTCCCAGCATTGATACTTGGGGAAGGCTGGCAGATTACCGTATCCAGTGTGTGTTTAAAGTTACTGTTTCGGCAGGTAAAGTCGTTGACCTCATTGCTGTGCAAGTGAAAGCTCGAGGTGCTTGGCAGAGGTTCTTTATCGCTGGGAATTCCCTCACGCACTCACGCACCAGTAGCCAAGTCACCGACCATGTGTTATAAATAGGGTCCCGATCTAAGGGAGCGTTCAAAAAGTACGCGGCTCGGTCTAGGGGAGGGGAGGGGGAGGGGTTGGCTAAGAAACTACCTTGGGCTACATGCGGAAAGGGGGGGGGCGGTGTTTCTGAGCCAGGGCACGTAGCTTTTAATTCATATTATTTTTCACAGTTAAAATGAGGAATAGAACACACAGACAGCATGTAAATATTTATTTCCGTCATTTCATTATCTCAGTATGTAATTTACGATAATCTGACAAGAGGAAGTTCAAAATGTTTTTTAGAATCAATAGGGAATAAAGCTACGTGCCACGCTAGGGGGGAGGCCAAAATAGAGCTACGTGGTTTATGGACAGTCCCTTAATGACAAGTCATATTATTTCCTGCCTTCTTTTTGACCTGTAATGCTGAATTAAACACTGGTTTAACGTTTCTGATTGTATTTAAATGTATTTTATATAACACTAGTGTAAGCCCATGACAGTTTTTTGCGTATCGTCACGAGTTTAGAATAGTTCCAGTATTTAGGATGAGAGATTATGACAGGTTGACCTGATCTGACCAAATATAAACTAGACCTGTGTTTCAGGTTGAACAAAATCTGTTGATCTTGAAGAACTCAGAAGCATTAATAGAGGTAGGTATTAAACACGAACAGGGACGATAGCGCAATAGTATAATTGCTTAAATAGAAACTTAATTGTATTTGACCCTTAAAGTTCACTCTGCAAAATTTTAAAAAAATTCCAGTTTGATTCGAAAGCATCACGTTATCTTTTATTACGCTCATAATGTAATCATTGGTCATAGTATCTGTAAAGGCCATAGAACTTAATACACAATCCGTATTATTAAACAGTTGAGCAACTCTGAAGAAATTAATTTCCATAATACTTGATTCGGTAACATATTTGGTCTGATGTACACTTAAAAAACCTAATAACTCACATACAGCGAACATGAACAAAGACCATTAACGAAAGTGGTCAGTAAAGTCCCTAAAAAGCAAATCAATCGTAATGCATAAACTTTGGTCAAGCAACAACATTAGTGAAATTTTTTATTAGACTGAAATGTTTTCAAGCCGGAATAACAATTGTCATTCGTGGTAACAGCAGAGACCATGAGTATTTTTTTTAAGTTGCTTTCATTATCAACGTGTTACTGAAAAGCAGATCCACTTTTTTTCAGCCGCAAATTTAATCAATATTTTTTTTAACTATGAAACGCTACGAAAAGCAAACTTAATGACTGTATTATGGCTATTAATCTGGTAGTAGTTGCTTAGCTATTAAATTGTGGACATAACCACGAATTTCTTATAATGGTATCTCTGGTCGCTGTTTTGCGAGCGATGGCTCGCCCATGACGTCACCATTTTCCAGCCTATAGCTTTAGAGGTGAGTGAGTGACCTTACGAAATTATATAGTAGATATAAATGCATATTTAGACATTTTTCAGAGTTTTGGTCATATTGCGATATCTGTCTTTTTATATATATATATATACAGGGTGGGGCATTTAATATGTTTTCTGGAAATATTTCGGAAAGAAAGCATTTTAACAAACAATAACCTATATAAAAAATAATCGTTTTTTCACAGGTGGCGCTGTTGTAGTTACAACAAGGTCAACTTAATTCTTTTAAATGGGAACACTTATTTTTTCTTTTTTGGAAGATTCCGATTTCTCATGAAAAAATAAAAATAGTTTGCTTAACTCACTTTTCTGTTAGCCTCACAGATGGCGCTGTAATCGCGAAAAATGATAATTCGTTTGAATATTCGCGTTTTTTGTGTATAATTTTAATTATTGTTTAAATAATTACATGTAATTTTCATTCTGTAAACATGGAAGGTAATTTTAAAGGATAATGACGAAATTGATGTTTTAAATGCTTTTTCTTACTTATTTGCAGCCATGTCTACAGCAGGTGCTCAAAAAGGTGACCATTTACTTCCAGACATTTTCTGACCCTTTGCAGAAATGATGCCTGAACAGCTCGAAGTGTGTCACGTGTCATTGCATCAGGAACTTCATGAGGAAGACTTCCAAAATCGAGTGAACTTTTGCAACTGGATTCTGCAAGAAGTGAACAACAACCGTGACTTCATTTCAAAGATCCTTTTCTCGGACGAAGCAAGTTTCACCAATCGTGGCCACGTCAACCGCCATAACATGCACTAATGGGCTGAAGAAAATCCACATTGGATACGTCAAGTGTATCATCAACGACCATGGAGCGTCAATGTTTGGTGCGGTGTTATGGGAGATCATCTGATCGGTCCTTACTTTATCGACGGAAACCTTAATGCCGAAAAGTACAGCCGATTTTTGATAACTGAGCTCCCAGTTTTGCTGGAAGATGTCCCTCTACAGGACCGCCTAACAATGTGGTATCAACATGATGGCTGCCCCGTACATTTTGCGCATGAAGTCCGCGATATTTTAAATCGCCGATTTCCGAACAAATGGATTGGTCGTGGGGGACCAGTGCTTTGGCCGGCGCGTTCTCCGGACCTGACTGCGCCAGATTTCTTCCTTTGGGGAATGCTGAAGGAAATATGTTATGCGGAAATACCAACAACGCCAGATAACATGAAGCAGCGCATTCGTGATGCTTGCGCTAACATCAGCAGAGACACACTTCGAGCTGTTCAGGCATCATTTCTGCAAAGGGTCAGAAAATGTCTGGAAGTAAATGGTCACCTTTTTGAGCACCTGCTGTAGACATGGCTGCAAATAAGTAAGAAAAAGCATTTAAAACATCAATTTCGTCATTATCCTTTAAAATTACCTTCCATGTTTACAGAATGAAAATTACATGTAATTATTTAAACAATAATTAAAATTATACACAAAAAACGCGATTATTCAAACGAATTATCATTTTTCGCGATTACAGCGCCATCTGTGAGGCTAACAGAAAAGTGAGTTAAGCAAACTATTTTTATTTTTTCATGAGAAATCGGAATCTTCCAAAAAAGAAAAAATAAGTGTTCCCATTTAAAAGAATTAAGTTGACCTTGTTGTAACTACAACAGCGCCACCTGTGAAAAAACCAATATCACATAATTGTAGCCCCCTACTGTACGATTATTTTTTATACAGGTTATTGTTTGTTAAAATGCTTTCTTTCCGAAATATTTCCAGAAAACATATTAATTGCCCCACCCTGTATATACATAATGCTGGGATTTCACTAGAAGTTAAAGATGAGAAGAAATTAAGATAATTGTTCACATTCATATTAAATACTGAAAAAAAACCCTAATTGTCACTGAATTTGTCAGAATTCACCAGTCAAGAATTAAAGTTATACATTCCCGCCTTTTATTGTAATCTTGACAAGGATATTCATGTGAATCTCAGTTGGTGGGATATATGCAAGATATTTCAGATGAAATGGACAAGGGAGGCCAAATTGATAGTGTAGCACTAGATCTGTCAAAGGCGTTTGACAGAGTAAGCCATAAAATGGTAGTGAATAAGGTAAAAACGATTGGAGTGGATGAGAAAGTGATTAGCTGGGTAGAAGAATTTTTAAAAGGTAGAAAACAGAAAGTTAGGGTAGGAAATGTAGTATCAAAAGAAGTGGAAGTAAAAATGGGTGTGCCACAGGGTAGCGTATTGGGACCATTGCTATTCATTATTCTAATGAATAATTGTGTTGATTGTTTACTATCTGAAATTAGATTGTTTGCAGATGACATAATGCTGTATAAAAGAATCAAAACGATAGAGGATTGTAAACAGTTGCAGGATGATCTGGACAGGATATCTAGTTGGGTTGGTAAACATGGAATGAAGATAAATGCAAAGAAGAGTCAGGTTATTAGATACACAAATAAAAAACAAAAGGTTAATTATGAATATAAGGTGGGGAAAGAATTGCTTGCTGAAGACTTGAAATGTAAATATCTTGGCATTACTTTTGATAACAAGCTTAACTGGGCAGGACACATAGGACAGGTGGTAGGAAAAGGTTTCAAAGTTCTGCACTTTTTGGAGAGAGTGATGAGGGGATGTACGAGAGAAGTCAAGGAATTGGGTTACAAAACTTTGGTCAGACCATTGCTCGAATATGGTAGTGTAGTATGGGACCCTCATTTTACGTATCAAACACAGGAGTTGGAGAGGGTGCAAAGAAGGGCTGCTAGATTTGTTTCTGGAAATTATCGCAGAATGCAATCAGTGACGGATATGATAAAAGAGCTGGAATGGGATTCATTGCAAGACAGGATGAGGATGAGGAGGGTCATGGGAGTGTACAGTGCATATACTGGCGATGAGGCTTGGAAAGATATTGCAATAGGTATGAAAAGTAGTGCATGGAAGGGAAAAGATGACCATGACCACAAGCTGGCACTCGATTTCAGGCACAAGGGTGTGGGAAGATTCTCTTTTTTAGGTAAGGGTGTCAGGGATTAGAATGAGTTACCAAGAGAAATGATGAATAATTTACCGAAAACTTTGAAAGAATTTAAAAATAAAATTTGTAGAGTGAAAATGTAGGTTGGTGCAGGATAGAGGGAAGATGGGTGTGTAGGGAAATTGCCACCGGAGCCTGTGCTCCATTGCAATTAAATTAAATGCTGCAGCAGCATGCTGTGTCCATCAGTGTCTCATTGTCACCAATACGTTTGAAAATGATCCTTAGTTATCGTTTAATCTGCAGTGGGTCAGTGAGTACCGTCATGCCGAAAATAAAATTTTCTGAAAGTACGTAAAAGAATTTGAAGAGGAGTATTTTATTACAAACGAAAGAGTTCTTTTCTGTAAATTATGAGAAATTAAAGTATGGATTTAAAACATAATTTCTCAATGGTGCAGTGAGTGCACGGAAGCAAATTATACTGTCTACGGGAAAGGTTCACTATAAATGATGCATAATTGAAGAGCTTTTCATGTATAGTAAATTTAAATGTTTGGTCATATTTTCCCGTTTTTTTGGTCATATTTGCATGCATATTTCTCTATTTTGTAGTTCATTAATATCCGAACCCTAGTCACAACTTTCTGTCGCCTTCAGTAGTCCAGTGGAAGCAACTTAACGGTGTAGAATTTTGATCTGCGACGTCAAAATAGCCTCAAAAACAGTTAAACTGTTTTTGGTTGTCATCTTAACTATTAAAGACCAAGAAAAAATGTGTCAACTTAAAAGTTGTTATATATGCTAAGGCAGCGTTTCTCAAAGTTTTTGAACCCGAAAAGCAGTAAAATCATTACCGGATTAGCCACGTAATATGGGTGTAATATTTTATCTAAATATGTATTATTAACATCTGGGATATGCTGAATTGTACAATTATAATATAACAAATCTGAAAGCGTATTTTGAATTCCGACGGAAACTGGAAGTGAACTATTAGAAGCCGATTGTATGTTGAAAGCATTCTTATTATTTATTAACGAAATTAATAATAATATTAAATATCTGTGGACCACTTTTCCTATCTACGCGGATCACAGGAATAAATTTTGATTTTAGACCCCTTTTCTTTCTATATCTCTGATGCCTTGCGGTACAGTCGTTCTGCGTAATAAGTCTGCTAAAATGTTACTAGTATGACATATATATAAGTAATTGATTCAGGGTTCGTAACGACTAGGCAAACTTAGTTTTAGCTTTAATCTGGCTTCTTTTAACGTCACTGTTTCTTTTTTTAAAATTATTTTTAATCTTACGTATCAGTAACAGATTCTTGTGAAATGAGAATTCGAGATTTGTTTTGGAGATTGTTTTCGATTTCAGAATTTCGTCGTATCCTTTTTAATATTTCAAGGTGGCGACGAAGAAAACCTAACTGTTTTTGGCTATTTCAAGTATCTGAGATCACCAAATTGTATATCAACTTCAAAGTTTTCGTATATCTTAAAAGTACACATGTTGGTTTAATCAGTTTTATTATTTCACCCTCTGCGAGCTCCGTTTCCCTAACAAATCTTCCCAAATGTAACCAGTGCCAATGAAACAATGATTTTGAATTTGGGAAGGCTGGTTTAATGCAAAGGGAGGCCTGAAAAAATTAACACAAATTTAATTTTCGTAATGTAATATGTATAAAAAATGAATATAAATAAAAACGAAATTTTTTGCATTAGCTGCAATGAAATCGAAATAACACTATAATAGTGCTGTTTCTTCCGACGCACAATATGATGAATTATGTGCTAATAAACAAGCCCATCCATCGCATTGAAGTCAAATTAATTTGAAATTGAACAACCAGATCCCTAAAGAGCTGTAAAACCTTATTGTTGCTCTGTCAATATATTTTTATATTAATAAAATTTTAAACATTTTAAAATGTGTCTGTTCGCGTATTTCATTAAATACAAGGGGAGATGACAAGATCACACTATTTTTAAAGGGAGGTGTCCCCTTTGAAATAGAATATTCCTCATTAACGATTTATGTTGGAGAAGGTGCAAAAAAGAGCTGCTAGATTTGTTTCTGGAAATTACCGCAGAATGCAATCAGTAGCAGGTATGATAAAAGAGCTGGAATGGGTTTCATTGTAAGACAAGAGGAGGGCGAAGAGGGTCTTGGGAGTGTACAAGTCGTATATTGGTGATGATACATGGAAAGATATTGGTGTAAGAATTAAAAGTAATGCATAGAAGGGAAGAGATGACCATGACACCAAGCTGGAACTCAATTTCAGGCACAAGGGTGTAGGAAGATTCTTTTTTTTCTTCTTTTTTTTTTTTTTTTTTTTTTTTTGGGTGTTTGTGTCAGTGATTGAAATAAGTTACCAAGATAAATGATGAATAATTTACCAATAACGTTAAAAGAATTTAAAGCTAAAATTTGGAGAGGGCAAATGTAGGTGGGTGCAGGAAAGTGAGAAGATGTGTGTGTGGGGAAATTGCCACCGGAGCATGTGCTCCATCGCAATTTAATTAAATATTAGGCCTATTATTATTATGTTTCACAACTTGAGTAGAGTTCGCATGATGTTACGTGCCTACGAGATAACTCAGATGATATTAATAACAGTTTTATTTCTTTTATTTTTTTATTTCTTCATTTGACACTGGATGGTAGGATATAGGTATAGTTATAACATATTGCACAGTTAAGAATTTAAATTCAGTTTATAACGTTAAAACAACAGAATCATGTAACAGAATTGTTTCAAATAAAATAACTGTAACAATAAAAGTACCAACTGGGTATATGTATGCAAAAAAGTATAAAAAAGTGTCTTTAAAAAAATTTAAGAAGAAAATGTAAGTATTGGAAATAAAATGAGGTAATACAAGTTTATTTTTCTATATAGTTCTTAGATACAAAATGCATCACGTTCTGATATATCGTCAAGTTTTCGAGATCAAGGAGATGATTTACTTACACTTCATTGTCTTACATCTTTTAGGAGAAGATACCTTTGTTATTTATCATCCATCTCTCCGTCGCACCGACACAGCAGGGAATTTTATTTGTATATTTTATGCAAGTGGTTTAGAAATTTGCCGTGGCTGAACTTTAATCATCACATTATGGACACGGCCCTTTTTTTTGTGGCGAAGTTAGTAAGATGTCTCTGCACCGTTGATATGTGCAGGTATGTAAGTCTGTAGTGCCTTTCCTATTGTAGGTCACTGGATTGCCCGTGTCCCAATCGTCAATAGCTTTGCTACAGATCAAGGGGTTAAAGTTAGTTTGTAATGTAAGTTTTATTTTTTGGGTTGCCTAATTAGGCAGTTAATTTCGCTAAAGACTCTTTCATAGCTGAAAAGTCCAAGATGAACCTTAATGCATTTAAAGGAAAGGTTTTTGTTGAAATTTTGTGTTCCATGATTTATTGCTAAATTTTATTATAAATAAATTATTAGGTTTGTTATACTCTTGAAGTATTTATCAACATCTACAGATGATATTCGTTCGGAATGTAAATGTGGTCCGAGTAAGCTTCGTGCTAATGTAGTACGTGTTCTTCATACTTATTACAGTAAGCTTACTGTAGACCGTTATATCAGGCGGTACGCCAGTATATCCCAGTGTCCAATAAGGCCTCCCTTTAACACACACGGTCATACCACCAGTTCACTAGTCACTTGTATGATTGTTGTCTTTGTCTGAGACACTAATGAACCAAAAAAAGTGGTTAACCACTCTGCATAAAATATTTGACTCAGAATCTACTAAATGGATAAACTCGTGTCGTTATTATGTAAACTGTCAACATATTCCCTGTTATTTGCCTACCCGTCATTGACAAACCTGCTGTTTCTTGCTATTTCTTGTCCTCTTTATTTCGCATTTCTGTGAGAATTGTTCCGTCTGACGGCAAATACCGTTCGCGTAAGACTTGACGTCATGGCGACCCTCCGGATGATAATATCTAGTGGACACACGTTACGTCTACACTAAACGGAGACACAGCAAGTGTAAACTGTGGTAACACGTGTTTACAAAACTACTTGCTACGTGACAAGAGACATGTCCTGTCAACATCTGCTGTTTGGTTTTAATATTACCGATATTTCGCTTTTTCGTTCACTCCTATCTGTTCCTATTATTAATTATTCCTTCTTGCAGTTCTCGATTTTAAAATTTTTACTGTTAGGCAGGTATGTTGTTCATCATCTCTATTGGTATATTATTATAGCCAAATTAACAGATAATTTAATACACATTTCCTATCACGGTCACCTTGACTTGTTTTACTACCTGTGTTTTTTTATTCACAACACAAATAACACTTTACACACCATCACAGTCATCCATATACACAATAGTATTCAGGAACACTTTCACTCTATGGAAAGCTAAGGGAAACTACCCCCCCCCTTGATCAGGGGTGTTAGGGAGCGTCCACAAACTACGCTTGACTACGTGGGGGAAGGGGGGGGGGGATTCTGAGCCAAGACACGTAGCTTTCCATTCATATTATTTATCATAGTTAAAGTGAGGTACAAAAGACACAACAGCATGTGAATATTTATTTCCGTCACGTAATTATCTCCGTTTGTAATTTACGATAGTCTGACAGTACAAAATGTCTTCTGAAATGAATAACGGAAAAAGCTAAGGGGGCATCCATAAATTACGTGAGGTGAAATAGGGAGGGGGGGTCCGGCGAAATCACACTAAGGGGGAGGGGGGGGGGTCAACGGAAATCTCACGTAAGATTTTGGAATTTTTTTTGGACTGTAGATCTTAAAAAAAGGATGGCGATAAGTCGATTTTAGGAGGGTGCTACCGAATTTGGAAGGGTGAGAGAAATAAAGATCTCGGTCCAGATCTCCAGATCTCCAGATCTCACCAGAGGGGGGGGGGGTCCGGATATCCGGAAAAACACGTCACGTAATTTATGGATGCTCCATAAGTGCTACGTGTGTGTGGGGGGGGGGGGGGGGGGAGCGGAGAGGGTTGTTCGCAGAAGGCCAAAATGGAGCCTCGTGGTTTAGGGACGCTCCCTAACTGCGAAGAAATAGCACCCCACATACCATATTGTGAATGGCACACTCTTTGATTTTTGTTGTGTAGCTTACTTACTGTACGGGAGGATGCCTGAAATATTATAAACTAGCAGCTACCTGCGATTTCATAAGTGTGGACTTAAACTTCATCGCAACAATCAGATATATAAATTTGTAAGTTACGTAAAAGGTGTTCCAAAAAACACGGAATTGGAATAATATGACGGGGAAGCCTTGCAACATATTTAATAATGGCAACAAACTAGGGAGGGGTGGTTGAATGTGGAAGGACTACCTAATATAGTTCCTCCTGCATATTTATTTTGTGGTTTAAAATTATATAGCTTTCTGGGGTCATCTTATGTTAACATCGTATTTTACACAACGTTTTATGTTTTACTGTCCTTTGTTAATACATTAAGACATGCATCCTTTGGGGGTCGGAGCTAAGGACATTTATCTGTCTATGGTTAAAACACATCTTTTATAAGTCTATCCTTGTACTTCACTGTCCATGGGCTATATTTATGTCATAGAATACAGCGGGGTATATTTATGTCATAGCATGCAACGCAAATCCACATCTATACTACATAACAACAAGTTTCCGTACTTGAAGTTTATGAACAGCGCATACAAAAACTGACTGCGAGAGAAACAAAGCAGTGTGACCGATATAACTTTAAGGAGATCAACACACGCTATCCATCTGTTTGTCAATGTTCGGTTAGTTTTCAAAATTTCCTGATAGAAATGTTATTCATCCTTTCAACGATACATCGCGTTTTCTTACAGAATTTCATGGAGATTTGTATAGCCGTTTAGTCCTGAAAAAGTAAAAAACAGACGTCTCTAAAGACCTCGCTGTTAAGAGACGTCAAACAGTAAAAAAAAAAAAACCAAACAAACAAACAAACAGACAGACACACAGACAGACAAAGAGACATAGTTACTTTTGCATTTATAATACTAGTATAGATACAATTCACTTGAGAAAGTCTTATATTCCCCTAACTAGCTTTCGATCATTATCCAGTTACGTATTAACTGAATGTCAAATATAGCAGATAAAATAAAAAACTAAAAACACACACACACACAAAAATCGTCTCCGTATGTGTCATGATTAAAGCGATCTTCAATATAGATCGATCGAACGATTTTTTTCTTTTTTTTTTTTTAACTGCTTAACGTTTCCTATAACAACTAGGTCTTTAAAGACGGGAAAGGATGGGGGGCAAGGAATGGGAAGGAATTCGGCCATGGCCTTTTGAAGGAAGCATCCCGGCATTTACCTGGAGTGATTTGGGGAAACCATGGAAAACCCAAATCTGGATGCCCGGACGGGGATTCGAACCGCCGTCCTCCCGAATGCGAGGCCAGAACGCTAGCCGTTACACCACCACTCTCGGTCGAACGATTGCAACTCATTGAAAATTTATTCAAAGATTTTTCTTCTCGAAATCACAGATCAATTAGAAATATACTCTTGTAGTGTAGGCAACCAATAACTGCATTTAAGCTTTGGAGTATTCTAGAAACGCACCACGTCTGACGTCACCGCGTAGTTGCAATCTATTCGCATTCACCGAGCGTGGTGGGTGAGTGGTTAACGCTCTGGCCTCGCATTCGGGAGGACGGCGCGGCGGTTCGAATCCCCGTCCGGGCATCCAGATTTGGGTTTTCCATGGTTTCCCCAAATCACTCCAGGAGAACGCCGGGATGCTTCCTTCTAAAAGGCCATGGCCGAATTCCGCCCTATTACTTGTCCCCTGCCCCATCCCGCCTCTAATGACCTCGACGTCGACAAGGCGTAAAGCAATAAGTAAAAAAAAAATCCACTGTCCCAATAATCAACGACAGTAGAAATTATATGGGAAAGTTGTGTAATTAATACAAAAATCAGGAAAACTCAGAACAGAAATAAAAAAAATGTTTTATGCAAGTTAAACAGACCGTTTGATACGAAGTTTCGTCTTGTTTGTAGTGAATCGGTAAATTACTGTGTGGATATGTTTGACTTTCATGGGAATTATTTTCGTTAACTGTATTATCTTAGTCTGTTTACGTATCAGAGTCAGCGTAAATATAGAGTTAGGACCAATGTGTCTGGAGAGCCACGATTAGATTAGAACTTGTGACTATTGTTATACCCGTAATGTAAAGCGTTTGTGGTGCAAATGATACGTTACGCTATTTGTCAATAGCCGCTGGTGAAAAACCTTAAATTCTATTCATTTGATTGGCATTACAGTTACCTTTCTTAGTAATTTGTATTACTAAGACATATTTGTTTACAAATTTTACTATTTTTTCAACTGGTCAGATTTAAATTACAATTGATTATATACCCGTAAACTGATATAAAAAGAATCATTTACTTTCGACGATGATCCAATAATACGTCGCCCAACATTGAATACGAAACGCTACAGGAAATGCATAAAATAAAGTCATTTATAGAATATTGTCCAAAATTATTACATTCTGGAACGAATCTTTATTTGGTTACAGATTTTAAAAACGGATTATCAGCACATTTAATGTGGAATGTGTACATAGCTAATCTATGATCCATTCACTATGAACATGTTGTGCGTGTTATTGAAGCTGCTGTATAAGCTGCAAACTCATATGGACGGTTTATTATGAAGGAAAAATACTACTGAATGAGTTGCACCTAAAAAAACGTAAATGACAAAACTTTTACTTATTTGCAACTTCTCAAAAATTGCAGTATATATTCAATAAAAGTGAAGAAATTCGAAATTTATTGAAAATAATTTCTTTGCTTTTATTTATGCTTGCCACTTCTACATTTAATGAAAGTGTTTAATTTAATTTGATTAAATTGCAATGGAGCGCACGCTACAGTGGCAATTTCCCTTCACACCCATTTTCCCCCCTTTCCTGTATCCACCTACTTTTGCCACTAAAAAATTAAACTTTAAATTGTTTCACCGTTTTATTCATCAATTCTCTTAGTAACTTATTCCACTCTTCGACCCCGTTCCCTACGAACGAAAATCGAGTGTCTGAAATCGAGTGCCAGCTTGTGGTCATGGCCATCTTTTCCCTACACTACTTGTCCATGCACTACTTGTCATACTTACACCAATATCTTTCCATGCCTCGTCGCCAATATATGCCTTGTACACTCCCATGACCCTCTTCACCCTCCTCCGGTCTTGCAATGAATCCCATTCCAGCTCTGTTATCATATCTGTTACTGATTGCATTCTGCGATAATCTCCAGAAACAAATCTACCAGCCCTTTTTTGCACCCTCTCAAACTCCTGTATTTGATACTCAAAATGTGGATCCCATACTACACTACCATATTCGAGCAATGGTCTGACCAAAGTTTTGTAACCCAATTCCTTTACTTTTTCTCGTACATACACTCATCACTCTCTCCAACAAGTGCAGGATTTTGAAACCTTTTCCTACTACCTGTCCAATGTGTGCTGCCCAGTTGAGCTTGTTATCAAATGTTTTGCCAAGAAATTTACATTTCGAGTCTTCAACAAGCAATTCTTTCCCCACATTATAATCAACTTTTTTTAATTTTATTTTTTATTTTATTTTTTTTACACGCTTTATATTAGCTTGACTTGTATGTATGTATGTATGTATGAATGAATGTAACGGAATTTTACAACTCCATTTTGACCCACTTCCAGATGTCCGAGCTGTTTGAAATTTGGCACACATATTAAGAACCGGTGACAATACAATAATTTCATAGCTATATCCTGCTATTCTCATTACTTTGACAATAACAACAGAAAAATGGTTGAATGTCGTGGAATTTTGCAATTTAATTTTAACCCAATTCCAGATGTCCGAATTGTTTGAAATTTTGCTCATGTATTGATAACTGATTACAATTCAATAATTTCATAGCTATGTCTTGATATTCTGATTACGTTGACAGTAAAAACATAAAAATTTTGCACACGTTTTAAGAACCGTTGACAATACAGTAGTCTCTTAGCAACGTCCTGCTATTCTCGTTACTCTGACGGTAACAATAGAAAAATTGTTGCATGTAATGGAATCTTTCATTTCAGTGTTTACACGCTTCCTGACGTCCGAATCGTTTGAAATTTTGCACACTTATTAAGAACCGATAAAAATTCAATAATTTCACTCTCACCACGTTGTCAGAAACAACTTAAAAGTGGTTGAATGTAATGGAAAATTTCATTTCAATTTTCACCCACTTCAAAAAGTCCGAATTGTCTGAAATTTTGTACATGCATTAAGAACCGATGACAATCCAATAATTTCATATCTATGTCTTGGTAATCTCATTACTTTGACAGTAAAAACACTAAAGTGATTTAACCGTCTTATGAAAGATGTGGCTCATTTTCACCCACTTTCCGAATCGTCTTTGTGGCCTAGGTGGGACATCCTATCACTGTTAAACAAAATGTTTATATTTAAATATTATTTTTAACCGTTTAGTTCACATTACTACGAAAGCGTGATTTTAGTTTTTTAAACTACAATTTTTTTTCCTGTTGTGAATGCAAAATTGAGATATTAAAGAAACAAATATTCGCTCAACACAGCAAAGTATGTGCTCATCATCCATTTTGATTTGAATATAGACTGCACAGATGCTGTGGAATGGTTTAAGAAGAATAAGTATTTGTTGAATGTGTCAAATAGCAATGAAAAATACAAATAAACGTACTCTTTGTCTATACAGTGTACTACTGTATATTTTTGCCATCCCAAAACACAGATGCACTCTTATTGTTTCAAAAAAGTGTGGCAACAGTAATCACAAAAGTCAGCATGTAGACGTCGCGTCGGTGCGATATAAAACCTGTGTCCAACTCCCTCACTGTGGGTTGTTATTGTTTCCGGCACTCCATAGTCCACACTGTCCCTTACTTGGAACGCCTATCCCGACGCCCCAGTAATTTGTGTTGATTTGTATTACGCGGAACAGCTGTTTGCGGAAGCGCTACTCTGGGACGGAGAGATTTAATTAATAGGATACACGGCGATATTAACGGTATATTTGGCTCGCTATAAATAGCACGTCTCCCCTGTTTGAAGTTCGACTGAGGCGTGGGCATCGGTAATGACTGCAGGCGCGGAGTTGTACCGCAAAGTTACCTCATTAACCTCTGACGGGGGGCGTTATTTTGTTGGATCGTCGCTACGTACTGAACAGCTCGCCAGTTAAGGCCCACAATGTATACGAACTACTAACTTTGATGGTGGTTTAATTAATAAGATAAATAAACAGTGCACCATAAAGTTCAGTTTAACATTTGTTTTTATCCACGAAGAAAACATGACATCAACGATTCTGTTTACATGCAGATACAATCCAGAGGTTACGTACAACACTTCTTCCACAGATAATACAGTTCCCGGCCGTCGCAAACTGAGTTGGTGAAAAACTTTGCCGAAAAACTAAACTGACTCTATGTCTTGGACGAGTGCTTTATATAAACTCTACCGAAATTTCTAGAACACTTCAAAAGCTTCCGCCAGATATTTCTCGAATATTAACAATGCTTAAAAAATTGAAACATATTAAAAACAATCAGAATTGATACTAAAACATTTACAATCAATACAAAATGGTCAGAAATGGGAATTAAAGATACTTAAACACAAAATTATTCACAGAAATCATTTTAAACTGTAGCAAATTGTCCTTTGGACATCGTAACTTGTATTAATACTTGGAATTACGAACATTTAAGCAATTCTCTTGCACAATTCTGTTTTTAAACATATTAAATGGCCTCTAAATAATTTCTTTTCATAGTATAAAGTCTATATACACTGATTTACAGGAAACTGCAAAACAAACATACCAGATCATATTCAACCAAAGTTTAGCTTACTACCAATACTTTATAAAATACAATTACATTTAATTTTAGGTTTGAGGGCTTTTACAACAGGGTTAATGAATAAGCGACATCCTTCTACCGGAGTGTTTTCGGTGTCGCCAATTCTATTGTAGCCGTTTTCTGAGTTCGAAGTATTGAACTCGCATCCGGCGTGGTCCTGGGTTTATATCTGGTCAGCTTGGCAATTGCGCACTGGATTTCTTTTAACGTTCCGTATCGCAATTGGAACTAAACCCTGCTGCACTGTCTGTCCGTCCGTCACACTCGTTCACTTAACAGAGGCGGTTCAAGGTCAGTCTGCTCTATCCCCACTCCTCTGCTCTTACCCCTACATACAAAGGGATATTCATCACACGCTAACCTGGACACAGCGGTCAGTGGAGAGGTAGGAAGGGAGGAGACGGGCAAGGAAAAAATGACTTTGATCCGCCACTTGGGAGTGAACAGAGTAAATTTTATAAAAAAGGGAATTGCAGATTTAAAAGTTACAAATTTTCTGGTTTAGCTTAAAATCGAATATCAAATTTAAAAAAATTGTTTTCTGGAAGTTTCTCGTAACACCGCAATAAATAAGATTAAGGAAATTTCCACCCCAGAGCCTGGGAAACCAGTTTCTAAAGCTCCACAAGTAGACGACTATTGTAATAACAATTTCTTGTGGTGCTTTCAGGGTCAGGTTGACAGATTTTCTTACCGGCTGCGCAAATCGCTTCTGTTGTAGCCACCCAGCCTAGTTCGGCAGTGGACTCTGCTAGAGGTGAAGCCTTTCAAAATCGCAGCAGAGAGCGCGGATTCGAAATGAGAACCTTTCGATCTCGTGTCAGGTACCTTAATCAACAAGCCACCAGACAAAGTAGTAGTAGTAGTAGTAGTAGTTTGTTGTTGTTGTTGTTGTTGTAGTAGTAGTAGTTGTTGTTGTTGTTGTTGTTGCAGTTGTTGTTGTTGCAGTTGTTATTGTTGCAGTTGTTGTTGTTGCAGTTGTTGTTGTTGTTGCTGCTGCAGTTGTTGTTGTTGTTGTTGCAGTTGTTGTTGTTGTTGTTGCAGTTGTTGTTGTTGCGGTTGTTGCAGTTGTAGTTGTTGCGGTTGTTGCTGTTGTTGTTGTTGTAGCAGTTGTTGTTGTTGTTGTTGTTGTTGTTGTTGTTGTTGCAGCAGTTGTTGTTGCTGTTGTTGTTGTTGCAGTTGTTGTTGTTGTTGTTGCAGTTGTTGTTGTAGTAGTTGCAGTTGTAGTAGTAGTTGTTGTTGTTGCAGTTGTTGTAGTTGTTGTTGTTGTAGTTGCAGTTGTTGTAGTTGTTGTTGTTGTAGTTGCAGTTGCAGTTGTGGTAGTAGTTGTTGTTGTTTCAGTTCCAGTTGTGGTAGTAGTAGTTGTTGTTGTTGTTGCAGTTGCAGTTGTGGTAGTTGTTGTTGTTGTTGTTGTTGTTGTTGTTGTTGTTGCAGTTGCAGTTGTGGTAGTTGTTGTTGTTGTAGTAGTTGTTGTTGTTGTTGCAGTTGTTGTTGTTGTAGTTGTTGTTGTTGTAGTAGTTGTTGTTGTTGTTTTAGTAGTAGTAGAAGTTGTTGTAGCAGTTTTTGTTGTTTTTTTTTAACGAACTGTATCTCAAACAATACTGTTTACTCAAATATTGTACTATATTGGCTAAATGCTGTATTTAAAGAGCAAATATTAAAATAAATTACATGTGTCGTCGGGACATGTGCTAGAAATTTTATAGGATGACCATGGATATAGGCAGTTTGATGCTTAAATACATACGTTTATTAACAACACACGACAGGTATAAGCTACTATTCTGTCAGCTCCACAACTTTTACAATGGTACAATCGACAAGCACAAACACGCAGATGTTGTCTCTACAGAAACGTAGACTCAATTACTGAAGGATAAACGACTAGCGAGAATATTATTTGATCTACTAGCTCGTCACACTAAATTCAACTCGAACTAAAATCATTCCAAACCAACGGTTTAACCAGATTTCTTCCATCTTGCTCCTTGGCTGATGTCATCCAGCGAACACCTTCCGTCGATGGCTGATCTTGCTATTGCGACTGAGAACTGACTATGAGAATCGAGAGTGAATCGGTTCTTGCATGAGTTTTTCATTCCGTGTTCCCTTTTTACTGTCATTAGGGAGCGTCCATAAACTACATGTCTCGGTCTAGGAAAAGGGGGGGGGGGTGGCTGGAAAGGTACGCTGGCTACGTGGGGAAGGGAGTGGGTTTCTGAGCCAGGAAACATAGCTTTCCATTTATATTATTTGTCACAGTTAAAATGAGGTACAGAACACACAACAGCATGTCAATATTTATTTCCGCCATTTAATTAACCCCTCACGTAATTTACGATAGTGTGACAAGAGAAAACAGTACAAAATATCTTCTGGAATCAATAGGAGGAAAAAGCTACATGCTAGGTGGAGGGGGGGGGGGTTCACAGGAGGTCAAAATGGAGCTACATGGTTTATGAAAATCCCTTATAACAGTGTCGTCATGGCAAGCCTAATACCTAACGCCGCTGCTGAATATCGACTTCAGTTTTGCTTATGATTTTATACCTCCTCGATGTCAAGGTTATTAGAGGCGGGAAAGGTATGAGGGCGAGGAGCGGGAAGAAATTCTGCATGACCTCATAACGATTTACCTCTGCTAGAAAGCGTTTTACTTTAACTCAACCTTTATTTAGTTAACTTAATCACATACCACAGTATGCTACACCGACCCAAATGTCGTTATAATTACAATCTATTCTACTTTTATGTTTATCAGTTTCTTTGATTCCTTTTAGCAGAAGAACATTCTGCATGTGTATTTTAGACAACGTCTGATGTAGGTCCTTCCATTATAAATATTTTTTAAGTAATTCTTTCTTTGACAGCTCTATCATAATGGCACCGCAACTTGATGATAGATTCTTATGTAACTCGACGAGACAAATCGAAAGTGAGGAATGAAATATTTCGATATTTCATTTAGTTCTCGAGATATCGACTGTCAAAAATTGGTAATAGTATACTATTAACAATTTTTGATAGAGTATACTATTACCAATTTTTGACAGTCGATATCTTGTGTCTATGGTGACGTTTTTCTTCTGCTCCAGTCTGCATTTCAACCTAACCCCAACAACAGGTAGGAAGGAAAGAAAACACCCTTTATGCATATCCAAGGTGTGGTTCCTTGTGGCTCTGGCGAATATTTTCAGTCTAGGCTAGATTTCAACCTAGCCACCTCAATTTTGAGACGGTATATCTCGAGAACTAAGCGCGATACAGAAAAATTTTACTCTTCACTTTCGATTTGCCTCGTCGAGTTATATAAGAATGTAACGTCAAACTGGGACGCCACGGTTCTCGTAGAATCTCCGTTCCGTTTGCCTCAAGAAAAATAAACTCAACCTGTTTTCTCCTTTACTTCAATAGACCATTCAACATTCTAACCAATACTAACGACTCCGAAATTCACTTGAAAGCACATTTTATTTTACATCCGTACATACATTAATTACACTTCATTAATTATATCTTTATATACAATTCTGTAACCTTTCTCGGCTGCAGTCTTTGCAATATCTGTTATATCCGTTTTTCTGACAACTTAAAATCCCAACAGTTCAACAAGACTTCTTTTTTTACGGTTCATCTCTCGCCTCAGCCATTTTTCACCTCTATTGTTTTACAACAACTATTTGCTATCGTGTCTACCACCGCCCGCCTGTCTAGGATTCTCCAATAAAACATTTTTAATGTTTGCATTTATAAAATTTATCATAAATAATACAATATATCCATATGTACGACCATACTTCAGCCTGGCGTGAAGTACATACATGCGTTTCAGTCTTTTGAAGGAACTATTCCGGCCTTCACTCTGAGCAATTTCGAGAAAACTTGGAAAACCGGAATCTAGACGAGAATTCAAGCTCCAGGGTTAAAAGGAATATAAAATTAGTTCATCCCCGAAGCTGACGAGTATATGCAGACGGGAGAGTAGTGCCAAGCCTCGCCCCGACTGCTTGTCTAATTGGCCCAGACTGCTCCACAAATTGCTGCTGAGCGAGTTGAAAATTGGATTCCTCGGAGCCTTCTCGCCTCATTACCGACATCGTCCACGCACAAGGCACTGTATCTGAAAACTGACAGGATGGACAGGACTGCTTGAGCCTTCTGTCCATCAAGCTTCTAAGGTGTAAAGTATTTCTGGTAGTTATTTGTGTATATTAACTGTTTAGATATATTTAGTTTTTTTAAACTATTGTAATGTCCAGCATCTGCTGTCATTAATGTTTCTTTGCTTATCCATATATTTATAAAGGCGCATTCCCACGATCCCTTGTAACGAAGGCGAGACGAGACGGGACCTCATTAGCCGAAGTGTAGGGACGACTGCGGGCCGCAGGTTAGTCCTAGCTTACCTTGCCGCCAACTCTGCACCACGTTGCCTAGTGTCGTTTGGCACAGAGCACTTTACAGCAACAGAAGGGGTGCGCACAGCTGCTGCAGACCGATGGCAACAGCGCACCGCTACACACGCCTGTGATGTTTACCGACTCAGAGTGGGTAGCTGCGTCTCGTCTCCGCTAGCAGAGGCGGCACTGTTCCCATGGCGTGTTGTTGAGTATTCGCACCGTCCCGTCCCGTCTCGCCTTCGTTACAAGGGATCGTGGGAACGGGCCTTAAGACATTTCATCTAGCCGTTTAGTGAGACGGGGGAAGGTGACGAATTCCTGTCTGGCGACAAGTTGCCGGCCCGTGGCTGTGTCTTTTGTTTGTTTGACGCAGGTAGAGATGGCGCGCCCGAAGGCTGGGAGAGCACAAGCTGTAGCGAGGAGGCATTGTAGGCGAGACCCCGCACAGTACTCACGTGTGTGTGTATGCGGACTACAAAGAAACGTGGGGGCCGCGTTTTGGTCGGGACATCATTTGGCGTAGTGTTTTCTTCACGTGTCTCCACGAGTGAACACACTGTAACAGCCCTCATACCTGAACCTTAAATAGACTTGTATTTTATGAAGTATTTGTAGTGAGCTAAAGTTTGCTTGAATATGATCTGGTATGTTTGTTTCACAATTACTGTAAATCAGTGTATATAGACTTTGTTTTATGAAAAGAAATTATTTAAAGACCATTTAATATGTTTGAGAACTGAATTGTCCAAGAGAATTGCTTAAATGTTGGTAATTCCAAGTATTAATGCAAGTTACGATGTCTAAAAGATAATTTTCTACAGTTTAAAATGTTTTCTGTAAATAATTTTGTGTTTAAGTATCTTTAATTTCCACTTCTGACCGTTTTGTTATGATGTTAAATGATTATGTATAATTCTGATTGTTTATAATATGTTTCAATTGTTTGAGTAATTGTTAATGTTCGAGAAATATCTGGCGGAAGCTTTTGAAGAGTTCTAGAAATTTCGATAGAGCCTATATAAAGAAATCAGCAGAAGGACAGTAGTTGTTTATATAGATTCACTTTGCAACTGCCAAGGACTACGTTAGTAGTATCTCTGGATTGTATCTGTGCATGTAAACAATATCGTTGACGTGTTGTCTGGAAATAAACGAAAGTTTAAGCTGAAGTACATTGTGGACTACTTAATTATCACATTAATTAAACCACGAAGAATCTGACAACACGTCAGTTGGTGGATGGTGTTAAAAGTGTTTCTTGGTCGTGAAGGAAACATCAAGGTCGCCGACAGCCTCCTGCAGTTACGATAAGTTACAATTTTCATGTAAAAATTTTGACCCAGTATGCGCCCAAACCGAAGGAGTTTCTTGCTCTCCCTGGTCGGGCAAGTAGTGCCTTAAGGGCGGAGTGAGCTCACTTTTTTCCCCATGTATTTCTTATGTACGCCGGAGTGAGCTCACTTTTTCCCTTATGCACGCCGGAGTGAGCTCAGGACCACCCCCGCCGCGCACGTGCCACGCAGGTGCGGGTCATAATTCGTATTCTAATGAGTGTCGTGTGACCAAATCGTCTAAATGGCTTTATTATTTTTTAAACCTTAATTACAGTACAATATTCACTTTAGTATTACATTCTTGTGGTGTGACATATCGAAGGCGGGCCGGCGCCAACTTGTGGTCAGTTTGTGGTCATTCCCGCCCCCGCCCCCGTCGCAGCGGACGCACGTGCGCGCAGGTGTTCGCCTCAGATCATAAATGGGAATAATATGCTAATGAGGCTACGCGGCGGGATCGTCGCGGGATTACGTAATATTTCAGGCAGTGCAAGACCCCACCCTGGGGGCACAAATCTGTACCTAGGTGAATGTGTATGAATGTTTTGCAAATAGTGTTTGTGTGTGAAGAGGAAATATACCGTTTATCTGTGTATCTAGTTGGTAAATATATACAGTGCACTGCTTAGGTTGCTGCAAAAACATGTATACCAGTATAGTTCAAATATTTCAATGCTGTACATATTTAAAAAAAAAATATGGAAAGTTAAAATTCTGCGTCCTCACGAATGCGAGACCAGGGTTCAGATATAGACGACATTTCGTTTATGACCCTACCCTGGGGGGCACAAATCTGTACCTAGGTGAATGTGTATGAATGTTTGCAAATAGTGTTTGTGTGTGAAGAGGAAATATACCGTTTATCTGTGTATCTAGTTGGTAAATATATACAGTGCACTGCTTAGGTTGCTGCAAAAACATGTATACCAGTATAGTTCAAATATTTCAATGCTGGTACATATTTAAAAAATATGGAAAGTTAAAATTTATTCACAAATTCGCCTAGTCCTCTTAGGCAGGTGGTCGTGGGTTCAAAGTTCTAAAACATATAAATTAAGATTTAATCTTTAAATAGTGTTACGGCATATCAATTTACAAGTAATTTTTCTACCAGTGCAGAGAAATTTATTCTATGAGAATCTGTCGAGCCGTTTTCGAGATACTAGTTTTAACGTTATATGATGTTGAATAAGCCGCCCGCCCGCTGACTTGAATGAATTTCATATACCCCGCAGCCAGCAGGCCATCCCAACCCTACCTGGAGCCGCAATGTATTATACTGTTTGGGCCCGCACGAAAAAAAAAATCCCATCGACCGCCATTAATTTCTTTGTCCGCCCCATCTGTTTTGAGAGGTGTCCTCCTAACAAAACGTGCCGCCACCCCTTCATGATATAATAATTGTAGATTGCACATGAATTCAGAGTACAGATACATTATTTTTTATTCGTTGAATACGAAATAACGAAATCCTTGATAATTTCCAACATGAATACGACAAAAACATTCTGAAAGCTGTGAACATTTCAACGATTGGGCAAATAAATCTGGTATTTCAGATAGTGTACTAAGTACCTAGGTTATATTCCCAAACATCGCCACAGTATGTGTGGAGTAAGAACAAACGACATTATTGATACTGGCTGGTACTGTGAGA